>OX371260.1:11344093-12544093 GCA_947311025.1 Lypha dubia | reverse complement strand
TAATACGACGTATCGAAAAATAGTTTATAAACTGTCTGATTCACTAAATACGAACGTTAGTAGATTTTTTTTATATATTTTATGAATACAATAAAAAATTTTGCTATTGTTTTTAAGAAACAATCGATTGCAACAGCCATTAATGATGGTTAATGAAAAAGTGATGAAAAGCTATTTTATTCTGTTTACTTTATGAAATAAATATAAAATGCATATGTTACATTTTAACAGGACATGTGCAGCATTCACATCGCGTGGAATTTCCAAAAACAGAAAGCCTGGCAACACCGTATATCTACAAACGTAAAACTATGTAGCATACTTTCAAGGAGAAAAATCAACTAATTTTGTTAAATCGTTGCGATAGATAACTTTCATTGCATGAAAAAGATGTGGCGTCGTATGAAAACTTCAATTTTTCTTAAGATTTGTTACAAATTTTCACTGATTTCGAGTCTTAAGACGGAAACTATTTTTTCTCTAGATATTTTTTTGCTGTCTAAACATCTTGTTTGTATGTGTCAGTTTTGTTGACAAAGCTGTTGAAAAGAAATATTTCTTTCTCTTTCTTCAAATATGATGAAATATACAATTGCCCCAAAGTAATACTATGAAACTACTACAGCCACTTAGGAAAAATATTTGTACATATTTAAGAAAAATAATGAAAGTAGCAAAAAAAAAATGAGACAGGAACTGCTAAGTTAAACATTCATTCATTTGATGATGATGATGTTTGCTTTGATGAAATTAAAGAGCTCTACAATGTTGAATAGAAAGAAAATCTAAAACATTTGATTGTTTCTAATTTTTTTTTTCTCTCAAGCCCCGCACAAAACAAGGAGTGTATTTAAAGTAACAGCTGGACGTAGGAAAGAAGTGCCATTATATGCAAGGATTTTAGCTAACACAATTTTTGTTCTACTGCTGTCAATTTAAAATGTTTTTGCGGCTGGGTTTCCCTTTTTACTTTTTGCCTGTGTTTATTTCCGTTTACCAGTAGGTTTTGGTCGTATTAGAAAATTTATATTTTTCATTTGAGATTTTTTTGTTATTAATTCTTTTTTTTCTTCTTTTGTTTTCACGTAATTGTGATTTTCATTTTTTTTTTATTTTGCTGGTGTAGATTCTAGTACAAACACATGGAAAAATTTACAACTACTTTTAAACATGTAAAAAACAACAGCAACATTGTCGATCCAAAAAGAAAGGCATATTAGAAAATATAAGCAGCACACACGGAAGATTGCAATGAGAAAGTGTCAGAATTTATGTGGCAGCGGAAGTGTATTTGTATATGAATAAAAAGCAGCGGTGCTTTTAGGCGCGCTAGCAAAACATATCTTAAACTCTGCCACTTATTTATATGCGAGTAATCTCAGAAAAACTGCTTTATAAATACAAGTACTTTATTTTTATAAATATTAAGCGCTTCTCCCACCCACCTCGTTCTCTTTTGTTTTTCCAAAGAATTAAAGGTAAATTGGGAATACTTCTTTACAAACCTGCCAAATGAAAAATGCCTGTTAAAATTAATATTTTAAGACATGTTATCAATTAACACATTTTCTTGTCTATCTGTTTTTCACTTATCTTTTGTAAGTTTATTATTTTCTTTTAAAGGAAAATTAATGTTTGCTTTATTGTATTTGACGTTATTAAAAAAATAAAAAATAAAAAAAAAAATTAAAACAAAGGAACAGTCAGAAAGAAAGCTTAAGCATAAATTATGATAAATTGAAATTATTGAAAAACAAGAGAGAGGAGGCAAAGATATTAGTTCAAGTCGAATTTAATAGAAATTTAAATATTTGCCACGTGCAAATTATTTCATGGTAAAAAATTAAAAATTGGAATTTTTTACTGCAGGAAATTAGTTGGTCTCTCAAAAATTAGTTGCAAATCTTTTTTGATTCAAATATATTTCACGACATGCAGAGTCATGTCGTTACTAATTTTTTGGGAAAAATATTTTAAAATTCTAGTTTTTGAGTTGTTTTGTCAAATTAAACTTCGATTATATATAACAACTAGAAAAAATATTTTTATATTATTATTACGAATAAACGCAATTATTATTCGTACTTTTATTGATGTACATATGAAAAGTAATATTATCAGGCTCAAGTTCAGTTTTATTGAATTAATGAAAATTCAAAATTACTAAGAGTTTTTTTATGTTGGAAAATATAAAATTGTAAAGATGGACAATTGAACGCTGATGAGAGGTGTAGCGGCCTTGAAATGATAGGTTCTGATAAAAAAACTGATTGGATATAAATAATAATATAATAATAATATGCATTCAAATTAAATTACACATATTTGATTTTCAACCATGTTTTTCTTTTATGTACTGTATTTATATTATCCCACTATGTTGCATGTAATTTTCATTTTAAGTAAGAGTATTGTATATTTATTTTCTGTCTTTCTCAATAAAAAAGAAAAGGAGTTGTATGTCACAAAGTTGCGCAGTGTAAATGCGCTATAATGTTCGACCGATGCAATTTTTCACAATTTAAATTATTTTTTCCATTAATTAATTTCCTAAAAAGAAAATAATTCGATTATTATTTAATCTAAAATTTCTTCTCTCACCCAATATGTGAAACTACTCAACAATGTTGACGTTTTTTTTCTTTCCAGTTGATTTTCATTCTCAGTACATGAAATACAATGCATTTGTAGAATTTATGACATTTAGTTTTTAACATTGTTTTACTCACTGACTTTTATTTGATTTGTAAAAACGTATAAAAAATGTATGACGATAAAAATGTTACAACTAAAAACAGCATTCAGTGAAATAAAAAATATGTAAAAAAAGAACCTGCAATATTGTTTGGGGTTTTATGTGCCTTCACCAACAAAAAAAAATTAATAAACAAATATGATAAAATTAAATTATTTTGGACGCGACAAATGGTAACCAAACTCAATTCAAATGGTAAAAAAAATGTAAATCGAAGTATGAAATACTATATATACCACATTGTTTTAAAAATTCTTAGTTATAATAGCGTGCAAGCACAACATAATCACGTCACCTCAAAGTTGTATAAAACTCAAGGACGCTTACCCATAGTGTTGCCATTTTGGTTATTTTTAAGCAAAATTTATAACTTCTACTCTGCAAGTGTTTTCAGCCTAATAGGCTTTACCTATACATACATACTCGTACCTAGTCCTTTTCAATAAAAATTACGAAATTCTATATTGAACAGAAGACTCATGGCTAATTTCTCTAGATTTATATCGCAAAATTATATTTATTTCACTTTGATGTCTCAGAATTTACTTAAAAATACCCTACACCGATTTTTATTCTTTCTATTCATTTATAAAATTTTTAATTTAGAATTATAAATAATTTTGCACTTTTGGTAACACTTTATTTCTGAATAAAAAAGTTTGTTCACTGCAACATCGCTTACAAACATTTACATAGTTAGTTGTACAACAGCAGCAGCAACGGCAGAATAAAAGAGGTAAAAACTAAAGTAAATAAAATCTAACAAAAATTGCAAATAAAGCAAATAGTATAGAAGTTTTTGTTACATATTCATGGAAACATACAATACATACATACATATGTATGCGAAAAGTACGAGTAAAGGGATATAAATTTGTATAGAAATATTTCATTTCTTAACTAGCTTTTAGTGTTTTTGTTTGTGTTTGTTTTAGTGTGCGTGTTTAAGCTTTTTTTTTTAAAGTTTGTTTAACAAACAAACAAAAAAAATACTATGTATGTACGTACGTACACACAACAATACACAAAAACTTTAATAGAATATAACAAATGTGAAGTGAATGCAACATAAAATAAAGAAAATTAAATTGCGCTCCTTATAAACCATATAATAAATATACTGTGGCAAAAAGACAAAACATATACGAGGATTATATCAAAACTGTACAACCGGAAGTAATGTTCTGATGCGGGTTGATGGCTGCACTAGAGGTATCGTGGCAAAAAGACAAAACATATACGAGGATTATATCAAAACTGTACAACCGGAAGTAAGGTTCCGATGCGTGTTGATGGCTGCACTAGAGGTATCGTCGTTAAAAGTAATATCTTTGGTTATTTTTCTTTACTTAACAGGCGTAGATATTTTTTTTTTTTTTTTTTTTTTTTTAATTAGGACCAGCACTTAGGGGATGACCACAACGTATGCAGTGCACTGTGCTGGAACTCAGGGAGAGGGATCGGGTAGAGAAGATAGATGTTGAAAATTTAGAAGACTTAACTCTTTCACAACTCTGCTGTGCGCGTTATATTAATTTTAAAGGCAGTGTTGAGGCGCCTGCGGTGTTAAGTAGACGTATTAACTTTGTTAAGCTGTATTGGCAGGCATTTTATTAATTGTTTTACTTCGCCGATGTTTCTGCTAACCGACGAAGGAGGGCGATAGCTTAGATAGCATCAATCGCTGTCGGAACAGTTTTTTAGTGACCAGTGCTATGTTTTCATCATTTAAATAGTCCGACAACAATTAATACAATGTCTCACTAATGTACATTATAGAAATTAATGATGTTGATTAACTTGCTCTGGCCAGGGTTCGAACCCAAGTCATTGTTTGCTTAGTAGTCAACGCGCTAACCACTTCAGCAGCACACCATACATAATGGTGTATGGGCTTGTGTCTGTACTTATTTTCTTATTTAATTGTTAGTACTGCCTTTGAAGGTGTCCAGATTATTGATTTCGGCCAGTTCCGGTTCCAGAGGTTTATATGTAGACTCTATTATCAATTCTTTAAGGAATAGTGTTGTCACATTGGACGATCATTAGACAAACATATTTTTTTAAACTCTGTAGAATGTTCCAGGTGGTTCATGCTATAATTTTCATTGAAATTGAAAACATTACTGATAATATTGAGAATATTTCAAATTAAATAGAGGATTTCAACTGGAAAGTGAGAAAATTTCAAAAGAAATTGAAAATTTGAATTGGAGTTCTCAAATTCATTGGGAATTTTCTAAAATTAATTTTTTCATTCGTATCAGTGGTTTTCATAATTGATTTGGATCTCTCTACTCGTAAGTATTTATGTGGTGCACCAGAGAAGTATGTAATAAATAACATCACATAAATGCTTTATAATTTTTTTTTTGCTTTTTCTGGTTTGCCTGAACAATTCCGTGACCAGCCTCGTGTCAATATTTTTATGACACACTCGGTCATCAAAAATCCAGCCAGTAAGAATTCCATACTTAAAGTTAACCATATTTAAAGTTAATATTCTTATTATGTATTATATTTGTTTGCAATGGAGTTACTTTACTGCTACTCCAGCATTGTGTTTAACCAAAAGTCAATCTTTGTAAGTGAAATAAACACTTGGAAAAGTATGTTTGAGTGTACATACATATGTACGTACATATGTATTGCGCATATGGGTAAGTTTGTAAAGTCTAAAGTTTCTACTTATTTTAAGCTTTCCTAAAGTTGTTCTATTTCTTTAATATGTTCTAGCGAATGAATGCATACAAAAGTCGGTGTGTGGGAGTTTTTACACAAATCTCATTTTTATTTTACTGAAATACACACACAGACACACACAAATGAATGCATACATGTGCATGAATCTATTTGAACAAATGTGTGTGTTAAAATATAACTTTTGTTGTTGTTGTAGTTATTGTTGTTTTTATTTAAGTTTTTAACAATGTTTGTTTTGTTTGCAACAAGTCAACAGTAGTTAGAAAGTTAAGAAAAGAAAGCAAACATATATTTGTTGCTTTAAGTTAACTATTGCATTTGTTGTTATTGTTGTTCTTGTTCTCTCATTGTTGATGACATTTGTTTTTGTTCAATTTTTTTCTCTCTGCTTTATTTTCTTGTGTAGTTGCAATGACTTATTTACTTTTGGTACTTAAATGGAGTTTATAATCTCTTTTTTTTTTATTTGTTCGTTTTCTGTTTTTTTTTTTAACTTTATTTACTAGTTTTTTTCTATTTAATTCTATTGTTGTTTTTTTTTGTCGTTTTGTATAAAGTTTACTTTAGTTTTATATCCAGGTAAATTTCATTTGTTTTTCGAACAATTGTAGTGTACAATTTTATTAATTTAATTAAAATGTTCATTAAAAAAAAAAAAAGAATTGTAATGAAAGTGTGCACATATTTGTTTAAAAATATGAAAAATTAAATTTGCTTGGTATATTTAACAAATAAAGTTGATTTTTTTTTATAGTTTTTGAGTAGAGACATCAATATGGATGACTGATAGGTTTACTTTTCACTTTCGATCATTTACAAACTTTTACCACAATTAAATAAATCTGGATCAAACTCATGTACACTCACATGATAAAAATGAGCACCGATAACGAAAACCAAAGCCTGCTATACGTTGAGATAGGGAAAGCTTTTAGTATTATCTTCCTAACCAAATGTTTGCAAAAATCTGATATGACGTACACTTTTTTTTAACAAAATAAAACTTAATAAAATTGAATGATTTATTATGGTAGATCAAGCGATCGACATGAGCGGTGCCCATCTTTAATTTTTACATTATATTGTTATGAATGTGTGTTACATTATATTTATTTATTTTTAATGTTGCGTGTTTTTAGGGACACATTTGAGTAGCAAAGGCTGTGTTTCATTATCCCACACAATCGTACGATCAGTCAAATATTACATGTGTGCTTAAAAAGTATGATAGTGTGGACTAAAAATTAATCTGTGTGACAGATTTATGAAAATTTTCATAACATGATAGTTTTCATGCGATCAGAGGAGTTTTTATTGTCAACCATATGTTATGGGATTAGTTTTGTATGATAGTGTGGCACCTACAACACCATTTTGAAACGATTTTTTAAGTCGCTGAGATTTTTGCAGAATTTCCCTGTGAATGAATCGTACGATTGTGTAGGATAGGGAAGCACGGACTTTAGACAGTTGCTGGCCTGCGACGGAAGTATTTTTTTTTTTTTTTGCCTATAATGAAACTTCAGCCGAATTCTATGTTAGTTAAAATGTCTGCAAAACTGAAGCCAAATATTCTACTCGTACCAATACAAATAGGAATTTCTTTGGACTACTTATGTTGTTACCAATAACAGCTTAACAAAAAAAAATATATTAAATATTGTCCTATAAAGCACTTAAAAGTCACCTAAGACACAATCATTATCACAGTAAAAAAAAATTATTTGTATTCAATAAATTTCTATTTCATTGCTTTTTAATTACAACATAATTTTCGTGCATTTTCTTTTATACTTTTCGCCAAATATTATTAAGACAATTTATGGGTTTGTCATTCTTTGCAATTTCATAATATTTATATGAAACCCGTAAAGTATGCATATAAGTATATTCTGGATACTTATGGATAGATAGGCAAGTTAAATCAGCCATATCCGTCTGACTGTAAGTGAAATCGGTTTTCCACAGCAATCAAAACAGTATAAGACTTGCGTCTTGGACTGATGTATCAGGAGTTATTTTAAAATGATTCGTAATGGCAATCAGCAAAAATAAAATATTTTTCCCGATTATTTGATTAAATTCATACATATATATGTATATGCATGTGTATATTTACTTAATAATAGCATATGGTTTTTTTCGGTCAAACTGCCTTTTTGTTTAGTGATGGAAGTGATCAGTAATGAAAAATTTTGGTGGAAAAATGGGAAAGAATATCAAATACAATGTTTAATTTAAAAAAAAGCTAAAATTGGCAACTCATTATTTTTACGCATCCCCATACATATGGGCATGTATGTATGTACATATATACATACTACATATACTTACATATGAGCCGTTTATTTTGAAAGTGGCATAAGTCACTTTTATTAAAAAAATCGAGTTAATGGCAACACTAAATAAAATTAAACGATATCTTTTCATTTGTAAAAAATTTGCAATCAACAAAAAAAAAATGACTTATGCCACTTTCAAGATAAACGGCTCATATCTGGCTGCGTGAAGGGTATATAAGATTCGGCACAACCAAATATAGCAGTCTTCTTATATGTTGAAGCTGATTTCTTCTAAATATTTAAGGTAATTATTTTGAATTGTTTTGCTCATTAACACAACACTAATTACTTACTTTTCATGATTTATTTACATATAAATTACTGTACCAAATGATACATACCTACGAGTGAGTATTTAAATGTTATGAAATGGAAACCTTAAGCATTTTTTTAAATTTTCTTTGGTATTGCTGAAAGTATGGCTGTGTTACCACAAAAATATATTAAAACAGGAAAGATAAACTTTACGTTTTTAAAACTTAATTTGTTTAATTAATTTTCTTTATTTTATTAGTCAGAGATACGAAGATGTCGTGTTGTGCTGCCCTTACAACTTATTTTATACATCTGTGTATATACTCGTATATTTATATATGCATTTATATTAAAAAGAACAAAAAAAGTATATCCTAGATAATAATCTAGTAAATTTATCAGAAAAGTAGAGAAAAAGCAAATGAATTATACCTGCACCATTAAAATAAAAATAAACAGTATGTTGTAGGTATTTCATTTTAAGCTGGCATAAGAACAAAATATGATAAAAATAAATGGGGTTTGTAAGTGGGGTAGATCTCTTCTATTTTAATTTATTTATTATGTGGTTTTTTTTAGTTCAAACGATGCCGTCAATCACACAGAAGAGAAAAGAATAACGTTTGCACGCACTCTGACACATAAATAAATAGAACACAAGCAATTTAATTTTTTTGTTGTAAAATGATAACGTTAAAATGCTCCCAGTAAACATTCTGGAATAGAATAACATATTTATTTGCATATGTATAGGAAATAAACATGTTTGCTCAAAAATTTTTTTAATGATCGTTACAAGTCGCAAGTCAGTAATTTTACGTTTATTTAATTTTTTTTTTTAGCAATCACAACACCTAGGGTCTCTGGCCGGAATCCAACCGACAACCTCTGGACTACTAGGCTAGCATTGCTACCTATCAGCTGCTACGGCAGCACCCGTGGAATTATTGATCGATCAATATCGTTGGTCAGACCGTTAATGAACTGCTTAGGTCAATTATTTTCAAATACCGGGTTTTTAAACTTATAGCATTTGTTAGCTGTCTTCTACTTAAAACCGTCAGTACCACGGCAGAGTGTGGATTAAAGAACTGATACGAAATTCAATATTCTGCTTCAGCTTTCACATTTTTTATAACAAAATTCTAACACAAAAAAAAAATTTCATAGCGTAAAGCGCCAATTGAGAATATTTTGTCAGACAAAACTACATATAATTAAATAGGCATTAAAATCCTAAATTGACTGGTCCAAGTTAAATGTTCGACAGCATACTTGATGTATAACAAACGCTAATGTGTTGTTTCTGGCCCACATCTGATAATGTTTGTTTGGTTTAACGTTTTGTCAAACTAAATGTATTTTATGAATGTGCGTTAGCTGGTAGGTAACGTACAAGACACATTGAAAACTTTCGAGACAATATCATTATTAAATGTTTGTTTAAGTTGCGCGGTTCGAGCAAAATCAAAAAACCATTCACTTGTTATGTTTTTCAATTATCTTAAGAAGAAAGTCTGAAAAAAAGCAAACTAACGAATACGCGAAAAATGCGTATTCTTTTCTATTATTTGAGACATAAAGCCCTTAAAGTTAAATATATGTTTAACTAGCTTATCCCGGAGTGCTTCGCTACCCCCTCGGTATAAAATAAAATTAAAAGTATTAATGAAAATTCAAAATTACTAAGAGTTTTTTTATGTTGGAAAATATTATTATTTATATCCAATTAGTTTTTAGCAGAACGTATCAGTACTGATTTCAAGGCCGCTACACCTCTCATCAGCGTTCAATTGTCCATCTTTACAATTTTCGTAAAGTGGATACTAATTGAGAAGAATATCAACTATTTAACCAGTTTTCAACACAAATAGAATATGAGAATTAATTTTTAATTCATTTTTTATTCTACATTGAAACAGTGCTGGTTAGTACGAAATTCCCTCATTACTGTTTGGAACTAATAATCAACACAAACTCATAGTCCGTTATCATCAACGTATTTTACTTTGTATTTTAACGTTTTTGTTGTTTTTACTCTATATTAGGGAAATTCACATATTACTGTGATCCTTGTTATTAGGGTATTTATAGCTCGTGCCCAAGCGGAATTAATAAAAAAATAAAAAAACTCTTAGTAATTTTGAATTTTCATTAATTCAATAAAACTGAACTTGAGCCTGATAATATTACTTTTCATATGTAAATCAATATAAGTTCAAATAATAATTACGTTTAGTCGTAATAATAATAATATAAAAATAAAATTAAAAGTATATATCCTATTGTGAAAATTTAATGACGATCGGTCCAGTAGTTAATACTATATTACGATTTTTAATTTTCCTAAAAAGAGGCGTGGTCCCACCCACTTTTCTCCTGGTACGTATTCCAAATTATGCCAATACCATATGTACCAAATATCATCGACGTAGGTCAAAAAATGCCCAAAATATGGCGATTTAAATTTTTGGGTTATATGGGCGCTGCCACACCCCTTTGTCCAATCAAAACTTCATATAGCCTATAATTCATCCGAGAGTTCCAGTTAAATACTGTGAAAATTTCAGGAAGATCGGTTCAGAGGTTTAGCCTCCTATAAGGAACAAACAAACAAACAAATAAATAAACACACATTCGGTTTTATATATATATAGATGATAGCGGTACAGGTAATAGCAGTTACATATTCGCTTCATTTTTTTGCCAAAATCAATTGTATCTACTTTTTGGAGGCCTTCTTGTTCTGAAAGATGTGCCGTAAATTAAAAGATAATTTATCTTCTAGTAACATAAATAGAAACACACATACATACGTGCATACATACATAGATACATACATATGTATGCTATTTCAATTTAAGCAAATTTGACAAAAGCAACAATAAATAAAGCAACCGAAACGCTAAAGTGAAAAGCAGAGAAAAACAATAATGTTAATGTACCATAATTCCAAGCAGAAAAATCACATTTATTCGTAACATACTCGCAAGTAATGAATGTTTAAGAAGGCGTGCATAAAAACAAACACAAATGTTTGTGTGTGTGTGTGTTTTTCAAAGAAAATAGAATTGAACCATTCATTTTCTTATATGGATATGTAGCCACAAAAGCATCATGTTGTTGTAAAGCTTTGGGGTATAATAAACAGAAATACATTCATGAGTCTTTTGCAAACGTATGAATAGATGATGATGATGGCACCCCGGCGAATAAGTAACATTTCTAGTCATTATTGTTGTTTGAAGACAACACAAACACACACACACACACACACATACACATTATTATTTTTAAACTCAGTAAAAGATGACGCATTGCTTTACATTTACTATTACTAGTGTATACATATTTTTTTCTATTTCTATTTAAAAATTGCAATTTGCAAGTATCTTTCTATCAGTCCGTCTGTAAGTCTGTGTGCCTTTGTTTCCAGCGCCTGTCAGATGGCGTTTTTAAAAAGTCATTATAACTTTTTTTTATAATTTACGCACATGTCAGACCTTTAATAACAAACAAGCACAAAGCACATTTATCAAATAGATAAACGTAGATTCATTACAATCATTTTAAACTAATTTAAACCAACAAAATTACAATGAAGAAGATCAAAGTCTTTGGATTGAAACGAAAACTTTCCATAAAAGCTAAATGCCCACTCTATCAGCTCTATTAGTCTTAATTAAACTCCTTCCTCAGCTTAATAACATGTTTTATTCCACAAATTTTTAATTTAATTATTTAGACCGCAACTTAATCTATGAAAACAACAACATCAACAAGAAAAATATCAACTTTTTCCAAAGTCCTGTAAAATATCGTCATCAATAACACACAAACATTTCTTTTGTGCCCAAAAAAGAAAATAAAAGAGAAATAAAATGTAGAATAAAAATCTCATACACAAATTAAATTCAATTAATTAATAGCTTAAACTCATTATAAAAGGTTTTTGTAATATTTTTTTTTTGTTGTAGTTGTATACAAAGAAATCTTTTTTTTTTTTTTTAAAAGAACAAAAGAGAGTAGAACAGTTGAAGAACTATGTATGTATGTATGTTTGTACGTACATACAACAACCGAAAAAAGGATGAAATATCTTTCTGATTCCTTTTTTCATGACTTTTTTTTATTGTAAAGCTAGAGAGAGAACAATTCTTTTGTCTTGTAAAATAAAATCAAGAAAAAAAAAACTATATTAATTTTGATAACAAAGTGAAATAACCAAAAAATAAATAGGTAAGATCCACACGCATACTTCTATTGTTTGGTTTTGGCCATATACTATTTTGAATACACCTTAAAATACAGAACAACAAATATGTACTGTACTACACACAATCATTCATTCATTTATTCAGTCATTCATTCATTCATTTATTGAAACCAACCGTCGTTCATTTATTTTATATTTTTCCTCTTTTTAATTTACAATAAAAGACAAGAAGCAAAGGAGTTAAATAAGAAAAGGGATTTTAGTTTTAAATATAAAAAGTCATTATTCTTAAGCAGACTATAGCTGTGTATGTGTGTGTTTGTGTGTGTGTTTGTATGAGACAAAGATATTTCATCATCATCATCATCATCATCGCACTAACATTTAAAGGTAAAAAGTAGGAGGGTATTTGACGAGGTCATTTAACAAAAAGGTATTTTGTCCTGTTTCAGTTTTGTTATTTATTTGCCTGTGTGCGTATGTGTGTATGTTTATTAATAGATAATAGGAAAATAGCAAATTTTCATTGTACAAAAGATCTTTGCGCTTGTTAGTTACTCTATTATTCTATAGAGTTATAAATTGTCTAACAAGAAGTACTTAACAAGATTGATAAAATGTCGTTGATAGATATTTACTTGTTATACCCTTCTTAACCCCGCTATCATTTAAAGACTGAAAATAAATTAAATCTGTTATTGGTAATAGATCTTTTATAGGTCATTTAACAATTTCAAAAACGAAATGTTCTTAATATTCTTGTTACCATCCTCCTTCACGTTAGGAATATTTAATATTCTTTATGGAAATCTCAGCTAAAAATAGAATGAATGGAAAAACGGAAAAAAAATTCGCGGCGAATTATTTTTCATAATTGGACTGAATTTCGAAATTATTCACAGTTTGTACAACAAAAAAAATATCCAACTAAACTGCAATCAAAAAAAAAGTCATTTTAGTAAAAAAATATTCCTTCAAAATAGTTTAAAATATTTCTATAATTCTAATTTTATTAATATGTACGATCGTGTAGATTTTTTTTTAATCAAATAAAATTGTTTTATAACTCAACGTTTCCATGTTCAATAATTATTTCAGAACATAAGCAATAACGTCGGCAAAATTAACTGCACAATTATGTTCATGTGTAAGCTTGTGTTGAGAGCTATTCAACACGTATTAAGTGATAAACATAAATTAAACAAAATTTGCTGTGAATGGTTGTAGGAAAATTTAATAAATTACTTACTGTTTGTTTGAAAAAAAAGGAATCCATTTGCGGATATCAGTATTATTAGTAAAGTCCTTTCTTATTTTAATGTACTTCGCATGAAATCATATTTTAGAAAACTAACATCCAAATTTGACAGTTTATGTTCAACATAATTGCTTGAAAATAAGAGCGAACAACTATTTCTCAATAATGTTCAAATAAATGTTTTTGCGGTCCACACGTCGACATATGGTGTCGGAAATAGAAATTGACAGTTGAGAACATATTTATTTCAAAGTTATTTGAACGTGGTGACCCCTAGTAATGAAAAACATGAAATGTATGTCAGTAAACTTTATCATACAAATGAAATTATTTGTAAAAAAAAAACTGATTTAGGAAACTAGTTATTCAGGAGAATAGTTCTTAAAAATTTGAAAACATAAAAATGGAAAACGGCTATCCTCAATTTAAGTTCATAAATAATTCTTTTCTCATATTAAAAATTTCTTCAAAATTTAAAGATAATAACTTTTTACTAGCTTCAAAAAATTATTTTTGTTAATGTAAGAAATTTCGAATTTAGTGCTTACATACATATGTATGTGTACTGGCTGTTGAGAGGTAAGCAAGGTGTAGTAGTGAAGTGGTTAGAGTGCTTATCTACTAAGCCGAAGTTCCTTGGTTTGAGTCCCAAAAGACGTAAGATTTATAAAAATTTTTTCATCACCCCTCATTCCAGATAATACAAATACATGTTGTAAATAATCATTCCCGACGTTCCAGCGTTGTGATGACATCAAAAGCTTCTTGATGGGACGGTTCAGAAGAAGGTAAAACAAGGAAATAAAAAGTGGGCAGCAAGATGGTAGGGAATATTTAATAATTTTTCATTAAAAACATTAAAATGGTTTTTAATTAATATTTTTCTAGGTTTTCGTAAAAATTTCCTATTAAACACGAAATTTGTATTTCCTAACATCGAGAAAATTTTTTCTATGTTTCTGTAAAAAATGTCATTGGTGCCATATGACAAACAATTTGAACTCAAATTAAGTAAAATTTTCAAAATTTTAGTTAATATTTTTGGTGTGGATTTTATGCTGCTGCGTCTATTACGAGATTTATTTCTAGCGTTGCAGTTGTATTTTGAGGTTTAAAATTTTATCGCAAATTTTTATGACAAACATTTAATACATACATAATTGTTTTTCACAAAAAAAAAAAATCACCATTTTAGATAATATTCTTATAGCTTGACTACTACATATTTACTTGCAGCATTACAAAACCTTCTATTTTGAACATTTATTTTTCATTATATTTTCTTTAAAAAGCACTTTTATATAATTCCTAGCATATATTTTATTTTTCTTCTTTTCCAAAAAAATTGTCTTATTAAAAAGACTCGACAAAATTTGACATACAATATTAATCAACAGGCACTTTTCCCAACATTTTGCTCCTTTTGCATGATATGCACACAAAAGAAACCCTTTTAATAACTCAAGAGCGAAGAAAGTTTGTGTGTGTTAGTGTGTGTACTCCTAAAATATTTTTATTTTTAGAAAAAATTATATTTCATTTTTTTCTTAAACAAAAAAAAAATCCGTATTAAATGTGTCGCTTGAACCGAAAAGAAAAGAACAAAAATCTCTAGTGATGAGATCACAGCAAAAAAAAACGTATCTACTATTACTTGTAATGCTAAAAAAGAAATGGCATACATGCATACATACATACATATGTATGCCTAGGTTTACATTATAGGTAAAGTTGCGTCTGTATATTTACCTACCTAGGGGTTTACATGAAACCCCTTTACAATATAAATAAAAAGCAAAATATAAAATAAGTAATAAAAATAAAATAATAAAAGATATAAGATGGCAGAAATAGAAAATCTTATCATCTTGTACAACATTAAAATATAAATATGAAGAAAAATAAAAAACTTTTTTCAATGACATAAACGAAAATGTAAGTAAAATTTAATGTTAAATATTTTATGAAATATAAAAATGAGAAACCAATCCAGCTTCTGTCCTTTTGTGCTTCAAAAAAGAGAAAATACTGTATAACGCACACACACGCAAGCATACATACACAATCAGCATCCTTCTGTTGCAGAAATTGCATCAAAAGAAGTTAAAGAAGTCTTACCGGCAACCTGATAAATGTAGTAAGAAATATGTTAAGAAGACAAAAAAGAAGAGTTAATAATTTTTAAAGCTCCAAAATCTACGAAGAATTTAAACACACACGACAACGACTGATACACCCGGTAAGAAAAAGAATATAAATGAATAAAAATCTTTTCGACTGTATTTACAGACTTGATAAAACTAGTGTTTTTAATAGCGCAAACTCACAGACACACACACTCAGTAGAGACTGCACATTCACTAGTAACCCTGCAGTTTTAAAAGTAGAAATTGACTCGAAATCGTTAGCTATTTCGCTAACGAAAAATCGATTAACTACTATAGTGGCCACAAGTAATGCAAGAGTTCTGAGCAGCAGAAGTCAACTAAAACGTTGCATAAAAAAGAAAAAGAACAATTACGGCCTGGCCCATGATGTCGATCGCTGGTTTTCTAAATGTAAAAAAACTAACTTGCGTTTCACTAATAACGGATTTTATTTAACTTATTATTTTTTTAGAGGCACATAAGATAAACAAATAAATAAAATGGGTGTTTAGCAGGTCGTAAATCAGTTGCTTTTCGTCTACAATTTCAGCATTATCGATCGATCGACAACGTGGGACGTATAAAAATCAACATTGAATGATTTCTGTTTATGAATTTGCCTCTTCTGTTTTTTATTTCATGTCATGGCGGTGGCATGAAAAATATATTTGTCAATAATTTTACCGCGGAAAAACGATTTCAAGAAAGGCTAAAAAAATTACCCATACAACGGAGAGTTAGAGGGTGAATATGTTCCAAAAAAAGGTAACGTTCCTACACTGATGCCCTAATACTAATACATAATTATAAATATTGAAAAAGAAATTTGATTAATAAACAAAAATTCCAAAAATTTGTAGTATTTTCATTAGTGATATAACTGGTACATTTTGACTAGCGAAATAGTTGGGTTTTGCTGACCAGTGATTTATCGGTGTGAACGTACAATTGGCTGCCGTCAATGTCATCCCCATGTTAAAATCGTCAGTCGAGTGCATTGCGAGTAGTTATCCTGGTAGTTAGTGGTAACGACTGGTAGTTAGCGAAATAGCTAGAAATTCGCTAGCTACGCCGACTGCAGGGATACAGCTGAAGTTGCATCATGATGAAGGTTTGTTTTCTTGTGTATGAACAACAATTTTTATATGAGAAAACCAAAAAGACCTCCATATAAACTTTGCATGCTTTAGATGTATGTATGGATATACTTTTAACCAGGCGAGTCGAGTCTTTTTGGCTGGGTATTCACATGATGAGTTTGTGTGTGTGTGTGTTTGAATGTATATGTATGTTGCAAGGAGTATGAGTTTATTTAAAATTCAATTATAGCATAAAAGGCGAAAAATATATGAACTAACAACAAATGCATAAGAAACAGCTTAAAGCTGGTCAAATGGCAAAAATAGCTTATAATGAAACACACACGTATGTACATACACTAAAGCAACTAGACATACACAAACACACATTTACTCATGTAAAGTCTCATCCAAAGACAATTTCTATGGAACAATTTTCTGCAATTCATACAAATAATCCGACTGTTATGTGGGTGTGTGTGTGTCTCCCTCTCACTTGGTGGCAATGATATTTTATGCCAAGATTTAACCCAAGAATTTTCCGTAGCATTCAAAGATGTTCAAATGTAAAAACGTTAAGGTGTATGAAAATTGCCATGAATTGCACTTTATATACTTAAATTAAATTGATTAGGGTTTTTTTTTGATAGTGTAATGCGAAATAATTGGGATTTTTTTTATTTGCTTAATAAGGATTGCTGGTCTTGTTTAAAGGAAAACACACAAGCAAACTACTTAAAAATTTAATACTCCTTATAACGAATTTAAATCGCTTTATGTTAACATTTATTTTCTATTTTGTTATATTAAAATTTAAATATTTTTTATGTATTTTCATTTAATTAAGCTCGATTCTGCAGAGACACAATATATGCATAAGATGAGAGAATAATAATAATAATAATAATAATAATAATTATGATGCGAGTAAAATTAATCACAATTTTCAATTTAATGAGAGATGTAGTTGCTCTTAATTATGCTAAAGAAGCGTCAATTTTACATTTCTGGTTGATCGTTTTTTTTTTTTGTGCCACATAACATATACCAGGAATTGGGGATTAAATGCATTTCATATACGGAGTATATAAGTAATACTGAAAAACAGGCTATTTTAGCATTCAAATGGGTTTGATGTAATAATTTTCACATATTATATTTTTGTTTTTAAAAATTTTATTTATTCGTTGCGGGTTAGCAATATCTAAATGCATTTCGTTGGTTGCTATACCAATTCATCAGTAGATGTTTACCATTTGTGTTTGAAAAGTTCCAAAACTCATCTACAGTCGAACTTCCATAACTCGAACTTCTCTAACTCGAATTTTCTCTAACTCGAACTAATTTGGTTGGCAGTAGCGTTAAAAGAACAAATCACATACAATTTTCCTTCCGTAACTCGAACTTCTATAAGTCGAAGTTCTCCATAACTCAAACAAAAAACATACACATGAACTCTATAACTTGAAGAATTTTGCTTGTTTAAATGGTGTTTTGTTTTTGCTTTAGTTATGGTTTGTTTGTTTTACTCTCTTTTGTTGCTTAAGCTGGTTTATATATTTTACATGCTATTTTTGTTTATTTTTTTCGGGGAATTACAAATTTGTTTCTTTTTGTTTGTGTAAGTATCAGTTCTATGATGATAAATGTTGAAATCGATTTTTTTTATTATTATGACAACTAAACGTGTTTTAAAATGCTTATCATTTGAAGAAAAATATAAACTTATAAAAGACGTCGAAGATGGATTAAAGAAAAAGGAAGCAGCTGATAAATATGGTATCCCGGCAAGCACGGTCTCAATAATTTTCAAATATAAGGAATCAATTATCAACTCATTTGAATCTGGATTTCGTTTATGTAGTAAAAGAGTAAGAACCCAGTAACTTATTTCTGTCAGTCACTTATTTCAGAATATTTTATTTAACTGTAATTTTTCTAATTACATATATGAGTACATATGCTTGTTCTTTTGCATTCTTAATTATGTAGTTTTCTATTAGAGGCGATTTTAAATAAAAATACATAGTACAAAAACCTTTTATTCTACTTTGACAAAAAATTCTGTAACTCGAAGTCTCCGTAAGTCGAAGTTTTTTTTGGGATAATGGTGATTCGAGTTATGGAAGTTCGACTGTATATATATTATTTGTTGTGGGTTAGTTCATCTGTGTGCCGCATTCCGTATGGCGTTAATGCCAGCTTATCAGTAGATCTTTAACACATATTTTTAAAAGTTTTCCATCGCAGTTGCTTATGCATTATTGTGCTTTTGCTATTGTAATTCTTAGTTCTTGCTTGAGAGTTTAATATCAAGTTTTTAAAACTTAGCAACTAACGAAATGCAGCAGCTAATCCATAACAAATAACTTGTTTTCTGAACATATCAATTTTTGTAAATCTCTCCAATAAATTGTTATGAATTTAATTTTTTAACCCTGTTTTACTCAATGTTGAACAGAGGCAACATTTAAAAACCACACATTCTCAATTACAGCTAGATTTAGGTTTTTTCTATATTTTTTCTTACCAATTGATTTAATTTTATTACAAGTTGTTCATCAATTCTTACCTAAAACGAAATAAAAAAATAAGAGAAAATCATGAATAAAAGTTTAAAAATTAATCAATTAATTACTAATTCAATAAGAACATTTATTTACAATCTAAAAATATTTAAACATATACATTTGCATAAACAAACAATTACAATGATCATTACAAAACACATACAAAAATAATAAATAGGGCCAAACGAAAATGCAACTAATTATCCAGGATACATAAAAAAGAGAATTCACATAATAGATATTCGTTCTTTACATATAGTTTTCTAAATTTTTAGATTAATTTCATTATTTCATTTTACAGAATAGTGGGCGTCATGACACCCATTTGAAGTAACAAACATATTCACCCCTATCGTGAATAATATTCCACATGAAATTTTTTCACTTTTCACGTATTTGCAATCGTGAACAACTCGCATGAAAAAATTTTATTCAGTCCAGAATAATAACGTGCAAAATTTTCACTTAAAAAAATTCCCCTTATCGTGAACAATTTTTTTTTCCACGATTTTTTTCACTTTTCCCATCGATTTATTCACTTTATTTTTGATGGGGAATAGAACAGAACATGTATGTATTTCAGCTTAAAAAGTTTATTTTAATGAAAAGATCTGATTATAAGGCACAAACTGATATATTCCTCAACAAAATGCAAAAAACAGGCCGATTGCCTGCAGATTTGTGAAGCTTTAATTTGTTGCCATTTTTTCGTTTTGTTGGCTTTCCAAAAAGTAGCCGAATTGTTTTACCACATAAAAGTTAGAATGCAATAAAAAAAACGGAGCAACCAAACTAAAGCTCCAACACTGAATATTTAACTTTGATTTTTGACGTTTTCTTTAAAATAAATATGTCCGTGTATATTTTTGAACAAAAAGTTCTATGATTTTTTTTATTTTTTTAATATTCTTCCCTTGTTTACATTCACTAAGAACTAACTAATAGCGGGAATAACTTTTCACGGGAGATTCACGATACCAGTTTTTCCTTCGAGTGGAATTAAAATTTTACGTGAACAAAAATTTCACTTCTTATTCACGATAGGGGTGATTATTTGTAAATTTTACACTTTAGCTAACATGGCCCACAACTGACAATACAATATTATTGTCCGTAGTCTGATTCACAACCCAAATTAGTTAAAGTGTCAATGTTGTGACTATTTTGTTTTTGTTTTATATGGGAATGTCACACCTTCCAAATCGGAAGGGGTTTAATTCCGTACTTATATTCCGATTATATTTCAATTATGCAGTGCTTTTCTAGTAGATTCTTTATAAATGAAAAGTAATATTATCAGGCTCAAGTTCAGTTTTAATATATTCTTAATATATTTTTCTCCCAGAGCTTCCTTATATCTTAATATATACTGACTTTATTAATTTGTTATATGTACGTGCTAGCGCTTGTGTACATTGTTTTTACTTGCAAGGCTCACATTAAGCTTTTAATTACCATGCAAAGTTTATGGCAAAATATTTTATTGGTGCTCCTAAAAGTATGCAAGATTTTTTGTATTTACTGCAATTGAAGTTCGTAAAGAAAAAGGGTTTTGTAAATTTTGATTTTAATTTTAAAAGTGGTTTGATTACAAACTAAATATTCGTTTTTTGTTTTCTGAAGCAACAACTTTCGGAATTTAAACAACTTTTAATCGCAACGGTTTTTCTGGCTGACATGCGATATGATTTCCAACCAAATGAAATAATATGAAATTTAGTTCAAATACATTTACTTTTTACATTAATATTAATAAATTGCTGCATTAATTTTCTGATCACAAACAATTTCTATACAAAAACTAGCTATTTATACTCTACAATATGTTTTTCCAATATAAATGTCCTGCAAAGTCTGTTTCTTGGCCTGATAACAACAAATTCTAAATGAGGCCAATTAGTTTAACTTAAATATTTTTACGTTACTGTTATTGCATTTAAATAGATAATTATAATTGTACTTATCGTTTTTAAATTTCATTTAATCGATTTTTTTCTTAATTATTAAAATAATTAAATCTTAACTCAATTAATAGCAATTCTTTGCAATAACGACAATTTCAATAAATCTTTTACTGATGTAAAGCAATAAAACATTTTTGATAACTTTACAAATAGAAATGATATCTTTTAATAGATTATTATTGACACTAATTATCATAATAATAAAGCGGATAATGATGCGAAAGTAAAACCATAACGATGTTGCTATATTTAATTTGTATAAAATTTAAGCTGTTGCTTAGTTGGATAAAAGATATAATTAATATTCATAATGAGATTTATATTTTAAACTGAATGTGAATAGATAATTTTTTGAAAAGGATTGAATTTCAAAATTCAATTGGGTTGGTATCGAGGTTAATAGATTTTACGACAGTTCTCGAGAGAAAAATTGGTGACAGACAGATATAAATAGAAAGGACGTTGCAGTGAAAATACTACAACCAGAATACGATATAGTTCTGGCAAAAGAAAACCGACTTCAATACCAAAAGCTAAACCCACAGTAAAGAAAGACAAAACGTTTTTGTCAAAGTCAAAGACACTTGTTTCATGCTAACCCACAACAAAAAATGAAAAAAAAAAAAATAACTTCTGATCATACATCTAACCTTTGCCTTAAAAGAGACAACCGGTAATCAGCAATCGATGCGACAATGTTTTTTGTCCGTTTTCCGATCTGGCCTACGATGGTCAGATTTCTACACGTTAATAACCTATTTCATTTAACTTTATTTTTAACAATATTTAAGCCGAAAATTAAATGGATAATAAGAAAGTTTTAAAGCAACCATTACCGAATATTCTAAGTAAGCACGCAATTGTGTGTTCGTTTCAGTCCGTTTTGTCTTCTTCTGTACGAATTTGTTGTATGATGTATTTTCTGCAACCAATATTTTGTAACAGATAGTCAAAAAGACAGTTCTTGTGCTTGGTGTGGGTTGTGTCATAAGAGCTAATGTTCTGTTGTCGTATTAGTCAAAAAAAAAATACATTTATTTGGCTGCACCATCAATTGATTTTGATTCTTCTTCGCTCTTTGCTTATAAGAGCCTGTTTTTAAGTCGCATAGAAGGTATGAAAAATGCGGAAGGATTAAAAAGTGCGCACAAAAGCGATAAGAACCCAAAAACAAAAACAGAATTTCTAATATAATTAATTTGAACATCAGTTGTGTTGCCAGCTGCTGATATAAATATATTACGGATGGCAACTGAGAGAGCAGTGAGTTTCATTTGCTATTTAATACTTTTCCAGCCACAAAATTTTAAGTTGACAGCTAGCAAGGCAACAGGAGTTCGGTTGCTATCCATAATCGAATCTTTATAACTCCCATATATAAAAACTGAAAAGTATCTACCAGTTATCAAATATTTTTTTTTTCTTTTTTTATAACAACTAAAAAATATTAATAATAATAAATAATTCAGATTTCTCAGGGGGAAAAAACAGAAAAAGTTTCTATCTTTTAGACAAATATTTATTGATTTATTTTGTTAATAAAACTGTATTTCTTTTCTTTATATTTTAAGACATGGTACGTGTTTTTTCCATTTATGAATTAATATTGGACGCGTATTTGTAGGGCCATTAATAAAAATCTATCGGCATTGCAAAGCAATAGAAAAAGCACATCATTGTACTTAACATGCAAACTTTTCAAAATATACAAACACAAATACAAATACACACATTTATGTATGTTCAAAAGTATGTATGTATAAATTACTTAACTTTACTGGCATACTTTTAGGCTTTTGTTTGAGTGTTTTATTTTTCATTATTTTTATTACAATTTTTGTGAGATATTTCATATTTATTTTCTTGTTTTGTATAAAATCTAAAGTTCAGCTTGTCTTTGTATTACTTTTTAGTTTTAAATTTCTAAGAGTGAAACTATACCTGTTTTTTTTTTTTAGAAACATTTACCGGAAAGAGATGTTAAGAAGTAATAAAAGTTTTTTTGTTTTGTTTTTTTTTTTTCTAAAATAAATATGACAAACACAACATGATGTAGAAACGCAAAGGAAGGATATTTCTAAAATAAATGTTTGTCATTTCATGTCATAAATAAAAAAAACTGAAGCAATATAATAAAGTAACAGGTTAGTATACATCAGGATTATAAACATAAGAAGTGAATGTACATGTATTTATGGATACCATATACCTAAAAACATACTACAAGATTTCAAAGTTTTTATAAGAAATTGTATTCTTTATCCTGAGCTTGTTTTCTTGGTCGATTAATTTCAATATAGTTTTTTTTTCTCTTTCAAAGCATTTTAGGAAAAAATATGATTGTCTAATTGTATCATCTCAACAACAGACAATGTGGTACCAATAAGCATTATTTGAACAACAAAATAAAATTATTTCCAATAGGACAAGGTGGAATGAATGGTTTATGCGCGACAAACCAGCTACTAATGATGCCGTGGAGACCAACATTGTCGGTGTTATTCTTGACATACGGAAAGCAATTCTCGAAAAAAATCACCAAAATTTGACATCCAGAATACACTTCGTCCCGCATTTGTATCATTTGTATCTACAAAACTATTTACCAGATTAAAAAAAAAATAATATTAGATTTATTTAAGGCTTTATGAGAAACCTATTTTCCTCCTTTTAGTTCTTAAAGCTTTACTTAGTTTATATTCAACATTACAAAATGAGAAAACATCTGTGTATGTATTTACCTACGCCCAACGACAATAACTCGACAGACACGCATTTTAAAATTTCTTTGTAGCTTAAGAAATTCTTTTAATTAATTAAATTTTTGATGAATTTTCATTTAATAATTCTATACATACAAACATAATAAAAGTTACTTCCTTTTGCCTACCCACATTGCCGCCCACTTCCTGCTTATAATATTAAAAAAAATATAAATTCCAATATAAAATGTATTCAATTGTAATTTGTTTAGTATTTAGGTAAAAGTGGCAGGTGGAAAAACGTTCACAGTAATTATGATATGAATATTTCTTGCCAAAAATGTCTTTATATAGATTAAACTATAACTTTTTGTAGTCATAAGTTACCTTATCAACAGGTTTCCTAGATAGAAGAAAAATACAATATTTTTTTTTTTTTTTTCAAAACAAAAGGTTACGATCTATTTATAACTTTTGAAATGATGGTGCCTTTATTGTTACAACAGCTCACGTTTACAAACATATTTTGAAAGCACCCCTAAAATTTTAAGAGTACATATTTTATATCCTGTACATTGTACAATATGAATATAAATTTATATGTTTGCTATAGCAATTTTTTCTATGCCATATTGTTATCGTAATTTTGTTATCTTTCAGCGTTATCACACGCGTTCTATTTTTTTTTTTTTTTTTTTTTTTTTTTAATACCATCAGACGTCACAAGATATTAAAAAAATATATAAAATTAGTTCTATAAGAACGGAAACAAAAACAAAAACAGTTATTCTATGTTTTTCTTTTTTATAGCAATTTTTTCTCTAGGATTTTTTCCTCAACAACTTAAAATAATTATGTATATTCATGTTGTCGTGTTGTTTCGTTGTTTTTGTTTTTTACAAGAATTACACACGTCGACGAACAAACTTCTTGGAGGCAATTTCGACACAAGTGAAATAATGAAGTTGAAAACGTACTCAAACCAAGATATTGGCTTTCTGGAATAAGTTAACCCAATATTGCCCGACTGGGAATTTTATTTACAATCATTTTAGTAAAATATAAAATCAAATACATACATATAATAGAAAGCAAGTAAGAGTGCTATATTCGGCTGTGACGAATCTTATATACCCTTCAAAAATGTATAAATATGTGATTCACAGAATATCATACAGGCTTTCCTTTCTCTTATAAATATAACAATTCAAACAATATAAAAAGTTTAAACTGCATATGCATATATATATGTATGTGCAAAAAATACAGACTGTTTAAAATATTTTACAATTTATCATCCATCAGTGAACAAAAAGAGCGTTTGTACGAAAAAATACATAAAGTTATTATTAAGTTAATATGCACATAACACTAACAAGCCTCAGTAGCACGATGGTTCGTGCGTTGAATTATTATAATAATTATCGAAAGATTCTCTATTTAACACTGTAGGACCTCATATATTTATAAAATTATTTCTGAAAGGGTTATATACTAGATGACCCGGCAAACGCTGTTTTGCCATACAAAATACTTCTAGTGCATATTTTGGGTGTTACGAGTATATAAAAAATAATGCCATCTGTCATTCAACAACAAAAATAATTATGAGGCGGACATAGCGCCATCTGTTGGGTTAATAGTTTCGGAAATACAGAATTGCCCCTCCCTCCCCTCCTCATGACCCAAGTGGTTTGAAAAATAGATAGAAGCTGATTCTCAGACTTACTGAATATGCATAAAAAATTTCATAAGAATCGGTCAATCCGTTTCGGAAATACAGAATTGCCCCCTCCCTCCGCTCCTCGTGACCCTAGCGGTTTGAAAAATTTATATATATATATCTTCATTTATTTGTAGATATATATAGTTTAATATCAGAACCGATATTTTAGTTTTGCTGCTTTTCAATACGAATCATCTTAAGAAAAATCCTTACATTTCAGTCCAAGACCCAACTCTTTAGCTCTTCTAGTGTCTTCGGAAAATCGATTTCACGTACAGACAGACGGACAGATGGATCTATAAGGATTCGGGATATATATACTAAGGGTATAATAAGAGTTCATCTGTTGTACAGTTTAATTAATTGTCTATAAAAAAAGCGATACAAAGGAGTTTTTTATTATCCTTATACATATATTTTTCCGACATATAAATATTTTTCGTAATTATAGAGTTCTCTAATATCAAATTATATCATATAAATCACAATCAATAATTTCACTCTATTTCCCTTAAAGCAGATCAATTTTATCAAAAGCACTTTTTAAATTAACACAAACATATTTCATAAGTTCTATACACAAACGTGAAAGGGAGTATGTACACACACTCTCATATACATATAATAATTTAATTTTTCCCATTATCATTGCGGAAAAGTATGCACCAGTTTTTTTGTTTTCTGTTCAAATTATTGTTTTCGAAGTAAAAAATGGGAGGAAAAGAACGAAAATCCAACAGCGATTTTTCTTTTATAGTTTTAACCACATACTTTTATCTAGAACAATAAATTTGTTCAACTTTTATACACAAACTACAACAACTACTATTAACAAACACTAGTTGCTGGCATGTGCAGTTTAATCTGTGTGAAAAAAGAAAAAAAAAACACTTCGTATATCCCAGCAAAAAAGTGAATTTTGTGATCAATTAAATTTTCTTTAAATTTTAACAATTGGGCGTATAACTATTCTCTATTCTAGATAAAATCAGCCCAATTATGTAAAACATATCCCCGGACAATTTTACTCACTTTTTTCCATTCCTTCTATTATTAATTCCAAATTCCATCAGATGGGGAAAAAGTATTTTCTTCACCCACATATTTAGATCAATAACTATTTTCATTATGAAAAACACAATTAATTTAACGTGTGAAAAGTTCAGAAGATTCTATTAAATACAATTAGTTTGAAAATATTTTATAAGGAGTTCAATGTGAGTGTCATATTTCGTAAGATTCTATTAAATAAAATTATTCGAAAAATAAAACTTAATTTAAATGGGCGTGACATTTTTTTAAATGGGCTTGGCACGGCCCAATTTTCTACTCATATAATTTCCTTTCTAAAGGAAATTTAATTTGTTTGCCAAATTTCATTTGATCATAAAAACTGTTATGCAAACTGCAATTTTTTGTTTCACAATCGCTTTTCTAGTGGTTTGTCGCCAGCTGTTTCAATTGTAATTGGACTGTATACCACTTAAAAATTCACGCAACTTAGCAACAGTTAGCTGTGCTGCTTACGACATTTACTTTATTATAATATTTCCTGGGTTGTGTTATTTTTCAAAAAGTAAAAGCAACAATTGAATAGCAATTTCTTTGTGATAAAGTGTGTGGCATAAAAAACAAAGTTAGGATTTGCTGTTATCTGCGATATAATGTATCTGTTGCTTGTCTATTTTTACTTGTGGCACATTTGTTTAGTTTTATAGGAAACTTTAGTAAATGAAAATACGTTATAATAATTTTAATATCCAGCAGAAGAGTTCACCAAAATAGGGTTGTAATGAAAGAGAAAATTAAATTAAGAACTAATTAAGAATAAAGAACCATTTCGAAGGCAAGCAAGCAAACAACACCTGAATAGAATCGACAGCATCTATTTTTTTTAGTTAAGCCAAACAATTTAAAATTATTAAGTCATCAAAGTTGCTGCCTAACTAAATTAAGATGTTTCTAGAGAAATGGCCAAGCAAGCATTAATTGCGGCTAGTGCCAGCTGATGATATTAAGCCGTTTCATGTCAATGAAATTGAACTTTAAATAAAGGACATTGATTGTAAATTTAATTAGTTTGTTTTATATAAATTTTGATATTTTAATTCCGTATCTAGAAATTGCTTTTCTTTTTGTTTCTACTTTTCTATTTTAATACAATAAGCCTCTGCCAAAAAATTTCTTAAACAAAAAAAAATATTGTACATATGAAAAATAATATTATCAGGCTCAAGTTCAGTTTTATCGAATTAATGAAAATTCAAATTACTAAGAGTTATTATATGTTGAAAAACATTTGTATATCCCATCAGTTTATAGCAGAACGTATCAGGACCGACTTCAAGGCCGCTACACCTCTCATCAGCGTTCAATTGTCCATCTTTACAATTTTCGTAAAGTGGATAATAATTGGGAAGAATATAAACTAATTAACCAAATTTGCAACAGAATACTTTGAAGATAACGGACTATGAGTTTTTGTTGATTATTAGTAATTTCCTACCAGTGATGGGGAATTGTTGTGAATTGGGAATTAACCAAAATTGTTTCAATATGTAAAATTCTCGTATTCTATTTCTGTTGAAATCTTGGTTAAATAGTTGATATTCTTCCCAATTAGTATCAACTTTACGAAAATTGTAAAGATGGACAGTTGAACACTGATGAGAGGTGTAGCGGCCTTGAAATCGGTATACTGATACGTTCTGCTAAAAACTGATTGGATATAAATAATAATGTTTTTCGACATAAAAAACTCTTAGTAATTTGAATTAAAATTTGTACATGTTAACTTTGGCCACTAAGGTCGGTCGGTCGTCGGTTGGTCATCTTCATATAAAATATGTTTTAAAAACCAAGTTTATCAATCAAGTTAAAAGAACATCAAATAAATTTAGCAAACCATCTTCATATATAAAATTAAGTTGTTGAATTGTTTTGTTCTTCCTTTTTTTTTCTCTGTTTCTGCTTTTCTTCTCCCAAATCCCCGATAAGAGAAAATTATGTTAATGTTGTACAACAACACACAAATAAAAGTATTCGCACATATTCTACAGATATTAAAGCATGTACATTAACGTTTCATAAGTAAATGATGGATTTTGTAACACAAATCAAGAGATTTTGTATGTGTGAAACCACTTAAATGCCAACACAGCCGCAAACATAAATTCACATAAAAGTACTCAGCTCAGCTCAGCTCGGTTCTAGATATTGTCTTGTTTTGTTATAGAAAACAAGAATTAAAACTACATGCCGTATAAATACATACATGGATACTCATACACACAGCCATACGTATATACAAATTTATAATTGGGACTACAAGTAAATACCAGCCGTGTGAGACAAGATCGTCGTATGAGTACAATATGATTGAAAGATGCTGATAAACATTTAATTGTGTAACAAAATTTTGGTTGTAGTCCAACCATGTTGAAACTTTATTTAAAATTTTATACGAGAATGAGGACTACAATTATTTTCAATGGCAAAAAAAAAAACATTAAAATAAGTGTTTTTCTATTTTAGCACAACCATACATTGTTTGCCACAGCCATATTTTATAGTTGTCATGCTACTAATCCGTTCACTTAACCAAGAGTTAAATTTCTTGTATTTTACTTTAAATTATTAAGATAACAATACAAATTTATGCCTTCAAACATAATATAGTTACCTTGAAATAAATTTTAATAATTCAAGGAAAATATACACAATTTTTACTCAAGAAGCAGCAAAATTATTTTACAGCTTAATAATTCTCGTTTACCTATTTTCGGGGTTTACAAAGTTCTATGTTTCTGGTGATGGCAAAATGTCTGTTCGAGTATGAATTCAGTAAAAATGGTATCAATTTGTGCGTAGCTTCAATATATGCGGATCTCATATTCATATGAAAACTGGTCTAATTTTTTTTTTATTAAAAAACCGGCAAGACTCATTTGTACTCCCAATAATATAATCAAAAACATAAAGAGCCATACAGACAAGTACAATATGAATGCATTATTAGATTCTTAACAAGATGCATATGATGAACAATAATAGACTTTATGGTACTACAACTACAACAACAGCAACAACAACTACCACTACAACTATGGCTACAGATGGATAAATGAAAACCATAGAATAGCATAACATCAAACATGGAAAGAGGCAGTTAAATACAACAGACACTTTATACTCTTTATGTTTATTAAGAAAGATAGACAGGTGGACAGACAGACAGACAGACAGGCAGACATACAAAACGTTCAGTAAACATTTTGAATGTATTCAAAATACACATGTTTGCGTAGCTGTATTTTAATGTAACAATTTTATTCCCCATGTGGCACGCTTAAGACATAAATGTTGCTTTGCATAACAACAATATTATGTTAGTCTACATTTATTTGTATTTGTGAAAAGGATAAGCGCACACTCTCAGACACACACACATTCAGAACAAAAAAGCATATTGAATTTATGACAATTTTTCGTACTTGACCGCTGATTTTCTATGATTTTGTAGGGGTATGACTTTATTTTTATAGCTATACTCTTTTATTTTTGAGTATGTATGAGTTCTTTTATATCTTTTTTATGTATACAACATATGAATGATGCGAGTGTGTGCGTATTATATGAATATGTATGACCATTGAAATGAAAATCTCATAAAAAGTTTATATGTACATACAATTGAAATAGTCCATATACTTCATAATGAATGCAGTGAATATAAATGCGAAAAATTTTTTACATTTGTCTATTTACATAAAGTCATATACAATTATATAAATTATTAAGTCCATAATCATAACGTTGTAGGTGTATAACCCTAATGTATTTCTGTATACCAAATATAAAATGGGGAGCCAGCAGATTTAAATTCAAATTACTCATGCAGGTGTCGACTAGTGATGTTACGAATATAGATTTTTAGTATTCGCGAATACGAATACGAATATTTGAAACAATATTCGCCGAATACGAATACGAATACGAATACGCTTATTTCTTTTAAGGTTTAGAGTCACATAAACACCCCCATTATGAATTTTGACGTCGACGTCGACGAAATACATACATATATTCTTTGTTTGTTTTTTAAAAAGCTTATTATCGTGCGTCAAAGATATGGGGCTTTCTTTCTTTAAATAAAAATTATTATAAATTAATATATTTTTGTACATTATATGTACTTTTTTTTAACTTTTTCTAAGATTTTTTTGTATGTGCAAATTATTCAAGAAATATTCGCTTGAATTTGGCGAATACGAATACGAATATTTCAAAATAGGCGAATACGAGTATTCGTAACATCACTAGTGTCGACCTCAATTTACAACAACTGCTAAAGTTTTAAAAGACAAAAAAATATAAAGATCGTAAAAAAGATTTTTAATATTTGAACAAATAAAAAATATTATACTGCTGACATTTCGTTTGAATAATGATACGAATTTTTAACGCCGGGATAAAAAATTCAATAGAACTGTACAACTTTCAGTACAATTTGCCTCGAGTAGTGCAGCAGAAGCTTAAGGAGAATCTTATTAAAGTGAGAAAAGGATGGTTCTTTTGGTACTTTTTGATTTGGTACGTTTTGTCGATTTAAATTAAATTTTGTAGTCGTAAAAGCATGTGGCCTAGATTAAAATATATGATACTTTTTAATGCGCAAAAATGGAACAAATTGATACTCTTAGTAGTTGTTTTTTTTTTTTTTTTTTTTTTATATTAAAACTGTACGAGTAAGTGTACTTTCTTGGGCAGGTGAAGTCAGGAAAAGCTGGTCCTTTTTGCTTTTGGAACATACTTTTATATGGATACAATTTTGTACACCGATACCATTTGACTCAGATTAAAATATAGCGTACAAAAGTACGGGGAGAAAATGGAAAAATTTGGTACTTTCGGTACTTTTTTTGACATAAATATTATTGTATTCTTTGGAGGCAAAAATGAGTAATAACTGGTACTTTTGGTATTTTCTGCTTTTGGTACTTTATTTTCAGTATATTTGGTATACCGACAATTGATAGATATATTCATTAATATGTACCTGAAATATATAGACCATAAATTTTATAATTTTACAAAATCATATTATCGCTTACATAAAATATCACCAATACTAACAACTGTCAAACCCGAATTATCAATATCAATAAAAACATTGAAATTGAAATCTGAATTAATATAGATACGCCAATGCGAGTATGTATGTTTGTAAAAATTTTATATTAAAAATTAAATAATTTTTCTTTAAATTTTTGAAACAAAAAATTATACTTAAAGTAAGAACAGACACATTCTTAATTTGAACTGCAAACAATACGCAAGACCAAATAATGACGACATAACAAAAAAAATTCGTATACGAGAAAATTACGCAAATAAAAATTTACAAAAAAAAAAACATATGCACATACACACAGTCGACGAACAGACAGACAGACGAACAAATCGACAGACGACATATCGAAGGAAGCACTTTTCTTTTTGTTAATATTAAAATGATGAAATGGCAAAATATTGCAGGAAAAACACAATCACCTTAGAATGACTGCTTGACTGCTGGAAGCTGCCGTTAAAGCAGAGTTAAAATCTTAGCAAGAAAACTGAATAAAATTCATACAAAAATCAAAACGACACCGTCGCCATCACAGGATATACATCCAAGTGATACAAAAGACTGACTTTAAATGGAATATTAAAAAAAAAAAAAGAAAAAGAAACCAAAGAAAAGGAATTCATTTTGAATTTCTACATTATTTTTCTTTTCGTTGCCATTTCTATTAAAGCTTTTAGAAAGCTGTGCCACCATTTACTTGATAGAAGTGTTGACACAATATATTGCAGTAGTTAAACGGGAAATCTAGCACATTCATCTTAAATTCACACACACATATATATGCATCCTCATACACCAATCAAATTCATGCATGCAAACATATATACACACCGTGGTATAAAAGTCAAACAATAATATAGACAACATACATTCATACATACATACATGTCGTCTGTCGTTGTTGCATAGAACCAGAAGCGAAGCATTAAAAAAAACCCCAGGCTTTGTTGAGTCAAGAAGACAGTGGTTTCTTCTTTTCAATTTATTTTTTTTATTCATCCTTATTTTAATTTCTCTTTTATTTAAATTCATCAAAAACAGCTAAAGTAGGAAAAAATCATATTGTCTGTTTTTTTTTTTTTTATAAAACAAAAATTCGTATGCGCAAAATTATGGTTTAAATGAACAAAACCTTTGGCAATTTACTGGAAATAATTTGTGTCTTCTTTTTTACTATTCTTTGCCAGCTACAAACATATTTTATTTAAGCTTTTTTTCTTACTTCGTTTTCTTCATTTTCTTTTTCTTTTTATCAGCAAAATAAAGGACCTAAAATGCACTTTTAACAATTTTAGTTAAACACTGTGTTTATATGCTGTATTGGAAAAATAAAGTTTAAATATTAAATGAAGTGCATACTTGAAGGAGGCAGACAAGCAGCATTCGAAAAGACGTTAAGAAATTTTTAACTCACATTTTTATAAACTTAAGTGATTAAAATGCTGTAAAGGACTTGAAGGTCAATTAAGAGAAAATTTATAGGAGGATAAAATTCTATTTTATTACAATATTGTGAACATTACAAATTCTATTTATTAGTATTCTCTTAAAACTGCACGAAGCTCAAGGCATATCCTTGTAGTAAACAATTCTGGGAAAAACACATTTATATACACATTTTAAGTATACATATGTATGTATATGTATTGTGAATTTCCAGGATGATATTTATTCATTTTTTTTGGTACTTGGCTACATTCAAATTCTCTGGGAAACATTTATTTACACCTGATAAAGAGATCTTTATAAGAAGAGATCCGAATATATAAATTTGTTGGCTTAGTGAAAAATTTACCCAAACTGTAAAAAGGAAGCGAAACAAAGAAGTTAAAATGGCACCAAAATTTAAAAAAAAAATTAAGATCAGCATGACTAAAACTTTTAGTTTGCATCTTAGCTAATTCGTCTGTACTGTATGTGTATCATACGTACACATTTTTCATGAGAAGAGAGAGGAGGGTCTTTGGGTGATCGCCTGGAAATTGATCCAAATAATTTTTTTTACATTTTCAGAAAAAACATCTTTTGTTTTTAAAATGAAAGAAACTAAATGGACAAATATTATTTTCAATTGATAATTGAAGTGATATGATTTGAAAATTTTATGCACGCATACAAACATATATGATGTACATATGTATGTGTTAAGCTGTGGACTGTGCAAAGTGGTAACGTTACGCAAAACAAAACATATGGTTCGATTATGGATGGCAACCGAACCACAGTTGCGTTGCCAGTTGCTGAGAATTGTATTACGGATGGCAACTGGCAACTGAGAGCTGCAAGTTTCAGTTGCTATTTAGTGCTTTTCTGGCAACCACAAATTTACAGTTGCCGGCTGGCAACGCAAGTGAAGTTCGGTTGCTATCCATAATCGAGCCAATATTTTAATGACTATTTGAGAGGAAAAACTAACTTACGATTTTAATTGTCTAAAAGTGCAGATTTAACTGATTGTAAAGTTGGCATTTATTTATGTCATTACGTTTATATTTTCAATAAATTGAATTCCTAAAAATTATTAGAAAATTTGATCACATGAGTTTCTGAATCTATTAATAAATTAATTAAAATTTTTGGTAAACTACTGTAGTAATACGTATAATATTTTAAGGTATAACTTCGATGAATGTGGTACATGTGTGCGCAGTTTCATTAAATTTTCGATTTATTTTCATTTAAAACAGCAACAACAACGACAACAACAAAATCTTTAATATCTATGACATCAAAGTTAAGTAATTGTGTTTTTAAATTTTGCAAAATCCAATGGAAAATATTCCCCTGACTGATTTTCTATTTATAGACTTTTCTATTAATACAAACTACTACCAACAGACTCGAAGATTTAAAGGTAAAATTAAAACTTCTGCGTTTAATATGAAAACAGAATTAAAAACAAAAAAAGTTTCATAAAATATGTTAAATACGAGGGATATCAATTGAGCTGTGAAGCTAAATGATAAACCGAAATTATAAAAATACAACTATGAAATAACTGAGTAACAGCTTTAGAACATTGAGTACACGAAAAAATAACAAATAGTTTAAACGCCTAATTTTATGCTTTTAAAAATAATTTGTATATTTAGTAATTCATATATTTGTTGGTTTAACCAGCACTTAGGGCTTAGTACCAAGAATCTTAAAAAAAAAAATTAATTATGAGACGTTTTGCTCAAACGTTTGCGATTAAGTTGTATATAGCAGAAATTTATTGTTTAGAAAAGAAAAAGCGCTCCACTCAACATCGTAATTCGAAAACAAAAACGAAAACAATTACCAGCAACCCTCGTAGAACAGGTTCATATGCAGTACTTAATATTATGTAGGATAGAGCAAATGTAGTTTTTAACAAATGAATTTTTAAGCCTTCAAACATACACAATCAAACCATATATGTATGTGCAAGGATAAATGTGTGTTAAGCTTTTGCAAGTGTTTTTTTTTTTTTTTTTTTTTTTTGCAAACATTTTCGTTAATGAAATCAACTGCAGCAGCAAGCAGGTAGTATACATGTATGTATGTTTGTCTGACAGTAAGCCAACGAACATACAAGTACTCAAATTTCAACTCAAGTGCAGTGGTGTTGATTAATAGATACCAAGAGTACGAATGAGAACTGCAGCTAAACAAAGTAAGTATGGAGATAAAAACTTTCTTTTTGTTTTTTTGTTTTTTTTTTTGCGAACAGGAAAGTGAATTGAGGAATAAAAATATACAGAATAACAACAAGAACAAAAAAACAAGTAATGTGACGCATAGGGAAATGTTAACTATGCCATGACTTACACACGTACACACTCGCATCCATACATACATACATAATTGTATAGAAATTCATTCAAACCATTAGTTGTGTACATGTAAGTTCTTTAAAGTATCATGTAGGACTCTAGGCTGTATGTTGAATTCTACAAGTTTTTCTCATGCTATTCAGTTTATTATTAGCTTGTGCTATGAAAACCCTAACGAAATTATATTTGTACAAATATTATACATATCCTTAAACATATATATATATATGGATGCATGTGTGGTCTTATGTAAATATCCAACAAACAAAACCATAAGCAAAATATAACTTAGGTGTAAAATAAGCTTATCATATAAGATTTCCTATAACGTTTAAAAACCATACTTATTACAATGTTATTTAAGTAATATATAAAATACTGTTTAAATTCATTACATGATAAGATGTTTTACAAGACCACTTTTTAAACAATTATTTAAGATAAAATTTTAAAAACTATGATTCAAATGATTTATGCTTACTATAGTTTTGTAAGTGTTTTTGACGCCTGTTAGAATTTTGTATTATTTGTAAAAATTTCCGGTGTAACGTTTTTTTATTTAAATTTTAATTTTTTTCGGAAAGTGTTTTAAATAGAAAATGATTTTGCAAAATTCAAGATAAATTCGTTTACTTTTACAAAGAAAATGGAAAGGCAGCTTGCAAAATAATATATAGACCAAGCAATAGTCCCGCAAGAAATTTGTAGATAAAACGAAAATAAATTATTTTTTTATAAATAAGAACAACAAAATTTTAAATTTGAATTATTTGAATATTTTTCGTTATGTTTCTAAGCTTACAATAATTTTACGCATTGTACACTACATTTTAAAAACTTTTTTCATAAACACTTAACAATAGTATTCTCAGTACTTTGCTAAACTTAAGGCTTATGCTGGTAAGCTTGTTACAAGTGATTTCTAATCGTTTCGGTTTGTTGGGTAAATTTTCATATTCTATATTCGTATGTCTACATGTAATGATTCATTTATAATATATTTTATATTTTATATGACTAACCAAAAATTAGTAAGACTGATGTTAGTTTAAATTACTTCAGATACAGGTGGATAATAAATAAACGCAGGCATACTCTTACATACATTTATTAACAGACAGTTTACCATAAAATTTCTATAACGAGGGCCTCTGAATCAAATAAAATATTGTTCACCCGGAATTTTTTTCCTTAAAATTCTGAACTAATTTAAGAAATCTTAAAAAATTAAGATAAATTTATGTGATGTTTTAATAAAAGGACTTTATCTAATCATTGGGAATTTTGTTTATCTCATGTTTTTTATCCGCCATTTATACATCAATCTGGAAAATTTAAAAGTCTAAAATTTTTATAAAGGATTCGATGTCCGTCTACTACAAAATATTATTTTCATTACAAAAATGGTCATTCGAAATGATGTCATATCACATCTAAGGAGAACAAACAATTCATTCTATCCTAACTTATAGGATGCTCCTCCTGTACGACCCTTATGGCAAAAGTAAATTTATCAAAAAAGAAAGTGAATTATAATTTGAAGATTATTAAGAAAGTAAAAGAAAAAAAACTAAAACTAAAACAACTAGAACGCAGCAAAAAAAAAAAAACGTTTTCAAAGTTCTAAAAGAGAAAAGTTTTATTTAAAAATTTCTTTTTGCAGAAAAATTTATGGCTGAAATTAATACAGAAAACTATGAATAATGAGTACTGAAGGTAGCAGAAGATATAAGCGGCGGCATAGCAAAACTTAATAGCAAAAGGGAATTTAAAGTATATGGGTAGGAGACACACACACACACACACACACACACATACACACATGTATATATATTTATATTTATTGGTATCTAAATAAATATTAACTAGCAGCTTCTGCATATTGTTAACAAAAAAGTGTAAGCCCAGCGGGAAATTCAGTTCATTTACCAACAAGTACAATCGACACACACACACAACCACACACACAAGCATCCTCACACAGCTCTAGAAGCATGACTAAAACAAGCGATGAAGAAATGTGTTGTTAGTTAAACCTGCATAAAATATTTAAACACACTTTTATACAAAGACATCATTAGTATCGCTTTACGAGACATTTTAACGATGTTGTAACCTAGAAGTAGGAAAAAACAACATAGAATTTAAATGTAACACATACATGCATACAAACGCACATACATGCAAGTGCAAATGCGTGTGTGTGTGAAAACTTTTTAAAGTGGGCACGTGCTGTTCCGTTTCGCCCCACAGAGCTGTCACACTGTGGTATACACATGTGTTAATTACAATGTAACTGACTTGTGTATGTTTTTGAAAGCATTTTTAACATCACTAAACAGCACAGCACTGCCAATAATATCCTTTTAAAGGGGTTCACTTTCCTTTGCTTTTTTTATTTTTTGTAAGGGAAATAAAAATTAAATGACATAAAAAAAATATGATGCAATAAATTTAAATAAAAAAATTTCACAAGTTTATTAAGAAGTCAAAATAAAAAGGTCGCTCGCTCTCTTTACTTGTTAATAGTTGGGTGTTGACTTATTCCCACTTTAGGATTATTTATCATATTTTCAGTTCGAAATAAATCACTTAAAATCATCACATCAAATCATTCAATTCAAATAAAATGTGAACGAAATATATTATGGAAAAACAAACTGAAAACTTGTAGCTGTTGTTGTTGTTGCTGTTGCTGTTGATTGAAATCCGTTTAGCAGAGAAATATTTTCTTTTTCCTTTGCAATATGACAAGAAGTGGCAAAAAGAAAAAGGACGCAAGAGAAAAAAGCAAATAAATAAATTGTATGAAAAAGTTTTTAATAAATTTAATGACATGTCTTTACGCAACAAAAAGTTTTGATTTATCAGAAAACATTTCTCAATGACTTTTTCCTGAATGATTTGTTTAAGAGTGATGAAAATAAATAATATTAATAAAGAGTTTATTAAGAAATTGAAAATATTAAGGGGAATCCAGAGAGTTAAATTAGTTTTAGCTAGAAAAATTTATAGGATTTAATTAAAATTGACTGTTGACAGAAATCATGAAACTAAGAGGTTAAGTCGCATGGTCCTTCGAGCCATATAGACTACTATACTTAAATCTGCAGCTTAAATGTCTGAATGGTGAGATATAGTCAAAGTGTGTATTTGTATTTGTATTTAGTACAAATTAGTCGTATAACATTCTGATTATGAGATATTTTACAACTGCTTTTGAGGGTGTACGAAATTAATCCTGAAACACATGTTAAGTTTTGTGTTATTTTGTTGTTGTTGTTGTTGTTGTATTCGAAGACTGGTAGTAAAATTTCATCACTCATATTTTTGTGAGATATTTCTGAACGCCATTTCGTTGTTTAAGGACTTTTTTTTACACATTCTTAAGAAATTGACAAAAAAAAACCCATACAACGAAGAGTTAAAGGATTAAATTTTTTATAACAATTTTCACCAATCTATCAGGGACAATCTATCAAGGACAACTAAATCTACTCTAATCAAAAAGGGAGAACAACAACAGGGACTGAGCCAAGGTTCTAATTCATAGTTGTTATTTTTCCTGTCACTCAACTGAAAGCCACCCTAATCTGCAATAGATATAAGTATCTTCCAAAATATGAAAAATATTGGTTGTCTATACAACAAAAAAAAAAACCGACAGTTTATATTTGATTGTTATCGTTATTTTATTATATATTGATAAAAAAGAAACGATTGATAATAGAAAAATTCCATTGGCAAATAATAAAAATAACAAAAAAGGGGTGCTTGTTAGTGCATACTCGTCGTATATATGTAGTCCGAACAAATACTGATAAAGATATTAGAAACACTGACAAACAGACAAACTGCTAGACACAGTGAAACTTAAATAATAAACATATTGTTCGAAAATATATACCGAACAAAGCGTGTCCAACAAGTCATATTATTTGAATTTCGATTGTTGCTGCAGGCAAAAATCAATATTTAACAAAATGTCTAAATTCTCCTGGCAAATTTCTCCAATTTATATAAATAGCAGAGTAAGAAAACGGATATAAAAAATAAACATTGTCACCATGGAAAGTTGTTTCCTAACACAAAGTGAATTGAAAGAAATAATAATAATAACGAATTAAAAAGTTATAAAATTATATCAGAAGAGCGAAAATTAATAAAAAAAAAAATATATATATGTAAGAACTATAAAGGATAAAACTAAATTTAACTTGTAGATTGTAGATTTACTTTACAGCTAAATGCGCAGCACAAAACCGAGGATGCAAGTGTGAAGAACTTTTCCTTGTTGCTATTGTTGGGCAACAGAGCTAAGAAAGGCATTAGAGCAATGCTAGAGATGCAGAAAATTTAAATTACTTTTGTTAGGCAGCAGCAACAAAAACAACAAAATGTTTAGAGTGGAACGAACAAAGTTTTCTCACTCTTAACTAGAGTTTGTTGCCGTAACTAGCGAGTTTTTGATGTGTAGAAATACTGTTTTTTTTTTTTTTGCTTCTTCTTTTCCTTGCTAGTTTTTTGCAATTATTTTTTATTATATTTGTTTTTTATAGTTTTTAGTTTTATGATGGCTACAACAGCTTTAGTGAAACAAAAACAAACAGCAGCAACAAGCAATACAAAAAAAAAAAAAAAAAGTAAATTTGTAAAACAAATCTTAAGGATTAACAGGCTTTAACTTACTCACTCACACATTTATGCAGCAAGCAAAAATAAATGTGTTTCGAATTTAATTTAACTCTCTTTTTTTGCGCTAGCTTAGAAATTTTTATTTTTAAATTGTTATAAATTCATCCTCGCCCCCAACCAACCCAAAAATATTTAAATAAAATATTCAATTAAATAGAAACTAACAAAAAAAAAAAAAAAAAAAAAAAAAGAATATATACATTTCCATTCATACTTTAGCTTTTATTTTTAGTGAAAGGATTTAAAACCAATAACATAAATATTTAGTTTTTATGTAAAACACCTTGCTATCGATTGTGATATGTTTGCTACATTGTTTGCAGCAGCAAAAAATGAGAAAACAAAACATTTTATGAAACTGCAATAGAACTTTACGTTAATACAAATTTATAAAAATTCAATCTATAGACCGAATGTTTTATTAAAACCTAAATACAACAAAGAATATAAAATCCGCTAGCATACAAAAGGAAAAAAATGGAACAGCAATTTATTTCAGCGGCTTATCAAATAAAAAAAAAATGTCCCTCTTAAGTCCTGTATGAAGGAATGGCATATAGTCCTTCGAACCACAATAAACACTAACCATAAACTTTGAGAAAATTTTAGTTTTATACTAAAATAATTGCAAATTACAGTTGATTATATTTATTTATTATATTTATAATTTTTTCTATCATCGGAGAAGCATTAAGTTTTGTACGTTTCCAGACAGTTCAATGCTACATATGGCAACAAAGATGATCGCCTTTTAAGGCACGAGCAAATGGTGCCCGAAATTTGACATCTCTATTTGGAAAAAAACTAAACTAGTTTGTAGTAAATATTTTCTAAAGATTATGAAAAATTTTTTGTAACAGACGAAATTTAATTTCCAACGCCCAGGCAAAGTTTACAGAATTAAAAAAAAAAATACATGGCATTTTTGCCATACAAGAACTATTTTAAAGTCATATTAAGCAAAATTTCCAAAAATTTTAGTTCGATTTTTTCTGGGAGAAATATGTGCATGGGTTTGTTTGTTCAGGCATCAGTAGTAGTGTGAATGAAATAAGCAGTTTTGTTGCGACTCCTTCGCCATATTAATTTAGTTAATTTTTTTTACCCAAAACACCATTCAGTTAGTTCAAAAGTTAAATTTTACAATAATTCAGTTATAGAATAAATTACAAATAATTATTTTTTTCCACATCTAAAGCTATAAGCCGTTTAACACAAATTAGTGTTTTATCGAACTATTTTAAAACTATTTTGTTAAGTATTAAATTTGGGTCACCGCTATGATCTTTATTTAATTTATAATTTATTTCCATTGTTCCAAAAACCATAAAATATTTATTATTACAGACAATGAATGCATCAGATTAGTTAAAAATATTAAATTTATACTCCCGCCCCTTCTAAATTCCAGGAGGAAAGTAAATGTTCGAAATTAGCAAATCATTGTTGTTATAATTAACAATTTATAACAAAAAAAAAACTAGGACATTTGTTAAAAAAAAAAACTATTTTAGTTGGTTTGTATGGAAGATAAAACATAGGCCTGAATATTAGCAATTCTAACGAAATTTTAAATGGAAAAAATAAGTTAATCCTTTTCGATGTTTAAATTAAATGCATTAAATGTCCGAAAAAAAATTAGGAACAACACATTAGTAAACATATATTAATTGGACCTTCGGCTTCAATCTTGTGATAGTGGACAAAAGAAGTACAACCATTATATAAATACTCTCTGAGTATCCGTATGAATTTCGATTTTTTAAAAATAAAAGCGTCCCTCATTTTCATATTAAAATTACCAACAACAAAATTAAACTTTTGTATTTTGGATATACGATCGATACAATGATACAACGCTTTTACGAGTACAGCAAATATTATTTTGGCAATATTTCCCCCGCCGCTTTAAGATAGACATTTTTTTTTTTTTTTTTGAAACATAGTGCTTTCTTTTCTACAAAAAAATGGTACATCTCCATGCAGAAAATGTACTTTGGTGTTCGTTTCTTAAAAATGTTTTGCTCTCTAAAAGGGCAGTGTGTTTGATTCTAAAAAATCGCCCTCACTAACGGTGGAAGGCATTGCACTTTTTGCCCCGTAAAAATCGACAGTGTTGATAGTGCCCTGTAAAACTTAGCTGTTAGCGTTCTACTTTTTCATAAGTTGTGTTCAGTTCTAGTAAAATAACAAGCTGCATTATTCCAAGGTTGGCAAGTCATTTTATATATGTACCTTTGAATAAGGTGCCATTTTGTGTGTAGAAAAGAAAACACCATAGAAAAGGTATGTACTAACGATAAATATTTTTTACAAAACTTTTCAAAATGGTTTTTTTTTAATGATATTTTGGCACTTTCGTATCCTTTTAACAACACAGGATTTGCATTTAATTACATTTTTATTGAGAGCAAATAAAAAAACGACACAAGCGAAATAAAACAAATCTACAAAACGATTAATAAAATTTGCAATAATACATTAAATCTAATCGATAGAAAACAAAGGTGTATACATACATAAAAACTACGTACCCTAAAAGGATAATGTGTTAAAAAAGAAACAATTTAGAAATAAAAAATTTATGAGTAACGAAGTGACTGAACGATTGAAAAACTAATTGACTTGCAAATGAGTATGTACAGACGGACATTTACAAGTAAAACTGTGTATATTTAATCATGTGGCATGATAATGTCTGTATTTTAATATCTGCCGAAGAGGGTGGCAGGCAAAAAACATAATAAAAAATTATAAATAATTTCATAAAATTATATGCAGGTCTATTCTATATCCTGTTGCTACAACAACACCATTTCTTGTTGCAATACGAGATTTTAAATTAATGTTAGGGTCTCCGAAATCATCGAAAACGGGGGGTTACTCTGTACTACGATGCGTAAATTAAATCCGATAAGAGTACAATTTGGTACTCTGTATCGCTTATACAAACGCTTTCGCAAAATAATTTGAAAAAGAAGCAACACTGGCACCACAAAATTCTCAATAGCGAAGAATGACAAAATGAAATGTCAAAACTTGTAAGTCCCCTTTTACATATTTACTGATGGGCAGACATTTTTGTAATTCTCTTTTGAACTTGTATGTAGCTTTTACATATTGGAAATTAATAGACAGACAGAAATTGTTCGTTTCCCCTTTTCGTTCGTTTTTGCTGTTATTGTGTATGAACATAATTTTTCGCACCACATGCAGTAATACTAAAATGCCAATGGTGTGAGAAAAATGATATGAAGCAACAACATTAAAAATGCGAAGAGTGAAAGAGAAAAACGAAAAATGTCCAGTACAGAGGGTCGTGTACTATACACTCTGCATCTTCACCCCTTCTTCAACAAACTTCGTCTGTCTGCCTTTCAATTGCCAATATGTAAAAGGGGACTAAACAAAAACATTTAAAACAAATTTTTTGTGCAGAAGTTGGTTTTTGTCCAAACTAAAATAACAAAGTAAATAGTAAATGGATTCGGTGGCCTTATAGTTTGAGGAGGAAAATAAGCATGTTGAACGTATTACAAGGAGAATTTTGAGATGTGGATCAGATAAACTCTCTCTAAATGCCCACAGGTAAGAAACTAAGAGTAGGTATTATGTGCAAATTGTAGGCGCTTTGTTTGGCAATTCCCCTCTACAACTGTCCCTTGAGAAATCGCTGTGTTGCACCATGAAATCCACTAACATACCGAATTGCCGTTGCTGAGTGTGTAACTTGTTCTGCTTTTCCCTAAAATGTAAATATAAAAATTTATTTTCTTTCTTACATGATTCCTTTGCGTTTGATATTTTGTAAGCGCAAGATATTTGCGCTTAACGATCGATTTTGACATACACTTTCGCCTTAAAGAGTGTGGTGATGCCAGATTTACGAAAGGGAAAATACGAAAACGCAATACAGGGTAGCAATTGTTCTATTAGGCACCATTTTTCTTACGCATCGCAATAAAGAGTAACCCCCCGGATGTGCTCCAAACCAGTTTCATTAGAAAGGCAATTTGGTGAAGATGACTTTTGGGCAAAGTTTTATCTGAGTGCATTCATAAAGTCAATTTTTGAATTGTTTCCCTTTTATATGCAATTTTTTTCTAATTTTAAAATTTTGAGAATTTAATACAAATTATTTTTGGAAATTCAAATTTCAAGGGAAAAGTAAAATGGATGTAAACGGGTAAGATCGGTATACCCAAGCGTTACGGTGGGGGGGGTTATAATAAGAATAATAAGAATGTGGCAGCTACAGCGCAACTAACAATTAATTTTTGAGATATAAAAACAAAACAGTTCATTCGGATTTCTTTAATTGCAATTTAAAAACGCACGACTTCTTTTAAATTTATCTGAAATAACATTTCAATACTAAACCGTTTTACAATAAAAAAATAATAATTAACAATAAAAACGTTTAAATAATTTCTACGTTAATCGGTTTAAATTGCCATTTTCCTTTAAACTTTGCATAAGTATTTAACCAACATTTACACCTCTTTTTGACTGGACAACAGTGTAAAGAATGTAGCAGTTATCTAATAAAGCCATCGTATACAACATATTACCAGACTAAAATAATGAATGAAAGGAGAAATATAAAATGGCAACAACAACAACAACAACATAGATAGTAATAAGCACTTATTTTTAATTTAAAAACGCGTTGGCATGGCACTTTTATTACTAATAAATATGCATAAGGCACTCACACACAATGTGTACGAGTATGTATGTGTGCATGCAAAAAGGAGTCGGATTTTTTAGCACAAAACTAACAAAGAAAAAACATTATATATTCTAAAGTATATTAAAGGTTTTAACAATTTGCACATCCATACGTACACAAATACATATGTAGGTGTCTACTTATATTATTATACTTAAATATAGGGGGTAACAGCAGAAAAGACCCGACCACACAATAAATGACATAGTTTCATGTCAGGATCAAATAATATTTACACACACAAACTAATTGTGGAATTTCTGTAGTTGGTTACGAGAATTGCTGTGGTTTTTTTTTTCATTTTCTAGGATTTATTAAAACAAAAGTAGAAAATGTATTATGTTGGTAAGAGAAAAGAAACATATGTTTATAATAATTCAATTTGTAATTAACAGACCCGAAAGGAAAATTAAAAACAAATTAAGAATTTGTCAAGAATTTCATAGAAAATCGTTTTAAGTAACAAAATTCAACTAATATTAAAATGTCTCAAATACTTTTTAATTAATACTTTTCACTAGTGTAGTTAATTTCACTCAACACATACGTAAATACAATATTTGTTAAATATTCAATAAATATTGTATTAAAAAAAATAATCACAAATTTTCTTAATGACTTAATTAAATATAATAAATGTTGAAGAAAACAAAAAAAAAAAAAAAAAAAACACGATTCGTTGCAAGAGAAATGTATTAATAAACCACTGTAACATTTATATTTAAGAACATACAAAAAAAAAAAACGAACACAGATTCATTAAAAATTTAATTAAGAGCTGAGGTAGAAAAAGAATTTACATTTACACTTAAGATGGTATATGGAAAATAAAGAAGAAGAAATATGTATTGTAAGAGAAAACGAAAGAAAAATTTGAAGAGAAAAAACATATTTTAATTTACAACTAAGCAAGGCAACACAAATTCAAGGTTGCGGTGTCGAATTCTATTGCACTGTGATAAGCAGTTCTGGTAGAGGGCAATAAAAGAAAAATAAATCGTATATCGAAGTTTTAAAAAGTTTTCTCCAAAAAAAAATTTACAAATCATTCTAATGGGCAAAAAATCCAAAGTACCAAAGACACCTAAAAATTGCAAATTACTAAAGAACAAAAATTTGTAAATATTTATGTATATTTGATTGATGAGCTTGAGGTCAATTTTTATAACGTTTTTTATTGCAAAACGGCTAAAAGTAGAAAAACCTAAATTTAAAAATTGCAACATGCTAAAAATTGCAAAAGGTCGAAAATTGCAAGAGGCTAAAAAATGCTAAAGAGCAAAAATTGCATGAGGGTAAAAATGGCAAAATGCAAAGAATTGGAAAAAACCAATAGTTGCAAAATATCAAAAATTGCAAAGGGGCAAAAGGTTCTAAAATCCAAACATTGCAAAAAGGCTAGAAGTGCAAAATTAATCGAGTAAATAATTATTAACATTGAGTGCAGATACCCACCCATAACTAAATAAAATGCCAGCACAAAATCACACACAAAAAAGGCGTATTTATTTATCGCTGGTCTCCTTGACCAAAAGCATTCGTTAAAATTTTAGTTAAGTGTTAATTAAATGCTAGATTTCGGGAAAGTTCAAGGAAGTTAAAATTATTTATTTTCCTTTGAAAATTACATGACCATTTTGAGATGTCAAATAATGATGCAAAAATGAATCGCTACCGTAACCGTGAGCTGGTAATTCTAATTCGTTACTACTACTTTAAAATAATAAAAACAAAAAAGAGATTTGCAATCAATTCTGTACAAACATATTCAAAAATAGAAAGCAGATAGAAAAAGAGAGAGAGAGATAAAGATTTTGTTAAAAAGAGCACAACAAAATAAAAGGATTACCAAATTCCGACCTTGGCCCAATAATTAAGTCAAAGTAATTCTACAGATGTTTTTTGTAAACTTCTGTTTTGAACGTTAACAATCGCCAAGCTGGCAAAAGTTGCTTACATTTTAGCAAGACATTGCTTTTATTTATATACAAAACACATTTTTCTTATGTTGTCTTTGACATCTTCACAATACCTTTTTTTTTTTTTGGTATTATTGTATTGCTGTAGTTATTAATAGACTTATTTATTGGGCCATGGCTATGATTTAATTGGACACGCACACAGTCAAGTAATATCATTTTTACATTATGCAACTTTGCTTCATGCAACTCCCTTTTATTTCATGAAAAAACAGAGAGAATAAATAATATCGTATACACTCTCAATTAAATCGAAAATTGCATGCAACAAAGTTGCATTGCATAATGTAAATGCAGTACAAGTAAGCTAGAATCATGTTGACCTTATTGTGCATAAATAAGACTTTGATTTTGAATTTTTAAAGGGATTGGAACAGGATATGTAAATACGGAAAGGGATTGTTTAGAGGTAGAGATTTATTTTTTTTTTTTTTTTTTGCTTTTTGTTTTGTTTTTGTTGCTCTAGACGAAAAGTAGACACAAACCTTTTTAGGAGAAGATAGGTGTAATGAAGATGGCGATGGCATAGAACAATCAGAAGAAGCAGAACTGCAACGACTTGAGCTGACAGAGTTCGAAGGCAAGGAAGTGGTCTGGCTGTGGCTGACCACTGGTGAAGTGGCCAATAATAACTTTGAAGTTTTATTCGCCAACTCGATGGTGGGACAGCCAGGTGCACTTCCTAGCAAACCAGCACCGGGACGCATACCAACATAGCTACCACCGCCACCACCACCAACACAACCACCACCACCAACACCGCCAACATTGCCGATTCGAGCATTACATTTGGGCAAATATTTATTAGTAAAATCACTGGTATTGAATAATAAATTAGGAGCACCACCCAATAAACCAGGGCCAGTGTTATTTGTAGCATGATGGCCATTAGTGTTGATAGACGTTAAAGCGTTTGTTGTTGCCAGAGCATTTAAGAAAGCTCTCCCAGTCGCTGCAGTTTCTGCTGGAGAAGCACTAGTTGCAGATAGACTAATGTTATTATTTACATTATTGGATGGAGTAGTTGTTGACGACGTAGATGATGTCGTACCAGCCATATTTGCTGCAAACATTGCAGCTGCCACAGCTGCCGAACCATTACAGGTGGGTATTATTGTCAAAGGTGTAGCCGCTGTTGTAGAAAAGAAAGCAGCCGCCTGCTGCTGCTGCTGCTGTTGTTGTTGCTGCTGCTGCTGATGATGATGAGCCGCCGCTGCCGTCTGACCTAATATATTGGCATTGTATTTGGTGGGTGTTGTGGGCGAGGTGGCATTATTCACTTGCATTTGCATATAGGTTTGCAACATTTGCAATTGTTGTTGCTGCTGTTGTTGTTGTTGTTGTTGTGCAACAGCGGCCTGTTGGTGTTGCTGGTGCTGCTGTTGAGCATAAAACTGTTGCATCTGAAATTGATGCTGCTGCTGTTGTTGTTGTTGATGCAACATGGTAGCCGCGGCAGCTGCTGCAGCAGCTGTTGCTGGATACGTAGCCGTTGTATAAGTTTGCGGCGTCATATGCAAATGATGAGGAGGTGCTGCCGTTGGTGCTGCTTGTAACAACTGCATTTGCTGTTTGTGGTTGGTTTTTACAAAATTGTTTAGTAGTGTTTTGTTTAAATAAATTATGTATTATTGGAAACAAATATATGGTCAATTTTTTAAAACCAAAACAAAACTAATAAAAAAAAAAAATATTTAAACGGATAAAATATAAACTAGTGAATATTTTATTATATTTGTTAGAAATTGTGTTTCTTCTTTTTTATATATCGAAAATACCTAAAAGTGTGTGCTTTTCTTAATTATATATAAAAATGTTGTTGTTTAACAAGAAACGCAAATTAATATTTAAATTCAAATTCAACTAAAACCAAGAGAAACGTTTATTTAAGAATAATTAATAGCAGCAAAAATTAGTTAGTTTTATTTATTAGTTATAAAGTTGATCAAGAACAAAAATAAGAGATTAAGTGAAATATACTACAAAGTGAGAGCAAAAATAAAAAATATTTATTATTATTTATAGATTTATTATTTAAAATAGTTGAAGAAAATTAAGAAAAACAGTTTAGCTTTAAGTAGTAGACAGAGAGTAGAGTAAAGTAGAGCAGTTTATTATAATGATGATATTTTATCCAGGCCATTATAATTTGAAGACACAGTTAGTAAATAGTTAGTAGAAGTTTTAAATAATCAATAAATGTTGAAAGGAAACAAAATATAAAATATTTGAATAATAGAATTTTTTTTTTTATTTTAAAGTACAAAATAATTTTATTGGTATTTTTGGCAAAGACTTCTTACGGTAATTAATTTACAAGTAATTAAATGAAAAGAAAGAAGTGTTTTAATAGAATTTAATTTAGGTTTTTATTCATATTTATTATTTGCCATAAAATATTTGAGACATTTTATACTTAAAAATGAGATGCAATCATGTACTCGTATGCAACAATTAGGGAGAATGAATTGCTGCTGAGAGTGAGACCACTTTGATACTTAATGCTTGATCTCAAAAAAAAAAAAAAAAAAAAATTCGTTTATATTGAGTTAGTTGCATGACTCATTCCGAAAATTTCATAACAATTATATCTGCTCTTATTTTTGGCAAAAGTTTATATTCTACTATACACGCGTTATCGTCAAAATAGATCGCTATGGACGCACTATAATTTTTTTTTTTTTTTTTTTTTTTTTTTTGCAAAATATGCCCAAAATCGGGTAAATTAAAAATATTTCAAATTTAAACCATGGGTCACCACAGCGAAAATTGGGTATTTATTTCAGCTGAATGGTAAATATTAGTGAGATGACAGCGCCACCCACCAAACACTAAGTCAAGCGTTTGAAATATGATATTGCGTTATATTTCCGTATGTAATAGATATTTTACACTTGGGAATTAATAATTACTTTTTTAAAATAGTTTATATTATTTAATGTCATCGTTAGTTAGCTGTTTAATTATTGCTTAAAAAATATATAAGAATCTCAAGACTGCACTCGTTGCTGTCTTATAGACGACTAAATGAAAGAGGTGTGAACTCATCTCTGCTCAATTTTGCTATGAAGTGGTTAGGAATGGTTTAAACCTATTTCACAAACCAGGAAAACCGAAAAAATACCATTAAGTATTTTTATATGCAGTAAAAAATACTGTAGGTATCTATTTCTAAAAAAAATTTTAATCTATAATTAAATTCGTAAGCTTTGGGAAAAATTAATTATATTAAATTTAATATCAATAGAGAAAACTTTTTTCTAAATTCGGAAAAAATAAAATACTCTGGATGTTTTTTATCTATGCAGCTTGTTTGTTTATAAAAAAAAAAAAGTAAAAATTACGGCCTGGCCCACGATATCGAACGAAGTCGATCGCTGGATTTCTAGACGTAAAAAAACTAACTTGAGTTCCACTAATAACGGGTTTTATTTAACTTATTATTTGTTTAGAGGAACATAAGATAAACAAATAAATAAATTGGGTGTTTAGAAGGTCGTAAATCAGTTTCTTTTCGTCTACAATTTCAGCATTATCGATCGATCGATATCGTGGGGCGGGCCGTTAATGTCGAATTCTGAAAGATTTAAAAATGGTTTGAAAAGCAATTTTTTAGTAAGCAAATGTGCATCAAAACTTAAACAAAAAAATACCTAAATATTGAATAGTCGGATATATGCAAAATTATGCTATAAAAAGTAATATATGCAAATATGCGAAATTTTTAAAGAATTTCTTTTATTTTATTTGGATTAATATTTATCGTACTGAAAAAACTCAGCAATTATGTACATATTTATAAAATTCGGCGTTTCAAATCTAGTTTTTAAAAATCCCTCTTATTGTGGCGTCAGTTTTTTATAAATCAAAAAAAGGAAAAACAAGGACCAATTGGTCTTCTTAAGTTTAAAACAAATTCCAGCATAAATTAGATTGGAAACATTTAAAAAAGAGTAGGGCTTACAAATGATGGAAATAGTGCAGCTTCGAACCACTTTCCGATCATGAGTTGTTCGTAATCTTTTTATTCACCACTGCGGCATGTTAATTAATTTTTGTGCATATACAAGTATGTAGATATATGCTCTAGCGTTAATTATAAAATGTCTCAAATACATTTATTATTGTTGCAAACAAACAAACGAACGAACAAAAAACGAGTATTTTCAATTTGAAAACAAAATAAAATTTTCAGTTTTTTTATTTTTTTTTATTTTTGCAAATTGAAGACTTAAGAGAGAGAAATCTTCTTCTTACCATTATAAATTAAGTTTAAACAAAGTTTTTGTTGTTGTTGTTCTTGTTGTAGTTAGTTGACGTTACTTGAAGTTGCTTAGCTTATCTAGCTGTACAGTCTATGTTTGTATGTTGTGTTCACGGGTTGCAACAAAATTATTACAAACTTCGTTTCTATTTCAATAGAATTTATTGCAAAATTTGTTAAGAAAAAATGTTGCTTCTTTAGCTCAGATAAACACTTTTTTATAATTTTTTTTTTTCGTTTTTAGTTACGTTTGATATTTAATGTTATTTTTTGTTTTGTTTTTTATTTATTTATTTATTTGATGATAATTGAAGTTTTTGATTTTTTTCTTTTATTACAAAGAAATTCTTGTGGTTTATAAGAGTGGAAATAAATCAAGGATTTGGAGTATTTGGGTTTTTTCTTTTTGGGTTGAGGGGGATAATAAAAGTATTTTGTTGTGTTGAAAGTGTAAAATTTAGTTGAACAATTATTTTAATTGAACAAATTGTTGCTTAGTGTTTTTTTTTTTCTTGTTATTTGTTATTTATTAGTTTTGATTAGCTATTTGATTACAATTATGTTTTATAATAATTTCTTACTTATATGCTAAAAAATGTATGAATAAATTCTTTTGATTATTAAGAAGAGCTGCCTGCTTATTTGCTTGTTATAATGAGAGATTTAAAATTTAAGTTATAAGAGAGTATTGAAACACTTGAAGTTAAGATTGTTTTTTTTTTTTGTTTTGCTCTAAGTTATCTATAAAATAGTTTTAGATTGATTGCAGATTGTCACTAAGGATATTTATTGTATGTTTAAGTTTTAAATATCTAATAAGTAGGTATGTATATGTAAATATGTGCAAGAGTATTTTATGTATTTTATAAAAATTTAAAAGTTTTCTGGTTAGATTCAAGTCAAATATAAAATGTAGAAAATTTGTAGACAGATTGTCAAGGACTGGGGTTTGATTATTATTATTTCGGTTTTTTTTTTTTTTTTTTTTTTTAATTTAAAAAAATCACACACATATGAGATTTTATATATAATCAAGAGATTGTCGTTCAGATATAGTGTATAAAGGAGGTTTTCTAAGAGAAATCACAATAGCAATAGCAGTTAAGTATATAGTATGAATATATATTTATGTATATGTATGTATATATTTAATTTTCTATCCTTATTTATACGCTGTTTATTTTGAATGATTGTCAAAACGCGCTTTCTTGAGTTAGTATTTTTTTGTTTGTTAATTTTTAAATACAATTCAGAATTTCAGTCCACACCAAAAAGTGTTTTTTCTTGGTAGAAATTCCACTAACTTTTTGTTTAAAATCCGTAAAACAATAATGATTTATTTTAAAATTAATAATTCTACTACCGAGAAATATTTCACAAAAGTGTGTATAAGAGTTTTTGATTTTGTACCACAATATATCTTTATTTATATATGTGTGTGTGTATGTGTGTATAATGTATATATAATGCTTTTATTTCTTGTTCTTTACAATTGACTTGGGTTTGATATAGATTTGAATTTCCGCCTTAAGACAAATTCAAATCTATTTGATTGCTAAAAATTTACTACGTTTGGTTTTAAAAGAAGGGGCAACTTGTTCTATGAATAATAATAAAATTTGTTTATAAAACAACCTTATGAATTGCTAATTGATTTGTTTAAAATTTTACAATGTTTAACTTCTTTTTTTTTTTTTTTATTTTCTTTCTTTGATCTAAAAATAATTAATATATTTTAAATTTACAATTTAGTTTGGTTTTAAAATATTTCTATATTATTATGATGTATCTTTATTAACTCCGCTTTTCCTAGTTTCTTTTTTTTAATATTTCTCATCTGATATGTAACATAAAAGACTTAAATGTGTTGATTTGCAGCAACAATTTGTTAAAAAAAAACTATATAAATTTTTTCTTAAAATCGTTTGTTGTGTTAATGAGTTTTTAATTGTTGTTGTTGGTTTATTAATTTTTAAGGACTTAAAGGTAAGGATTTATTGAAAGGATACCACAAACAAAGTTGATTGTTTCGTTTTTTTTTTCTCCTTTTTTAAACTATTATTCAATTTGGGATATAAAAAGAAAGAAAAATGTAGAAATAATTTATTTTTCGATTAGTATGATATAAGGAAGAAAATAAATGAAGAGTACAGTAAGTGACAAAAATACGCTCACTTTATATTAATTAAAAATAAATTATAAAAAGACAACAACATACCGCCATTATAAACCAATAAAATCTATGATCACATGGAGCAAATATTTTAAGCAACATTTAAGTTAAATAAAATTTAAGCTATATTTAAAATTGAAGCTTTAAATGATTTAGATCTGAAAGGAATCTTTCTTGAAGTATAAACCAAAATCTATACGGAGAATTGTTCCACTTCGCAAACGATTTAGCCGAAGCACAAACCTTAGCAGAATTTTTTTTTTTTTTTTGTGAAAAATCCACAGTATTTAATAAGATTTTGTTAAAATCTTTGAGAGAACAGGATTTCAGTTTGCTAAGGAAATTTAACAAAAAATAAAGTAGATTTTTGCTGAAATCACGTTTGTAACAAATTTCATATATTTTGCAAAAAAAAAAAAAACAAGTTTAAATCTTTCTAATCAAAATAAAATATAGGATATTCTCTCCACTACTATACATGCAGGAATTCCATTGGGAGGAACTGGGGCCTGCAACCAAAGGTGGTAAATTGGATTTATACATCGGTTGCCTAACCTAACCTAACCATATTCTCTCCAGAGGTGAGTTTTACAAGACAAAATTGAATTTGTTTATTTATGGCACTGCTTGAATAGGTGTGTGTGTGAGAGTAAGGGAGAGAGCTGTTAATTTTTGTCACTTTTTTCTTTCTTATTTAGATAATTTATATATTTATTAATTTTTTTAATTTTATTTTAATTAATAATAAAATAGTTAGATGAGCCAAAATAGCAAGCAAAATATATAACAAACAGTATTTAACATAACAAAGTAAGAAAAATTGAATATATAAAAAATTAAGTTCAATAAAGAAAAACAAAAAAAATTCTTACAACACTAACCAGCTCTGGTGTTCGTAGGACCATATATTTGCCTTTAAGAAGCTTAATCAAATTTTAATTTGAAAACTAATTTATAGCCGAACGAACGCATACATATTGAAAGCAAGATAATCTATCAGTTTGGTGTTAAATGTGTTTGACCCAGAAAATCTACAATTCGGTAGACATAAATCAACTTTTATATGCATGTATCTGGGCGGTTTTGATCGATACCAAGGCGCCAAATCAGTTTCACTTTATTGTATAGACTTGCGTGGAGTATATAGATTAGTGATACATTCATATATCAGTTAAGTTTAACTAAACCGGTGTTTGACCTCTTACTCAGTTATTAGCCAAAACTTGTTATTGGATAAAAACAATTAAAACGTATATAAAAACAATTTCTTAAGTATTTTAATCCATTGAAATTTTAATTAAATCTTATTTTATACATTGACATATAAATTGGGAAGAAATAATTTTTCTGTGAATACACAGAAATAATAATACTTCAAAGATCAAATTTCATATGATGATTGTAATAATATAGAAGATTATTTCCAAATTTCATAAGGATCTAAAGGACATATTAAACGTGACACGTATGCGTATACATATGGGCAAATCTCAGAAGCAGTCAACCAACCAACATTTTTTGAAATTTATCCAACTTATTTTTTATGTTTTTTTTTTATGGAATATTGGACTAGATAATATATAATTTTAGATATATAATTTTATAAATAAATAAATAAATATAAATTAAATTATAAATATAATTTGTTAAAATATATACAAATGTGTTTAGTTATGTATATGTATATTAGAAAAAAATGTAGCGGGCGTCACGTTACGTGCGTCACAAAGGGTTCATGTCTCTTGATAAAAAACGACAAATTTTTTTTTTGATGCCACAAAAAAGTACACTTATGTATGTATATCCCACTAAACACCATGTATACAAATACAAATTTTTTGGTGTTTCAAAAGAGGTACCTACAACTTATACAAGCTTAGTGGCTTGGTGACGTTACGTGACAAAAAGTAGACTTTTCTGTGGAAATGCCCATATATTAATGTGACATTGTTTTCACACTAATATAAGTTTTTCTGTCGGATTTTTTTTTTTTTTTTTTGAATATGCGTTTTGCACTGACAAATTCCATTGGTTTAAATTGAAAGTCATTATTTCGGCGTACGTTTAATACGTAAGGTGGATTAATAACATATTTAGGGTCAAATTTAAAGCCTTTAGTTAACTAATATCGATGATGATTAGTTAAATAAAAACTATGTATTTGGCAGAACAAATTAGAACTTATTCAAAAGATTTGAGTTTCAAGTCAAAAGCACTCAGATAATAGCGGTTTTCATCTTAAACAAAAAAACTGACGTTGTACATGGGATTACTGGCTGACTGACTATCTTTGTTTTTAAACCCCGAAAATAACAACTAAAACTTTAAAATAATTTTTAAATTGAAACATAAAACGAAATTAAATTATATTTAAATATTTAATTTAAAGTAAAAAAGATGCAAAATAATAAACGTTGTGTGAACATTACCAATTAGTGTAGTCAAAAAAGCTGTTTCTTTTTTTTAATCAAAAATGAAGTGTGACAGATTTAAGATTTTTGATTTTTTTTAAACTTTTCTTTTGTAGCTTCTGGTTTTGGCGTTAAGAAATTTGTTTTGCAGCAGACGTTTTAAAAAATACTTTTTTCTTTTAATTTAAATTTTTAATTTTAGTTTTTAATTAAAACAGATGATTGCACAGTTATATTTTTAAATATATAATTATATATTTATATATGTTATTTTGATGCACTATGGGTTTTTAAATTTTTGTTATTTTTCGCAGTAAGCAATTATTAATTTAATAATACACTAAAAATAAAAAAAAAGAAAAACAAAAAAAGAATTATTAATTTGTAATACAAATTTTTATTTATTCGTAAGATTTCTTTCAAACTTTTTATAAAAATTTTTCTTAATTTTTTCAATTTTTCCTGTTTTTTTTTTTGTTTTTGTTTTTTGTTTAAATGGCTTTTTGGGGAATTACTAGTTTTGCGCTTCTTGTATTGTTCTTGTTATGTTTACACTTTATAGAATTGCTTTCCAAAGAGACAACAGCAAAAACAAAACCACTACACTTTTAATTTTGATCATTTTATTTAATTTTTTCTAATTTAAAAAAACTAGTGAGCAAACAGGAAAGGGGTATACGAGAGTTTAGAGAATTTGTTAAGAATGAAAGCAAAAGAAAGGAGAGATCATAAGTACGAATTAAGAAGACGACAATAAAACATATTGGTTAAACCTTTAAGACTGCTGGTAAACTAATGTTTTTTCTTTTATATTCTGGCCTTTATATTATTCTTAGTTTTGTTGTTGATTTTCAACGTCATGACAACCATGATGATGAAGATGATGATGGCTTGCTATGTTCGCTCTTTCTTGTTTTAAAATTCTTGGCCTTTTCCTTTAGTAGTCTGTGTTTTTTTTTTTTATTATGGCTCACATGTGAAGATAAAAATAAAAAACGACTCATGAAATAATTCAGCAAAGTCGTGTCTTAAGCGTTGGTATATTTATTGAAATTATTGTACTTGAAAAGATTGCCAACTTGAGTAGCTTCGCTCTTTTCTTCTTCTTCGTATCTCTCTTTGTACCTATATGGAGATTTATTGTTGAATTGCTTTTGTTACCAATCGGCTTTAACAAATATAAACGTGTCTCGTTCAGAAGTGGAGGTCTTATTGTTTGTATGTTGAATTTCTAATTTGCCGGTTGTTTGGCATTTTTTTTTTTTTTTTTTTTTAATTTTTGCTTTCTTGGGTACCCGTCAATTGTTGTGAGATACACACATTTAAAAAAATGCTCTAAGCTTGGCTTATATAATACACCATTGCCATAAGTTAATTACAAAATAACAGCAAGTGCAGTCAAGCGTGAATTTCTAACTTTATAAACGTCCAAGTGCACCGTATTCTGCAACTGTCTACGTTGTCGACAACAATTGACTACTATTGTAACAGACCAACCTAAATTACGACGCAAAGCATTGTCTGGCTGTCAAAATTTCTCATGCCCATACAAAATTAAGAAAACCATTTGTTTTGTTTACGACTGACATTTTGGTATCGAGCAATGTTTGCAAATAAACACTCGATCAATGACTCGATATCGAAAGCCATCATCTCAAATTGTATTTATTTTTGTACGATATCGAATGCCATAATCCCAAATCAAAAATTTTCGATCTAATTAGCTCGATATCGAAAGCGGTAATTAGACCCCTGTTGTTTAATAAAGGTTACCCTAAAAGCGTTAGCGTAAAAGCAAAGCTCTAAATTACGTTGCGCTTTGTGTCGTAATTTAGGTTGGTCTGTAAGCCTCTAAATATTCTCTGAGGCAACGTCAATCGACAATTAGTAACGGACATTTTTTCCTGTTTAAGCGACGACGACAATTACTAACATAATTAGAAGAAAACATTGTTGCATACTTTGCTGCACTAATAGAATATGCGGAATTAACTTGCCGAACTTTGAACTTGCAGACAAAGAGATTGATGGTTAAAAAAAAACTCTGATAAGAGATCGTTGTTGATTTGGAAAATCAAATTAAGTTTAGTAGCAAATATTCTCTGACTTTTTTAATTATCAAATGATTTAAATTTTCAACTAAATAATAAAATAAATGAAAAATTAGATTAACGCTTGAAGAATAAAATTAATATATGATTTCAATATAAAAATATATAAGAAAGATTGTTAAGAACAAAACTTTGTACATATTCATAAACGATTTCTAACTTTCTGTTGATGTCATAAATAAATTTTTTTTAACTCGGTTTAAGCTCCAATGAATATTTTTGATGTGACTGAATACTTTTTTCTAATATTTTTCAAGTTCCCAAAGAGCTTCTACATGCAGCCATGTGTCACAGAATTCAATTCCGATCGAAAAGTTGAGTCTTTAGAAACGAAAAATTAACATCTATAAAATTCAAAATAGAATTACGAGTAAATTTTTCGTCTAACATTTTCACTATTTCGACTACGCCAAGTACTAGATTAAAGAAAAGTAAAAGATTTTTCTTTAATCTAGTACTTGGCGTAGTCGAAATACGCCAACCGTAATCAGGCTGATTATTTGTGGTAAGCAATGAAAAAACAAAACATGCAAACTTTTAAGAGCGCAAGTAAATTAAGCATGGTAATAAAACAAAGCTTAATGTATATAAGCTTTGCTATAAAAAACGATTTGAATAAACCCCTATGGGAAAACATTATATAGAAAATACACGTAAACGGAATCTGAAGACTTTTAATCAAAAACGATCGGTATAAAATTAGGGTGTTGAAACCATTTCGATCGCAATATGCGACTTGGCCGTTAGTTTCTCTATCTTTTATCTGGTAGTTTTAAATAAGTTTGGAGTAGACAACGAAAACAAATTATGTTTAAATAGTACATATGTACATATACACGTACGTATGTATGTATACCACTTTCTAACTAAACTTTAGTTAACCCAATCTTATTTTATGATTCTTGACATATTTTCAAACCAAATAATATTTCATTCCTTCGTTCATTTACCGTCGGTGATGTTTTTGCTGCTGGGTTTTTTTTTTTGCCGTTTATTTTATAATCATAACGATATTGTTCGCAATTAAATAGACTTATTAACACATCTGTGCAACTATTTTTAACAATCGTTTAGTGAGAACGAACCAAACGTTATCATCATTCACAACTACTATTGTCGAACTATTAACTACTTTAGCTCTAATCACAGCATATGAATGCAGAATGGAAGAACAAGCGATCGTTTTTTGCTAAAGTGTCTTTAATGTGAGAATTTGGTAAGCGAAACCCTGTTTAATTTTAACTTTAATTTTAACAATTATATATATATGTATTTTACTTGATGTATTCACTTGTTTTCAAATTTAAAAAATTCTAAAACTTTAAAGTCAAAAATTGTGAGAAAATCTAAATAAATAAGTTTTGCACTGCTTTCTTACGTATATTAAGTATATTAACTAAATGGCTCTGGGAAATGGTGTAAAGGTATCAACGAACTTTTGCTTTTTTCAAGTTCTCTGTGACTTCGAATATTGTGTGTGTATCTGGGTGTAGCTAAAATCGCACGTTTTTTTTTTTACTTTATTACAAATGGTTTTTATTTTAAACAAATATTTTTAAGAATGAAAAAGAGAGCGTTTAACTCAAGCTTGGACATATTTTATTTTGTCGTTGTTGTTTTTGGCATGATTTCAGTAAAAGATGTGGAATAATGATTATCTCTATCTTTTTTTTTTTTTTTTTTTTTTTTGGCAATAATTATAACAGGTTTTTTATGTTAGAAAAGCAACAATAAAGACTTTATAATTATTTGACTGAATATCAACAACAAGAACTAATTGAATCTAGTTATTTTGCAATAGAAAAGAAAGAGAAGAAAAAGTTAATTTTATAAAAATAATGAAAGAAATACTTTTATCTAGATGAAATTTTAGAAATCTTTTTTTAAGACTAAAAATATAGAGAAACTCACGAGGTCTAAAGTTTTTTGCTTGAAAATATACAGATAATTTGAGATTTTCGAATAGGTATAATACACTTTGAAATTTCAGCACACGATAGATTATTTTTTTTGGAATATCTATTGAAGAAGAGTTCAAAGTCGGAAAAATTGCAAAACCGCGTTTAAAATTTTTTCTATATAATTTTTAAATATTTCGTTTGATTTTTGTTAATTTAAATTATTTTGTTACGTTTGATTTAATTTATTTAAAATTTATTTTTTAGCTTGTTTTATTATATATTTTTCTTTGTTTTGTGAACGTAGAATGATGGTTGTTATTGCGTGAGAGACCAACGTTAACTATTGCGTTAAAAGCGCTTAAACCATAAACGAACGTGTATGTTTGAATGAAGAACGTACAACGTTAAAGAACGATGTTGCTGGTATTACTGACGTTTACGAATTGAACCTCTAAGCTCAACTTTGATTTTTCAACGTTATTGAAAAACGATGGTGGTATGTACTTTTTTCTTTCTTTTTTTTTTTGAAAATTTACAAATCAGTTAGTAGAGAATGTTGTAGAGTAAAGTTGCAGGGAAACTGAAAGATACAACTTGTGCACACAATTTCAAACACCGAATGAAAAAGTAAAACACGCGCAAAAATAAGAGCTAAATTATGCTGCTTCCTCTGTTAAAAATTCTGCTGCTGTTGTTGTGGCTGTGGCTGTAGCTGCTGCGACTGCTTTTGAAAGCTTTACACGACAAAACTAGTACAGAATAGTTGTGGCAAGTGATGATGATGATAATGATGTTAAAGTTAATGATAATTTCATGAGTAAAACAGACGATAATGAAAAGAGTATTCTGAAAAAAATTTTCTTGTTGTGAAAATCAACAATTTTCGCTTGGAAAATTAAAAAATCATAATATAGAAATATTTTGTTTTAATTCTTCTTTTTCTGTTGTTGTTATTATTATTTTAATTTTTTGTTTTAAAATATGTGTTGTTGTTCTTAGTCTGATTATATAAAATAAAAATTATTTGTGATTTTTATTTTGTTGAATTTATTATTATTATTGATGATGTTGTTGGTTTTTGTTGTTTTTGTTTTATAATATAGAGCAAACGGCGGACAGAATTTGGAACGGGTTAAAGCAAAGACTGTACGAAGACTGAAGTAAGAACGTTTGGCATACTAAGGTAATATACCTACAGTTTCATTCGGAGTTCCACAAAACACACACACGCACACACTCACTCAAGCATACACAGAGCAGAAGGAAATGAGAAAAAAAAAAAAAACAAAGAAAAAACACAGGCAAATCAGCCATCAAAACATTTTGTTTATAAACGGCACACGACCGCTACCGACTACACTCACTCAATTCAATCGAAAACGTAACAAAAACAAAATCCAATCTGTAAAGTAACCACGTCGTATACGTGGGCAGAGTACAAGAGCGTCCTTGCAAGCCCATCTTCATTATCATGCAACAACACCATCATTATTATATTGAGAAGAGAAAACAAAAACTGTTGAATTTATTTTCCAATTGTCTTTCGTTTCCATCATCATCCTCGTCAACCTCGTTTTTATAGTGGTCGTCTTTCTCTGTTTTGTATTTCAGATTTTTCTTTTACTCTTCGCTTGACTAATTCGTATTAAAACGAAAAGGAATAAACAAACAAACAAATAATCAAACACAGAACAACAGGAAAGAAACTCATACAAACTAAATAAACAAAAAAAGCAGCAGGTTGCTTTTTGCCTGTTGATGATAATGTAACACGCACACATGCATTTGCAGTCAAGACGAATATACACACATACATCCATATATACATACATACAAACACATGTACTTCTATCGACCATATATGTATGTATATTTTCAACACAATAAGGGTAACATTCCCCTGTAGCACAGTTTTGTGTAATCAAATCAATTTGGGAGGCAGATTCCTATCGGAATGCGATGAAAACGACTTGTTTTATTCGATATTGCAGCAGTGCTCGCTCTTTCAAGAGAAAAGAGAAAAGCGCCCCAATAATAACAAACAAGTACTAACAATTTTGGCCGGATTAAGCGTTGCCACAAACAAATATTTAATTCTTTTAACAATAATTTAGTCATATTTTTAATGGAAACCCATTTTTTAGGCATATAATTCTGAGAGAACTAATATAACAAATACAAACATACTGAGTTACCCACCAGTGTAGTGACATGCAATAATGAAAAAAAAAATTAGATTTTTTTCGAAGCCGGCTTTCAGTCATTTTCTCTTCTGCATATATCAAGCATTGCCTTTGCTGGGTATACATATATTGGGCCATAGTACGGTTCATTAATCAACTTTGATCGTTGTACTCGTACATACTAGATTAAAGAAATGTGATTCGTGTTTCTTTAATCTATTCCGATTAAAATTTTTAATCACAACTCGTTTCGTTTCGTTTAAGAACCTAAACCGCTTGAATTTAGTACAAAACTTTTTCACAATGCCATCTCTAGTTCGCATACTGAAACGTCCCTTTCCCTCTAATGGCCACAGTATATGTGTGTGATTTATAGAAAACACATATTTAATGACACACAGAACTAAGAGAGAAGAAAGTCCACTACCTTTTGACCCATTTCATGTCATCACATCGTCATCGTCGTCACCATCATCATCGTGCATCAAAAGCAACAAATACACATTTAAATTACACCTTCGTGTTAATGTTCGTTTTAACATATCACCCATGCTAGCGCCAACCCCAAGCACCTGAACTCACTGTCACCGACCCACCCACCAGGCACAATCTGACTAACATCTCATTTACGAGTGCAATAAAATATACATATATGCCTCTTATAATATTACCATAATTTTACCGTTATTTTCTCATGTGCTTCTTATTTTGCCATATTTTTATTTATTTATTTTTTTTTTTTGGTGTGTGTTTTACAAAAAGAAAAAAACATTATATTGTTGCCTTTTAAATCTAGTTTTTGCCGAGTCACAGTTATACAACAATACTCCAGCAACAATATACAAATGTATGAATGTATTTTTATACAAGTTTCTTATTTTGAAAATGTTGTTCGGAAGGAACAAGGATAGAATTATCCTGTAAGAGTGCGATAACAATATTTGGAAAAATTTAAAACGAAAAACACAAAAACAGTGAAATAACAACAAAATCTATAGAGTAGAAGAAAGCCAAAACGAAAAATATAAAAACAACCATATTGGAGGAAACATCAACAACTATTACACCTGTTTTAAGTATGAGTTGTTGCTTTTGTTTCCCTAATTCTCAATACGCACTAACACAAATGCATACAACGCAAGCAGAGAGTGAAATGGTCTACAATAACGTTACCTTTTTATCGATAGAGTACGTCAAAGAGCGGGGGTGGTTTTGAATTAAAATCAAAACGTAGTCACGACGTTGGCATCGAACTTATGCCAGAACGTACAGGTAAATTAGGTTCACAAGTTGTTGCGCTTTTTTCTCTGCCATTTATTTTGTTTACCGTTTTTCTCACAAAAGCAAAAAACCACCCCATTGTTGCTGCTCCACATATGTTTTTAATTTATTTATTAATTTTTTTTTTTTTTTTTTTTTTTGTTTAAAAACAAATTATTGTATTCGGGTTTTTCCGAACATAATTAGTAACGCGCAAGTTCATTATTGCTAGGGGTAGATTGTAGGGGTTTATTTGTGGATGTTGTCCGAATTATCAGTTCAAAATATTTCTCTTATGTTTTCGCAAGGAGGAGTACAAACTTTACGAAAACTCTCTTAAATGTTAACAGAGAAGCCAACATAAACATAATTTTAAATAAAGAATAGAAAAGCTTTAAGGAATTTTTTTTTTTTTTTTTTTTTTTTTTTTTCAAAAAAGCACAGAAAATCGTAATGAAATTAAAATGAAAATGCAACAGATTATATCAACTCTTCATGTAGCGATTAAAAGGGACAACCAAAATTTTAAATTGTTTTGAAATCTGTTTTAAGAAAAATTTGTAATTAAATTTTGTACTAAACTGCATTTGCCACGCAACATATAAATTATATTGCAACATTTTATCAACTAAGTATGCCACAAAGGTTCGATTCCGTAAGGAAAATGGAATTGAATTTTGTTTTTGTTTTTCAAAAACCGTAAAAACAAACAAAGTGTTCGGAATGAATCCCAAAGAAGATATAAGGTTTAATTTTTAACTGACTTAAAAGAAATAATAAGAAGGTTATCAATTAGTATTCGAGTGTGTGTGTGTGGGGGGGGGGGGTGAATTCGTGGCCTCATTTAATGATTAAAGACTAACTCCTCCTTTTATAGACAGACTTTCAAAATTTTTTGCTTGTTTGAAAAAGTTTGCTTTTAGTTTGGTCCAATATTTCTATTTTTTTTAGAAAATCGAGGTCACAATTTCCAGAATTGTGTTGTAGGTAATAAATTAATAAATTTAAGTTAATAAATTTATAACTAAAATTTGGCAAATTTATGCCCCTATTGCGGTTGACAACTTTTGAAACAATTTGATCGGCGTTAATAAATTCGCATTGCCATTCTCAACTCAACTTATGGCTGACTTCTTGGTTGTGTTCCCAATTTTTAGTGGTATTGTCATTTGCAACTGTGCACAAGTTTGGTTGACAAAAACGATAAATACACACAATTGCTTATTAGTAGTTGGGTTACAGTTTACTTCTACATAAGTGCAAAAAAATCAAGAAATCGTAAGTAGAAAAATGTATTGTGCTTAATATTGCTTTTTTTCAACATTTAATATATTTACCGACCTTTGAAAATTACAACGAAAGCCCAATTTGAGAGACTTGTTCAGGTAATGGAAAAAAATCCAGAGATTGCTCGTGGGAAACCAAAGTTTGGCATGACATTGTAGATTGAGCTAATCCTATATTGATGTCGTTGCCACTGCACTTCTAGTAGCTCCCGTCAGCAAAAAATCTAAGGACAGCACACAGTTTCAATATCGGTGGTATAGCTTATGTACGTACAGGTTTCTTTAATTGATCCTTTATGTCATCCAGCAGATAGTAAAAGGCTTCTTTACGCAGTCGGGAATAGCTAACATTATTTGTAAAAATTATTTTCTTACTCAAATTTTAACTTATATTTTGAATATTTTTACTTTGCAGTTGGTAGTTCAAGAGGGTTGGATTCATCATGAATTTTCCTCGTTATGCGTAGCACATCTATACTACCATCTTCGATTCCATTTTCATAAAGGCAGGCGGTACTAAGCAAACCATGAATTTAAAAATCTGTTTTTGGATCGCAAACGGCATCTGCCAACATAAAAACGAAATAGAATATTTTCTTCGAGATAAACAAATCGATGTTATGTTTATCTCAGAAACTCATTTGACATCTCGAAGCTGTTTCAGAATTAGTGGATATAATTTTTACGACACCAAGGATCCTCGTGGCAGAGCTTGTGGTGGTTCGGGAATCCTAATAAAAACGCGAATAAAACACCACCTGTTGAATGATTTTTGTGAAGATTATCTTCAAGCAACGAACAATTGCATCGAAACTTACTATCAAAAACTTGTAATATCATCTGTCTATTCGCCCCCCAGATTCTCAATTACCAAGAGTCAATATACGGCTTCTTACAAATCACTGGGCTCCCGGTTTCTAGCGGCTGGCGACTACAATGCTAAACATACTTTCTGGGGCTCACTCCTAAAGGTCGTGTATTGTTTGACACAATTTCAAAAATGGGTTTGAATGTAGTTTCAAGTGGTCAGCCAACAAATTCCTGATGTTATCGACTTTGGAATTATGAAAGGTGTGCCCAGCGAAATGATTGAAGTAGAATCATCTTTGGATTTGTCTTCAGATCACTCGCCTACTATTATCACTATTTGCTCACACAAAACTGCAACACCTACATATGATTTACCGCTGTCATCTGCACGTATTAACTGGCTGAAATACAAAAAATATTTAAGTGCTCATTGCTCGGAAAGAATGCCGCTGAGAACACCTTCTGACATAGACGATTCTCTCAGGTTGTTTGAAGCGCATGTTAAACAAGCTGCTTTTAATGCTATTTCAAATGAAATAAACCAACCAGTGAGATTTAACAATAATTTTTTCTGTAGATATAGAAAGGCTATTGACTGAAAAACGGAGAGCTCGACGAGAATGGCAGCGCTACAGATCGCCCCAGCTAAAATTAAAGCTTAAGGAGTGTACCAAGCAGCTTATGAAAGTTTTGCAAACTCTAAAAACAGCTTCCCTTCAAAAATGCCTTCAAGAGCTAGATGCAACACCACAAACAGATTATTCACTGTGGCGTGCAGCCAGAGGACTTAAAAGGCCGGTGATATGCAAACCACCATTACGAGCCCCTAATGGTGACTGGGCACAAACTGATGCTGAAAAATGTGAACTTTTTGTTAAACACTTAGAAAAAGTATTCACTCCGAATATTTCTGCTGATATTGTTGAACTGCCACCAGTAGTCTCTTTACCAGAAATATCGCTAAAAAACCATATTGTGAAGATTGAAAAGGCTATTACTAGTCTTAACACCAGAAAAGCCCCAGGTGTCGACAAAATAAGCAACAAAATGCTTCAAGAATTGCCTTACACTGCAAAAAGAATAATACTATTCATTTTTAACAGTATTCTAAGCCTAGAACACTATCCTAAAGAATGGAAGGTTTCGCTAATTCCTATGATACCAAAGCCCGGCAAGGATCATACAAAGGTTGAATCCTATCGGCCTATTAGTTTACACTGATTTATATGTATGAAATAACAAGCAAGCTAATGAAATCAAGAAGATATTCTTATTAAAAAAAATTAAGAAGATGATTTACACGTGATCATACAGGAACCCAATAAAATTAATAAGGAAAACTTTTTTAAAAAAACAATTAGGTAACCTAATGAAATCAATAAGGAATACCTTTTTGAAAAAAACAATAAGATGGCCTAATGAAATCAATAAGAAAACCTTTTTGAAAAAACCAATAAGACGACCTAATGAAATCAATAAGAAATCCCTTTTATTTATAATTCATATGAAAACCTAATAGAATCAAAAAGTTTTTCTCTATGTATTATTTTTTGGTGCCAAAAATAACGGAAATTGGGTAAAAAAAATTATAAATAACAAGTTTTCTTATTGATTTTATGTGTTTTCCTTATTGAAAAAATTAATAAGATTTACCACATAAAAATAATAAGGAATCTCTTCGAAAAAATCTTCGTTTCTTTCTGCTGGGATACCCCTTAGCCTAAAAGCGTTTCATAGAGAAAATCTTCTTGATTCTATTAGGGAGTTTTGGCTCAGTGTTGGATTAAACATGATACAGATCAACTGAAAATTCATTCCTTAAATCTGTTCATAGCATTAGCTTACTTATAATATCGCGATCATTTGGAACACATCGGACAGTGGTGATAACATAATTTTTTGATACCTAAAGTTCCAGTGGAACGGCAAATTCCATAACTCACAGAAGTTTTATCTAAGTAGAGCTTCGCCACTGATTGTACACTCTAAACCGTTCGGGCCCGTAAAGACATCTGAATCAGCAGCAAATGATAGATTATAAACACTTTAAAAACTGTTCAACTTAATAATTTTATTTTTTTTTGCAGTTGGTAATTTCAATAAGTTACTTCGACTTCTAATGCTGCGTCGGTACGCATAAGATTCACATTTTTTTCCTGTGAATCTTCCGAAAAATACATTTCGACAGATATATCCATTTTTATAAATTAATTTATATAAATTTTCCAACACACTTTGAATATACATACATATGCATGTATGTATCTAATAGTTGATTCAGGTTGTCATATTAAAGTTGACAAGAACTTATGGAAGACAACGAAAATTAGTTGTAAACAATAATGCAATGAAATAGTTGAGTTGAGTTGTAACATTGGGTGCGTTCAGCAGAAAAACCTGCTACTAAACAGTTTAGATGTAGCAGCTTTTGATTTGATTAATTTTTCTGAACGGTCTGCTCACTTTTTTGTCAAAAATATCAAAAAATTTGACTTTTCAATAAAAATTATTGAATTTTATTTTGTAAAAATATTTCACGATATTGATTTGTGCATTTAAATTAATCAAAATTTAAAAATATTTTATGAAATTTGATTCGAACTGAACTGAAATTTCGTAATGATGAAATGTATCGTACTTTTTCTTTGCTACCAAAACCAGTGAGCGCTCACTCAACGTGTTCGCTCATCGCTCAGTAATCAAAGCGTTCAGCAGATTGTTGAGCAACAGTTATGTATCAAGCTGTGTCTGCTGAACGCACCCATTGACAACTAAACTTAGATGAGTTGTAAATCATAATAGGGGCATAAATATTTGTTACCATATTTTAGTTCTTGCGCAACAAATTTTCCATCTAAAACTTATGTAAGCATGTATGTATGTATGTATTTTGTTCTTAAAAAAAACTATCAAAATTTTTCTACGAATCAGTAGAGTACAGTAGTGTTATTCATCATGATTTATAAAAAAAATCTTCAAACGCACATGCATGCAATTGCATGTTTTTTTGTGCGTTAAATGAAGACCGAAAGAATATACAACTTTATAACTTTTTGAAATTTTTAAGAATTTCGGCCTTGCCTTCTTAGTACATATTTTTGCATATTTTACACTTTACAACATGTTTTTGCTTATTTCACAGTTTTAACAATTTTTCAATCATTTCAGTGATTTTTATTTAAGATATACAACTTTTTAGTGGCTGAAAAAAAAAAAAAAAAAAAAAAGTGATCCCTATACCATTAGCAAAACTTTAGCGTGAGTGTTTTTTTTTTTTCAGCAGCGTTTTTTAAACACTAAATTGCAATTTCTTTAAAAATATAAAACGATATTATTTGTTTTTTTTAACAGTGCTTGAATTGTGCCACAAGTTTTATAGTTTATTTTGATCATTATGAAAGCTTTTTATATAATACTTTATTTGTTTAAAAAAAATATGTTAAAACATGTTATTTGCTTTTTAATATTAAATGTTTATTTTCTTTGAAATTATAAAATAAATTTTAAAAATTATAAACGCAATCACCTCATTAGACACTAGAATGATGCATAAATAGATGTGTAGCTAAGAGTTCACGTGTACTTCCAAAGCATGAACACTTACTCGAAATGAATTACAGAAACAATGTTCATATTTTTGAGAACACTAAAAACTTGTTGTCACTTCTTGTTGTTACTCGACTTAAGGCTGCTTTAGCCGACCGTAACTCTAGAAATGTAAATGCTGATGTGTCAGCTGATTGCTTCTGTTATATGCAAAAGCTATGAAAATACTTACTTGACTGAAATGAAATGTTGCCGTAACGTACCAACCTGCAGAAAATAGAATTTCATTACGAGGTTACGTGACAATTGTAGACAGTGATGGGATGGTTGTATTTTGAATTGCAATGGGGCACAGAAGTCCTTTGTTTGTACTTTTTTTTTTGTTTTGACTAGTTTTAGTTGTTAAATATGTACACATGCATGCTTTATTGAGTAAAGAAAGTTTTCTAAATAATTTTTTTTCAATATCTAGCAAGAGACTGTACCGATCGTTTGTGCTTATATATTTTATTGTAATGAATTTGATAATTGTTTAAATTATAGTTTAACATTCATATCTATGTATGTATGTACATCATAGTTTTTATTATTAGTGTTACTTATTATTTAAAAGATTTTTTTTTTGTATACTTGAATGTATGTATGTATGCACATATGTATGTACATAAGTACAATATATATGAAATTACAAAGTAAGCATATCAATTTATGTACATACATACATATGTACATACATACATTTAAGTATACAAAAAAAAATCTTTTATATAACAGCTGCCTTGCACATGATGTTGAACGAATTTTTCTTTCGTACAAATTACATTTAAAACAAAAACAAAATTTTCAAAATTGTATGTACATATGTACATACATAAATTGATATGCTTACTTTGTAATTTCATGTATAGTGTACTTATGTACATACATACATACATACATATATACATACATACATACATTCAAGTATACAAAAAAATCCTTTAAATAATAAGTAACACTAATAATCAAAACAATGATGTACATACATATATAGATATGAATGTTAAACTATAATTTAACCAATTATCAAATTCATTGCAATAAAATGTGTAATAATATGATTCGGTACCTTTTAAATAATATCGTACTATTTGCGAACAATCACAAATATTGTAAACATTTGGAACTTCCATCAACGTTTGGAACAGCTGTTTTGTATTTTATTTATAATTTTCAAAGTGATAAAAAGTTGCAATGGACGACAAGAAATTAATACTACTGGTGAACGAAAATGAACAATAACAATTCTCCGGGGCACAAGATTTCGAAGAAGAACAGAAAAATATGATTTAATATGTTTAATAAGAATTTTTGTTTTTTTTATGTATGTATGTACATACATATGCATGTCTGCACATTCATGTGTCACGTGACACGTTTTTAAGCATTCTATAACTACAAAAATGTTGGCTCTTACATTACATCAACATTTAGCTTACATCTACGATTTCAACCGTCGGCTAAATAGGCCTTTAGCGTGTGTAAGTTCACTGCTTGTGTGTTTTGCTATCATACTCGCAACATGTATGAACATAACGAGGTGAACATAATGCGACAGCCAAACTTCACTTGGTACTTGCAGTACTACGTGAAGTTTGGCAAATAAAAAAAAAATTCTTTCTGTTGAATGTAGTAAAAAAATGGAATTAAGTGAAGCAAGTTTATACATAATATTATTTAATTAGATTTTTAAAACGCCGGCATATTAGCCCATGTGGATATAAAGACTAATATTGAAAATTTTGAATTTTCAGCATTGCATGTAAAATTCTTGAAGTACCACATGAAGTGAACATAGTTTTTAAGGTACTTCTTTTTTGTTGGCTACGGTTTTGTATGTTCATATTTTTCGGTACTCATTTAATTTGCGGTTGCTACTGGTTAGTATTTGTCAAACAAACAATCTCTTCTCTTCACTGCTTGTGCTCTGAGCGACAGAGCAAATATCTACTGTATTCGACAGCGAGTTTCACATATGAAGAAAAAAGTTACTCGTTGCAGCCCTTTATTAGACACATAAAACAATATAAACGTTATATTGTTGTTGTTTTTGCTTGCGGAGCGTATAGTTTGGCAGACCGAACACACTTTTGCCGCATCGCTAATTCTTTTGGAAACCAAAAAAAAAAATTCACCCCGATTTTTGAAAATCGAGTTTTCATAACATCTCGACGTTTTGATATTCTAGAACTGTTTTAAGGTAATTTAAAATTTAAATTTAAATTTTAGTAAATAAAAATACGACCTATCCAAGCTACGATCTTGGATTGGTCACATAGTGGAGGAGAGGTTTCCATAATACACCCAATTGGTTTGAGTAGAATATTAGTATGAAAAAGCAGTAAAGGAACAGTGAGGGAAATAATGATTTTTCCCCTTCTCCGATGTACAGTGGTTGTATTTTGTTTACATCACACATGTCGGGATCATATTGTACAACAGCCATGTTCAGCAAAAGTCATACAACAAATTGTTACATACATATGTATGAACATCTAATTATTTTTACAATAAAGCAAATTTAAAAGCGTTTCATACTTTTGTCTAGTAGCCGCATATATTTTATATCATATTTTATAGTTTTATTTGCCAACATTCAATTATCATCAATCTTACCACTAAAATTTTTTGCCCATCTAATTGTGTTAATTATAGGTTTTAATATTCAAATGCAATTTATTTTTAAAAATTTCATGAAAATTCATCGAGCTGCTTCTTACCTGAAAAGAAATTAAAAAAGAATAGAAAATTTAGTTGGTTGTTGTTGTTATAATTATAAATTTTAAGTTAATAAAATTAAACAATTCCTAAGATAATTGGCTTAAAAAGCTTTATTAGAGAAGCAATAAAATTCCTTTGAACAAAAATAAATAATTTCATTACCACAAAACAACAGCAAAAAAATAAATCTAAATTAAAAACAGCAACGAAATAATGCACAAAATGTGCAACAACAAAAACTGCAACCAACTACCAACGTACCACTACCACTGGCAACAAGCAGAAATAGTTAATAATAAATGGTTTATTGTTGGCAAGAAGAAATTCGAATTTCGTGGACGTAGAGAACTGAAAGAAGTGGTAAAATGGCATCTTGAGCCAACAGAATTAGCAACAGCAACAACTAAAAGTACAGCACCAAACAAAAATGCCAACAACATCAGATAAGTAACAAATTCACGGCAAATCACTAAAAGAAGCAGTTTAGTTGCTGCTCAATACTACAACGGCTACGTCTACATGCAACCAACCATTGCGAAAAAAAAAAAACAAAAAAAATGCATCATGTACGTAATTATTCCTAACTTCCACTTGCGGCAAATGCAGCAAAATAACAATGACAGGGAGGCAAGCAAACAAGCAAGCAGCAACCAAACAACCAGGCTGGCAGTCAGACATGGAGTAAAGAATGTTTCTAGTCTTCATAGTTGAAGGAATTATAAATAAATATACGTATTTATTATATTTTTTTTTTTTGTAGTTGCATGCATAAATAAGTGTGCATTGGCTGTATGTTGCATATATACACATTTATATATAATGATTGTCTGTGGCATTTTATTGTTCCAACAAGTTTTCTTGGCCATAATGTAAAAATAAAACAAAATTATATAAAAATACATGCTATTATGTGTGTGTGTGTGTGTGTATGTTTATGTAGTTGTTTAAATAACTAGTTTTGTTGTTTGCTTGTTGCCACATACAATTTGGCAATACTAGTTTCAAGTGCAAGTCCAAGACCAATAAATTCCAAAAAATACAATGGAACATTTTAAAAGATGCAACGAAAAATACAAACACAAAATAGTGCGCTTGATATTTTTTTTAAGATACGAGGAGATTGGCAAAAGACGATTTAAAAATTTACTTTTTTTTATTTTTTATGGAATGGAACTTGCCAAACACTGACACAAAATTCACCGAATTATTTATTCATTAGTTTTGTTTCTAATGAAATGTTTATTAAATCAATTAACCGGTTAATTAATAACAACAAATGCTTTGAATAAACGGTTTACATTACATTAAAATCTATATAAATAAATGCATTATTCTGATTTAAAAACATTATTATGAATCAACCTCCATACATACGACTTGACTTATGAAGAAGTATGAACACTATCAATCATGTTGCAGAGCTCAATTCCGATAGAAAGTGGTTCCACTCCCGCAAATTGAGTCTGTAAAAAACGAAAAATTAATTTTTTTTTTTTTTTCATTTTTCGACAAAATTTATTTGTAGTAAAAAGTAAAAATCATGCACATTTAGGAGCGTCAGTAAAACAAATGCAAAGGTAATCAATCAGCCTTATTACGGTTCTCGAAAACGAGATTCGAGTGTTGTCGTATTGGCTCTCGAATTTTTTGCTGTATGGTACTACGAGTATGTAAAATTTTCGACTGAAGGAAATTTGTAATAGAGTTATTAAAGGATGAGAGTGACACAAAATATTAAATATAATTTAATTTATGAAACAGGCTGTTGTGAACTGTCAAAAATAATAATAAACTGACGATAATATACATATAAAAAAAAATATTGTTTAATTTTGTGTAATAATTCATTTGGTGAAAAAAAATACGATTAAAAATGTTAAGATATGCCTTATTTTCGTTCTCTGATGATGAAGATAGTATACAGTGGCAGAGCTGAATACTTTGCGGCGGGAAATATGGAATTCATCAAATATATTTTCAATGCCAAATTTTTTCACCATTTTTTTCCAACTGTTTTCGTGTGGTTATTTTCAATCTGAAATTATTTGCATCATATAAAAACACTTTTCATAAAGCTCATTAACAAAAATACTTATTCTTTTCATGCTTTCAGTACTTTTAAATTAACTCTTCTTTTTTGTCGACTTAAATAAAATACACGTAGAAACGTAGTACAACAAATTGTAAAAGAATTCTTAAGGAAGTTGTATTTTTATGGTTTTCGAGAAACGTAGTAAAATAGGGTAAAAACGACAAATTTAAAGCTCGAATACGAGAACCGTAATAAGGCTGAATAAAAATAAAAAAACCTTAGAGAGATTTCCTAGTAAAACCAAATTAAACAAACACCAATGGGCATAAAAATCTTTATCTTAATGTGAGCTTTGCTAATCAATACAATTTAAACAAACGGCTATGGGTAAGAAAAAACTATCGGTGTTAAATAGAAATACGAAATAAATGGATTCTGAAGATGGCAAATCAAAAACCAACTGAATTTAAATACGGAATTGAAACCATTTCAATCGGAATGTGTTTCTTTACCGTATATTAAGACATACATATATGGGAAATATTTATACAAAGTTATAATATTGCAATTGTATTTTTGAAACATATTTTTATGTAGTTTTATGACGAACTCAGACACCGAACCTAAATTTTCAGTCGACCACTATTGAAGTTCAATGAATTGTTTTATTAAAACAACGTCTGCGAATATTCTTAACTACTAAAGATCTGTTTTGTATACTTATGTATGTAAATACACTTCATCGTTGTCCAAATAGATCATAAATAATAAATACTAAAGTACGAAAAGATTATGCAAAACTTAAAAGCACACATACTTGTTAATTAAGCAAATATTAGCTTGAAGAGAAAACAGACTTTGTCTTCGTTTATTATATAATTTTTTCTCGCTATAAAAGACCTAAAATTTATTAAGAAAATTATCAGTTCGAATTAATCTATTTAAATTAAAAGTCGACGACAAATTAAAAGGAAATGTTTGACATTAAAAACTTATTCAATGTGTTTTTAATATGCCATTTGCTACAAATATCAGTCGCATCCTCATGTGATTTTTGCCAAACGGCAATTTGGGGAGGCCACAGAGGCGGTATACCATTTTTAGTAGAACTTTATCGCGATGGAAATGAGCGCAATGGAACACTAATTTGTAGTGGAACTTTGGTACAACACAACTATGTTGTTACTGCCGCCCATTGTGTTGAAAATGTGAAGCCATCAAGTTTGACGGCCGTGAGTAATTCAAATAAATATTATTCCTCGTCAACAGGAGTGAAAGTTATTAATATAACTTTACACGATAAATACAACAAAGTAACTGGAGCTATGGATGTGGCAGTTTTAGAATTAAAATCAGGTTTAAGCGCCGTTAAAGGATCGCATGTGTATTCAGTAGAACTGTGCAATCACGGCTGGGACAGTCATACTCCGATGCACGTTTATGGTGTGGGTAAAGATAAGAATGGGAAATTTGTAGTCCATGATGAAATTCTACATGAGTTCGATAGAATGAAATGTGAACATATCTATAAACAGAAAAGCATTGTTACAAACTCAAAGTTTCGTGTTGTTGCCCCAAAAGAAGGTAAATTATTGGGTGATTCAGGCGGTCCAGCCATTATCGATGGTAAATTATGTGGCATTAAGTCGTTGTTTAAAACGAATGTTCGGCGCAAAATACTCGATATATACACTAATGTACTCGAAGTAAAAAACTTTATAACCTCCATCGTGTTTAACTGAAAATTTAAAATTTTAAAGGAATATGTACTTTAAAAAAAAAAAAACTTTTGAATTTGATCACAAAGCTTAGAAAACGGTTATAAGTAAGACGAATTCATTTTACAACAAGCATTTTCTTTATGTAACTTAAATCGAGTTTGACAGCTATTTAACGTACACCAGTGCAGCTAATAGACGTAATTCGTCTTGCGTATAACAAGTTTTCGATTTTTTTTATTTTAATAAAAGTGTATGTACCAATTTTCAGAATAAAAATTTGCAAATCAATTATAATAATGTTAAATTTAATTTATGTGTTGGCGTTCTATAAATGTAATACTTTGGTTTCAAAAGTATTCAAATAATTACGATCAAATAGAATGAAATTTAAAACAAAATCAATAATTCTGCCAAAAATAAACAGAAAAACAAAGGTAAGATCGGACCATAAATAGCGAGTAGATTTATTAAACAATATGGGGCCGCTTACATTTCGTCTTGCCAAAGTGATCTTCACGTATCTCCACATTTATTTTGTGGGAAATTAAGTCTTAAATTGAAACTTTACATTACATACAAATAGGCTGACTTCCAAAACGTCAATTGCTTTGTGTTTGAACAAAGCAGCACATTTCAATGATTATACAATGCATACCATTTCAGAACACGGCCGCCAAGTATTTTGAACGCAGTAAGAAAGCAAACAAGGCATCGGTTTTATAGTTGATTCGTTTTTTCGGAACTTTGCATATGTATGTGATTTAAATACAGTATCAATAGATACAGTACACAAACTAATACAATAAAACGCTTCTATAATATCTCAAAAGCCTTAAGAGGTAGAGACCTGGGGATTGCGCAGATCGACAGATCTATAAAATTTACACAGCAGTTCTACTTAATTTTGTTTGATTTTGTGCGATACGTGAAGATAATTTTGGCACGACGATTTCTATGGGACCAATATTGGGGAGATAACTTGCCAACTTAATAATCTTTTGAACAAAAACCAAACAATTTTATAACGGTCAATAAATTGATCAAAAATTAAATTTTTTTTTTTTTTTTTTTGGTGTAAAAGGAATTACTGGTCCGATTAAAAAAAAAAATTATGGGACCGAACTTTAAGCACATTAGTTCTAACAAAAGCAGAGTTTTGAATATCGGTCAATACATTGAAAAATTGTTGGATAATCAAGAATTAAAAAAAAAAATATCGGAAATCGGTTTATAAAAGAAGGAGTCACCCGAAAATGAATATTTTAGTGTAACAAATTTTTAGGAAAAAAAATTTCAAGGGAAAATTGGTTACTCCCATCCACCCTTCTTCTTCTCTTCAAAAAGACTGCTTATTTTATTCTTTTTGAAAGTCGGTTAGAAAGACTAAAAAAAGATTTTAATAAAATTCTTACGAAAAATCGCTGAAAAAATAAAAACCGGAATAGAAAGAAATACTGAGAGAAAAAGTTTCGACATTAACACACAAATATTGAATACAAGAAAATGTCTGCCACGAATAAACTATTAAAAAAGGCAAAAAAACACAAAATTCCTCGACTTAAACGAGTTACAATTGTACAAGTTGCAAGGTTAGTTGCCTGCGACAAAACAGACAATAATGAAACATATCGTTTACAATACAGTCAAAGTACCACATTCTTTAATGAAAATATAAAAAAAAGGAGATAAATAAATTTATGAAAAGCAGCAAAGAAAAATTAAGTCCCAAAAATCAACTACAAGGCAAAAACAACTTTTGGTGGCGAAAAAAAAATAGGTTCAAGTATACAAGAATTGAGGGGAAAAATTAACTGCAAAGTTGCATGTGCAACAATCATCATCCAGCAGACATTCAAAAGTAATAGTACGACAACAACAAGTTTATAGACAGACGAAAATTTAGATAAAAAAACAAACAACAACAACAGAGCATTTTTTATGTGCTCTTCGGCTTTTTAATACACATATATTAGCAAGCCAAGTTTAGCAAAGAGTAAAGGAAGCTGCTTTGCTGGACGAAAGGACTGACGGAGAGACAGACGCAAGGTATGATTGGAATAAAAAAAAAGAAAGACCGAAAAAAGTAACATAATGCCAGGACAGACACACTTGTTTTACTGAAGTTGCATGTTGCCTTATTGCTGTTAAGGCAGCGAGGTTTTTTCTTTTTTTTTTTTTGCGGATGGTTCAGCTACTAAATTGGTAATGCTTCGTTGCTTATGGATTGCAAGAGTTAGAATGAACAAAAAATTTTGAAACAAAGAATAGAAATGTATCAGAAAAAAAAATAAAACATTTTACTAAAAAGTCTCAGTCGCAAAGCTAAGAAATCTATTTGCTACCAGCATGACTAGTGTGGCAGCAACACTTTAATTTAAAGTATTTACGAACTGAATTGAATTGTTTTTGCCTTCCCTTTGCTTATTCGGCTTAAAGAAGTGTTATTCTAAATTTTAGGAAATCATCTAAAGAGATCGATGGTTTTAGTTGCTCACAATCTACAGCAAACAACAGAAACATAAGTATGTTTGTATCTCCGAGTATGAATGTATGACAAGTTCAGCAGATGGCTGAAAAATCCTTCTTATCGGTCAACACTAGAAATGATACCGAGATACCAGAAGATCGCCAAAAAAAAAACTTTTCGCATTGCTTTTAAACATTTGGAAACAGTTCTTTAAAATGTTCAGACTGTTGCGGTTGTGAGAATGGGAATACCGAAGCACACCGTGTATAACAATAATATTAAATAATTTATTTTTCGTTAATTCAAGAACTTCTTTCCGAATAGAGAAAATCACATACAACAAGATTTCGTATTTTTGTATGTAAGAATGTAATTTGTATTAATGTTACGAGAGTAGTTGCATTTGTGTTGGCTACATACATATGTAACTATGTATTACCCTGCCTGTGTGCCTGCCTTCGCTTGACTGACTGGCTAACTAACTGACGACTGTCTACTTTCTTTCCTATGTAGCTATTTAATGTGTAATTAAAAGTAGCAACTATTAGTTGCAACACGAAAAAAAAACGATTTGTTTAATTTTGTTTTTTTTTTTTTCTTATTTTTCAGTGTTTTAAACAGCAACCAAGCATAACTCTAATGGATAAATCAGTAGAACAAGAAAGAATATGTTAATGTTACATGCACTTTAATTTGTGGCAAAAGCTGCATTCCACAGAATTATTTTTATTTATTTATTTTCTTATTTTTTCCTTTTTTTTTGAAGAAACGATATTATAAATGGAAATGTTTGCGTGCTAAAAGTCTGCAGATTTAACACCGGCATAATGCATGAGTCTTGGCGCATGCAGCGCACAGCAAACATAAATGTATTCGTTTGCTGGTTTAATCTTGAAAGCGCATCTTTTGTCTATGCAACACTACACAGATAATTCTAGATACAGCCTAGATGCGAAAATAACAAAGCATGAGAAGAATAGATTATAAAAAAACACAGCAAAATTATTAGCTATCTACGCTTGACCATGAACTTGTTTAGCCAGACATGAAAGTTTATTAAACTCAAATCGCTGCAATAAAGTGGAAAAATAACAAATAAAAATACAAAAAAAAAAAAAAAAAAAAAAAAAGTTCTGCAACATCATTTTAAAAGCGCAATCCACAGTCTATAAAATCAAATGCAACCACATTTATTTAATACTCATTTTAGATGCAGTTTTTTTTTTTTTTACCAGGAAAAAAATCTCTGGCTAAAATTTATTTTTTTTGTTGCTTCAAACTCAAAAAAATCTCAACAAAATAAGGAAAAAAAAGAAGGAAACATGTTTAGTAGTACCGGTTGTTTAAAAAACTGCTTTATGAAGACAAACCAAAGTCGTCGTTCTAAAAATGATTTAAAATGGTTTATTACATATAAATATAATACAATATTCTAAAATATACGAGTATTTGCTTGTATTTGCAACACATTAACATCGCGAATATGTTCTTTATTGATGAACAGCAAAAATTCCAAGACTCGAACTTGAAATTCAAGCAACAAAACAAGTTTAGCAACCTTTTAGATGAAATAATTGCAGACAAGTTGTTATCAGGCAGTCAAGGCAGCAGCAGCAGAGCACGAGCAACAACAGCATCTTTAGTTTCCTTTATAAATACACATATCGCACTTGATCAACAAGAGGATATTAACTCAAAATTTTAAAATTTTCAGTAGAGGCAAAAAACTTTTTTTTTATACTATTCTTCTATCACAAAGAGAGATACAACTGCATTTTTTTTTTTTTTTTTTGATGAAAGAGTGGAGAAAATGGTATAAAATTTATACAGTGGATAGAAATGACCACTGTTCATCGATTTCTTGCAAAAAACGAAATTTTTAAAATTTTGAGTTAATACCCTCTTGTTGATCAAGTGCGATATGTGCTTTTTTTCATTTGCCCCATTCTTTTAAGCCACACAAAAAATGCTTCAAGACAGCTTTGTGGTAAAAGAAACAAAAAAGGAAAACGAAATACAGTCAAATCCCGATAATTCGTACCCCGATAAATCGTAATTCCCGATAATTCGTAATAAACTGTCGGTCCCTCAAAAAAAATCTCGTTAATTCGTAAAATTTCCATACATTTTGGTCCCCTCGCTAATTCGTATTTTTTTTTCAAATAGAACCTTCTTTACCTCTTATATATCGTAATTGTTTGCTAACTACCACTTATAATTCGTAATAAAAACAACAGAAACATGGAAAGAATGATTTTTCGTTTACCGCTTTTTTTTTTTTTTTTTTTTTTTTTTGGGAGGGTTTGTGCTTTTGCTTGTGTATGTGTTTATTCTCTTAAGATCAGTTTGTTACATGTATAATAAAGAAAAATATCAAATTTTTGCAGCCACTAACAATGGAGAAAAAAATAGACGTTGCTAAGCGATTTGAAATTGCTCCATCAACTCTTACTTCAATCCTTCAAAAACAAATAAATTATCATGTTTTTGGTTTTTTTATCGTTTTATTATGAAAAACCCCGTTTATTCGTATTTATTTTATTTTAATCCCGTTAAATCGAAATCCCGCTAAATCGAAAACCCCTATAATTCGTAAGAAATGGCCGGTCCCTTGCCATTACGAATTATCGGGATTTGACTGTACTTGCATTCGTAGATTTTGAAAAGCGTTCAGTGGCCCCAAGCTGTGATGATCATGACATTTTAAAAATTGTTCAGAATTAAGTACAAAATTTTACTTTTTGTTTTAGCCCAATTTTACTCAAGATCTTTTACTTATTTTTTTTTTTATTAATTTAATTATGAAAGTTTTAAAAGCTCATGTGTTTTTTTAAATATTCAACCCAACATTATTAATATTAGCGTAGTTCACCTTATTTCTGGACATTTAAAACTATAAAAAAATTGCCTTGTTAAAATTTTTGAGCAAAAAATATTAAAAATTTCGTACATGTTTGTTTTTATGCAAAATCTTAAGGATCAGAAAAGTATTTCATAAGAGCGAGCTAGCGGCCGTCAGAAACAATTTTTTAAGTGACAAACAGAGAAACAGGGAAAGAAATATGCCTTTAACAACTATATTTTTTAAACTTCAAATATGCAATAAAAATATGCTGCCGAAATTAAATATAGAAATTTGCTTCTAAGAAAAATCCAAAATAAGCTAAAAAAAAAATATGCTATAAAGAGCAAAATATGAACTCGAAAATTTTTAGTACATACAGTTGTAAATAAATTTAGAACTTAGCAAAGAATAAGTGGACAATTTTTCAAACATTAAAACAGTTTTAAAAATTACGGATCAAAAACAAGAAAATCTCTGATGAAATTTATTAAATTAGGTCTTTCTTAGAAAAAATTTCTAAATTTAGAAAAATTACAAAAAGAAATTTCAAAATTGTTTGATCGAATAACTGATTAATTAATTTCGTTTTGTTAAATACAAAATATGCATGCACAAGAAATAAGGATATATGTCCCAAGAACTAGAAAAATGCACAAAATATATATCTAGTCGAATATATGCAAAATTAAGCTAAAAAGGCCAAAATATGCACTAAAAATTGAGCGAAAAAAAACTTCTGAAACATATAAATATTTTATTTTTCATGTTTTCGGTTTCCCTGGTCATGAATATTTTTTTTAAGGCGTATAACGTGCTTAAGATTTAGCAAAACTTCATACATTTAGTTACAATATTTTATTTTAAACATGAGATTATTGCATTTCAGAATGGTTACAAAAATCTTAGAAATCGCTTAAAGTAGCAATACTGAAAAATTTACTCTTAACATTAAAATAGTTTCAAACTAAACATCTGTTGCATACTTTTCGAAACAACCATTTTATTTAACACTCTAAGAGAAAATTGTTATTTTACTCAACAGGAGAAATGAGAACATTTCCAAATAGATATAACACTTTGGTTTTAATATTCGAAAAGCTTTAAGTTTATAAATAAGAAAATAAAATATAATAGTAGACAAAGCTTTTCGATTAGACACTTAAGTTTTTTTTTTTAATATTAAAATAAAAGCTTATGCTAAATAACAGAACATTATTAAAATGGAAAACAATATAGAAATCGTATATCTCTGTTGAAGTCAAATGTGACACAAGTGTAAAAAAAATTAACGTAATCAATAACTTGACAATTCTCTTCATAAATTATATAGTTTTCCAAGATACTGAAAAATTTCATGCGAAATCGGCTGATTCTGCAAATCTTCTAATTGATAACTGATAATACTTTAATTGATATAATTAACGTTTTAATTAATTATGTACATACACAGTTAGTTTCAACAAATCATATCTAAACGAAATAAAACACACATAAAGCGAAAGCAAATACTCTTGTTTTTGCTGTTGTGTTAAAGGTTTCATTTTTTTGTTTATGAAATTATAATTCTTATTTGGAATGTACCAATTGTACAATAAATATCCATAAATTTTAACTCTTTTAATAAAAAAAAATTTTTATGCTGAATAAATTTTTTATGTTATTTTTGGTGAATTAAATTATAACAACAATTATTTATATTTTTATATTATTATTATTACGAATAAACGTAATTATTATTTGAACTTATATTGATTAACATATGAAAAGTAATATTATCAGGCTCAAGTTCAGTTTTATTGAATTGATGAAAATTCGTTCTGCTAAAAACTGATTGGATATAAATAATAATATTTTCCAACATACAAAAACTCTTAGTAATTTTGAATTTTCATCAATTCAATAAAACTGAACTTGAGCCTGATAATATTACTTTTCATATGTTAACAATTATTTATTTAATAATTATAATGAAATTTTTAATAAACATTTAATTATTTGCCACAATTTAGTAATTAATCAGTTCGGTTTTGTTTAGGTGACTTATTTCACTAGCAACTCCTATGAAAGGATCATTAATTAGACCAGTACCCATATGCAAGACTACAGGATGGAAGAATGGTGATCCAGTACAAATATTTGGTTGGGGCCAAACAAATGATTTTAATCCAAATTTTTCAAATAGATTACAAACTGCAAACATTGAAGTTGTTGGAAAATATGTGTGTAGGAAAAGCCATAAACATTCACTAACACATACAATGTTTTGTGCTGCCGGACCAGGTAAAGCCTCCTGTTACGGCGACTCAGGCGGTCCAATTATGGTAAATGGTCATTATTGCGGTATTGTATCGTGGGCAGATGGTTGTGCGCGACCGGGATATCCCGATGTCTACAGCAGTTTATTAAACTGGAAAGTGCGCAATTTTATACGAAAAGTCTCATATGTATATATAAATTTGTATTTTTGTTTTCATTTTATTGCTTATAAAGATTTTTCTCTAAATGGAATTTAGGCGCTGATATTAATTTTCGAATAATAAAAGTTTTACAAAAAAACAAATCATACATAAGTTTTGATAAAGACTTTCATAACTGCTTGGAAAACTCTAGTAAAGTGTATTCATATCATGATAACCTGTAAGTAAATATGTGCTATGCGAGACGTTTTATTATTTCTATAGTTAGTTTCAAAAAATCATATCTAGACATGTGTTGCACGCCCAAACAGTTTTTATAACTTAAATCTCCTTAGCAGAAGCGTATGAAGCTTGTATGGAAATTATTAAAAAAAAAAAAAAAAAAAAACAGTGCTTAAAAAAAAACCTCTGACGCATATGTCAACTTCTCCGAGAAAAGGGACCAAGTGTGTGAAAATGAAGTTTTGAGAAAAACGCATTTAAAGTTTAAAAACGCATTATCACTCTTAATCCACTCTTAAGTCCAAACCCGTTTTTTGACAGATAGGTCCCTTTTATCGGAGAAGGTCACATATAGTAAAGTTGGTAATATATAAGTTTTGGCAAGTAATTCCGGTCTGTTCTACATTCCGAGTGAAATTTTCACTTCTGAATTGTCAAAGCATTGTTGCTGTAAATTTTTATTTTTACCAACAATGCTTTGAACAATTTAGAAGTGAAAATTTCACTCGGAATGTAGAACATACCGGATAACCTTATTTTCAACGGTGTGAAATACTCCTACCACAGGACTGATTAACATGATCAGACCAGGTTAAAGTATTGTTGAAAATTACACCAAGGTTTCTGGCGGAGTTAACTATATCAATTTTAGTACCTCCAAGGAAAATATCAATGTCATATTCAATTTTGACAGATTATTTACAAATTATTAAACATTTAACCTTTTTTGGGTTAAGACGAAGGCCATTTGCTGATGCCCAAAGAAAAATGCTATTTAAATCAGTATTAAGATTACTAAAATTAGAGCTAACGGAAGTCAAGACTACTAAGGTAAATTTGAATATCATCAGCAAACATTTGTATACTAAGTTGTTGTGGTATATCATTTGCGTACAGTGAGAACAACAATGGTCCAAGTAGAGAGCCCTGCGGAACACCTCTTACCACACGTAAAGGATACGAAACAAGACCATCACATGATACGCTTTGCACTCTATCTGTTAAATAAGATAAGATTAATTTAAGAGCAGTTGTAGAAAAATTGAGAATTGTTGTTAGCTTCAAACACAGTATTGATTGGTGAAACGTATCAAAAGCTTTTGAGTGGTCAAGTAATACTAAAAATTATATTTTCCTAGTATCTAGGTTACCCCTAATCTCTCAACAACATCAGGTAGGGCAGTTACACAAAATTTGACGACTACGAATCATCTATCAGTAAATCATAACAAGGTTGTTAATTATTTTTTTTTAATTGATGTGACGCAAGCGATATTAAATTCTTTGTACAGAAAATATGTATAAAGGATTTTTTGAATCGTTAATAGTACGAGTGCTTTTAAATTAGTTACGAAACTAGTCAAAAATAACGAGTTAGAATTGCAAAAGAGAAGACGCAACTGCTTGCCTGATAGTGAAAACTATGCTAAATCCCTGCAACAAAGGGAAATCTCTTATCTACTTCTGTTTCGTTGTGATCGTGATAAGAACTTAATATTGAGTAATAAAAGTTTTATTGGCAATCGTCTCATTTGCTGTGGTGGGTCTCACAAAATTATCATGACCAACAATTTTAATACGAAAATAAAAATATTTTTTTACTTAAATAATAATTTTAAATCGTTTACATGTGACTGAAAAGTAATGATAACTATTCGAAAACATGCTTAAATCTTAAGCTTTTTCTCATCGAAGTACATAAAATAGAGATTCAGATTACAATTATTATATTATTGTTGCATGCACCACATTCATGATTGTGTACGTATAAATATATGTGTTTAACATGTTTCTTAATTTTTTTTTTGTGCTTCTACCGCTTATTACAAATGTAAGCCAGTCTACCGCATAAAAATAAATAAGAAGCTCAAATATTTGATAAAAAAAAACCAAAAAAAAATATATCGCAAACAAACAAGAACTTCTTATTGAATTATCAGGGTCAATATACTCATTTATTGCATGCACATTATGGAAGAGTTAGTTACGTGGTTAGTTAGTCTTGAATTTGTTGTTTCGCTGCTAGTTGCATGAGACTTTGTCTCGATTGGCAAAATCCAACTTTTTTTCTTCTTTCTTTTGATCATGAAAAAAAGCCGGTTTAATTCTTAACACAAAAATGCAGTCAGCCACGTTAGGTATGTTGCAACTGAGATGCATTATTTATATTGAATTTTAGGTTTCTATACATGTATGTATGCTCACATACATAAAAGGTTTTTCAATAGGGATGATATGATTTTGAAATGACGTTTCGGCCAATTGTAATATGTCATGATCTGCCAATCATGTCATTTGCTTTTCATTGTGTTCAGTAGTGATTACAATTTCATCATGGAGAGATATACGCTCAAGAACAACGTTTACAAATTATTCAGTTTTATTGTCAAAATAATCGTTCGCCAATTGCAACTTCTCGTGCGCTTTTGCCATTTTATGGACGAAATAATCGTCTAAGTGTGCTCGCTATTCGTCGAATTGTTGAAAATTTTCAACTTATATTTTCTTTACACAATATTTAAGTGCCAATAAGACAAAAAAACCACTCGAAGTAATGCAAATATTGCTGCCGTTCAGGCAAGTGTTGCTGAAGACCGCAATTTGTCGATTCCAAGACGTTCTCAACAATTGGGACTGTCTCAAACCACAACCTGGCAGATTTTGAGAAAGGATTTGGGTTTGCATCCGTATAAAATTGTTTCACTCAAAAACTGAAGCCATTGTGCCACCGTAAACGTCGTGAATTTGCTGATTTTGCCACACAGCAAATGCAACAATTGAATTATTGCGAGAAAAGTTTTGGAAATTCGATTATTTCAAGAAATTCTGATATTGAATGGCCTCCAAGAAGTTGTGATTTAACACCATTAGACTATTTCTTGTGGGGTTATTTGAAGTCATTGGTCTTTCCAAATAAACCCGAGGCCAAATCACCGCATACGATATCGAATTAACTATCGTATCGAATAACATTACGATACGTGTCGAATAAACAAATTATGGCATACGATGCGTCAAATTACGATACAATTCATTCGATGTCGTATGCGATAAAACGAAAATGAAAAATTTCTATAAATTTTGTTCGATATCGAATGCGGTGATTTGGCCCCAGACTCTCTTCAAGCTTTACAAGTCAATCTTGAACGTGCCATTCATGACATACGACTTGATTTAGTGGAAAAAGTGGAGACCATTTGAATTACGTTTTATTTAGAACTTAATTGTATCGATTGTACTCCACATTAAATAAAAAACTTTTAAATTTCCTTAACAATAAGTGTGTTTCTTTTTTTAAGAAATCATATCACTCTTATTGGAAAACCTTATATTTATTTTATACATACAAATATTTTCGTTGTGAAAAATCGTTCATGATGAAGACATAAAAATTACTAGAGTCTTACTAGAATCCGGAATTTTTCGGGATCCCGAAATAAAATGCATATAGATTAGTTAACCCACAACAAATATATAAAAATTTTCAAAACAAAAACAATTTTAAAAATTTCGTTTTTTTTTTTTAATGTAATTTGTACGAAAGAAAAATTCGTTCGACATCGTGGGCTAGGCAGGTTGTTTTTTTTACTACGAACTATTATACTTTGTTTTCTTTATATTAAAAAAAATCGTTTTTCTCAGTTTTACTTAATTCAAATTTTAAGTACATATTTCCTGGTTTTTTTTTTACTGTAACGAAAATCATTAATATAAAAGGTTTTCCATTAAGAGTGATATGATTTCTTAAAAAAAACACACTTATTGTAAAGGAAATTTAAAAGTTTTTTATTAAATGTGAAGTACAATCGATACAATTAAGTTCTAAATAAAACATCATTCAAATGGCCTCACGACTTCTTCTGCAGGAACGAATTCGATGAATCCAATTTACGAACACTTTATCCACTAAATAAAGTCGTATGTCATGAATGGCACGTTCAATACTGACCTGTAAAGCTTGAGGAGAGTCTGGTTTATTTCGAAAGACCAATGACTTCAAATGTCCCCACAAGAAATAGTCTAATGGTGTTAAATCACAACTTTTTGGAGGCCATTCAATATCACAATTTCTTGAAATAATCGAATCTCCAATTTTTTTTCGCAAAAATTCAATTGTTGCATTTGATGTGTGGCACGTAGCCCCATCTTGTTGGAACCAAATGTTTTCGAGATCAACTTCTTCCGATTTCGGCCATAAAAAGTTGGTTATCATCAATCTATACCGCTCTCCCCAATGACAGTAGTAATGGTGTTACCAGCTTCATTTCGGACCGATGATTCCACTAGACCCAAATCCACACCAAACTGTCAATTTAGGTGCATTGAATGGTTTTTCATAAATAATTTGTTGATTTTATTTGCACCAGAATCGGCAGATGAAAGTGAGTCGCATCGGAGAAGATGATTTTCTTAAAAAAATCGGTATCGTTTTCATGTTGTTCCAATCCAAAATCAGCAACGTTGTTCTTGAGCGGATATCTCTCCATGATAAAATTGTAAACGCTACTGAATACAATGAAAAACAAATGACAGATTATGACATAATACAAATGGCCAAATCGTCACTTCAAAATCATATCATCCCTATTGGAAAACCTTATATTTACTGTTGGTTTTTATGTGAAATACCATGGAAGTTACAAAAAACATCTTCTTTAAACAACACTTTCAACGTAAACTTCAACAATAATTTAACTTTCAAAAATAATTTACATTCACTTAATGAAAAACTTTTTTGAGTGTAGATGTATTTTTATAGCAAATTATTTGGGATGAAGGAAACTACAAAATAAAAAAAATATGACATACTTCTAGGCATTTTATAAAAAGGCAATAAAATCAAAGAGAAACATTTAATATCTGTAGCAAGAAGTATAAAAAACTACAGTACCGGCCAAAATAATAGCAACAATTTATATATTGCGAAATAGTTATAACATTAGCATTCTTTAAATGATTTTTTTATCGCTTGCACAAATTTGTTAATTCTAAATAAATTAAGATCACATTTTTTTTTTAAAGAATAGCGCTTTCAATCATACTTTTTGTAAAATTAAATTAAGGTTTTATTTAATTTACAAAGCTATTCAAAACCAATTGACCAATTCACAAGCCTAGTTGTATTGCTTATTGTTGAATATGAAAAGACAATTTCAAACAAAAATTCTGTCAACAAAAATAAATTGTAAATTGGGCATACATACACTCCGGTTCACTTATTTAAAGCCGCTAAAAATTCCATATTCAGCAGCCTGTATCTTTTGCAATTTTTAACCGATTGTAGAATTTTAAAATGGAAATGGAATCTAGACATCTTGAGATATAAAAAAATCATGACAATAGTGGTTTCTTTACTAAAGAACTTTTTTTTTAACAATTTATCAAAAAAGTCTAAAAATGGGCTATTTTTTTTGGTTCACTTGAATATAGTTAAATAGTTAAATTTTTAGCGCCTTACCGTAATATAGAAAGGCCCTAATTGATTTCTCTTTTCATATCGCATTATTATAATATTTTTAAAGGCAACCCTTAAAGTGAATGAAATAAACTGAAAAAATGCAAATTTAAAAAAGATGAGTTAGGACCTTTCTATATTAAGGTTACATTAAGGTAACGATAAATACCTTTGATCCGATCATGCTGAAATTTTGACAGTACAGTACAGTTACGATGGTCAGGATGGACTAATGGGATGATTATTTGTTAATATCTTAAATGGGCGTGACACTGTCCATACGGAGAAAGTCTTCATATGATATGTATCGCACTCGTTCAACAATACTGTATTAACTCAAAATTTTTAAAATTTCGTTTTTTGCAAGAAATCGATGAACAGTGGTCATATCTATCCACTGTAAAAATTTTACACCATTTTCTCCACTCTTTCACCCAAAACAATACAGTTGTATCTCTCTTTGTGATAGAAGAATAGTATAAAAAACAGTTTTTTGTCTCTCCTGAACACTTTGAAGTTTTTGAGTTAATACAGTATTGTTGAACGGGTGCGGTATGTATGTAAGTATGTATGAAATTAATGCAGCTAAAAATTAAAACTTTGTGCGTGTGATCCATTAAAAATTGGTTCTAAGGAAAAAAAATATTGAAAATTGGAAAAGTGGGCGTAGCTCCTCTTACACAATAATTTTGATGTATATTGCGGACTAATAAAGTAAATAGCCTGTAGAAGTTATTCCGTTGATTAAGTGCATTTTTCTAGGAAAAGGTAACTTTCATCATTTGATGAAATTTATGGCAATTTTAAAATTTGGGGACTAATAAGGTAAATTTCATTTCACATATTTTTAAAGAAAATATTAATTAAATTAATTTACAGAAAAAGCTAAACTAGATTTCCATCTGCTAAAATCGCAATTGAAGCTACAACAGATGTGGTTTATTAAATTTTCTCTAATAAGAAAAAAATATTTTTTTTACCACGTGCAGAGGAAAAAGTAGCACATCAATCGCAGCGCATATTGTATATTCAATATGCAAAAATTAATTTTTGATTACATGATTAATTGATTCAATCACCGATTTAATTGAAATTAGAAATTTTGATTAAGAGTGATAATTGAATATACATATTTTTGGAACAATTTTCCTGTGCAGTTTGAATATAAAACTGAACAAAATAATATACGATACCACTTATTCGTCAAATATTTTAATAAAAACGATTAATTGAAATTGTAAATAGATTTGAATTAATTTAGTAGATGTTGGAAAGAAATTAAAAATCGCCTTAATACTGAGCATCGCTTAAGAGGGACTAATTCCAGAATTTCTTTAGAAATCATAATCAAAATCTATGATACAGTTCTGACTAATCAAAAATTATAAGTGGGAAAAGAGTTGAGCTAACGGACAACAGTAATGAAATGTATTTAGAGCAGCCATTAATAAAACTCGAATATTTTGCTATTTCCATTTTTATGGAAGACCCCACTGCTGATGTTAATTTTATTATTAAGAAAACACATTTGTAGAAACAATAAGTCTCATTTGGATAACAGAAAAGCTAAATAATTTTATTGTTAATTTAAAATTATATAAGTCACTAAAATAGAAGCCAGGGACTGCAAATAACGATTATTTTCAAAAAAATTTAATTGAAAAAAACATCAAACCTAAGAGCACAAGGAACACACACAGCATATCCTGGTTAAGTGGTCTAGCAATAGATGCATTAGTTTTTATTCGTTTAAGTTAACGTTACAACATATTTCTGAGTTTTATTTATACCTCAGAATAAGTAAAGATAGATAAAAAAAAAAATGGTGATAAACGAAATAGACATTTACAATCCTAAGCCCATTTATGTGGATGCAGATGTAATGATATATTGGATGTTAGGGGGTAGCGAAAATACATGTGTAACCATACTTGTATAGATTAGCGCTAAAATAATATTAAATTATTTAAGATCCAATTTATTACCAGAATCCATGCAAAAACTCTTATTTGTTGAACTAAAGTATTTTTGTTTATTTTTTATTTAGTTTAAAAAGGATTTTTGTTTTTCTAATCAAATAATCAATTCAATAACAGACTTATTTTCCATGTGAAAACTAAAACTCAAATATTATTTTTAAAATAAAAATTATAACCGTTACGGTCCCTGATAAATACAAATAAGTTAAACTGTTTTATGTTGGCTTCGTGTTTAGTTTTGCTTATTACGTACACAGGTGGCAGCTTTTAAATTTAATTTAATTCAAATAAAGCAAAATTTATTAACACAATACTTAGAATTATATTCAAAACTATTTGCGTTCGTTTTAAAACAAAAGATCGCCTGTTTCCCAAAAAAAAGTATATAAGATGTGGCATTAATTCGAATCTATGTCAGTTCCAAGAACACTAAAATAGTAAAAGGTGCTTTTCGAAAATGATTAAGTTAAAGGACGCAGTTAAAATTCTTCTAATCTGCCATTTCGTACTGCTGCAAATAAAAGCTACTTTGGCCGAAATCAATAGCCACGTTGTACACGGTATAACCACTGACAATCGAAATGCAAAACATTTAGTGCAGATTTTCCGTGACGGAAAATTTTCGTTCGGTGGTGCTTTAATATCGAAAGATTATGTTGTCACTGCAGCATTGTGTTGCGAAAACTCGACGATATCATTTTAATATAAAAGGTGGTGCTTCCACACACTATGAAAAAGCTATCCAATCCAAGGTAGCCAAGATATATATTCCTAAAGACTACGGCAGGAGTAGAATATATGATATGGATGTAGCAGTGCTAAAACTTGCAACTCCTATGGAAGGATCATTAATTAATCCAGTACCCATATGCAAGACTACAGGATGGAAGCATGGTGATCCAGTACAAATATTTGGTTGGGGCCAAAGAGATGAATTTAATCCAAATTTTGCAAATAGATTAAAAACTGCAAACATTGAAGTTGTTGGAAAATATGTGTGTAGGAAAAGCTATAAACATTTACTAACAGATACAATGTTTTGTGCTGCCGGACCAGGTTAAGCCTCCTGTTACGGCGACTCAGGCGGTCCAATTATGGTAAATGGTCATTATTGCGGTATTGTATCGTGGGCAACTGGACGTGCGCGACCGAGATATCCCGATGTCTACACCAGTTTATTAAACTGGAAAGTGCGTAATTTTATACGAAAAGTCTCATATGTATATATAAATTTGTATTTTTATTGCTTATAAAGATTTTTCTTTAAATGAAGTTTAATATTAGTTTTAATTTGTGAAAAAATTTAAAATTTATAATAATAATTCTCGTGTCGGGCAAATTGTATAAGTGGTAGTCATCTTTTTTCTACAAAATTCACAAATGTTTTTATAGAAAATTTCAAGTATTTTTTTATTATTATTTCAAAATTATTATACATATGTATGTATATTTGGAAATTAACATTATTTTTGGCTTGAATTCAGTTGAAGTGTTAAATATTCAAATAATCCTAAAAATTGTATAGAAAAAGAAAATACTAATATTTTATATACATATCTGCACAATTAAAGCACTGAATGTCTTAAAATAAAATTTGCAGGCAATTTTTGGGGCGTAGGACGGTGTGAAATCTTCTTCGTCGATTAGCAGAACCGCCGGCGAAGTAAAACTATTATGAAAATAACTTCTCAAACAGATTAAAAAAATTAATGCGTCTACTAAACACCAGAGGCGCTGCAACACGTCTCTAAAACTTGACAAAGCGCGTCTTAGCAGAGATTTATAAGAATTACGTCTATTAGCAAAATGGCAGGTCCGGTCACGAAAGTCGAGCGTATAGGTACTCTATAGCAGACGTGCCCAAAAGTTCCTTATGGAAGAGCAAACACAAATACATTTAAAGAAAATCTAATTTTTATTCAATATTTTTTGTTGTAAAAATTAATACATACATAGAAAAAAGAACAAAAAAACATTTCATTTCACGTACTGGGCAAAAAAATTCGCTTTTTCATTTTTGTAAAAATTATCTGAAATCCATTTTGTAAAGGGTACGAAAAATCCCCAAAAAAATTTCAATTATGTGAGAGTAGATTGTGAAATTTAAAACTAACACGAATTTTTTCAAAGTGCTTTTCAAAACACACGTTTTTAAACGGTATCATACGTTAAACAAAAATAAAATGTAGATGTGTATTAAAACACCTAGCCTATAGCTAAGAGTTTTTACAAAAACAAACGCATAGGGCTTGGGCACCCTTGCTCTACAATAAAAAAAAAAAAACAAAGAGATAATTATAAAGCCGGTGGCGGTCATATGCCTGAAGTCGTATTGAAATTATAATGCCAGAAGATTATCTTTCGAATACAAAATATTGAAAATTGTAAACTTTCAGACATTTTATCAAGATAAAAAAGTAAGCGTTTTATTTCGAAAAGTTCTAACATTTCAACCTACCTTGTTTTTCGAAAAATATTTATTTATATTTTATTTAAATAACCTTTTCAAAAAACTACGTTTTTCAAACAAAAAAAAAATATAACCGATTTTAACAAAACTTATACCAACTAAAAAATAGTTATTTAAAGAATTAAACAAGATATTGCGAGAGTTATTGTGAGTTCAGTATTTTGGAAGCTATAAACTAGTGATATTCAGCCCATACCATTCATTATTGTGGAAACTCAAACGCACGTATGGGGCTGTGCACATATTACATAACGCTGTTTTCAGAGATTTTATACCCTCCACCCCTTCCTAACGCTTTTTAAAAATTTTTCAGTGCAAAATTTTTAATCCATAACAAATCTTTAACCCCCCTCCCCCTGTGCACAGCCTCTAATCATCATTAACCTTCTAAACAATCTTAATTCTTTTCAGATATTTCTATTTTGTTGTTAGTTCGTGATCACTTGCGTCAAAAAAATCATAAAAACAAATTTAGATAAACATTCCGTAGAACTTTATTAAACAATTAGCACGTGGAAAAAAACATAGATAAATACATATCTACATACATATGTATGTATATACATTAGCGCTGTATTAAAATTTTGTCCCCAGCACAACTTGATCGCGTATGTATAGTTTTATAATTTTTGGAATATAAAAAAATATTGGTTCGTTAATTTTAAATGAAAAGTTTTAAATATTTTAGTAATAAATTAAAATAGTAAAGTGAAATATGTTGTTTAATTTTTCTTTCTGAAGAAGCTAAAGCATGAAATCTTTCAATTATGTATTATTTTTTTGGGTTGGCATTTTACTCAATTGCTGTAAACCGGAGTAACGTTATCTAGAATCTTTCTCCACATTGTGGTGGTTAATATAAAATATTTTGAAAGCATTTTTCCACATTCAAAAAGCTTAAACAACTTTTGTTTAAAAGCAATTATTTTCATGTTTGTAACAAAAAAACCTCGGAATATTTAAAACACATAATTGTCTATACAAAAAAAAAAAAAAAGAAATTTTAGCAATCAAACTAATTAATTATTTAATTAAGTCTAATAATGTGACCCATGGCAGTTAATTTATTAATAGATTTTTTCATAAATAATGGTTTCATAATAATGGTTTTCATAATTATGGAAATTGTTTGTCATACGTTTAATTTTTTATCAAAAAGAAAACTCCATTCATTTCATTCATTCATTTATTACGAACTTCTGGTGGGTTATTCTGGATTGCGATGCGATAGCAAATGCGATTCGAAAGCTAGCTAATTTACATTGTTTTCGCATCGCAATCCAGAATAACCCACCAGAAGTTCGTAATAAATGAACAGACAAATAAAATTTAGGCAGCAGGGAATGTCAACCACATTCTGTCTCATCTGTCTCACAGTTGTCTGCCGCATTGACCACACTGCCAATGACGACAGCTGCAATCAAGCAGTTGAATATTTTTTATCTGTAATTCATTTTATTTATTTTTTTTTATTAATAATGGCCTAATCGCCAAAGCTAGATCCGCAATGATGTTTTGTAGCATGTGGCCAACAGTGTGTGGTATGCATTGCGATTCAATAGTACCGCAACATGCAAGCATTGACAAACTGCAAGCAAGATATTTTGTGTGTGTCGGTAATTTGACACTTGTACAGTTAATTAAGTGCAGCAGCACAATGCACTTAAATGAATCACATTTATTAACTGTATTTGTTTGATTGTAGATATAAGCTACACAGAGTATCTGTTGCTTTTAAGTATGCACTCGTTGAACTTTAAAACTGTTGAACAAATGCCATACATAAATAGTTGGAAGCTAAATATGCTTACCCAACAATAATATATATTCTTATTCTTTTACTCTTATGTTAAGGTACCCCCTAAGAATTATTCTCATAATTAGTATATAAGCCAATGTTAATTAGTTTAAGCAATCAGTATTACTAATTCATACTGGCATTCATCTGCCTTTTACTTTTATTTGCCAGTGGCGTTCTTAAGCGCCGGCACTATTATTTAATTTCTTAAACTCTTATCATCATCAAATCCTCCACAATAAATTGAGAGCTCCCTAGAGAGCACCAGAATAACTAAATTGTTTTAATCATATTACAGTTTGCATAAAATTTTATTAAGTGATTGCCCTAATGTACATGCGTATGTATTTCCAAGAATTTTTACTTCAATTGATAACAGAATTTACTGACGCAAGCAAACTACATAATAACAATAGCTAAAGTGAAAAACAAATTTTTAAACTTAACTGACTCCCTATAAAAGGTCTGAAATTCATTTGGAAAATTCAGTTACGTTTAACTTCTTTAAATTAAAAATTAATTAAAATTTGAAGAATATGTTTGACATTAAAAACTTATTCAATGTGTTTTTAATATGCCATTTGCTACAAATATCAGTCGTATCCTCATCTGAATTTTTACAAACGGCAATTGGGGGAGGCAACAGAGGCGGTATACCATTTTTAGTAGAACTTTATCGCGATGGAAATGAGCGCAATGGAACACTAATTTGTAGTGGAACTTTGGTACAACACAACTATGTTGTTACTGCCGCCCATTGTGTTGCAAATGTGAAGCCATCAAGGTTGACGGCCGTGAGTAATACAAATAAATATTATTCCTCGTCAACAGGAGGGAAAGTTATTAATATAACTTTACACGATAAATACAACAAAGTAACTGGAGCTATGGATGTGGCAGTTTTAGAATTAAAATCAGGTTTAGGCGCCGTTAAAGGATCGAATGTGTATTCAGTAGAACTGTGCAATCACGGCTGGGACAATCATACTCCGATGCACGTTTATGGTGTGGGTAAAGATAAGAATGGGAAATTAATAGACCGTGATGAAATTCTATATGAGTTCGATAGAACGAAATGTGAAAATATCTATAAACAGGAAAAGATTGTTACAAAGTCAAAGTTTTGTGCTGCTGCCCCAAATAGTGGTCAATGTGTTGGTAATTTAGGCGGTCCAGTTATTATCAATGGTGAACTATGTGGCATTGTGTCAGTGTCTAAAGGCTGTGGCCGACAGGAATCCCCCGATGTATACACTAATGTTCTAAACGTAAAAACCTTTATAACCGACTTCATGCGCAACTAAACATTTCACAAAATTTTGCGAAAATTTATAACAAATTGTAAAAATTTTATTGTTGAAGTTTTTGTCAAAATTATTTTGCCAGAGTCGAAAGTAATGTTTTACTTTTTATATACATACATACATATGTACATATGTATATGTTATTTGAATAAAATTACAAAAAAAGAAATTAACTTTTTATGTTTAATGTTTTGCCAAATGCTTATCATCAAATCATTATTATAACCTTTTAAAGTTATAAATGGTGTTTCATTCAAATGCTGATGATACAAGTAATTTTATTTGAAAGATTTGACATTATGGTTGCTTTGGTGAGTATGTATGATGTATTTTTAATGAAAGCTTTATTGACTTTGCTGTTGTGACTCTGAATTGCGAGCCACTTCCATAATTACGCGCAAAAAAATTAAAATTCGAAAACTTTTACTTAATTTGAGTTCAAAATGCTGGTCGAAAGGCGTCTATGCCATTTTTACAAAAATCTAGGCGCACTGTAGCTTCCCGAGATATTAAGTTGTGAAAAGTCCATATTTTAGTACATATTCATCGACTCACTGACTCACTCACTCCCCCATCAATATTATTGGGCACTTCCAGTAAAGCTAGAGAGCTGAAACTTGGTACACAGGTAGGTCTTGGTGTGAAATTAATCAGAAAAATCTGAAAACGGGTACTTTTGTCCCACGGGGGACCTGGGTGCCCCTTCTTTGTGTGGGATTTCTTTCACTGGAAATTATTTATAATCATAAGAATATATTTACTAAAGTTAAGGGTTTATCCAAAAATTGGTAAAAAAAAATGGCTTTTGGCGCCATCTGCTGTACCTATCAAGGAACAATTTGTATTTATATAACCACGTAGTGCTGCAGAACCTAATTATGTGGCTTGTGATCTTACTAAGCACTTCGCATTTGCGTGTTTAGATTGCATTTCCTTAACGATATGTAACTTGAAGCTTGTAAGTCGTAAACTAAAAATATTTTATAAAATTGTTTCTTTAATAATTGAAAATTTTTCCATTTTAAAAAGAATTATGAACTCAAGCTCAGTACAACAGTTTTCTGTTTTTAAGTATTCAAAAATTGAGGAATTATTCAGGAGAAAGTCATTTCCTAAATCATTTTTTGACGAAAATAAAACAATATCATTCGTATAACAAAATATCTTTAAATTTAGTTTTAAAAATTCTTAATTTGAGAAAATGTGTTCTGAACTAAAATTTTTGTGAAGCAAAGTTTTTTTTTTTTTGTTTCTGAGTTACAAGGCGTGATTTGATTTTTTTTGTTCTTATGTTAGGGAAACGTTATTTGGTAGAATTTTTTTTAAACTATTTTGAAGAAAATTTTTTACTTAAATTTATGGATCAATTATGAAAGGCAACAGCACATTAGTTGGGTTGCGAGGCGGCAACTGAAAATTTGTTATTGCCTACAAAGCAGTAGGTAGCAACTAAAACTCTATCTCTGTGCGTGTCTCTCTATCTCTGAAGCTTTCAGGTACCAATTTCCAACCGTAATATAATTTTTAGTGAATTTATTGATATTTCTTTTTATCTTCTACAGTATCGACAAGATTTTTATTATTTAATTTCTCCCCATGGAAAAGACACTGATTATTTACAACAGTTACAATATCTTTGGTTTTTTTTTTTTTTTTAATCAAACGCATTTTGTCATTATTGAAGTAGCGGAAGGATTAACACGTAATCAAACAACAATTTAAGAATATAAAGCAACAATAACTGACAACAATGGCTGGTCGTCAGGACCAGAAGACAAGAAGGACAAGAATAAAAAAAAAAAAAAAATAAACAACAAAAACCAGCTACTCGCATTAATAATGACCACCAACGATTTCATCCCATCCTTAACACTCTACCTTGATTTTTCTGCACCAACTGTTAAAAGAATTGAATAAATTCTATTATTTTATTATGCATGGCAGCATAAATAAAAGAATTGACAAATAAAACCAAAAACTTATAACATTCAAACTATATCCTTTGCTGAGTCCTGAGTCTTACGAAGATAGATGACCGCTTTGTTTCTCCGAAAAAGGAATACACATGTGTTTTTTTCTTGATTTTTTTTTTGCTGTTTTCTTAATACTAAATAAAAAACTAGTCAAGAATAAATATGTATAAGAAACGAAAAATATATAAATAAAGTAAATATGAAACTAAATTTACCATATGACGTCTGAAATCCAAAAAGTGTAATTTTGTTCAGGAAATGTGTGTAAAAGAAATCCCTTTATGGTCAAACACTAACGATGAACGATGGTTAACGATGATTGAATGTTTTCTTTGATGAAATCTCTATTCTGTTTGAAAATTCACAAAGAAATATTAGAACATGCAAGTACATGATGACTCGTTTGTATGCTACACAAACTTTGCAAAAAAAAAAAAAAACAAAAATAAAATTTACATATTTTAATTTTTTTTATTTTATAAAATACTAGCTTATCCTGGTGTGCTTTTTTAATTTTCCACCCACTTTTCTCCTGGTACGTATTCCAAATTATGCCAATACCATATGTACCAAATATCATCGACGTGGTCAAAAAATGCCCAAAATATATCGATTTAAATTTTTGGGTTATATGGGCGGTGCCACGCCTCTTTGTCCAATCAAAACTTCACTATTATTCCTTCCAGAGTCACAGTAACATGCTGTGAAAATTTCAGGAAGATCGGTCCAAGGGTTTGGTTTTCCTAAAAAAGGGGCGTGGTCCACCCACTTTTCTCATGGTTCGTATTCCAAATTATGCCAATACCATATGTACAAAATATCATCGACGTAGGTCAAAAAATGCCCAAAATATGGCGATTTAAATTTTTGGGTTATATGGGCGGTGCCACGCCTCTTTGTTCAATCAAAACTTCATATAGCCTATAATTCATCCGAGAGTTCCAGTTAAATACTGTGAAAATTTCAGGAAGATCGGTTCAAGGGTTTGCCCTCCTATAAGGAACAAACAAACAAACATACAAACAAACAAACAAACAAACAAACAAACAAATAAACAAACACACATTCGGTTTTATATATTAAGATTTATAGAAATATTTAACTAATTGAAAATTAATAAACTGACAGCTTAACCTGCAAACTAGATAATATTTTTCGTAGCATACAAAAAGGAATAACATCTCCATAGCAGCTTTTCTCATTCAAAACATTTATTTTTTTAGCCTCACAATTTATGCTGTCGTGTATAACAACAAGGTGGCATAAATTTATATGAAAACTTGAAATTTTTACAAGAAGAGAAATCTGCGTTGAAAAATTTCAAGTTGATGCTAGAAAAAAGATTTTGCTTGACCAAGCAGACAATTTTATACAGCAAGTGTCTTGACCGAATAAAAAAAATTAAATGAAATGAATATATTTATATATATATATATATGTATGTATGTAAGTAAAAAAACGTAGGATCTATACATATATGTATGTATTTACTTTCGAACGCACGCAACCATACACAGATACACATACATACAGAGAGAGAGAAAATGAACGGATAGAAAATCACGATAAGAACAAAACATAAATAAAAGATGTTCATTTTAGATTTAATGATTATATTTTCTTCTCTTTTCATTCTACCATCGGCCACAAGGATTCATACGACATTCAACACATTCAAAAGAGGCAGGACACAGGAAAAAATAACAGATTTTAATGTACATAAGTATCGTTTTGCCCTTCACATTCCGCTTCATAGCTTTTATTTCCCTCACACCCCGCACGGACATTTTATGTTTTTTGGAATAAATCTGAACATTAGCAATGTCACATTGTTGCCAGCAATAAAAAAATCAACTAAAATTTAATAATGCAAATTGGACAAATAACTGGAGCATACATCCTTTGCAGCAAACAGCACATGCAGAAGAAATAAATGGGAATATGACAGATATGGATTTAGAGAAAACAAAAATGTTTGATTATAAGGTGTTCATTGACTTGTGACGGGAAAAATTAAGCTGTTTGGTTGTTTTGCAATTATAAAAGTTTTAGGAAGTTTGTTTTTTTTTTTTTGTAGCGAAATTATAACCAGGGATGGAAAATGTTGTTTTTTTTTGTCTTAACCCTTTCGCTACAAGTTTTAACTAGGTTACTAAAAAGTCTAATATTTTGGATTTTTACTATAATTGTCCCTAAGAACAACAATCAATACTTGATTTTACAAAAAAAATTAGCCTAAATGTGTTTTTTGGAATGTATCCATGTGGATACATATTTCGGTTATGGTAAAGAAAACTTCTAGTGATTATGTTTTTTAGTTTTTTTATTTCAGTAGTTTTAACATATAAAATTCATTTTATTACAATAAAGGCAAACACTAAAATTATTTACATAAACAACCTAAAAATTATAAACCTAAAATTAATATAATTACAATAAATAAGGACAAAAACATACGTATAACCAAGGAAATTTTTTTAAAATCAGTTCTAATAAAACTTTTTTAGAACCAGTTTTACTACCGCCGTTTAAATAGGTTGTGAAACTGGTTGTTGTGATACAAGAACGGAAGCGTTTGTGAAGCAGAACTGGTTCAGAATCGTTCCCATATTTAGATCAGAGCAACCACTTCCAGAACCGGTACTTTGTAACCGATGATAACCTAATCGAGTCTAGAAAACGTCCTAGTAGAATGGATTTTAAAAGACAAAATTATATCTTACAAATAATTTATTCATTTGATATATGATGAAATTCTTTGAAGCAGTTTCTCGAACCATTGGGAATGCACAGGAAAATATTGCACGTTGAGCACTTGTATCTAGTTTGACCTTTGCATCCTTCGGCTTTGCATCTATCTTTGTTTGTCGTGTGTTCCGGCCAATGCTGATTTATCATATCGAACAGAAGTTGAGGGTGTAGTTTTGCGTGTTTTGTTGGTTGGAGATCGTTGGAGTAATTGAAATATCCTCATTCAGACATGACGTTGGGCATCCTCTTTTACGGGAACATGCCTGTTGATTGGACCGAGCTAAAAGCCCATTTACAATACCGTTACCATATACTTATTTTTCGGGTTATAATTTTCGTGATCCATTCGCTACTCTAACCACGAGTTGCATACTGCTAAATCAAAAGCACAAAAGCATCAAATAAATTGCTTATAACTTCAGATTCCTCCGATTCTTCCAAGTCAGAAACATCGGAATCGACAAAATCCGTTAAAATTTTTTCAATTTCAGAGTCCTATATTTTTCTTGTCATTTTGTTAATTTATTGAAAATTATATCAGAGTTAAAAGTAAAATGATTTTATTTGTATTGTGTGTATATCATTTACAACCATAACTAGCGTTTATATCCATAATGAACATACAATGTTTTAAAAATTGGCACACCTTTCATTTTGCATAAAACAAATAACTATTGATGAAAAAAGTTAGCTGGATGTTTTAAAAAAAATAAAATAAGAAATATATATGTGACAGCGTATAAAGAAGGGGACTTAAGGGTAAAAAATCAATTTTAATTTTTTTTTTTTTTTTTTTTTTTTTTTTTGATGTTGACAACATCTGAGCATCGAATGAGCCCGATCCCACGCCCCAAAAGTGTTCCCTCCCAGAAATATGCGCGTTTTATGAAAGTGATGGTACACCAAAGATATGTATATGTACATACATACGTATTTAAGTCTTTAAAATGGCTCTCCTGAACAAAACCGGTTTTTACCCTAGGTCCCTTTTAAACACGTTTTTTTAAGTACTATATTTTTCTCAGTTTTGTAAAAATCCAAAATGCTCGGACTCATCGAACTAAGAAAATTAAAAAAATCTATGATATGCTATGAAGTATTATCTCATATTTAATACGTATAAAAATGGTAAATAAATCAATAATTTTTTACTTGATGTAAGAAAATCCGAATTTAGGGTATTTTTGACACCGCTTGGGATTTGATTGTTTTTTTCTTTGTATGCAAGTTTATTGGGGTCTGCTGTTTAGAAATTGTCTATTTATGTGCATTTTCTTCCAAACACTCCACTGTGCAGTGTAAACTTTCAGACACAATACAAATGAAGAGAAAATCTTTGTGCTTAAATTTCACTTAAATTTTTAATAAGAAACATAGAAGAAAAATTGTACAAAAAAATTTTTTTTTTATTTATTTATTTGTATTTTCAATGTCTGGAATTGAACTCGTGACCATAAAAATTGTAACAGAAGTTATTGCTAAAAGTTGATGTGAATTGGTATCATATCACTGTAACGTTTCGTAATATTAATAATAATATTTTTCGTTGTGTTAACGTAATGTATTTAACGTAATGGTGTTATTCCGACTACGAATCGATATCTACAGATTTCATTACGAGTTGACAACTTTATCGCTTTTTTTTTCAATAGATTAAAATTTTTTTATTGTGACGAACATAAAAGAGTTTGTTAGCCGTGAAATCATAGCTTTTCCTTCTGTTTCCTTAAACCAAACGATGCAGAAAAAAAAAACCTTACCAATGCTAACGATGATTGGCAAGGCGCATTTAAAAACAATTAAAATTGAGTAGAGAACAATGTTTAAACATTAGCTGCATATTTTATTTACAAATTTATCTTTCTTATACAAATACACAGCACTTTAGATTTCATTCCTGTCAAAAGCTAATATAGAATACTTAAGATCTACGTGTATGTATGTATGTGTGTTTGTGCATGTGTATTGGAGTGGGTGCTTAAGTTAATGTATGCGTGTTAGCTTGACTTAACTTTTTGTTATTTTGTGACTTACACACACATTTAAATATTTGCATATGCAAAACACATCTGCGTGTGGGAGCATATACATACATTAGTATTTGTGTATTTAACATTGTGTAAGTAGGTATGTGTTTGAGTTTTTTGGTTCTTTTTGTTTATGCATTTGATTAGACTGTTGCTGTTTTGCTTACTTCTGTTCTGTTTTCTATTCGGCTTTTATTTAATGCAAATATACTTCAAATCTTTCACACTCTCTTTACACTGTTGCTTGCTGTTCAAACCACTTTATTGTTTTCAGTGTTAAAGTGATTTTGACTTGAGATTTTTAGTAAATAAATACATACACACATATGCACCTAATATATGGCCCCGAATATGTAAAATGTTTCATTTAGCTATTTTCTCTATACAAGTAACTGAAGAACAACATTGTGTTGAAGCATTTAATATCTTAAATAATTGAAAGAAGATAATCTAAATAATGAACGGTTTGATTGTGACATAAGAAGTACGAGTACGTGCTGTTTATCGTATTAATTATTTATTTAAATCTATCTTTATTTTTTAATTGAAGTTGTTTTTTTTTAACAGTAGAACTGAAAATTTTCAATTCACATTCCGGTATCGGTAAACATGGCCAGCAACCTTGATAATATATTGGGTGTATGGATGAGTGTATGTATGTGTAGTTCAAATCAGCTATAATTTACTGGATATGTGTGCGTGCTTTAGTGGATCTATGCGTTTTATATACACTGTACGATTGTTTTTTATTTAAACAATTTATAGCATACTTTCAGGATGTTTGTAAAGAATGGTGGGCACAAAACTTGTACAGAATAACATTAAACGTACTACATACATAATTGTTTTGTGTGATAACAGAATATGTGTAATAACAATAATTTTTTATATTAAAAATCACGGTGTTAAAATAAAGAACACGAGTTTTATTTGAGAAAAATACATTCATATAATAATTTCCTAAACTAGGTTGGCCTTTATTCAAGTGAACCAGAAAAAATAGCACATTTTTTGACTTATTTTTATAAATTGCCCAAGAAAAGTTCTTTACTTAAAAATTGGCATGATTTTTTTTATATGTATCTCAAGATGTCTAGGTTCCATTTCCATTTTAAAATTCTGCAATCGGTTAAAAATTGCAAAAGATACAGGCTGCTGAATATGGAATTTTTAGTACCTTTAAATAAGTGAACCGGAGTGTATGCAGTTCTTTCTTAAAATATATTTTTTTTAAGTCACTTTTTAATTATTATGTTGTGAGTATGTTATAAATTTATAAATTGTACTTTTATCAATATGTTTTTTTTTTTCAAATTATATTTTTTTAAATATATATATTTTGCAAATTTTATTTTTCATTCAAATTTACTTATTTAAAAGATACATGGTTTATGAGAAGGTCCTTTTTTATTACTTTATAAAAGTAGTGTTGTAAATAGTATAAGCATTAGTAAAATGTACTTTTTTATGTGGTACTTTTCTTTTAAAAATATTTTTCTTAGAACATATTTTTGTTGAATTGATACTTTTTTTCAAAAAGTAATTTCTTATACGATACTTTAAAACAAAAGAATTCTTCTCTAAGCGTACTTTGGTAAAATCATACTTTTTTAAAAAAAGAATTTTCTTAAAAGGTACTTTGTTAAAAATCCTACTTTTTTATTCAAATATTTTTCTTAACCTTCTACTTTGTTGCAATTGTCCTCTTTTCAAATATTGATTTTATTAGAAGGTACTTTGTTGAAATAGTACTTTTTAAAAAAGTATTTTCATAAAACGTTTTTTTTTTTGAAATCGTAATATTTTAACCAATATTTTTCTTAAAAGGTCTTTTCTTGAAATAGTACAAGTTTTAAAAAGTATTTTCATAAAAGGTACTTTGTTGATATTGTACTTCTTTCAAAAATAATTTTTTTTTTAAAGGTACATACTTGGTTAATTTGGGGTGAAGGTATTTTTTCCAAAAATTCTTTATTTTAATTCATGTTAAACATTTTTTTCTTAAAGCGCCGATTATGTCAATACTCGTAGTAAAAAAAGCCTTATCAAACTAAAAGCTTAAAAAATAAAACTTTTCACTTTCTTTTGTGGCAACATATTTCTGTGCTACTAAAACTTAGCGAGGTAAAAGTTGAGTAGATTAATTAAATAATTTCTTTAAGTCAGTGACGGCCAAACAGACGGGTTGTAATTCTAACACACACTATTAGTCTTGATGTTGAAGAGTATATCGTATAATATATGTATGTATGTTTTTTTGTCAAAACGGAATCTCATTGATTCTACTTGAATTCTTGCGCGTAGCAGGCAGCCACGTAAACCATGTATGTATGTATGTGTGCTTTATACAAAGGAAATATCTATGAGGTGTAGGAAAGGTAGGATAATTGTTTTATATTTAACTTACAAATAATATAACAAAGTGTTTTTCTTGTTTTACTTTCCAGGGGTTAACTGCTTCCCAACCGACATTCTTTTCACTTAACAATTAAACAGATCATAAATTCGTTTAGTTTGTGATCATGAATAATACTTTTCTATCCTACCAGACTCAATTATGACTCGTTATTTTTATGATATTTGCTTTACTGTAATTGTATTTCAAATATCACACATTTTATGCTTAAGAAGTCACTCATTAGGCATCAACAATAATCAAATCAAAAGGACTAAGTTAGATGATTTTTTTTTAACAAATGTTAGCTGGGTTGTAGCCTTTATTTGTGCTATAAATACCAAAAAAACAGACGTTACTGTAGCAATTAAAACATAATATTTGCTTTAATTGTAACACCGATAATAGTTTTTCTGTTGTTTTTTTTTTTTTTTTTTTTCATTTTGTATTTATTTATTCCATAAATGATTCACCTTATGTGAGCGTAGTGTGAGTGTTTGGTGAGAAGAGCAATTTAAAATATTGGTAAAATTAGCATTAAAATGAATAATTAAAATTTTATTCATTACAACAATTCGCCAGAGCCACACACGTATACAATCGGTTGGTTGGTGCCGTTGTCAGTGGTTTCATTAAATTTATGTTATTCATTAAACAATTTGTTTGTTGTTGTATTGAAAGTACATATGTACTTTAGTGTAGTGTCCCGAGAGTTTTAATTATTTTCATGTGTAAATGTTTTGACGATTTCAAAGGAATTGGAGAAAAAAAGTAATATATGTATATGTGTTTCCGTATTATGTTACTTTAAGGCAATTAATAAATAAATAAATAAATACACCAGCGTAAATGTACAAATTAATTTAACATAATTCAAAGTTCATTAAAATATTTGCAACAGTCGGTCGTCAAGGGTAAAAGTATCTAATTAGTTAGTTGGGTAATAAATTATATAATTTGTTTATTGCATGTTGATATTTAATTAAGTTTAAATATATACTATACTACTACTACTACTACTATATTCTACACTACATTAATTATTAAAATAAATAATTCGGTAAAGAAAGTTTTAGTAGGGCTTTAGACCAGGCGCAAGGCAAAATATAATATAACAATTTTGGATTAAATTCTTCCTCACACGGAAACTATATTGCGAGTCCCAATAGATTTCGAGTTTTATTAAGGACTTTTAACCGCTCTTATTCCAAACACTGCATCCAAATTGTAAAAAGCTATTAACGTTTAGCGCAGTCCTGATATTAAAAGCTTCGTTGCAAGCAACTGCCTCTGCATCGAATGTAGAAAAAATTCAAAGGCGACAAAACAAAATTCTACGTACAATAACAACGGACCCCTGGTATATCCGAAATCAGGGAATTTACAAAGACCTTGATGTTCCGTTGGTGAAGACAGTATTTTCAAAACACGCGAAAAAATACATAAAAAAAACTTGAATTGCACCCAAATCCACTTACGCGCAATATTCTAAATTATAGAGGCCACACCAGGTTGAGTAGAAGGGATAATCTTATTCTCAGTCGTACACGAGAGATGTAAAACAACATTATTTACCGTTGAAATTAAATATTTTAACATATTTTAACATTTTTAGATTAAGATTTGAATAACTTATTGATGTTTCAATTTATAATTGAAGATTCAATAAATAATAAAGTTTAAAAAAAAAAAAGTAAGCAACTGACCGGTTAGGAAACCCTATCTATGGACGAAAACACATAAATGGAAAGGCTTAGCAAGACCAAAAACCATAAAAAAAGGCAGATGGCGCCTTACGGACATCTTTAACAATTTTTGCATACTGCACACTGAACTTGTTTTTTGTAAATATTTTCTTATAATTATAAACAATTTACTATGAAAGACAAAATTTTTATTGCAAGGAAAGTTTTATAGACTTTTTGTACAAAAAAAAAAAAAAAGGAATTGTAAAACTTCTGAAATTTTAGTTCTATTTTTTCTTCTTTCTAGTTTCCATAAATAAGTACAATTGTATTGAAGTCTCATTCCTCCCACTCCAACAAGCACTATGTTTGCAGATACATATATGTATATGCCAGCCACAATGCTAATTTTAATATGACAGTGCATTAGCGTGAAATTAATAATTTAACCCTCTTGATGTTGGTTAGGATCATGCCAGTATCATTGACTCGTTAAAAATTATTATTTACTAAATAGACAGAAGAAAAACACCAAAAATTAATTGAAGTTACGAAGCTTGCGTATTTTACCAACCGTCATAATATGATAGAAAGAAAATCTTAATTTTTGTTTAAAGTACAAATTAGTTACATAACTCTGATCTTCATATTCATAAACGATTGATAAAGTTAAGGTGAGCTATAAAATCAGGTTTCCCATAAAAAGTTCATAGATTAAACCAAACATTAACTTAAGTAATCGTTTATAATACAGGAAGTTTAAACTTAAAAAAGAACTTTGATAAATCATTGCATTCGTAAACCGTTTTGTTTTTCGAATGATCATGTAATATTTTAAATATTTTTAGGGCATATCTTTGGGCGCAAAAAACAATTACTTTCTATTTATTAGATTGGTACATTAGAAACAAGTTTAATAGAGAACGCTTTAAAGTGTTAGAGGTTTTCCAATAAGAGTGATATGATTTCTTTAAAAAAAATTACACTTATTGTTAAGGAAACTCAAAAGTTCTTTATTTAATGTGAAGTACAATCGATACAATTAAGTTCTAAATAAAACGTCATTCAAATGGCCTCCACGACTTCTTCTGCAGGAACCCGATTTACGAGCACTTTTTCCACTAAATCAATTTGTATGTCATGAATGTGCACGTTCAACATTGACTTGTAAATTGACTTGCTTGAAGAGAGTCTGGTTTATTTCGAAAGATCAATGAGTTCAAATAAGCCCCCAAGAAATAGTCTAATGGTGTTAAATCACAACTTCTTGGAGGCCATTCAATATCACAGTTTCTTGAAATAATCGAATCTCCAAACTTTTCTCGCAATAATTCAATTGTTGCATTTGCTGTGTGGCAAAATCAGCAAATTCACAACGTTTACGGTGGCACAATGGCTTCAGTTTTTGAGTGAAACAATTTTATACGGATGCAAACCCAAATCTTTTCTCAAAATCTGCCAGGTTGTGGCTTGAGACAGTCCCAATTGTTGAGAACGTCTATGAATCGACAAATTGCGCTCTTCAGCAACACTTGCCTGAACGGCAGCAATATTTGCATTACTTCGAGCGGTTCTTTATCTTATTGGCACTTGAACATTATGGAAAGAAAACGTGGTTCTGTTCTGCTCATTTTCCCTTGTCACAAGTGGAATATTAATTATGTATATCTAATTCTTTACATAATGAATTTCTATTAAATCTTTTCTATTTAAAAAAAAAATATATATAGAAAAAATTTACAAAATAAAGAATTCGAAGCAAATTTGCACCAGAAGTTAAAAATCTACTAAAATTATTTCGTGTCTTCGAATTCAGTTCATATGGCAGAGGTCAGTAGTATCGGTCTTTAAATTATACGGAAAAAGTTACTAAAATTGCCTGAAGAAAAACTATTCCTTGACGGGAGAATTCTAGTTATCCTTAATATCATAAAAATTAATATTAGATTTTCTTAGTAATTTTAAGAAATTTAATTTTTATTTCTAAAACACAAGTCTATCCCTTCCAAACAAAAAAAAAAAAAATATTATCATATTAATCAAAATAGACTGTTTTAAAAATTTATATTCATTGCCAAAATCGTTGGGATTTGCTTGTTAAAGATTATTTAGGCATGCAAGTGTTCGCTCACTTTTGTTTTGTTAACCTTTTAAGTTTTCATTTTTGTTACATGATTTACGACAACAGCAGGCAGGCAGCAAAAATGATTTGATTAAATTAAATTACTTAAAAAAACCGGAAACGTTTTATATCCCTTTTTACCAACCACAGGAAAAACGTTTAAAACAATTAATACCCCCTGCGTGGCAGCCAGCCAGTAAACTTACAAACAGCCAAGATATAATTATAAAACAAAGATATGTACACACATATATTTAAGCCTAATTAGTAGCAAACAAATATGTATTGTATACATACAGACACACAAACAAACTCACAGAATAGATAAAAAGCATTTTAGTAGAAAATAAAGACTTACCTTAACTCCAAGATGTATGGGCGAAAACGCCTGTTCGCTGTGTAGTGTTTGTAATATGGGCAATTGGATGGACATGGGACACGACATCATGGTCGCAACCTAGAAATTAACAAAAAAAAAATATATTAGCTTTAGAAGAATTTTATTTACAAACAAAAAAGAATTTTTTTGATATAGAGAAAATATATAGAAATTTAAAAAATTTAACTCTTGCAAAATTATAAATAAACCATATTTAACTTTAGCACTGGTTTTGAATAAAGTGGTTGGAATTCACTCGAAAACTCATGTGAGCCAGGCGCATATCCAGAGTAAATTTTTTTTAGTCAATTTTAAAAAAGAGATTAAGGAGGGAAGGAAGGAAGTTTAGCCGACTAATATGAAATTTCTATTTTTATGAAACTGAAAATAAGAATTTACTCTCGTTTCTCCACAACATAATAAAATACAGAAATATAATTTATTTTAATTTAACTATACTTAAAAATATGTACTCGTATGTATGTAGGTATCTTTATGTATGTATGTATGTATGTATGTATGTACGTATGTACGTATGTATGTATGTCTGTATGTTTGTAGTAGATATCTTTGGGTGCAGTCAAGCAGCAAAGACAAAATTTTCATAAATACATAATTTTCTAAACAAACAAGAAAAAGAGAAAAAAATAATGTATAAAAATTTCTAAAATTAGATTACATACCATTGGCAACAACAAGTTGCAATACATACGAGTACATGCAACAATGGCATTGAAATAACACGATGTGATTACACTTATTTAATAACATTTTGCAGCGAATATTGCAAATGACAACCAAAATGGCGCCCCCACATATTCACATGCCACATGCATCCAAATCCAAACACACAAACCTGCAGTAAAACATACATACAACACAAACAAACATCAATAATTTATGAAGAACTAAAATGAGCGCGCTGGTTGCAACTCTATAATCCATAAAAAAAAGACAATGAATACAGACAACAGCAATAAAAATATATATTTAAGGAAAACAAGAACTGACAGTAGAACAGCCACAATGATATCATAAGATACAAAACAAAAAGCAAGGTTGCATTGCAGCTATACGAGTATGTACAACAACCATATTAACTGCCACAGAAAAGACACAACAACAAACAAACAAACAAAGGGACAAAACAATAAGAAAATGACTGGGGCCATGACTGCACTATTTGCAACCTTCTTTCATCTGTTCTGTTGCTGGCAATTCTTGCCAACATTTTGTATTTATGCTGACAACAACGATGATGTGGTTACAACAGCAAACAAAACATACATACATACATATATAAATACATACATAAATACCAACTGCAATATCATTTCATGAAACTGAAACTGAGAAAAAAAATGAGAAAGGAATAAGCAATTCAAAATAGAGGAGTATTTACAAGGAGTATGTCGCCTTCCTTTCGTCTTTTGACAATAATGACACAGATGATGACACCACAAAAAAGGAAGTTGATTTTAAATGTGTACCAACCAACAGCAACAATGTCAACAGGCAAAATAGCAGCAGCATCTCCGATGAAAACAACAATAAAATTTATTGTCACAATTTAATAGAGCAGAAATCATCATGCAGCAGGCAGCAAGCAGCAAGTATGTACAACGACCACAAAATACTTGATACTAGTACGGCATCGTAATACATACATACATATTTTCACTGTTATTGGGGAGGAAGTAAAAAACAACAACAACAACAAACACAACAACAATAGCATCTAGAAAAAGAAGATTATTTGATGCAACACAACAACAGGAACCATGCGGTTTTAAAATTTTATTTAAGGGTGGCGAGATACATACATTACATATGTTGTTGCTCGTACACACACACACATACACACACAGATGAACCATTACCCAGCTAGCGTTTGGAAGATTATTTGACGAGCGCGATCATTTCGTGACTCTTTTTTTAATCGTCCGCACGATTGTAGGAGTAAAATTATATTTTACTCTTCGAAATGATGCGTTTGCGAGCCATTCTGACGATTGTTGGACGAATTAATCGTCGTTAATGGTTAACAATCGTGTTTCACTCTTTGAAGAGATACTCTTGCAAGGTACTTAAACGACTGTTGGACGGGTGCAGTGAAGTTATACACTCTTTTGAGAAATCTTTACGCAGCACTTGAAAAATCCGTCTCTACAAAAATCCCTAAAACTTTAAACTTAAATCAGTGTTTTTTTTATAAATTAAAAACTAAATAAACAAAAATAAAAAAAACAAAAAAAAACAAGTGATATAAATTCATTTAAAATCACAATTAGTTCATTGGTCGAAAAAGCGATATATAAAAAATATGTACTTTGCACTTTTGAAATTTGTTAGGATACTAAAAAATAAAGTTTGCCCGTGTTAGTTTTGACTGGTGTTTTCTTGACAATCGTACATGTTTAAGGATACCATTTTTTTTTTAAATGACTTTCGTTATATTGGAAGGTATAACAATTTTTACAACAATTTTAATGGGGGGACAATGCAAATTGAAGTTAAAAATTTATGACTTCTTATTTCGTTTCTTAGTGCGAACATCAGTGATGATGGAAAAAATTCTTTCGCTGTCTGCATTGGCATGTGGCAGTGATAAAGACAAGATAATTTAGACAAAAGGGCAAAAATCAAATTATCATTAAAATTTTTCATTTTGGTAACTTTACTCCGGTATGTTGTCACAAATCGAAGAAGGTTGCCAAATTAATATAATTTTGCCATATTATTGAAAAGTCCCTACATTTTAATTATTTCAACAAATCTGACATTTTTGCCTACTGTCATTTTTCTGGAGTAGGGATTTTTCCCTACATATAACATCACTGGACGGGTGTTTTGTTAAAGGGTCTTAAACGATCCGTAGGCGACTAATTATGGTGCATCGTAGACGATTCGTATAAAAGAGTCGCCATCAGGACACAGTTTCTCCCGTTGTCTTTAACTTCTGCGATCGGAATGCGTCATCATGGACAATCGGATAATCGTCATCTCTGATTGCCGAAGAGTGTTTAACGACTAAAAATGCTAGCTGGGTAATATTTGTGGCAATAAATGGTTGTTTATACATACATATATAAACATCTCAACTTGTGGCAACTCAACTATTTACGGTGTTGCATGACGCATCAAACGTAAATGTGACACGCGTGTTGTTGTAAATTATTTTTTTTTGTTGTTGGTGTTGTTTATTTTTAACTTCTGTGACCTACCAGCAACTACAGAATATTTTAAGTTCTTTGATAGTTTTGCTCTCTCGTTTAAAACATTGGAAATTTCTTAATATTTTTTTTTCATTTAAGTTATGAATCTATGAGATAATTACGCAAGCTTATGCTTAATTATCTCATAGACTGTAATAAAAGGTCGAATAAATAAACTTAAAAAAATTTTTAAGTTATGAATTTTAAATCGATGTGAATGATATTTAATCCGAAGCAATTTAATTATTCAGTCTTATGGTGTTTTCTTTTGTACAAAAAAATGCTACATCTCCATGCAAAAAGTGTACTTTGGTGTTCGTTTCTTAAAAAAAATGTTTTTGATTCTCAAAAAATCGCCCCCACGAATGGCGGAAGGCATTGGACTTTATGCCCTGTAAAAAATCGTCAGTGTTGATAGTGCCCTGTAAAATTTAGCTGTAATCTGTTAAAAACAGGCCGTTCCACATTTTCATAAGTTGTGTTTAGTTCCAGTGAAATAACAAGTTGCATTATTACAGGGTTGGCAAGACATCTTATACATATACCTTTCAACAAGGTGCCATTTTGTGTGCAGAAAAGAAAACACTATTAGGTTCGTATAATTTACTATTTACTTAAATTATTTTTTATTCCTATGTGTAAAATAATTTTTAAAGCTTTCGGTCGTTTTTATATAAAAAATAAATATTAAAAAAATTTTTTATATAAAAACGACCAAAAGCTTTAAAAATTATTATACAATTAAAATTAAAAAGGTCAAGAATATTAGAAAACTATTTTTTTATTCCTTAGAGAAATCGGATTGAATAACAGGAGGAATGGAAAAAACTAAAACATACCACGGGAATGATTTTCTGAGTTTGTGTGGGCAAAACACGAAGTCAACTTTATAAATGTCCCAAAAAAAATAAAAGGACTTTGACTCAAAAAGTCTCTTGCCAATTCCCCACTAAAAAAAATATGAAATCCCTACAACCACATACACACAGAAAAATTTCATTGTAAAATCAATTAAAACAAGCTTGAATGAACATTTTGCACCATTGTTACCATTGGATATATCCTTTATACAAATACAAACTTTGTTTATGATTTCTGAAATATCAAACATTTACTCAATTTGCTCCTTATCAACAGTTTTAGGATTTAATAATTATTTCTTGCTGCATACGTCACTAGTTGAACGATAACTTAGAGTTCTTAATACAAATATGTTCTAATTAAATTTCACTACTTACAGCAAAACAAAATAGTGGTCAAAAATAGAATGAGCAGCCGTCAGTTAAGTTACTTAAGCATATACAAATTACAGAAATATAAACTGTTTTATTTAATTATTCAAAACTATAAATGAAATTGTTTTCATCTACGGCAGCGACTTTTGGCAGACTTGCAAAAGTTTTGTTTGCTAAACATGAAATAGAAATTTTCACCTTATCAAAATGTTAATAAATACACACAGCAGTAAGTCGACACATGCAGCAAGAGAAACGGGGGTGGGAAAATTGTATATGCGGTATAAAACAAAGTTTTGTTATTTTCAGTAAAAGACAATTAGTTTTAACAACATTTACAAAAGTTTACAGTGGTAAAACGGCACAAAAAACTTCCTGTAATCCTCCTTTGACAATTTTCTCCACTCTGAGTCTTTGGCATATGCGCCAAACCAAAAATGAGCTGACGATATGCACTTTTAAAACTGTGCAGATAATGAATGATAAGATGATAATGGTAGTTGGCGATTACTGTAAAATTATTCTGTTACTGTGTGTTTGCAACGTGGTTGCAGTGGTTTTTATTTGCGTATGCCACCACATGATGAAGATGAATGAATTTTATGATTTTTGTGATGCATTGCCAAAAAAAAAAAAAAAAAAAAAATAAAACAATTTGAAAAAAAAAAATAGTTAAAAATATCACAACTGAGATACATACAGTTTTATACATTTAAGTGAAATGGACAGGTTGGGAAAACATTATATAAAACAATAACAACAACAACAATGCATCGAGTCACATTACAAATGTTGTGCTCTTGTCAATGAGATTTTTGAACATCTAATAACGTATTCACTGAATTATTCATAATGCCATAAAGTGCAGCAGAAGTTTGACAACTTGTTTCCCTCTCTCTCTCTCTCGCTCTTTATAAAAACCAGAACGTGCAACAAATATTTTTGAATGAAACAAATATTACTCTGTTGCTTTTTGCTAGTTAGAGAAATGGCATTGGCCATGAAAGCAACGTTCTATTGTTATTAGTCATCAACGTAGATTCCATACAAAGTTTTACAATGTTGTTGTTTTATGTGTGTGTGTGTGTCTCTTCTAAAAAGAAAAACTTCAAAATGTCACTGTTAATGTGCACTTAAAAGTCAGTTCTATTTGTCAAAAAAAAACCAAAAAAAATCCGTTTTTATTTTTCTTTCTTTGGCAATAAAATATTGCTGGTTCGTGATCGACACACACAACACAATTCCACAACATCAGCATCATCAGTTAAAATTTCCCACAAAAAAAAAAAAAAAAAACACAAGAATTTGTAAGCCAACAGCTCACCTACAACCTGCAAAAGAAAAAATCAGAACATACATGTGTAATGCAACATTTTCTGCGGGTGTGACAACCAGCAATTCTGTTGCATTAAGCACTGTTTACTTACAATTTGGATGCAGCACCACAAGTTGTTACACCTGCACTTCTAGAGTACCAGAAATAAATCAAATTGTACTTGATTCTCTATATGTAGTACGTAAGTATATGGCCATGTTGGGAGTATCGCTGTTAGGTTTGAAAATTTAATTTTGCCTAGAAATGAGATGGAATTGTACCTATCAAGAACTTGATCCTTATTTTGATCTCAGTACTTTTTACGGCCGAAACTTTTTGGATACGAACTTGGCCTTATTTTCACATTTATGTTTTTGTGCGGACATATATAGTCTCGATCCTTATAGATAGGGAAGTTCAATGACCCATGTCCGTCTGTCCGACTGTTAGTATGTGAAATTGGTTTTCCAAAACCACCAGAAGAGTTGGACTCTTGGCACTTGAATTGATATTTCAGGATTTGTCTTAAGATGATTCGTATTGAAAATCACCAAAAAATTATAAAAAGAAATTATCATATACATACTTATGTACAATAACAAATAATTTCTTGATTTTTTGTTTAACCAACTTGACCCAACTATTCAAGTGTTTTTTAATGTTTAAACAATCGTATCTCTATCATATACATATGTACATATAACCCGATTTTTAATTTTATTTATTTGTTTGATCGGTCTTGCTTGAATTTTGGTCACATAATTGTTTTTAGCAAATCGGTGAAAAGTTGTCCTCCATTCCAAAATATTGTTTATCGAATAATTCTTTATTTATGGTCTTATTTTTAAAACTTTTTATTTGTTTGATCACAGTTGCTTGAAAATCGGAGGAAAGTCACTACTGAGAGATGATTTTAAAGATCTCTGAAAAAGAATACAGTAAAATCAATAATTTCTGCTAAAAAAAATTTCGCATAGCTGGTAAAAAATGTAATTAACGTGAGGAAAATAAAAAAAAATATATGTATATTTTTCTAAAAAAAAAACCCGGAATTTACAAAAAAAAAAAAAAATATATCCCAAATATGGGGATTTTTTTTTAGCATTTTTGCCATATTTTTCGTCAGATGCTGACAATTTTGGTCAAATTTAAAAACTAACGTATTTTTTTTAATAATTAAAATTTACATTTTCAAACGATCTGGCAACTTAAATTACTAAATTTTTTTATCAAAAACTTTATTTAAAAAAAAGTTCAATCAAATTAGTTTAATTATTCACGATTAAAATTTCTTGCACATACATATGAAAAGTAATATTATCAGGCTCAAGTTCAGTTTTATTGAATTAATGAAAATTCAAAATTACTAAGAGTTTTTTATGTTTGAAAAATATTAATTCTACTTGGGCACGAGCAATAAATACCCTAATAACAAGTGTCACAGTAATATGTGAATATCCCTAATATAGAGTAAAAACTACAAAAACGTTAAATTACAAAATAGAATACTTTGATGATAACGGCCTATGAGTTTGTGTTGATTATTAGTAATTTCCAAACAGTGATGAGGGAATTTCGTACTAACCAGCACTGTTTCAATGTAGAATAAAAAATGAATTAAAAATGAATTCTCGTATTCTATATCTGTTGAAAACTGGTTAAATAGTTGATATTCTTCTCAATTAGTATCCACTTTACGAAAATTGTAAAGATGGACAATTGAACGCTGATGAGAGGTGTAGCGGCCTTGAAATCAGTACTGATACGTTCTGCTAAAAACTGATTGGATAAAATAATAATATTTTTCAAACATAAAAAAAAACTCTTAGTAATTTTGAATTTTCATTAATTCAATAAAACAGAAATTGAGCCTCATAATATTACTTTTCATATGTACATTAATATAAGTTCGAATAATAATTTCGTTTATTCGTAATAATAATAATATAAAATATATGTTCTTGCATAGTTTATTTTGTTATGAAATTTTTCTGCGTTTACGATTCTCATAAAACTTTTGCTGAAACATTCGAGATCTCCAGACAAACCAACATTAAAACAAGTAAGAGTCCTATATTGGACTGTACCGAATCTTATATGCTGTTCACCAAGCCATACATATATTTACAGTGATTGTGGTGGCCGCTATTTTAAATTACGTTTGCTGTTTTCATAGAAAAAACTTTCGTTTGATACCCATAATAAATAGTGTGCGAACGAGTATAAAATGACCTGCAAAAATATTATATTTCCACTGATTCTTAACCGGTCCATCTTAAGCGTTGAGCGTGCAATTACAATAAATGCCACATTATTCGTTGTGTGAAGTACCACGCCTCTAAGAGATACTTGTATATCAGATATCAGCAACAAGTGGTAAATTTTCGGGCATACTTGATTATGCACATTGATTTTTATGATCTAATCGTTTTTGTTCAAAAGCAAAAAAAAACTTGTTTACGCAACCGTTCGTTTCAAACATTCAATTCAATTCACTTGTTGTTTTGTGCTAACATGAATGTTCTGACTATGTCGTTAGGGGCTGTGCACAGATTACGTAACGCTGTTTTCAGAGAGTTTATACCCCCCCCCCCACTCCCCCTTCGAAACGATTTTTACTAATTTTTCAGTCCAAAATTTCCAATCTGTAACAAATCTTTAACCCCCCTCCCCCTGGAGCGTTACGTAATATGTGCACAGCCCCTTGGGAGTATGAAACTCATTTTGAATCGAATCCAACGTGTTGTAAGCGGAACAAATGTTTTATTCAGTTGTTAAAGTCATTTTTTACTCGTATTTGAATAAATAATTTGTATTTATATTTTTGTCACAGTTTAAGACATACACACATACATATTTATACTTTTGACTTCCGAAATCAAATTTTCTCACTGTTGTATATACCATTTTCCAAAGACAATACAACATTATAACTACAGAAATATGGAGAGTGTCGTATTCACACAACGAAAATTGGTCATAACTGTCAACAGCACAAAGAAAAGTTCTCCCGCCTGATCGTAGTAGAGGGCACACAAAACATTTCCTGTATCAACATTTTCCATTTCATACGGCATATGAAGTTTTTTTATAATCCTAACGTTTAACATTTGACATTTATTTGTTCAACATTTCAGTGTAAAACACTACGAGAAACATGTTTGTGGAAAACTTAATCGCTCTGTGAGTTTTTTTATACGCCTTGTTAAAAAAAATAAAAGGGTGATCGGCAAAAAAGTCTGAAAGCTTGTTAACAAAGGCAACAAACTTTAAGACAAAGAATCGCCACTTAATAAACGTTTTTAATTTTTTATAAACGTAACTTATTTATTCTTTAATTAAAAGTAAGATGTGCATAAGCACTTGTACACTGAAAATAATTCAGGCTGCATTTTTAAACAAGAAAACATTTTGGTAGTTAATTTTTTCTTAGAACATACAAAAAAGTTCGTACCAATTACAAGAAAAAAAAATTGTGCATGCCATAATTTTGTAGTTTGACAAAAGTAAAAAATACATTTTACGAAATTTGAAATTAAATAATTAATATTTTTTTAACTGTAAGGACATGAAAGATGATTTGTACAATTTCTATGGGGTATTTTAACCGTTTGACTTGATTGTGTACAAAATTGTACTTGGTTTTACTTCTTTTCTTATGAATTGTTTTATTAACTACAATTTCATATACACTCCAGGAACTAAAAATTCCATATTCAGCAGCCAGTAACTTTGGCAATTTTCAACCGATTGCAGAATATTAAAATGGAAATAGAAGCTAGACATCTTGAGATATAAAAAATAATAATGACAATAGTGGCTTCTTTACTAAAGGGCTTTTTTTAAGCAATTTATCAAAATAAGTCCACAAATGTGCTATTTTCTTTTTTTTTTTTTTTATTCGCTTGACTAAAGGCACTAAAAAACAGTTTTTCTTGTTTTTTTTTTTTTAATTTATATTAATTTATTAAGAACTGTTAGTAATGGGTACAATCCCATTTGTTTTTAATAACTTCAAATATACGGGTTTTCATTGACAGATAAAGATAATTTATGTGATCCAACGAAATTTGATTCCAAGCATCCTTAATGTCCTGAATTAGTGACTGCTTGTTATCAAATTGTCTACCTCCTTCATAGACCTTACGAGATAACCAACCCCAGACATTTTCGATAATGTTTAGATATGGCGAATAGAGTGACCACTCCAAAATATTAACATTTTGGTTTGCAATGAACTCCTTTACTACGCTGGCGTTGTGTATAGGGGCACTATCCTGTTGCAATATCCAAGATATGGGACCAAATAGTTCAATGAACTTCGGAAAAGCCGATTCCAATAACGTTTTATAGCTTGCACCAGTCATTTTTGCACTTTGAAATTTAATATCGATGGTGCCGTAGTACGTTATAGTACCCCACACCATAACGCTGCCCTCTCGGCTGTGATGTTGGTGCAAACATCGCTTTTCTTTGCGCAGATCATGGAAATAATAGTTGTAGCCTTCAGGCCCATTCAAATTAAACTTCTTCTCATCCGTAAATCCAACGCTTCTTCAGTCATTTACATGACCTCTTTTGCTGCACATCCCATACCATGAATTAAAGCCGCTTTTCTGATGATTTTTCTTTTCTAATACGTAGATAGTAAATGAAACCCTTCCTTTAAAATTTTTTCCACACCTCTCCCTCGGGGTCCTTGATGTAATTGTCCACAACTGTTGGGCTGCGTCCAATTTTTTTAGCTATTGCGCGGTAAACATCGATTTTAGTTTTTTCCGATAGATTTAAAATTTTTTGTTTTGCCATTTTGACTCGTAAAATGATTAAGATGAAATAAATTGTAATAAACGACCGGTCTCTACAAAAAATCATCGCTTACCTTAAAAATAATAAACAAATAATAAAGTGCCATTATTCAAGTGAACCAGAAAAAATTGCACATTTATGGCCTTTTTTGATAAATTGCTCAAGAAAAGTTCTTTAGTTAAAAAACCACTATTTTTCATGATTTTTTTTTATATCTCAAGATGTCTAGGCTTCCATTTCCATTTTAAAATTCTGCAATCGGTTAAAAATTGCAAAAGATACAGTCTGCTGATTATGGAATTTTTAGTGCCTTTAAATAAGTGAACCGGAGTGTATGTATATTGATATAATTCGTATACGTCCAAGTCGAAATTTTAAACTATTATAACTTTCAAAATACTGAGCCAATTTTTGTAAAATATTGATTGCGCACATCTGCTAACATATATCTCTCATTTTGTTTGGTTTCTTGTCAAATTGTGTGTATAGTTGCAACGCAATAGGGGTCACAAAAATGCGGTATAACAAACGAAACACATGAATTTATTTTCCTATTTCTTATATTTTGTTATGGAAAAATTTATTTCACATTAGCCGCTGTAGGGCATCAGAGCGACTTTTCTTGACATCGTTAAGTTGATCAAAAACAGCGAATACGAGTGAAAACATTTTATCAGCCTTGTCACAGAAACCACAGAAACCAATTCCGAATGAAAGAGGCTTCAATCCCAAATGTTGAGTCTTTAGAAAAGGAAAATTTTGTTTGTAAAAAAAATCACGTTTAAAATTCAAAATAAAATTATAATGAATTTTTCTACTAACTTTAAACAATAAAAAAACGTGCATACTTTTAGGAGAATCCTTAAAAATAAACTTTGCATATCAATAAAAAGCTTAGAGTGAGCTTTGATAGTAAGACCAATTTAAACAAACGCCTATGGGTATAAAATACTTTATGAATGTAAAATCGAAATACAAAATAAACGGAAACGATCGGAATAGAATGACGGAAACCATTTCACTAAATATTTTATTGAAATTCTGTAATGCGATATTTGTACAGAACTTGGAATATAAAGAATGTTAATTCGTACACTGATTATAACTCACTTATGCATATTTTACTAAGTTTACCGGCGAACAGGCAGAAGTATGTTGAATTTGGAAGTTTGTGCGAGTGTGCATATAATACATGGATTCTTTTCAGTGTACAAAAGCAAAAACAAAACAAAGAGATTTCTTCAATTGTCTAATGACGCACAGTATTTTTTTCTTTTTTTTTAGCTTTTCAAACATTTCTAAGCCGGTTTTAAGTGCGTTTTGAAAACAGAATCATTTATATAGTACGACATATACATACATGCGAACATGTATATATGTACGTAATTTCAGTGTTAAAAATTTCTTTGTTTAAATGACAAATTTGGTGAATTAAAACAATTATTTTTGAATTCTATATATAAAAACAATGGTGATGAAATTCACTGCAGTGAAAAAAAACACATTCAAAATAAATCATCATAGACATTTAAATTAAATTGAAAAATTATCAAACGTGTCTTTCAACTTCAATGCGAGACAATTCTGTTTAAAAATGGTTCAATTTTGTTAAAATTTAAAAAAAAAAAAAACAACAAAGTAATGCAGTACTGATTATACACATATATTTTTTTTAATGCATAAGGAGGCAGGGCAGTGAGTTCAGGAAGGGCTTTGTTTCATTAAAATAAACTGCATTAGATATGATTTTACAGGACGTAGAAATTCGTTCGAAATTCAGAGTCATTTGCTTCATTTTAATCAAAATATTTTTAATTACATTCCTGTTAACTTGCAGCCATATCTGGTTTACAATCACATTATGATTACAAACAAGTAGTAATCCTTTAGGAGGAGGTGTCTTAGTTGCTGTAAAAAATCGTTAAGTCATCTGTTTGCAACATTAATAATCTTAATGGCTAAATGGTTTACCAAGTAATTGTAACTATATCGAATGTAAGCTGTTCTTTTCTAGTATGAGCTTCTTATATTCCACCCAATAGCTCTGATTGTTTATATAATGCTCACATTTCTAATATATTATCAGTAGGTGAGAACTTCACAGTTAATGATAACCTCTGTATTCTTGGTGACTTCAATTAAAAAAATACTTCTTGGTCAAAGCTCTTTGCTAATGCCTCATAATGTTAATCATTGTCATGAAATAAATTTTATTGACAGTTTACTTTTGCTGAATTTGTGTCAAGTTAATAAGTTTGCTAATCAATTAAATCGCTTTCTGGACCTTATCTTTTTGTCTGAGCGTCTTGATTACTAAATTTATGTTCCTTTACTGTGGATTTCTCAACCTAATATCCATCATCAGCCTTTGGTGATTGAAATTTATAGCCTAGCATTTTTTAATAATTCCCAAACTACAATTGTTAAAGACTTAAATTTTAATCGATGTAATTTTGATGTGCTGAATTCCATATTTGAGTCCTTAGATTGGATGGATTTGTTTGCGGGGTTAAGTACTAATGAGTGCTACGATGTATTTTTACAAAAAGTGTGTGATATCTGCCGTAGTAATATTCCTTTTCAAGTGCGTTAAGCCTTTTAAGCTTCCGTGATATACTAGAAGTTTGAAAAAGCTAAAGAATATGCAAAACAAATATCATAAGAAGTTTTTAGATGTTGCTGACTCTGAATCGGAAACTAAATTTATTCATTACCGCCGGGAATTTAATTTTCTGAATTAATTTCTTTATAAGCAGTTTCTTTTGTCCAAGGAACAAGAGATAAAAAGTAATCCCAAGGCCTTTTGGTCTTTCATAAAGTCAAAAAAAAAAAAAAGATTATCTGATATTCCATCGATAGTTCGTCTTGATGGTAGAGTTTCTAGCTCTTGTGATGAGGCTGTTAATATGTTCGCTTCTTTTTTTAAATCTAACTTTGAGCCAGCTGGAGGTAATCTGGCCTATTCCCGTTGGCGTTGTAGTTTTAATTGTGGTTTCTATGTCGTTGTCGTTTTTATCGACGTTTCGTTCATTGGCAAACTTGAAATATGTATATTGAAACGAAGAACAAAAGTCATCGATAATAAAATAAAAATTAATAAATATTTTACGTTGTTATTTTTCACATTTTGTTATTTTAATAGAAAAATCAATACATACATATGTACATAGTAAATGTACAAAAATAAAAAACAACATAAAGGAAAACTAATGATGAGAATTTTGCTGCTTTTCCAGTAATTCCAGTTATTTCTTTTTTAATGGTGCATCAAGCCCCAGTAGTTCTTCTTCTCTGCATGTTTTCATGATAATTTCGGAGGAATTCGTCGCTGCATCTACATTATCTTCACTTTCTGAAGTTAAATTTCTTGTGTCCACTGCCCCAGCTTCTTCCAATGTTGACAATGGAATCTGTTTATTAGCGCCACCTCCTGTTGCTCTTGGTTCTATTTTATGCTTCTCCAGCTTCTTTTTCACCCTGATAACATTTTTTTACTGCTAATTTAGTTTTACTTACTTTGAACCAACCGTCTCCGTCACGAAGTGGAAGCCCAAACTGTTTTTTTTTTCCTGAAATCTGATTCCAAAAACCATCGAAGTTTAGGGGCTTTATGACCTTCTGAAAACCCTTAGGATATGAGGAATTTTTTTCCAATTCAGAAACTAAAATTTCAAACTGCTGTAATGTCGTCATTTTCATTTCTTATTTATTTTATTACAGTCGTTTCAACTTCGGTGCTAAAAATGGGAACGATAGAGAATGAATGTTTCTTTGGCGTTACTATGTTCGTTTCAAAGTGGGGAATACCGATATATTTTCGATAAATGTCAATAACGCCAACGGTGATGCCATATTGTCGTTTTTATTTCGTTTTCAAATAACAACGCCAACGGCAATAGGCCCGACTAATTTTTCTACTTCGGAGGTTCTTGCTAACTTAAATTTGGGATCCTTTATTTTGTCGGAGGATGATGTACCTGAAGCAATCGCTCAGGCTAAGATCTCAATTAAATCTGATGTTGATGGCCTATGTACGTACTTATTGAAGAAGGCTGTATTGGCTTTTATTCCGGATCTGGCTTATATTTTCAAGTTGCCACTTGATGGGGGTAAATTTATTGATAGATGGAAATGTACGACGGTCACTCCCGTTTTTGAGGATGGGAAGAGAGACGATGTTAGATGTTACAGGCCTATATCGAAATTATCATGTGTTTCTAAAATTTTTGAACACATTATTCATAAGAAGGTGTTTTTCGTTACTAAGAGCTGGATAACTCCTTATCAACATGGCTTCTATGCTGGTAGGTCTACTGTAACGAATTTGGCTCTCTTTATTGAATTTATTGTGCCTTGGTGAATGGATGTCAAGTTGAGGTGATTTACACTGATTTTTCAAAAGCGTTGATAAGGAGGTATCACACTCGATTTCCTACTAAATTTCCCAGTTTGGATTAATTCCTATTTGTCCAATAGATTATGCTCAGTTACAAATGAAGGGTTTAGGTCTGTCACTTATTTGCAAACGTCAGGTGTACCTCAGGGTAGTATACTAGGCCCGTTGTTGTTTAACCTTTTTATAAACGATATTAGTAGTTGTTTCGTTAAATCTAACCATCTTTTATATGCTGATGATTTAAAGTTTTTTGGGAAACTAGTTTCTATAAATGATGCAAATGGAGCTCAATAATTTAAGTGAATGGTGTCGTCTTAATGGTTTGTTTTTGAACATTAATAAATTTGTGCATGTCTCTTTTCATAGGTATCTTGCCCCCATTGTGGCAGAATTTTATATTGATGAGAGTAATGTTGAATAAATCTACTTCTAAACTTTACCTAGGCGTAATGTTTAATAATTCTTTATCGTTTGTTGCTCATGTTGAATACATTGTTTCGAAAGCCTATAAGATGCTGGGTTTTCTGAAAAGAACTTGTTCTGAGTTTGCTGACCCATACACTCTTAAGCATGTTTATACGCCGTTTGTTAGGTCGAAGTTAGAATATGCTTCTGTTATTTGGAGTCCTCATGTAGTTAATCTTATCACTCGTTTGGAGAGAATTTAACGTATTTTTGTTAAGTTTGCTACGCGCTCGATCGCTTTCTTATTTGTCCGCTGTTCCAGATGAGTCCAAATGTTTATTTATTGGTTTGCGTACATTGGAATCACGTAGAAAAGTTCAATCTGCCCTGCTGTTGTGCGATATTATCAATGGCTCTATTGATTGCCCAGATTTGCTTTGCGCTATACGGTTTTATATTCCGCCGAGGGATCTAAGGTTAGCTAAGTTATTTAATGTTCCGTTTCGTCGTACTGATTATGCACGTAATGGTACTCTATTATCTTAGTCTGTAAAGACTTTTTGTCTATCGACTGAAATAAACAAATAATCTTTACACATAATAAATATTTCTCGAAAAATATCGTAACCAACAGAGAAACTAAAATTGCATTTATTTTGGAAACTATATAAAAATATCTTTTTGTACTACAATATTAACAAACATACGATTACGGCAATTCTTAAACTGATTAGGTCGTCAGTTGGTGCAACCGACGAATTTCGGTTGGCAACAAATGTTTTCTCTGTGTACACATATACGTATTATCTATATACATATGTACGAGTATGTATATAAAAATGGTGTAAAAAATGTGTAGTAATTCATAAAATGAGAACGGCTGGGCCGATTTCTGTAAAATTGTTTGTCAGTTGTTCGTATTTTCGAGGAGAAGGTTTTTACGGAAGAAAATTTTGTCAAATCCCTCTGTCGGTTTATGTGTGTATATACGTATTAATATAACATAATATGTATATGAGCTGCCGCAGAACAAAACGTACTTTTTAGCATTTTTTGACAAATTGGTTTTTTCGGTATTTTTAGAATATTTGGATTGAAATCTTATAGAAAAAATAAATTTTAGCATAATTTTTTTTTGTTTTACTAAGGAAGGGGGGGGGGGGGGGGGGGGGGGTTTCTAACCACCAAGTCATAAACTCCTGTGGCGGCTTCGGAAAACTGATTCCATGTACAGACAGACGGTCATTTCTTATTCAAGTATGATTAAAGAAGAAATTACACTTGAAAAAACAAAACTATAAATATTCTTACCATTTTTATTATTTACATTTTTCTTTGCATTCTTGTCCAACAGCAGTTCAAATTTGTTGTCCATCTGGTGGCAGCTCTGTTCAGTTTGGAGACCAAGAGTAAACAACAAAAGATAAAACTACGATCGTGAGCGTATCGAAATCAGCTCTCAATTTGGAGCAAAATTGTTTTTTTTTCTTGTATTTCATCTTTTTTATGCGATGAGATCATGCGCACAATAAATGAATTGGACAAACAAAATTCAAAAAGAAATAAAGAAAAATATCAACAACGAAACGAAACTGAAAACAAAGTAAGAAAACAGATTTAAAAAACCCCATCATTCATTTACATAAAACAGAGGGAATTAAAAAATATGTACAGAAATATATTTACGCATACATATGTATACTTATTTACTTAAGATGGGACTTTCTGATCATGCACGCCGAAACGTAAAACAAACACCATGCACGTCCATTCAAGCTCACAAAAATATCAAGAAATATAAGCGCAGTCAGGAAACACTACAAATTTGATGTACATCCACTCAAATCGCACTTTTTTACTAGATATCAATTAGTATTGACACGTCCAAAGTATTTTAATAGCCAAAATATTTTTAAATTTAAATTTATTTTTTTTATTTCCAGTTCAAGTCAATAAGAAATTTGTTATACTACGTTCACACGGAACATGCTTCGCTCTCTATTCATGCTTCACACCCCAATCATGAGCGAAGCAACATGCTTCGCCATACAAAATTTTGAGAGTGAAGCATGTAGATTCATATTGAATCTACTTGCGAAGCATGAAAAATTACTGTCTTCTCTAAATTTTATCGTAATTTATCGGAAGTTTATCTGAACTAGATACAAAAAACACAACAAAAACTTTAATTAAAAGTGAAAAATTGAATTAAAACTATAAAGATAAAACAACAATGGAAGCAAAAAATATGTTTGTGCATTTTCAAAAATGCGTAATAATTTTACTTATTCTTTTTGTCTATTTTAGATTTTATTTGTTATTAAAAAGAGAACTATCAAATCGAAGCAAGTACATGAGTCGTGTGAACAGCTAGATTCATAAACATGCTTCAGAGAGCGAAGCAAGTGCTTCATCTTCTCGTGTGAACATAGTATAACTGACAGCGTAGTCAACTTTGAAATTTCAAAAAGCACCAAAATGGAGAAAAAAACGCACCATTTAACAAAAAACGCACCAAGTTCAGATTTTTTTTTTATTTAAAATTTTTATTGAATTAATTATGCGTCTTTACAACATTTAACTTTAGTCCAAAATTCTAATGTTGATACAATATTGTGCCATTGCATTAAGTGAATCATTCTCCACCCTTTTTCAATACTAGATAATGTTTCGACATCGGATTCCAGTTGTACTTTTAATAGTATGACATCATATTTGTAATGGGATAAAACATTTTGTACAATGTTGGTTCTTGATGTCGTTTGTAGCTAAATGGAATTAAAGCTGCAATGTGTTTCCGTGTTCCAGCATGCCGAACAAGGTTGGATATTTAGGCGTGATATCGCATTTGCAATAAAAACATCTTGCTTTTGTGTTATTATTTGGTCAAGGCCGAATCCGTTGCATAAACTCACATTGTGATTTGCAAATCGTTTTGTATTTCGCTTATGATCTCCTTTTTTAGACTCCATTATTGACACTAACTTTAAATATTTCTTTTAGTAAATAGAAATTTTATTAATTTTAGTGTTACAACACCTTATATAAACGCATTTTTTTATGCATTTTATAAAAATCAAACATTGATCGCTAGTCTCGAGAATACTTTGTTTTTGCAAAGCTCTTTAATAGAATTGACAGCAACTTTTACGACAACAAACAATTAGGCTGACTTCCAAAACGTTCGTATACAATGTTTGATTACAGTATTGCTACTGTATTTAAATCACATACATATGCAAAGTTCGGAAACAATGCAACAACTATAAAACCGATGCCTTGTTTGCTCTCTTACTGCGTTAAAAATACTTTGCGGCGGCGTTTTGAAATGGTATACATTGTATAACTATTGTACTGCGGCGTTATGAAATATGATGCTTTGTTCAAACACAAAGCAATTGACGTTTTGGAAGTCAGCCTAACATATGTATGTACTCTGAAAATCTAAAAGGGAAAACAAATTTCTTATAATGAAATGTTACATATTATCTATAACAACAAGACGGTTTAACGGTTTTCGTAAATGTGTTTTGGTGCCTCTTAAACATCATTAATGGTTGCTCTTGTTATGGTCTGTAAAATTGAATGTAAAAATTGTACACAATTGAATGAAATGGTATTGAAACAGTTGTATTTTTTGTACAAAATTCTTTTTTCTCATACTGAAACAAAAAACTGTGTTTAATATGATTTGGAGCCACCCAAAATTAAAAAAACGCACCAAAATTAAAAAAAAAGCGCACCACGCACCAACTCAGATATTTTTCGCACAAAAAATTTAGAAAAGCACCAAAAAAGGTGCGAAACGCACCAAGTTGACAACGCTGATAACTGATGAGAAATTAACATCTGTTCACGTGAACAACTTTAAAAACTTTGTATCGTGTCTGTCATGAGTATCACATCTGTGTGAAAAATAATCTTTTCCGAATATTTTGGTGTCCTGACATTCACTTCCGAGCAATTTTTTCGTTTTACTTTCGACTGCACTAACCTGTGTGAAAGCAAATAGAATCTCATTTATTATATTAATTTAATTTTAATTAATTTTATTTAAAAAAAAATCTTTTTTGAACTTAAGTTTGATATCTTATCTACCTAATTCGGAAATAAAAACCAATATATGAGGCGTTTATTTTGAAAGTGGCATAAGTTTTTTTATTTTATTTTTTTTTTAGATTGTGAAAAGTTTTGCATTTCCGAAAAATACTTTATTGCAATTTACAAGTACTTTTTCTACTAACTTCATTTGCAGTAAAGACCAAAAAAATGATACTTTTAGGTGTTTCTCTAAAATATTTAAAAAGTTCGAAACTCATGACAGACACGTATACATATATGTATGTATGTATATGTTTGTATTTATGTACATATGTATATGGGTTCGCGAAAATAATGAAACCAAATGAGAAAGTAAGTAACCCAGAAAATCTGTCCCAAAATAGAAGATAAAATCACCAATTTTAGGGCAAATTCCCATACCTAGCTACACTGATCGTGTCTAATTTTCCCCCAATCACGAGAGCTACTCTCATCTCTGGTACGTATGTATTTACATACACACGTGCATATGGAGGTATTACAACAGCAACAACAAGTCAATAATTTAAAGTTCTTGTGAGAATTTGTTTAAACAAATAAGAAAAGTTGTTAGACAAGCATACACAGCTGCTGTGTATAATCAAACGAACTCACGATCACAAAACGTTTTGTATTTTTTGCTTACGAGAAGTTGCCGGCCGGCCGGCCGGTAAAACAATCAATTCTCCTGCTGCAGCAACTATTGATTTTCACCATTATCATTAACAGCATGGTTTTGTTGTTTTGTTGCTGTCAATCGTGTGTTGCTATGACATTCACCTCGCCATGTTACAACAAATTGTAATAACAATAACAATAACAACAACTTTGTTTACAAAACTAAAAGATGTGATTGAATGAATGTTTTCTATTAATTTTTTCATTGAGGAAAGCAACATTCATGGTTCTCAGCCAGAATAATTAAATACTTATCTTTCTTTAAATCAAAAATATTTTAAAATTATGATTTTGCTAGATGACCGACCGACCGACCAACCAACCAACCATACAACACTTTACATTTGAGATTATTTTAGTTTTGTCTTTTCAAAATTCGCTATACTTGTACATATGTATGTATGTTTGTTATGGCTAAAATTCAAAATTCAATTATGAATTTCTAGTCGTAATGTATGGTTTTTTGTCCAAAGAAATTTTAATTATTCTAGTTTAAGTTCGTACCCATAATTTAAATTTCTAATTAAACTTATTTTTCATTATGTTGGAAACTCACTTACTCCTAAATAGTTCTTCAAAGTTTGCACATTCATTCAAAACCAAAACTATTGTCCTGAACTTAGGTTCATAATTCTTCTGAAGATGCGGTCACACTTACCAAACATTTACAAAAAAAAAAAATTAATTGGAAACCGTTTAACTTACTTAGGGGCTGTGCACATATTACGTAACACTCCATGGGGGGAGGGGGGGTTAAACATTTCGTTACGGATTGGAAATTTTGCACTGAACAAATAGAAAAAAGCGTTAAGAAGGTGGTGGGGGGTATAAAATCTCTGAAAATAGCGTTATGTAATATGTGCACAGCCCCTTATGTGAACAACACAAGCGTACAGATGCCGCCAAAAATATGAAATTTGTTACTAATTATTTTATAAATGCCGAACTAGTTTTTAGAAAATAATTTCTTACAAATGTGAAAAATTTCCGGTGAAAGACGATGTTAAGTTTTTGCAAAATTTTAGTAAAAAAAGCGTTTTAAAAAAAAGTAAAAAAATTTTTTTTATTGCCTTCAGTTGAAGTTAGTTAATGCATCTACTTTACACCAGAGGCGCCGCAACACTGAAAATTTAACAAAGCGTACAATAGCAGGAGTATTATAAAATTCATTGTTTAATCTCTTCAACTGTCGCCTTTCCCAAAGAAGTGAACATTTTATTAGACAGCTCGTAGACAGCAGTTCCCAAATATTGGCTTCTTATAATAGGTATATAATACATTTCATAAAAGTTCCAACAAAAATACCTGATTCTTCAAATGTATAAATTCTTTATTTTGCAATTATTGTCTAGATGTTTCTAATGATCATTGACTAACTGTGTTTATAGATCAATTAAAATAATCTTTATCATCATTTGTGGCATCATTGCGATGTTATTATTATTATTATTATTATTATTGCTTTTGCAGTTGGGGCGTTTAATAAAGCACACACATACATCAAGATTTATAATGAAATGTATGATATTATTTTATTTTCCATAGTCTAATAATTCATACAATTGAATTAAATCAAATATGAAAAAAATACGAAAATAAGTGCGTACCTATATACATATGTATATATGCACATATGTATGTACATTAGGGAATAACTTTTTAACAATTTCGATAGAGCATAAAAAACTATAAGGAAACGTATATTTATTATTTCGCTAAGGTCAAAAAGTTCACACACCAACCGCGATGAAGTTTTGAAAATTTTTAATTTTCTTTTTGGTTAAGAAAAATTAATAATATGTTTATTTAAAAAAAAAATAGCTCAAGTATGAAATTTCATAAATATTTAGAGACGGTAAGAAATTTTTCCGCAAACCAAAACGTATCTAACCTTTTTTAACGAAAAAAAATATTAAAAATGAATAAAAAACACCGTATAAAATTATGAATATTCAATATAATAACTTTTTTGAGAAAAATTACAAAAGATTATGATTTTCGTGGTTACTAGGACATGGTTGACCTCATGGTACTATGCCAAATAATTGGTTATACCCCTAATGTACATACATATGCACATATACATACATACATACATACATATAATACATTTTTATGCGTTCCATTTAATACAAACAATTTATAAGCGAATAATGAGAAAGATAGAAAAAAACGTTAATTAATCGCTTTTATCATGCGATTGCTATAAAAATAAATACAAAAAGAAGCAGATCTGACTTACATAGTGTGAAGTTTTTTATCGGAATAGATAAACAATTTTAATTTCAAGCTCAAATTCAGTAGTTAATTAAATATTAAAGCGTAGAAACGAAATGTATTATTTTGCAGTAACTGGCAGTGCATCCCTTAGAGAGTTTTCTTTCACTTTCAATAGATAATAACACTCATTTCATAAGGAATATGCAAATAAATAAGCATGATAATTTACTTGAAAAGTTCATTAAGACTGTTTGTGCACCAGACAGCAGCAATAAAGCAATTTTTCGCTACTCATAGTAACTATTATTAAATTTTTAATATAAATGGGTAGCTATCGTTGTATTTTAATCAACTACTCGGATGTACTCATTAGTGATGTTACGAATACTCGTATTCGTATTCGACTATTCGACTATTCGCCTGTTTTAAGATATTCGTATTCGTATTCGCCAAATTCAAGCGAATATTTTTCGAATAATTTTCCCATACATTTTCCAAAAAAAATCATACAAAAGTTTAAAAAAAGTACATAAAATGTAAAAAAATATATTAATTTTTATTAAAAAAAACCCATTGTATTTCACGCAGAGTAAGAAAAACGAAATCTGAAAGTATGTAAGTCAAATAAATAAAAAATGTTCTGTAGAGGTTTTCAAATTCGGCATCTTAATGCAATAATAATGTTAAATCACTAAATTTTTTTTTCATTTATAGTTACTAACTCAAAGGCAGGGATTTTTTCAAATTAAATTTGAAATATAAACCTCAAAAGAAATATTCGTATTCGTATTCGGCGAATACTGTTTTAAATATTCGTATTCGTATTCGTATTCGCGAATACTAAAAATTGATATTCGTAACATCACTAGTACTCATACTAACAAAAACACTAGCTTTTACTCATAACTTAGTTCACGCATGTATAGCGAATTTATCGAAGAAACAAATATAATAATAAAAAGTACCAAGTAAAAATTTTTCCCTTTTATGCTCTTTAGAAAGTACACTCTATTTTAATCTGAGTCACATGCTATCCAACTATCAAATTTGATTCAAATCTATTAAGAGTTTCTCAAGAGAAAATGAACCAAATTTAAAAAAAGTACTTAAAGTAAAAAAGTAACATAAGTAGCAATTTTTTTTTTTTTTTTTTCATTTTAGCCTCGCCAAAAGTTTGTAGATTTACAAAAAATAGTTTTATATGTAGATTTATAAACAGTTAGTAAAGAAATAAAAAGTACCAAAACTAAAAATTTTTCCCTTTTTTGCCCTTTAGTAAGTACGCTTTATATTTTAATCTTGGTCAGATTTCATCCGTCTATCAAATTTCATCGAAATCCATTAAAAGAGTTTCTCAAGAAAAAAGGAACTAAAAGAAAATAGCACCAAAATTAAAAAAAAAAACAGAAATAAAACAAGACCACTACCTTTTTTTTTATTTAGCGTCGCCAGTATGTTGACTTACAAAAAATATTTAGAAAATATTAGTAAAGAAATAAAAAGTACCAAAACTAAAAATTTTTCCCTCTTTACCCCTTTAGAAAGTACGCTATATTTTAATCTGGGTCAGTAGCTATCCGTCTATCAAATTTGATTCAAATCTATTAAGAGTTTCTCAAGAGAAAATGAACCAAAAAAAGCACCAAAAGTGAAACAACCCCCCACAACTAAAAAAGTACCAAAAGTAAATATGTACCAAAGGTAGATAACAGTTTTTTCTTATTTTATCCCCCCAAAAGTTATGTTAACTTTTATAAAATATTAGTACAAAAATAAAGAGTACCAAAACTACCAATTTATTCCCTTCGTGGCCCTTAAAAAGTACCCAATATTTTAATGTGGGTCGATTTTAACCGTGCCAAATTTTATCCAAATCAATTATTGTTAGACAGCGTACTCATACCATACGATACATCTGTTTGATTCATAAAATACTCGATTTTTAATAATGGTCCTGCAAATGCTTTCGAATTTCAATGTAAATAAGATACAAATTCGAACAATTTTCTTTTTTAATCGAATTACGGAGTAACCCGCTGTTCGGAAATTCATCACTGCGCCGCATCTGATGCGCATGCGTGATTAGTTTGCTCAGCTGATACAAAACAACATATGTAGTGCCAGCCGTTGATTTTCAGAACGTACAACGCATCAGATGCGACGCAGTGATGAATTTCCGAACAGGCCCAATTTCTTTATTTCATTGTAAAAACTTGCAATATGCAAACTAAACTTAAGGGTGGTGTTGGCTGAAGTGGTTAGCGCGTTGACTACTAAGCAAACAATGACTAGGGGCCTGGGTTCAAACCCCGGCCAGAGCAAGTCAATCAACATCATTAATTTCTCTAATGTACGTTAGTGTGGCATTGTATTACTTGTTGTCGGACTATTTAAGTGATGAAGGCATAGCACTGGTCACTAAAACCAGTTCCGACAGCGATTGGTGCTGCTCCAAACTAATGTACACAACATTCTCCTCCTTCGTCGGTTAGCAGAAACATCGGCGAAGTAAAACAATTATAAAAATGCCTGCTAATACAGCATAACAAAGTTAATGCGTCTACTTAACACCGGAGGCGCCTCAACACTGCCTTAAAAATTAACATAACTCGCAAAGCAGAGTTGTGAAAGAGTTAAGTCTTCTAAATTTTCAACATCTATCTTCTCTAACCTATCCCTCTCCCTGAGTTCCGGCACAGTGTACTGCATACGTAGGGGTCATCCCCTATTTTTTTCTAGATCTTCTAGTATTTGCAATGACTTTTAAACATCAATTAGAAAAAATTTATTTGAACTTAACAGTCTCTTATTAGTTAAATGAAATTTTGCACAATATTAAAATATAATTACATATTTTACACCTACAAGAAATTTATACAAAAATATAAACGAGAAATAAAAAAAAAAATTTTTTCAAGAGATTTTTATCACAACTAAACGATTCATATTTTATATTAATTTTTCCTGACATCAATCAAGATGAAATGATGTGTTAAGAAATCTTTTGCGCTTGTGTTCGCTTAATTTACCTTCTCTCATTAGTGTCTGCAAAGGCATAGACGGACAGTGTAATCGTGTGTATGTGTACAGTTTTTTGGAAAAATGATATAAGTTCGTTAAACGCTTTTTTTTTAATTTAAATAAACATTTTTCGATTCTTTCGCTGCTACTAATGCTATAAATACACATTACGTAAATTAATCAACTGAGAAAACGTAAAAATCAGTTAAATTTTGCCACGGTATGCTCATCAATATTGCAAAGTATGTATTGCAATTTAAACTTCATCTCATAAGGTAGTAAATTTGAATTCAAAATTAATGGTTAAAATATGAAATTTTCTTTCTTTAAATGATCTAACATGCATAACTCACATAAACTAACTTAGCTTGTTTTCAAAGCAAACCGTTTCATATCTTTATATTTGTAGATGTATGCATTTGTTTTTGTGTAAGAGGTGTTTGTGACTTTCATTAAAATTCATTAGTTCCATCCTCCCTACAAATCAAGAACCAAGTAGCATTATAAAACTGTCAATTGCATAGGCCGTCCCGCCCTACCCTGCCCACTCATCACACCATTTGCCATCACTCATTTTCATTCACAAATTTTCACTATAGACGACACACACAGATATAAATCTCTTTCTGCTATATACTACTTTGTACAACAACATGATTTTTCGTATTTTGAAAATATTTGCAAGTGTTGTAAAAAGATTGCTTGTTCGTCGTCTTTTAGTCATCAACATCATCATCACCATCATCCGTTTAGCTTTTCATCGTTGAAAATAATTTTCATTATTTTTTGTATCATAAATTTTTATATGAACGACTAGTTAAATGTAAGTGTGCGTTAGAATCCGTATCTGTATATAGATTAAATATATTCCACCAAACATTTTCAGGACAGTCGACAATTAAAAAAAAACGGCTGCAATATTAAAATCCTTTTAAGAAAAAACATGGGTCAGGCGGTTGATTCTGTTACAAGAACATAAAGCGCTGGTTCAAGTTCGTCAAGTTTACATTTTTATTTTATTTCTCAAGTTTATTAAAGCGATAGTTACAGAGCTACACTTTGACTAGAAGCAGTTTCACAATAAAAAAAAATACTTTTTAACACGAGTAGCAGAAGTTGATATTATCCGCAAATAATTTTTAGTGATGTCTTCCCAATATAAAATGTTTGCGGGGATACATTTGAATATTCTTTGAAAATATGTGTCTGTGTATTTTAAATTGTTCTGAATCTCAGTATTGCTTGAATTATTTGGTTGTGCAAATTTATAAACTAGTAAGGTTAGGTTAGGAAGGGTATTTTGAAATACACATCCACTCGAAAACCCAATTGGATCCATTGTGATTCCCATCATTTATAATTTATTGACTAATTAGTCTTCTTACTGTCCAAGGAGAAACAAAGAGCCGTTATCATCCATCATTCAGACATTTAATTCCCATGATAAAGCCCCTGATATCCTCAAGTTTGCACTTCGCGATATCACTAATGCCCTCATGGAAGCGTCTGCTCAGCCCTAAACTAGTAAAATTTCATAAAATGTTGACGATGCATGAAAGACCTTGTGTCCATACTCGCTATTGACTCTACTTAGAAGCTATTCACACATAACGTAACGCTGTTGCACCATCGCAACGCTGTTTACAACAGTGGCAGTATAAAATTTTTACTCCGTAATATATGGTTTAGTCCAGCTGATATTTAAACATTTTCATGAAAAATTATGTACTTTTCAAGCTAATAGGGTAAATTTTAACGCACGAAAGACCCAGTGTGCAATGCTCACACACAGACGTATGACCGGACATGCTGCTCCATCTGTAAATATGGATGGTATAGATATTGAGGAATCAGAAGCTCTTGATGTTCTTGGCATGAAAATACACTGTGATGTTCGATAGAATGATCACATTTTTCATGTCTCAAAAGAAGCATTCAAGTGCCTCGGCTTTTTAAGTCGGTGTAAGACATACTTCAGTCCATCTGATTTCCTTAATATTTATACCACCTTTATCCGACCGAAAATGGAATACAACTCTCATGTATGGGCCGGTGCTTCAAAATCTATTTTGAAGTTACTGGACCATGTACAGGATAGGGCGCTGAAGCTTATCGGTGACAGTACGGTAGCCAACTCTATTGACTCACTGGAGCATCGACGCAATGTTGGGTGTGTTTCGTTGTTCTATCGCTACTACAACGGAATGTGCTCTAATGAAATCAGGGAACTTGTAGTAGTAGTAGTAGTAGTAGTCATAGTAGTATTTATTTAGTAGTATTTAAAATACTTTTTTAGTAACAATTACAATATAACAATTTTTACATGGGTACATTATTTTATAATTTTTTTTTTTTTTTTTTTTTAATGAAAGAACAATAAATAAAAAGCACTAATTTATATTATATCTTATAAAATTTACCATTTTTTCTTCTAAAGACATAGATATTTATTTCGTTTTTAATATTATTAGGAAGCATATTGTAAAGGTTTAGTCCTTTAAAGAAAAGAGACCGTTGCATTGCAGCTGTTGTTATTCGTGGAAGCCTGAAGTTATTAGCATTTCTTAGTTGGTAGGGCTGTACTTCTCCAACATAGTATAGTTGATCTATTAAGTATTCTGGTGCGTTTCCGATTTTCATATTTTGAATAAAATAAAGAGTATTCATTTCGATTCTTTGTTTTATGTTTAGCCATTTCAAAGTGTTCAGCATAAACTCTATTGGTGTATAAATGTTACATCTTAATATTGATCGCATAGCTTTGTTTTGTAGTTTCTGGAGCCTTTCGATTTGTGTTACCGTGCAGCAAGTATATACATAGGATTGTTGAGCCAAATTCAAAATATGGTTTTATTATTACGTTATATATATTAATAGCAGTTATTGTGGAAATCTTGTTACGTATTGTTCTAAAGAAACCTATTTTTTTACCAATTTTTTTGCATATGTATTCTACATGTTCATTGAATTTTAATTTTTTGTCTATTATAAAACCAAGATATTTAATTTTAGCTACTTTTTCTATTCTTTGGCCGTTAATTTCGATAGCTAATTCACTGTTCATATTAATTTGCATTAGTTTTGTTTTAGTTTCGTTTAATTTATTTTATTCATCTTTAGCCAGTTATTCACACTATTTATATCATTTATCATGTTGTAATGGCACTGTTCATCTGTGTGTCCTTCTGTATAAATCAGTGTATCATCCGCATATAAAATTATTTCACATTTTTGTAACACACTTGGCATTTCATTTATATATATAATAAAAAGTAGTGGTCCTAAAATGGAGCCTTGTGGAACACCATATTCATTGTTTATACATTTAGATTTAACATTATTAAATTTCACAATTTGCTTTCTGCCTGATAAATACGATTTAAAACCATTTTAATTCTGTTCCTTGTATTCCATACAAGTAAAGTTTTTGAAATAAGATATCTCTGTCTAATGTTTCGAAAGCTCTTTTAAAATCTAAGAACACTGCATAATTTTTTTGTCTTTTTCAACATATTTCCATCTATTAATAACATACTTCACTGTTGTCTCACAAGAGAATTTTCTCTAAAACCTGATTGGTATTTTGAAAATATATTGTTTTGCTCAAAATAGTTTTGAAGTTGTTGTTTCACGACTTTTTCAATTATTTTCTCGAACGTTTTTAGCGTATTTATTGGTCTAAATTCTTCACATTTTGTTGTTTTTGCAACTTTTGCTATTGGAGTTATTGACGATATTTCCAGCTTTCCGGAATTCACCCATTTCAAGGGATTTGTTTACAATGTTCAATATTAAAAGGTACTTTTTTAACAAAAAAAAATTGTTGATATGTACTTTTTAAAAGGGGAGTATTTTTAAGCCGGGACTTTTTTAAAGAGAGTTTTAGAACGATTTTTTTTTGGGACTTCTTTTAAAAGTAATTTTCAACGCTTGCTTTTTTTAAAGTTAATTTTCTTTCTTAAGAGGTACTTTTAAAAGAATACTTTTTTAAAAGAGGTACATTTAAAAGTACACTTTGTTAACGGGTACTTTTTCAAAAAGTGTTTTTTTTCATATCGCTTTTTAACACGTACTTTTAAGTTATTTTTTAATAAATTTTTTTATGTGCAATTTTTTAAAAAAATAATTTATAAATAGTGCCTTTTTAGACAAATTATCTTAATTAATTTTCTGTAAGACGTATGCAATAAAAAGAAATACGATCAAGAAAGCTACACCACATTTATGTTGCACCTGCAAGTTTCTTAATGTTTTTCTGGAATTCAAACAACATTCCTTTTATATTTTCAAAATTTCATTTAGACAAAAAAAATTCAAATAGTTTTTTAAGAAATCAAATGTTTTTTATGCTCATAAATTTGAAAATTTGGCGTGTGTTAACTTACAAAATGTCATCATGACAAAAAAAAGTAAAGAAAAAGAAAATCTAATTTTCTTGCTTAATAATTTTTCTACGTTTGGCTGCATTTCGGGGATATTTTAGTGAATGATGTGCCGTGTTTTAAACATTCATTATTATTTTGATACCATATTTTGTAAAATTAGTGCCAACAAAATAATTCATGCGTTTAAGGTGGAAATATAAACAAAATACCAAACGATAAATGTATTTTAGACACAGATGTGTCTGTGTGTGGCTTGTTAAAGATACTCGTAAAGTGGCAATATCTAAAGATCTTATTGAAAATCATTTAAAATTAACATTATCAGAGAAAAGTTTACACGCATTTTCCACATGACATGAGAAAAAGAAAAAAAACCTATTTTGAATTACACACACACACACACATTTACAAAATGAAATTGTCTAAACATTTTAATAACACCCAGTATATTTTATTTAGAGGTTTTACCTCTTTGAAAAAAAAATTTAGTATTCACAGTTTTCTAATTCTTTACGGTAAATTTATAAGAATTTAAATTATTTTGTAGTAACTTATTTATCTTTTGAATGTAATTTTTTTTTAATTGCAAACAAGATGAATTTGTGTGTTTTGTAAGCAAAACAAAAATAAGGTAGATAAGATAAACTATGGAAAGAAGAGTTTTCCCTAACGATAATCTAACGAATTTAGGTTTGTTCATTGGTTTGTGTCTAAGCTGATCTTTTGAATCTGACCTGTGAGCACCAAACTTTAAAGATAATTTTTTATTAGAGAATTTTCCGGAGGTTATCCATGGCCGCGTATTTTTATATTTGTTAACTTCGTTAATCTACATAGATTGTCGCATTGATAAATTTTGTTACAACCCTCGTAAATTCTATGCAATATGATTAGTAGCAGCTAAAGATGTGACATCTTGTACGACATTTGTTAAACATGATATCCTGACTTTTCTATTTTTCATCATGGAAAGACTTTTGCTTTGCTAAATTTGTAATTTCGACAAATAAACATTGAAGCAATTTCGATTTGTGTGCCTGAAAATCTATACATACGAGTATATAATGATCCTTTGTATGTACTTATGTATGTACTTTGATCTTAAAAAATCCAAAAATAAAAATTATTATTAATGTATTTAGATCTTGTATTGGATTCATGTACCAGCGTGTCTATTTATTTTCGTTTTCGATGTGGAAGAGAAATATTTTTAGCTTGCAGGTGTTTATTTTGACGTTCACATAAATGCGTCAGATAATTAGTGTTTAAGCACAAGTGTGCCACTTTACTTAAATCTTGAAAGTAATGCAAAATCTTATTAAAAATACGAATAAAAGCAAATCGAAAAAGATATCGAGAAAAGTCGAAAAGACCATTTAAAGTCCATGATAAAGGAGTTGAAAGTAAATGTACCATAAAATCTTTAGATTTAAAATACACGATCAGAATTATTTGAAATCCGTACTTACGATTACTATTGCGGTAAATTTACGTTCCTCTAATTAAGTTTATGGCTTATTCAGCCATGTCACAGAGATCTATTCCGTTCGGAAACAGCATTCAATTTGTGTTTTGTTTCTTCAAAAAACGAATATCGAAAATAGCTTTCGGAATAAGATCACTTTTATATCAATAAAATGTTTCTGTTTGTAAATTTAAAAATGGTTTCATTTGGAAAAATCATTTCTTTTTTGGGTTTTTTTAAAAATCATAATACGGATTGAATTCCGATGGCATGTGACATTTCGATTTTACAGTAATAAAGTTTAAATTGTTTTTAATTGCAAAACTTCTTACATTCAACTTTTAATTCTTATGCCCAATTTATGAGAAAATATTGCACTCACGCTCCTAAAAGTATGCAAGTTTTTTTTTTTTTGCAAAAGCCTTTGTTAATTCCATTTTAAATATTCCAACTAACTTTTCGTTTGTTTTTTTTTTTCTGAAAAAGCAACTAACGGAATTGAAATCACTTTCGATCGGAATGATGTTCAGTGAATTCATATCATATTCATATCAATTACTTTCGCTTTCATTTGTTTGATGCCATTTTTTACGCTTTAGATTTCTTATCTAATACATTTTATTCCACATTCTCTTTTAGTTTTATATCCACATTATGATTCACAACCTAAAGAAGCTGAATTTTTACTGCCGATTTCACGATGTCGAAGGAATTTTGAATTTTTTTTATTCGTGCAATTACATTTGAAGCAAAAACAATTTTAAAATTTTGTTTTTGTATGGAAAAATTCTTTCGACATAGTGAAATAGGCAGTTAGTGATTCACAACCAATTTCACAGTAACATATTACGAGTTACAACTCTTAGGGGCTGTGCATATATTACGTAACGCTGTTTTCAGAGTTTTTACACCCCCCCCCCCCCCCCCCCCAACTTTTTGCTTATTTGAAATATACATTTATCTCTTTGTATTTTTTCTTTTATACCATTTCGGTTTGCAACGATGTTAAGCCATTTTTTCAACATTATTAATAGGCTGATCTGACAAATAGCAAAAAACTTAATAAATATTGAAACACTTACGTTTTCTTTTTCCTCGTAAGGAGAACTTACCTGTAAAAAATAAAAAAAAAAAAAAACATAAAATATTAAAAATTGGAAGTTATTCTAAATATATGTATGTTGTATATAAAATAATTAAATGGGTGGGTTGTGAAGTTAAATTTTAAACTATAAAGCCCTAGACACGAACCATAGAATTTAACAGAGACCTGTTAGCAGGTTAACATTAGTCTGTAGACATATGAAAATCATAAATCATAATCAAGCACTAACAACAAAAATTATTGAGGTTTAAAGGAGACGTGTCCAGGATTCACGTGGATTCATCCAGAAACTAGATGGCAAATGGACTACTAACTCCTTGGAGTCCCTAGAAGCCCTAATGGAAACTCACTTTCCGGGCTGCTCCCCTTTTATGAGGTACAAAACGCTTCCCCTCCTGCCCGGAGTATGACGAACGTAGCAATAACTACTGACAGACTTCACTGGGCTATTAAAAGTTTCCATCCGTACAAATCACCTGGTCCGGACAGAATCATTCTCGCAGATCTACAACACAATTTAGACCTTGTGACACCCTGGCTGCTCATAATATACAGAGCATGTCTTAACTGGTCCCACATTCCGCAACAATGGACTAAATGCGACGTAATTTTCATCCCAAAAGGGGGAAAGCATCGCACTCGAAGGCAAAAGACTTAGACCTATCAGCCTTACATATTTCTTTTAAAGACTTTAGAAAGATTGATCGACGTTCATATTAGAATTATAACAATCGACAGAAATCTTTTATCAGCCAATCAACACGCCTACACCAAAGGCAAATCGGTTGAAACGGCGTTACATTCGCTCGTAGGTCACATTGAAGGGTCACTTGAGCATAAGAATTATACTCTAGCGGCCTTCATGGACATTGAGGGCGCCTTTAACAATATCAACTCGGATGCTATTACCCAAGCTCTCACAGAGCTAGAAATGGACCAGTCACTATGTCAATTCATCAAGAATTTGCTTGAAAGCAGAGCCATCACATCTACCATGGGGGAAGCACGCATTACCAGGTACGCCTGCAAGGGTACGCCACAAGGTGGTGTCTTATCCCCTCTGCTATGGAATGTGGCAATAAACGTTCTGCTTAGAAAACTGGAGTCCATGTGCGTCAATACTGTTGCATATGCAGATGATGTGGCAGTGGCTATCTCGGGCTTCCATCTTGACACAATTGCGCACAGGCTGGAAGATGCATTCAGCGAGGTCTGCAAATGGTGTTCACAGAACGGCCTCAGCGTCAACCCAACCAAAACGGAACTAGTGCTCTTCACTAGAAGATACAAAATTCCCACTTTCACTCTACCCAAAATAAATGGCACTACACTAGCCCTATCGGATTAAAGCCAAATTCTTAGATATTATCCTTTATAATAAATTAACATGGCGAGACAATCTTCATGCTCGTGCAACAAAAGCCGTAGCGGCATTATATGTTTGCAAGAAAGCCATTGGTCCTACCTGGGCATAAGTCCCAAGGGGATTAATTGCATATTTGAAACGGTTATCAAACCAACTCTTTTCTATGTTGTAACAATCTGGTGAAAGCACTGGACTTGGCAACAATTCGACAACGAATTGAGAGAACTCTCCGCTTAATGGCAATCATGATAACTGGTGCCATAGAACTACGCCCACAAAGGCTCTTTTTGCTATGCTGGGCTGGCTTCCAGTCGATCTGTTGGCTAGGAAGTTAGCACTACGCACTGCGGTGCGACTTAGTACAACTGACGCATGGAAATATCGACCATGGGGTCACGCAAGCATTGTAGAGACGATGGGAACTATCCCTGATCTCATCGACTATTGCATTCCAAAAACCTTCCTTTTACAGAGTATTTAACTACTCTCTGTCGGAGGACCTCCCCCTACACCGCATGGGGCCCAACGAGTGTTCACGGATGGCTCCAAACGGTGCTCCAGGGTTGGCGGGGTGGCCTACATTGAAGAATTCGGGATCAGGATTTCCTTCAGACTCCCGGACGAATGTAGTATCTTACAAGCTGAAATATCCGCATCAAAAAGGCAACAAACTGGCTACGGTACTATAGGATAACAAATAGAGTTATTCAAATTATAACCGACAGCAAACCTGCAATAATAGCAATTTCGGGTGTGTACACAACATCACTCCTTACCCTGGAATGCAGGAAATCACTTAATACAGTGGCTAATTGTTCTAGTGTTACCTTATTTGGATGCGGGACACGGAGAAAACACAGGCAATCTCATCGCTGACAATGTGGCCAAGAGAGGTACAGAGTTAGAGGCCGCTGGAATTGACAATTTCTGTGGTCTTCCGCTCTTGGCCTGCTGGAGGCGAATCGAGAAAGCCCTTATGCAAAAGGCACAAACAAGATGGTTTAATGAACCATCCTGTACCACAGCAAGGACCCTATCTATGGCCTTGCATAGATGTCAACAGAACCAAAAAATCTGCTGAACTTTCCAAAAACGCAATTGCGCAATCTTGTGGCCACGGTCACGGGACACTGCACCTTCGGAACCCATGCCAGACAATGAGTATTGCTTCAGCTGCAATGACGAGGAAGAAGAAGAAAGCATCACACATCTTCTATGCCTCTGCCCAGCTATGGAGGATCACCGCCTCCAGTTTCTAGGCAGCAGATCCTTCAGTACCCTCTCCGAGCTCTCAAATACGGAACTCGGTTGTCTTAGCTCCTTCATCAGGAGCAGTGGATGGTTCGCCCAATAGGGGGCTCGACATCCTGGCTTGGCCTTGCTTTGGTTTTTCCCACCTGTTTCTGTTTCTACTCTTCTCCTGCTCCTCTATGGCCTTTCCTCATCTACTCTTCTTCCGACTCTTCTAATCTCCTTTCCTCCATCACTCTTCTTCATTACAGGTAGCACAATGGGACCATATCAGGACCCAAGTGAGCTGGAATCTAATCTTCCCTTTACCAGCAGCCTGCTAATCTAACCTAACCTAACCTAACCTAGAATCTTAGAAATTTGGAATTTTGTAAATTGAAAAATCTTTAATCGTAATGGAAACTGGAAACTGGACGATTTTTATGATTCCCGCATACATCAATTTGGTAATCGCATCACAAGTTCTAAAGATATCTTATTAGGTAGCAACACTATGCGCCATTGACGGCAATTTACAGAAGTAAACATTTTTATTAAGTGCAACACAAAACAGTGTAAACATTAAGCAAACAACAACAACAAAATAGTACTAAAGTAAAAATCAGGCCATGTGGCTGTTCTTTTATTTTTTTTTTTTGTTTTCTTGTTTTTTATATATACAAAAAAAATTTTAAAAAATCACAATACATTGTCGATGTTTATTTTATTTTCGAACTAATCGAAGGCAACAGTGGAAGTCATAAATTATTACGTGTACCAGATGTTGCAAGTAAGCAAACCAGAAAAATGTATGTGAAATAGTTCGGATGTGCAAAACTACAATAATACACTTTACAGTGTACGGCAAACCAAAATATGTGTGTATCATAAAAATTAAGAAGAGATGGCAAAAAAAAAAAAACGATCTACACACGATCTAAAATTGTATACTCACATATGAATATATGTATGTACATATATTGATTTATAACATACAGATCATAAAATCCATAACAGTATTAGCAGTCATAAAAATTGTAAAATGGTTGCATTTAATATTATCGACTAAAAACACATTCCGACTATAATAATAATTTATTTAAAAATGTAACTTTAGTATGATTATATAATAATAAAAATGTGTAAAATCGAAATAGAAAATAAATCTGAATCTAAAGAATGAATATCAAAAACGATCGGAATATAATTATGGAATTGAAACCATTGCGATCGGAATATGTGTAACATGTCCGAATATAAATACATATAAGTATAAAGTTTTATTAAAATCATATTATCGCCAATGTCACGATCGAAAACCGTTTGATTTCCGAAAATTCAGACTTTAGAAAACTTTTCGTTTGTAATCAAACCACTTAAAATTTTTAATGGAATTGACAATAAATTTTTCGAATATCTTCATTTGTAGTTAACAATAAAAATAGATGCATACATTTAGAATAGTAAAAACAATTTAAACAATCGCCTACGGGTATAAAAACTGTATCGCTTCAAAATCGAAATACAAAATAGACGGATTTTGAAGACTGTAAATCCAAAATGAGCGGAATGCCGCCGACAAGCTAATCGCTCTGCGGGGTTTTGTTTGTTTTATACAAAAATAAAATAAATAAAAAAAAAATTATAAAAAAACATAAAGGGTAAAACATCTAACCATTCCATGCTCATATTTATTGCAAACATTTTTATGAACAAATAATGCTAATTTGTTAAAATTTTTATACATACGTGTACATTAAGCTAATAAGGCCTATATTCCAAGTAATTAAACAATATAATTACAATTTTTCCCGACGTTTCGTCGATTATATGTCGACTTCTTCAGGGGTTGTCTGTTTTATTTTCAAAATATATTTTATAAAAATTAATAGTTTTCTAATTTTCTTGACCTTTTTAATTTTAATTTTATAATAATTTTTCAAGCTTTAGGTCGTTTTTATATAAAAATGTTTTTAATATTAATTTTTCGATATTTCGCCACACCGTTGGTTGGCTTCTTCAGGAGAAATTGAGTTTAAATCTAATTTATAACAATTTTAACAAATACCAATCAAAATATTGAAAAATATTTGTCAATTGAAAATAGTTTTTTCCTTTTTCTTTTTGAAATAAAAAACTTTAAAATAATTTAACAAAAACAAAAACAAAATACTTTGAGTGAAAAAATTTTAAACCAATGAACAAATATTTTTGAATATACACTTACACATAAATACAATTTACAATTTTTCTATTTTTATCTCTTACTAACTTATAGTCTTAAATTCTAATATCAATTTCCTTAACTGCTCTAAACCTAATTTTATTTGTAACTATATAAATACATTAATAAAAAGTACATGTGAAATGTTCTATCTTTTTGTAACTAAATGTCTGTAATTTTGAGCTATATTTTCAGTATCTGTCTTAAAATTAATTCTTTGTTGTATTGGTGTGTTAATTATTTGCAACATTTCTAACATATATCTCCGTTTGTAATTATTTTCTGTGTTTAAAACTGATACATTTTCAAAGTCTGGATGGTGATTCAATTCAAAACAATGAGAGGATAATGCTGTTTTTTGTGAATTAATATTTCTATATTTCTGATCTGATTTATGTCCTGCAATCCTTGTTTTTAATTTATTTTTCGTTGTACCTACATAAACCTTATTGCAATTTTCAGTATTATTTCCATTAAATGGTATCCTATATACTAAATTTGACATATCCCATTTTGTAATTTTATCTTTTGTTTTACTAAATAATCTATTTAATGAGCTATAAGTTCTATAAGCCATCCTATATTTCTCTGTATCATAAATCTTTGATTTTCCTAAACGTTCTGATATACCTGGTATATATGTCATAGATTTATAAATCTTTGGTTCTACTATAGTAACGGTATTATTATTTCTCCTTTCCCTATATTGACCAATCAATTTGCAAGCAATGTCAATTGGAAAATTATTGTCAGTTAATATGTTTCTAATTTTAATTTTATTTTTCTTATGAAATTCTTTTTCACTTATCGTTAGTACTTTTTCTATTAGATTTTTAGCTGTATTTATAATAATTCTTTTGTTATGTTTTGAATAATAAAAAATTTTATAAAAATTAATATTATAATTTTTATTTTTATAATAATTTTTATTTTTATAAAACTTACAATTTTTTAAATTTTAATTACATTTAACATAAATGAATAAATAAAAATTGAGGATTAGCAAATCCTTCTAAGGAATTTTGTATAAAAATGAACTGTTTATTTAATAGCCACTCTATAACTGGTACATATGTTATTTGTATCTTCTTTCAGATTTATTGTTTTGTTTATACATAAATATTGGAGAGAATGATATATTAGTATCGTTTGACGTCGTTTTTTTGTTTACCAACATCCCAGTGCAAAATGCAATAAAATATATTATGAAAAAATGGCAAATTATAAAAAATCATACTACCATTAGTAGAACAAAATTTTTAGAGATTCTACAGTTTTGTCTCAATGACAACAATTATTTTATTTACAATGATAAATTTTACAACCAAATATTCGGCATGCCGATGGGAAATCCACTCTCACCAACCATCGCCGATATAGTTCTTGATAACATACTTAACGATGCAATATCAGAACTCAAAACCAAAAATATACATATTAAATACATCGCAAAATATGTAGACGACATTTTGGCAGTAATCAACCATGACGATCGGGATGAAATCCTAAAAACTCTCAATTACCAACACACAAAAATAAAGTTCACAATGGAGATTGAAAAAGAGGGAAGCATAAATTACCTGGACACAAAACTCATTAGGGAACAAACTAAAATTATTTTTGATTGGCACTCAAAAGCTACATCATCCGGCCGAATAATAAATTACAACTCTACACAACCTAAATCAAAGATCACAAATACGGCAAAAAATTTAATAGAAAGAGTTTTAAACAAGTTAAAAGTTTGACACACAGTTCCACAAAACAAACATACAAAAAGTTTAAAATACACTGATTAATAATAGTTTCCCAAAAAATATGATCAACACATTAATACAAACGACTAAACATCGTTTACAACACTTAGAAAATAACACAAATGCCGAAAAAAACAAAAAAGAAAATTTTTACAGTGTAAAATACATTCCCGGTCTTACTGACAACAGAAACATAAAAAATGTAATAAAAAACAACAACATAAGCTTTGCTTATAAACCAAACCACACATTAAGCTCAGTATTTACTTGCATAAAAACACCAATACAAAAAGAACAACAAAGCAATGTTGTTTACGAAATTACATGTAAGGGGAACGAAGAACAGAAATGCGACCGTATATACATAGGAACAACAAAGAGAAATTTATCAACTAGGATATCTGAGCATAAAATGGACATACAAAAAAGAAAAGAAACAACAGCACTTGCACAACACATACTTGAAACAGGACACACAGCCGATTTCGAAGAAACTAAAGTGATAGATAGAGAAAAGGTTACAAAAAAGAGATACACTAAAGAGAGCTTACACATACAAAAGCAAATAAACAAAACAATAAATCTGAAAGAAGATACAAATAACATCTGTACCAGTTATAGAGTGGCTATTAAATAAACAGTTCATTTTTATACAAAATTCCTTAGAAGGATTTACTAATCCTCAATTTTTATTTATTCATTTATGTTAAATGTAATTAAAATTTAAAAAATTGTAAGTTTTATAAAAATAAAAATTATTATAAAAATAAAAATTATAATATTAATTTTTATAAAATATATTTTGAAAATAAAACAGACAACCCCTGAAGAAGTCGACATATAATCGACGAAACGTCGGGAAAAATTGTAATTATATTGTTTAATTACTTGGAATATAGGCCTTATTAGCTTAATGTACACGTATGTATAAAAATTTTAACAAAAGAATTTAAAACCATTGGCCAATTACGAAAAAAGGAATTTAATGCTAATTTGGCTTTTTAATAAATTTTGAACATCTAAATGATAAAACACATACGAGTACACTGCGACTGTGCTACTGAGGGAATAAATTACTTGCTTATTTACCAATTAAGTAGCTAGTGTAACTCTGTAATGAAAATTGGTACCATGCCAAAAATTAAAAATTGCCGCAATTTTTTATATTGAAAAGAAACACACACACATGTTCTAGTTTTAATTTTTTTGTTTTGAAATTTGGGGTAATTTTTCATTTTAGGAAAATGCAAAACTATATGAAAAGTCGGCCCAAACTGAACTATCTAAAAATGGTCATAAACAAAAAATTATTATTGGCAGTGTTTATTAGGATTTTCTTCCATAGCCGGCCTTAGGACGGGCTCAAGGATAGAGTGACACAAGTTTAAATCATAATAAAACAAGGAAATAAATTTTTAATATCAGTGAAACGGGCTTTATTGGAAATAAATTTTATGAAATTAATGTTTAAATATGATTTCTACCATATGGCGGCTGGCGCGTTGAAGGCGCAATCTGGAACACAAATTTTCAACAACTTTTCGCAGAATTTGCGGCCGTCTTTCGCCGATAACTCTTCGAACGTTGATTTCCAGGTGTTCAATAGTTTGTGGTTTATCGACGTAGACAAGAGGCTTAATATAACCCCAAAGAAAATAATGGGGTTAAATCACACGATCTTGGTGACCAATTATTTGGGCCATTACGCGAAAGAGAAAGCGATTGCAGCTTTTCGAAACGAATGTATCGCCCTCCTTCGTCGGTTAGCATAAACATCGGCGAAGTAAAACAATTAATAAAATGCCTGCTAATAGAGCTGAACAAAGTTAATGCGTCTACTTAACACCGGAAGCGCCTCAACACTGCCTTAAAAATTAACATAACGCGCAAAGCAGAGTTGTGAAAGAGTTGTTTTCTAAATTTTCAACATCTATCCCTCCCCCTGAGCTCCGGCACAATGCACTACAAACGTAGGGGTCATCCCCTGAGTGCTGGTCCTCATTAAAAAAAAAAAAAGTAAATCAATTGTAGCGCCCGATGCACGATGAGTTTGACGACTAGAACAATTATTAAAAAATGTCAACAATTTGCACGCGTTTCTCTGGTGTAAGTCGATTCATAATGAAGTTTCAAAGCAAACTAAACAAAAAGCAACTATCAGCTGTAAAATGGCAGCGTTGCCAACTCAAAGTTGTGACACTCTATAAAAAAACACCCTTTACTTTCTTCAGCAGTCACTTACTAACAGCTTTTATGCACAGCCGGAAAGGCGGTGCTCAAGGTTTCTCTTCTCCGTGATATTTCGTGCAACATCGCCGTTTACTAATAGTTTTCTTAAAAGGTGCTTTTTATAAAAAAAAATTTTTGGAATACATTTTTTTTAATTATTTTGGGGCCATTTCCTCATTCTTTTTTATAAATTTATTTTAAAGATATTAATAATATTTTATTTATTTGTTGGGGGTTAGCAATATCTAGATATATATTTCGTTGGTAGCTATACCAATTCATCAGTAGATGTTTTACCCTTTATGTTTAAAAAATTCCAAAGCTCATATATTTATACAAAAACTCACAAACATATTTTTGTGAATTACAAAGCATAAAAATGGCCTTTAAAAAAATTTTTCAAACACACACAACAATAATTTTTCATTATGAATGTGTTTACTTTTCTACACCTATACAATTAGACAACCGCTGGTTGCCATTAAAAGTATTTTATAATATTATATAATAATATTAATAATAAATGCTGATTGATTTTTTAATGTTCCACTAAATATTTTATGCACCATTAAAAAATCTATTTTGTTGGCTGGTGTAATCTTACATAAATCAGATAAATTTTATTTGAAATATTACCTTAAGCGTTCTGTCTATTTATCTCAAAAAATTCAAAATCAATTTGTTCAGTAACACAATAAAAACGAAGCAATACGTTAACAAATTTAAACACAATTACCTTGATCACACAAGATCACATACATATGTACATACTCGTATATTGAGAATACCACAAATTAGTTAGTCATTCATTCAGTAAACTTTTTTTGGTTTGTTGTTAATTGCAATTTTCTATTTGTTTTAAGCTGATAAAAAAAAACGAGTAAAAAATATATTGTGTTTTTTTCACAAATTCTAAAAGTATGTTAAAGTGTCGAGTGACTGACTGATTAGCATGTGAAATCAATGTCGAGTTGAAGGAACCACGTTGTAAATTGGCAAAACGACAAAAGGTCTTGAAAAATAAAACAGCATTGCGGAGAAGCTACACCAACTGTGGCACAAGAGAAAAAGCATATTTTAAATTTAAAAACCAATTTGTTTTTTTTTCTGCAATTTATTTTTGTATATATTAATGATTTTATACATGAGACAATGAGCAATAATCTGCTGAAGCACAAAAAAAAATAAATCTCAAAGTTATTAAATAAAATAATATGCACAATATAAATGAATGTGTGTAAATGCAAAGTATTTTTAAGCTATTGCATAGCTTCTATCGCAGGCTTTGAGGCGACCGAATCAAGAAATTTTTAAACGTTTGTTTTTGTTTTTGAAACGAAAAAATCTGGAAAAAAATATGTCAAAAAGCTGTCATTTGTTTTGAAACGAAAAAACCTGGAACTATGTTTGTTTCTTAAGTCTTTTGTTTTTTGAAGTGAAAACTTATTTTTTGTATAGTCTATGTATGATGACTATACAGTGTTGCCGCTTTGGAAATTTTTTAAATTTTTAGTGTTGCCACCGGGATTTTGAGGGGACTTTTGGCCAAGTTTTTGGGAATTTTCGTCCAGTGTTGCCACATTTCCCGGGAAATTTTCCGGGATTTCTGGGTTTTTGAGGCGATTTTTATATATGTTGTGTAGTCTATTTATGATGACTATACAGTGTAGCCGCTTTGTAAATGTTTTAAATTTACAGTGTTGCCACCTTTCCCCGACAACTTTCCGGGATTTCGAGGGGATTTTAAGGGTATTTTCGTCCAAGTTTTTGGGAATTCCCGTCCAGTGTTGCCACCTTTTCTCGGGAAATTTTTATTTATGTATATAAAAAAAGTCGTGTTAGTTACACTATTTATAACTCAAGAACGGCTGAACAGATTTGGCTGAAAATTGGTGGGCAGGTAGCTTAGAGCCAGGAGAAGGACATAGGATACTAACGTAAGGCACTTTTTAACTGGGGGAACTAGAGTGCCCATCTTTGTATAGGGCACTTCCATTATAGCTAGAAAACTGAAATTGCATAAGTTGATAAAAAATGCTATGTAATAGCTTTACCGCGGCAGTCCCCGAGTTCCACACGTCTTTTTTTTTTTTTTTTTTGTGGAACGACAACAGTGTGCTGAAAACAAAAACAATGACCTGTTGCCCTGGATGATGTATCAATAACTTTACATTCATCCAAATCGGTTTATTAAATAACGTTTAATAAATAAATTGTTTTATATGTATGTATGTGTGTGTGTGTTTACTTCCAGAAGCTGTTGAAAAATAATAATTTCTTATTCATGGCCATGACATTCTTCACTTTTTGAATCACAATGTGGCTTTGTGATTTGAGAAACACAACTAACTTGAAGTGGCATTCTAACATCCGCCTCAAACAACTTTTTTTTTTTTTTTTTGATTCACAACCAATCTGTTTGATATCATACTACTAGTCACAACTTGTCGAAGTCAAATAAGAGGTGAACAGCTGATTGAAATCTATAATAAAATATATGAAAGAAATACAACAAAACTATAAATTTAGGTTGTGAATCATAGTGCTCCGACATGAAATAATATGATCATGTCCGATCATGATCGAAATATTTAATATTTCGTTATATCTCAGATTTTCTTAATTTTACATTGTCTCAGTAATAAATTTTTTAGTCAACCAAATTAAAAGTACAGAGCTAAATGAAGCAGAAAACCATTTGCGATTTATAGCGACTATGCCACGAACGGCGTTCCTTTCATATAAATCAGAGATGTGCAAATGTCGTGAATTTTTCGTGTCACGCGTGACTCACGTGATTCGTAATTACAAATTGATAAAATCACGCGTGCGTGCGTGATCGTGATTCAAAAATATAATACCGTGCGTGATCAAACGTGATTTTTTAATACAATTTTCACGCACTCAAAATAGTTCTCTATGTTAAGCTTTTTCTTCTTTCGAATTTTTTGATCTTTGCTAAAATTACATCCATTCATACATACATATGTAATTACGTACATATGTACATATGTATGTATGATTGTGGCTTCATACATTAAAATCCCCGTTACAAACGCAGACATTCATCAACATACATACATAAATACCTTTGGAAATCTTGCGTTAACCTAAACCTAACAACACTAGTATTCCTTTTCAATTCCTTTGCATATAAAGGCCGTGCTTCACTATCCTACACAATCGTACGATTCATTCACAGGAAAATCTTGCAAAAATCTGACCGACTTTAAAAAATCGTTCCAAAATGGTGTTGTAGGTGCCACACTATCATACAAATCTGATGCCAAAACTTCTGGTTGGAAATACGCCACTGATCGCATGAAAACTATAATTTTATGAAAATTTTCATAAAATTTTACAAATCGCACGACTTGCCAAAAAATCTGTCACACAGTTGCATTTTTAGTCCACACTACCATACATTTTTAACACACATGTCATATTTTGCAAATCGCGCGACTGTGTAGGATAGTGCGGCACGGCCTTTAGTAATAAATTTAAATAACCTGCCTTGGCAGACAGTGCTAGAATTTTTACATTAAGTTTATCCCCTGTATTGCTAATTTTTCGGGCATTTCCTGAATTTTTTTTAATTTAATTAATGATCGTGAAGTAAATAAAAAAATTAATTAATAAATAAAATTTTTTAGCATATACTAAATCTTTTATTGCAAAATTTGTATTTCATCGAGAGCATGCGTGCAAAATTATTCCCGTCGTGCGTGAAAGTACGTGATTAAACATATTGCATTCGCGAGCGTGCGTGATCGTCAAATCGTGCGTGAGCGTGCGTGAGCGTGCGTGAAAAATATTTATGGTTCGTGATCGCGAGCGTAAATTTACTCACGCGCACATCTCTAATATAAATACATCAGCCTAATCAAAATTAACTTTTTAAATGTTTTAAATGAAAGAATACCATAAATTCTTTTCGATTCCACACACACTTTTTTAAGTTCAAATATAAAAATATGGTCGCATTTCACACAGCGACAGCGGCTGCAGCGGAACGATCAAACAAATCTTTAGAAAGTTGATTTGTTTGAAAGCACATAAATAAAAATAAACAAAAATTTATAAGACTTTTAAAATATTATTTTGAAGAAATAAATAAATAATTTTCTTTTACGAAGCGACTTTTCTTGCGGCCACTTAAGGTTTGTTTAAGTTCTTTCTAAATTGAATTAAAATTATAAAGATGTGATTTATAATTCCAAAACTCTTTACAAACAAGATGTTTGTTTTTTCTTTTTTGTTGAACATGACATCTACATTTCTAGGAGCTGTTAAAAGAATATTTCCATAAAAAGTGTTAGTGCAAAGTTATTTCAGAACTCTGAAGATAAGATAAACATATTCTTATCTGTCAATTTTTGATATCTATCAACTTCTCAGCGAATCAGTTTAATACACATTTTAAAGAACAAAATTTTCGGGGCAAATTATAACGTATACTTTTTATAATGGATTAAAAATAATCTCGACAAATGAAAAAAAAAAAAAAAATTTTATTATTTTATTTTTGTTCATTTCTGGTAGAGAGGCAGGTTTAAAAAGTGTTTCAACATTTAGTTGGAGTTTTTTTCTGTTCATACAAACATCTTTTCTTTTCAACAATCTTTTCATTGTCTTGTCTAAATACCTTGAAATCATCTATTATATTTAAACAGCTTGTCCTAGTTTTTTTTTTTTTTAATTTGTAAGACCTTGTATTGTTTTATGAGGTTCATACAAGAGATTTTCATTTAGATCCAGATTTTCTTCTTCTAAAATATCATCGTCTGATACATTTTGATCAGATTCAATGCAAAACAATCGATTATACAATTTGATTGCAAACTCTTTTCTTTTCGCTTTTGAGTTTTATTTTAAAAAGTTATCATTATTGGGGAACCTTGCGGAATTAAGATAAAGAATAAGTGTACTAAGTACCTCAATTCGCCTCTCGTTTATTCTGGCCTTATGGCAAGCAAGTAAATCTTTTGAAAAGGAATTATTCGCTTTTCCAAATTGTTGATTAAGAAATTTATTTATTATTTCATCCCACTCAATTAATGTTGCGGAATCTTTACTGAGCTCGTTAATGGCAACATCCAGCGAACCCATAATTAAAAATATATTGGAATTAAAGGAAATAAATGATTAGTTTCTTTCTTGGTTACGTTTTTTACCACAAATATTTGATAAATGTGAACGTAGCTTTAGAAATTAATTATTCATTTTACTCGATTAATTGGCATCAATTGTTCGAGTTATTCGTTATTCGAATTTAACTTTTTTCATTATTCGATCAAATAATGGAAAAACTTTACTCGATTAATCGAACAAAGATTAATCGAGTGGATAATCTATGCATATACATGATTGACCAACACGGACTGACTCGCTTAACTCAAAACAAACCCCTCTTTTTTTAGCAGTTAACAAAAAATCTGGAATTAATTTCTTGATTTCGGCAACATTTTATTAAAAATATATGAAAAAATATATAAAATATTTATTTAAAGTCATTTATTGCAACAAACAAGAATAAGTACAAATTTATAATGAAAAGAAATATAGAATTTTATATTTTCACATTTTCATCGTTTTCCTAATGAATTGTTGGACAATTGGACTTGAAACATCAGTATACACAGACGGATAGCCCGGATTGCCAGTACCAATAGCCCACGAAACTAAACCACATAATTCATTATTCACAATGGCTGGACCGCCTGAATCACTTCTAGCGGCTCCCTTTGCTGGTGCGGCAGCACAAAACATTGTATCTGTTAAATTTCTATAATTTTGATACATGTCCACACAGGTGGCATTATTCAGAACTCTAAGTTGAACGGTATGCAATTGATTTGGACGATATTTATTATTGAGACCTTTGTTTCTACCCCAACCATATACTTGTACATGATCGTCTTGTTTCACGGTGTTACTACACAAAGTTGCCGGCTTAACTGATTCATTCTGAATTGATTGTGACAGTATTAGTACAGCTACATCCATATCGAGTGTTTCCATTTGGAATCTGTTATACACAAACATTTTGCTAACATTAGATTTGATGCCACCTTCGACCAGTTTTGCTGTACCAGCTTTTACTACTAATTGCTTAGAATTTAATAATTTTACACAACGGGCTGTAGTGGCAACTGCTCTTTCAGAAACCAAACTTCCTGAGCACTGAAAATTCCCTTTGTAGAAAATCTGCACAACAGATGGTACATCTTCAATATTTGCTGTTTGGCCACCGCGTATTGAGAATATTCCTGATATTTGCAGCAGGACCAAATGACAGATTATAAAAGCCTTGAAAAATGTATTTATTTTTATCATTTTCTTATTAGTTTTTTTTTTCACGTTTACAGCCACCAAACCACTTTTACTTTTTAGTAATTTATTTTAACTGATGAAACTTTTGAGCATAGATGGAGTTTATATTAAAAATAATTTAACGCACATACATAACACTTGTCTAAATATTTTAAGAGTTAATTATTATTTAAGATTATATTATTTGATAAGAAAAAAATAGAAGAAATTAAAAGTTCTATAGACGTCTAAGCCGAATTTTCAGTTACCTTTATCTGGACTAAAGTAAAACATGCATACATAGAGACGGAAGAATGTTTAACGGCGGCCGGGAAAACATTTCTTTGCGCAGATTATGTCCGCGGAAAGAGATTTTTTTTGTCGGTGTTTTCATGGTTTCTTCATTTGTTGTTTTTAATCTTCAAAAAAATTTATGAACAAACTGTAAAGACACAACATAACCGACGGTAAGAGGAAACCATTTGAAATTTTCACAGCCTAGTGTAGAACTTAGAAGGCGGCGCACAGATAAAAAAATACTAAATTTAACTATTTTAGTATTATTTTAAGTAAATAAAGAAATACATATACTCGAGTCAATTCCAAAAGGGATTGAACACTTTTTAAGCTGCCTCTGTTCAATACCTGAAAAACAAACATTTTTTATTTTTCGCTTTTATGTATTTTTGATTGTTTTTACAAACATGTGACACCAAGTTCAATACCAGTTATGGAAAAAAAAAATAAATTTGAAATTGAAATTGAATAATTTAATTTACTCAAAGTATTAAAACTATTAATTTTATTGTGGAAAAGAAAAAAAAAATAAGCTGAAATAAGAGCCCGATTAAGGATAGATTCATATATGCGACAACTTTAATTTTATTTAATTAAAAGAAATGTTTGTACAGCTTTCAATTGGATGCTTGATAATGTTGGATATGGGTTCATGCAACCAATAAAAAAAACAATTTAAAATTTTCAATATTTAGAAAACATTCAATACACAAAACTGGGGTTGAACTCCTGACCATCTGCATGATAAGCGCAGACACTACTTCTGGGCAAATAAGAGATTTAGGTGACTTGTTAATTTACTAATACGTAGTTGTTGTAACTATTGTAAAGTAATGCGGATGGTATTTAGTATGAACTGAAAAGTAATTGCAAAAAAACATTAACAAGATTTTGCTCAATATCTTTAGCGCTATAAACACCATTCATAAGATTTTGTTTTCAAATCGATAGCGTTTGAATATAATTTGCTCATTTCAGGACTTGAAAACCCTCCTAGAGTGCTGGAAATATTGCACTGGAACTTTTCAGGTTTAAGTTGTTAAAAAGTCAACCGTATCACATATTTTTTACCTGATCAACTGAGGTATAAAAGTGGAAGTGTCAATGTTACAACTTAACTTCTTAATTGTATTGATTTTTTTCTATTAGGATTCACAACCGAATTTTGTTGTTAATCATAATACAAGTAACAACTTATCGAAGACAACTAAAAGTGAACAGCTGATCTGAAAGTTGAGTTGAATGATTGTAAATCTTACTAATACAAGGTTTTCCAAGAATGAGTGATATAATTTCTTTAAAAAAACACACTTATTGTTGAAATTGAAATTCAAAATTTTTTTATTTAATGTGAAGTACAATCGATACAATTAAGTTCTAAATAGAACGTCATTCAAATGGCCTCCACGACTTCTTCTGCAAGAACGAATTCGATTAACCCGATTTACGAGCACTTTTTCCACTAAATCAAGTCTATGCCATGAATGGAACGTTCAATATTGACTTGTAAAGCTTGAAGAGAATCTGGTTTGTTTCGAAAGACCAATAAGTTCAAATAACCCCACAAGAAATAGTCTAATGGTGTTAAATCACAACTTCTTGGAGGCCATTCAATATCGCAATTTCTTGAAATAATCGAATTTCCAAACTTTTCTCGCAATAATTCAATTGTTGCAAGCCCTGTCTTGTTGGAACCAAATATTTTCGATATCAGCTTCTTCCGATTTCGGCCATAAAAAGTTTGTTATCATCGATCTATACCGCTCTCCATTGACAGTAACGGTGTTACCAGCTTCATTTCGAAAGAAGTACGGACCGATGATTCCATCAGACCAAAAACTACACCAAACAGTAAATTTAGGTGAACGTAAAATGGTTTTTCATGAATAATTTGTTAATTTTATTCGCACCAGAATCGACAGTTTTGTTTATTTACCGCACCACTCAGATGAAAGTGAATGTCATCGGAGAAGATGATTTTCTTAAAAAATTCTTTATCGTTTTCAAGTTGCTCCAAGCCAAAATCAGCAACGTTGTTCTTGAGCGTATATCTCTCCATGATGAAATTGTACACATTTCTGAATACAATGAAAAACAAATGACAGATCATGACATATTGCAAATGGCCGAAACGTCACTTCAAAATCATATCATCCCTATTGGAAAACCTATTATTATAAATGAGAAAGTTTGTTTGTTTGTTGCGCTTTAGTGACTAAACAGCAGAACATGACTTATAAAATGTTTATCATCTGAAAGATCTGAGTCGCGAAGAACGTATAGGCTAAATATAAAAAGGGTCCAGAAGGGAAGGAAGATGGCAATTTCTGCCTCTGACATACTACCCCTCCCACTAATTCTACAGATCCAATTAATTGACGAATTGTGTTTTCGTTCTGTTTATTCGTTTCTTTTTGAATTAGACGAGTATCAGATATAACTGTACCAACCATATGGTGGGCCAAATGCTATCAGAATTTAATGTAGGGCGGCTGTCGTATTAACGTCTATCGTATTAACGTCAGCAATTATTTATCTTCCTTCTTTTTATCTAACAGTTTTAAAGTAAACATATTATATAAATGTTAACACATACATACATATATTAGATAATAGATTACGCACATAAAACTTTTAAAGAAAACAACGTAAATTTACAGTTCAGCCTTGATTTGCACATGTGGATTGATAGAGAAATCAAATACGATGAAGAAAAGAGTATATAAAATAAAGATTAACAAAATTAGTTGAAAAATGACTTCAATTAAATGTGCATTGAAATTGTTTTTGGCGAGAAACATTTTCTGGTGTCGTGTTGACTAAAGCGGTTGGCACGTTGTGCATAAAGCAAAGTATGGCTAAGATCGTGAGTTCGAAACCTACTGTATGCTAAAGTACGTACATCACATGAGGTAAGTATATTTAATTATTTTTCTTGGGGAGGGGATTTTTATTTTAACCAGCAAAAAGTACATGAAATTGCAGGACTTGTTTGTTTTTATTATATTTTTTTTAAGTATTTATTGAGATAACGCGCAAATTGAGGATCAACTGTAATTAGCAGTATATGATTTCAGCTATACATATTTCAATTCTTATTGCTATATAAGATGTAGCAGAAATTAAGAGAATCATCAGTTGTTAGTCTGCCTTACGTCTAAAAAAAGTTAAAAATTAAAAAAGAAAAAAGAATGATTGAAATAAGCAAAGTTTTTAAAGTTTATATAACTTGTCAGTTGCTGCTGCTACAAATATCAGGAATTTGGTCCATAAACGATGCTCAAGATGAAGTCATTGAAAATGCACCATATCTAGGACTGATTTACGGTGAAGGAGAATTTATCTGTGGCGGAACTGTGGTATCAAACCGTTTTATTGTCACGGCTGCCAGCTGTCTAGAAGGTTGGTCAGCCGAGCATTTGACTGTAAAAGTTAACGCTTCGACGTTGCTTGATGTCGGTATCCTATTCTCGGTCATCAATATAACGACACATAATGAGTACAACAACAAAACGTACGATAATGATGTTGCGGTACTACAACTGGAAACTCCAATTAAAAGTGATTTCGTAAAACCAATTGACTTGTGCAAAAGAGAGTCGAGTGGTGGTGACGTAGCAAATCTTTACGGTTGGGGTTCTACAGATAAGTCTATGGCTGGTAAATATTCTAATCAACTGCAAGTTGCTAGCCTCGTGGTTGTGGGCAAAAGAAAATGCAAGAATTACTATAGTTCTACAATGAAGATAACACATAATATGATTTGTGCTACTGCTGAATCTAAAAGCTGCATTGGCGACAGCGGAAGTCCATTAATTATTGGTGGACAATTTTGTGGAATATTATCTGGCTCTGTTGGCTGTAATCACCCAAACGTACCAGAGATCATAACGAACGTTTTTAAAGTTGGTAAATTTATCGCACAAATCATAGAAAACTAAATATTTAGAGATTTTTTTTATATGTATATTTCTCTCTTGTACTTACAAACTAATAATAATTTTTAATAAATGATTTTGCAAGAATAAAAGTTAAAAAAAATTTTTTTTCTTTTTTTTTTTTTTGTGAATAAAAATTAAGGGGATATTTAGGTTTTTATGGAAATATTCCCTTCACAGAACAGTGTGATCACCGAAATAGTATATTCCAAAAACATTAGTATTATTTTTCGTTGGAGTTTAATAATTAAATTAATGAAACTTTAAATTACTAAAAGGTTTTAGGATCATTAAGAATATTATTACAGTTCAAATGACAAAAAAAAAATCGGGTTTCTGACAATTGATCCTGGTAGAGGAGACCAAAAAAAAAATGTATCTGCGTGTGCCATCGTTTTGAGAGATCACATCGGAATTTTATTTTAGAGGCGGTATATAAAATTATGTTTGTTTAATTTGTTAACAAACACAAGCCGCGTTTTTAACGGGTATCGAACAGCCAGTCTAGTACTTTTTTTTAGCAAATGTGCACTTCGAAAATATGCCTCAAAAGCAAAAAAATTAATTTCATATTTGTCGTAATCAGGGATCTCAAGTTAGCTTATAAACTATATTTAAATTTTTTGTATATTGTTGGCAAAAGTTAAGAAATTTCCAACTGAAATTTCCAAGCTCGTTTTATATTGAATGTAATGATTTGCAACAATAAAAAATATATGTTTAATTTAAATTTTTATGTTAGTTTTACTCTTAAAATAATAAATAAAGCGTTAGTTGTTAACACGAAATTGTGTCTTAAAGAGAATAAATATTTCACACTTACACTGCCGTTCATAACTGTTACAACAAACTTACCTAAAACGAAATAAAAAAAAGAGAAAGAAAAAAAAAAACGATAAACCACATTAACATTTTGAGCATAAATAAAACAAAAACAAGATTAGTTTTGAAAATTATAATAAAATTGAATCTAAATAATAATAAGAATGTAAGGATCATAGTGTTTTTATAAAATCCAGCAACACAATACATAGAGCTGCCGTTAGATTTACCAAAAAAAAGCGAAGATATTTTGCATTTCCACTTACGCCAGGCCATTTGCACCAAACATTGACTACCGTTAGTAGTATATTCATTTACTTATAGTCAAATTTGAAATTACATACTCAAAATTTTTAAAAATTATTTAACAAATTTTGTTTAGATTAAATAATTAATTAATTGAATAGGGCAATTAATTGAAACTAGTTTTAAATTTAAATTCAATACGTCAGCGGAATCGGAATCGGAAACTAACAACAACGGAAACTTGATAACTGCGTTTTATAGGTACTTTTTACACATGCAGCAAAATTTTGAAAATATGCTTTTTAAAGGCTGTTTTGGTCATAATTTTCCTGGCATTATTCTGGCATCAAGCTCGCATTCTGGCTCGCATTGGGAATTAGGGTCGTTTAAGCAACATCAGCCTGTTCTTTCATCTATTCGAATACAAAATATTGGACACCAACATCTCATAAATTGTTTATATATTGGCAAAACTTAATTATTCTTTTCTTGTATTTAGCATGAATTGCAAGTAAATAAAATATCTCAAAAAAAAAAAATACATTGGTATGACACAAAAAGGACGGTACAAAATTACCCTAAATATACCGTGTAGTCCGACATAAAACGAAATTAAGCTGTAAAGACTAAAATATGCCAAAAAAAAGTATGCACTAAACATATTTATGTACATTTATGTACATTTGGATAATTCCACATTAAGAAAAACCAAATTTGACTGCGTATCTACGGTATTTATGATTGCCAATTAGCATGACCCATCTAATGTAGCGATGTTCACACTTGTTAGCATCCCACATTTATATCAATAAATAAATTTGGAATTTTCAGATTATTAGAGAAAAATTTTAATAATAAATTAAAATTTGCTATGAAAACCTTTTTTAAATTTTGGAAAAATTAATGATGACGAAACATAATTTTTTAATATTTTTTTTTTTTTTTAATTTAAATTAAGTTTAATATTTAAAATACACTTGGGTTCACTTATTTAAAGGCACTAAAAATTCCATATTCAGCAGCCTGTATATTTTACAATTTTTAATCGATTGCAGAATTTTAAAATGGAAATAGAAGCTAGACATCTTGAGATATAAAAAAAAAAAAAAACTTGAAAATAGTGCTTTCTTTACTAAAGAACTTTTTTTAAGCAATTTATCAAAACAAAAAGTCCAAAAATGTGCTATTTTTTCCTGTTCACTTGTTTTTTAATTTGTTTTACTTTATTTAAGAACTATTAGTTTGTTTTTAATAACTTCAAATCTACGGGTTTTCATTGTCAGATAAATAGAATTTATGTAATCTAACGAAATTTGATTCCAGGCATCCCCAAAATCCTGAATTAGTGACTGCTTGTCATCAAATTGTCTACCTCCTTCATAGACCTTACGAGATAACCAACCCCAGACATTTTTGATAATGTTTAGATCTGGCGAAGGGTATGGCCAGTCAAGAATATTAACATTTTGGCTTGCAATGAACTCCTTTACTACGCTGGCGTTGTGTATAGGGGCATTATCCTGTTGCAATATCCAAGATATGAGACCAAATAGTTCATTGAACTTCGGATAAGCCGATTCCAATACCGTTTTATAGCTTGTACCAGTAATTTTTGCACTTTGAAAATTAAGATCGATGGTGACATAGTACCCCACACCATAATGCCGCCCTCTCGGCTATGATGTCGGTTCAAAAATCGCTTTTCTTTGCGCAGATCATGGAAATAATAGTTGTAGCCATCAGGCCAATCCAAATTAAACTTCTTCTCATCCGTAAATCCAACGCTTCTTCAGTCATTTACATGACCTCTTTTGCTGCACATCCCATTGAACCCGTTTTTCCTTACGAGGAGCACAAGTGGCGGCTTTTTTTGTTATTTCAGGTATATAAGATACTAACAGCTTTTAATTACTCTGTGTACTGATGACTTGCTCGCTTGCACTCCAAATTGAGCTCTTATTTTTTACAAGGATAAGGCAGAATTAGAAGCATTTCTGATGATTTTTCTTTTCTAATACGTAGATAAAGACAATGAAATCCATCCTTAAAAAATTTGTCCATACCCCGCGGGATCCTTGATGACAACTGTTGGGCTTCGTTCAATTTTTTTAGCTATTGCGTGATTAGTATATCCTTCAGAACGGTAAACATCGATTTTAGTTTTTTCCGATAGATTTAAAATTTTTTGTTTTGCCATTTTGTCTCGTAAAATGATTATAAGACGTAATAAATTGTAAAAAACAAACACTCCCTACAAAAAATCATCGCTTACCTTAAAAGTATTAAACAAATAATAAAGTGCCTTAATTCATGTGCACCAGATAAAATATCACATTTTTGGACTTTTTTTGATAAATTGCTTAAAAAAAAGCTCTTTAGTAAAGAAACCACTATTGTCATTATTATTTTTTATATCTCAAGATGTCTAGGCTTCCATTTCCATTTTAAAATTCTGCAATCGGTAAAAAATTTCAAAAGATACAGGCTGCTGAATATGGAATTTTTATTGCCTTTAAATAAGTGAACCGGAGTGTACATATATGAAATATGCAAGAAAAACAACTCAATAAGGGAAATCACTCTTAGTATTGTAGTCATTGCAGTTATTGCAAGTCTAGCTTATTTTCGTCAGTTTGCAGCAATGTAATAACAAAATATGTAAATAAGCTATACCTGCAAGATCTGCAACGTATGCAAGAGCAGTTTTCAACCAAGAGGGATTACCCTCAATATGCCATAAAATATGCCGAAATATGCGATGTAGTAAAATATGCAAATATGTAAAAAATTGATTATGTATATACTTTATTAGGGTCTACATTTAAGGCACATGAGCCAAAAAAAACACGGAATTGCATATTTGCGGTTTCCCTGCTAATAACCGACAAAAATAATCTTAATTTTTTTTAAGAAAAAACCAAAAAACCAAAACACTTGATCAAATACAGATAAAACTAAATTTATTATTTTAAAGATTAGAAAAGAACACGTACGCAAATCTTATTATTAAGTTTTAATGTATATGTTAGAAATAGACATAGATGTAGTTTTTTTTTTCTCTTTATTAAATTTAAGAAATCTTGTTTTATCTTAATTATAATATACGATAGACATAGAAGTTGAAATCATATTGGAATACGGCCTTAAATTTTAGCAAAGAAATTGGCCTTAATTTCATATTTATGTTTTTTTTTTTGGTGCGAAACTCACTTCTGTTTTCTAAGTAAAAGTATGCTCTCTACAAATAAGGAGCACCCTAGTCAAATACGATTTCAATTACGAAAACTTTACTTTCAATTAATTCAGTGGTTGACGTTAAATCTATAAAAAAATATTTACATGCAATCACTAAATTAAATACTTTTAGAAAAAACTTTCTTGAGCACATAATTAATTGATTCAATTGCGGGATTAATTGAAACTTAATTTAATTTTGAATTAAGTGTATTAATTGAAATTTATTTTATATTTAAGGCTTAATGCTAAATGGAAAATTTTTAGCTAAATTTAAACAAAAAATTAGCTAATATATTTTGCTGCAAAAAAACTGCAATATTTAGTCCTAAATATTTATCTATTCGGCCAAAGTTGACAAAACTAAATTCGCTGTTCAAGTAATTCACAGTGTATATTAAATACGTCACTAACGTATATAAAAAACAAACTCTTAATTGTTATTTTCGTTTTAATTTCGTGGAAAAGTAAATATAATTTAAAATTTGCTTAATAACACACTATTTTTAAGGTAATTGAAACATGTATTATTCTTTCTATCTTGTTATTTTCTAGTCTAGCATCAATAAAATTTTTGTGTTTTTTTATCATGAAGTCATTGCAGTAATTGCAAGTCTAGCTTATTTTCATCAGTTTGCAGCAATGCAATAACAAAATATGTAAATAAGCTATACCTGCAAGATCTGCAACGTATGCAAGAGCAGTTTTCAACCAAGAGGGATTACCCTCAATATGCCATAAAATATGCCGAAATATGCGATGTAGTAAAATATGCAAATATGTAAAAAATTGATTATATACTTTATTAGGGTCTACATTTATGGCACACGAGCCAAAAAAAAACATGGAATTGCATATTTGCGGTTTCCCTGCTAATAACCGACAAAAAATAATCTTAATTTTTCTAAGCAAAAGCCAAAAAACCAAAACACTTGATCAAATACAGATAATACTAAATTTATTATTTTAAAAATTAGAAAAGAACAAGTACGCAAATCTAATTATTAAGTTTTAATGTATGTATATGTTAGAAATATACATAGATGTTTATCTATTCCGCCAAAGTTGACAAAACTAAATTCGCTGTTCAAGTAATTCACAGTGTATATTAAATACGTCACTAACGTATATAAAAAACAAACTCTTAATTGTTATTTTCATTTTAATTTCGTGGAAAAGTAAATATAATTTAAAATTTGCTTAATAACACACTATTTTTAAGGTAATTGAAACATGTATTATTCTTTCTATCTTGTTATTTTCTAGTCTAGCATCAATAAAATTTTTGTGTTTTTTTTTTCAACTTCACTACAAAAACCATCACATAACTATTTTTTTTTTTTTTCAAAATTAGAGTGGCTTTAGTGGTTTTAGGTATAAAAGATACGACCTCATTACTAAGGCCGAGATCGCGCTAGTGGTACAATGTACCGATTTTTTCTACTTGCCGTACTTTAAAAACCAGTTGGTTTTTTTTTGACACATTTATTTTTTCTGTGTAGAAACAGAATCTTTCTGCTATTTGGGCAAGTAACTGCCGATTTTCCGAACCATATTATTGTAAAGTAACGGTTCAATAATATTATTTACGTGGGCGTGGCACTGCCCAATTTTTAATCATAGTTGTGTTGTAGCACAAAGTTTTCTTAAATTCTTTTGGACAAAATTAGTTGAAATAAATAATGTATTAACTATGTCTGGTTGTGACGCAGCCCCCGTTTCAATGGAACCATTCTGGGAGTACAAATTTTCAGAAAGGAAAAAATCGGTACAAAATTTTAGAAAAAAAAATTTCCTTAAAAACAATTTAAAATAATTCATAAATTTAATTAAGTTTTTAATATTAAGAAAAATTTTTTTAAATAAAAAATCAAATAGTTCATTTCTTTGGGCGTTCCTGCACCCATTCGTGACATAGAAAACGTCAACGTCAAGCATATAAAAGTTTGAAGGGAAAAACGCGGATATAAGAAGTGCTCATCAAGGTCACAAACCAAATTGCAAGGAACTGCACCACTACAAAATATTATGAGAAGAAACTGTTCTTAGGCAAGGACAGATAAATATTTGGATAAACACCAAACAAGTTTTTAGTAAATACATATTTTCTTGTTATCTCAAATATTCTGTAAAAGAGAAAATTTTTATTTTATAACGTGAAGTAAATTTTTACAATTAAGTTATGAATTTTTATTCGAACTGAGTGATGTTTAATCAAAGAAATTTTAATTTGTCAGTTCGTTTTCTCTAAATTTTATTTTTTTAAAAATTAAATCATTATTTTTATTAGAAAGAAAAATCTAGAAGCTCGTAATAATTGAACAGACAAAGAAAAATTTGACTGCGCGGAGGATTGAAGTGACATCATGATGTTTCGAGACTAAGTAACCACAGTCTCATCATTAGAGTTGTTTACCGCTTAGACCTCACTGCCACCACGGCAGCTGCAATCATTAATTGAATCTGCTGAGTTACATGTAAGTTTATAAATTTTTACAGAAATTTCTGAAAAAATGGCTTTGAGGCGCCATATGATAACAATTCTGAACTCAAATTATGTAAAATTTAAACAATTTTATTTAGTTTTGTTTTTTATTTTAGTCTACAGTCATGTGATCTTAAATTAAAAAAAAAAAAAAAAACTCATAACAAATTACCAATTTTAAATGAAATTTGAATAAGTTTGTCAAAAAAAAAAAAAAAAAATTATCTTCAACGTTATACAGACAAACATGACTTAAGCACATTTTCCTTATTGCCACATAATTATTGTTTATGATTAAAATGTTTTGCATTTAACAACAACAACAACAACAACACAACGCTAAGTACAATGACATTATTTTGACAGTTTTTTTTTTCATCATTGTAGTTTTTGTTTTTATTAATTCTGTTGCGGTTGTGGTTGCGATAATGTGCAACGAAAGAGAAGTTTTCTTTGTTTTTTGTTAAAAACAACAAAAAACATATTAACATCGCAGTGGTTTTATTTTTTTGTTTTTGTTGACCATATCGCTGTCATTTTAGGCCCATTTAATATGGCTGGTCGTTTTTTTTTTTTTTTTCTCGGTTTGCTTCTTTTTGGCTTGTTGCCCACAAATTGAAAACAAACACTGTTTAACACAAGCAATTGTGCACAATCATATTTAAAGAATAAATACGCTTACTAAGAAAACAAAAAAATTTTAATAAAAATTATAAATTAATAGCGTGAATAGCATACATGCGGTGTCTTTTCTCAACTTTTACTTAAAAAAAATTAAAAAAAAAAAAACAAAGATTTTATAATGGATTTTATAGATTGATGGTAGCAGATCTTTCAGTGCCCTCTCCCAGCTTTCAGCAATGGAACTCGAGAATTTTAAATTCCTTATTAGGAGCAGTGGGTGGTTCTCTCGCCGACTACCCAATAGCGAGCTTAGTCTGCTCGTATCACTTTTATCTCTTGCTGCATCTAATGCTTTTTTTTGAGTCCATATCAGGACCCAAGTGGGATGGAATCTACTTTCTTTGCACAGCAACCTGCTAACCTAACCTAGGTCACAGTTTGTAAACTTATACCTAAAGTACTGGGTTAAAGGTTGTAAACATATATAATCAGATTGAATTGGATTTAAGAGATTAGAATACGAGAATTACTTTAACATAAAACTAACTGGTGTTAATCTGTTCTTTATCATAGTAATATTCTAGGTTGTTAACCGACTTTAGAAAAGAAGAAAATTTAAGCCATACAATTTTTAAAATTACAAAATTAAAATATTTTTCCATATTTTTTCGAATCGTTTGAAACGATTAATACTGCTTTTAGAAAACTATTTAAGATCGGAAAAAAATTTTTCTCTAAAAATAACACTAAAAATATTCTTTAATTCACTATTGTCGGTCGTCAGTATCCTGTTGTGGGTGTCCGCAAGTGTTGTTATAAACATGCATGAATTTCTATGACTCCTGAGATGTACATATGTATATAAATTTATATAAATATATATATATATATATATATATATATATATATGCATATGTGTCTGTGTGTATGTGCAATTATGATTATAGTCAAGGTATTTACGGAAAATCACACTCAGACATGGTATTATTACACTTGCACATCACAAAAAAAAAAAAAAATAAACAAAAAAGTAAATCACATTTTTTTCAAAAGTATCTAAAGAAACAACAATTTCTTTCTGCCGGGTTTAAAGCAAAAACACAAGATTATTTAAAAAAGAAGCAAATGCATAAATAAATATTAGTATTTAGTAGAAAAATAAAAATTAAACTTTAGCAAAAACATTTTCAAAAAAAAAGAGATAAAGGCCGCACAAGCATGTATCTATTTGACAGTGATGCCAACTCTTGCAACATCAAAAGCACTGTGAGCCCATGGAAATAGGGTAAAAAAGGGTAAAAATTAAAAAAAATTCGGGTACAAAAGCACTAACTTAATTTTGTTTTGGGTCTGGTGTTTCAAAAAACAGCCTTGGCTGCAATGAAAAACTTTCATTTGGATCTATTGCTTTTCATAGTTTTTTTTTTGTGCGACTTTGTCGGAGTAAATCGCTTTATCGTGAATCTATTTCACATTTGCAACAAATGCAATATGCTTTTAGTTCATCTTTTTCTGATCTAAGCCACATTTTAAAAGCTGGATCATTCTCCCAAGGTTTTCTATATATTTGTTTTTCCATCTAAAGGAAAGCCATTGTTAGATGATGAACTTTAACACATATAAAATCAATGAAGAACTTACTTTTAATTACTGTTCAGCTTTATAATAAACAAGGCACTTTCTTGCTTAAATTTGCACTGCAAACAAATCAACGGATATGTATATTTGAAGTAAAATTATTGCTAAACAAATAAATCATAAAATTTTCTGCACGAATGAAAAAAAAAGATGCTTGAGAATTTATAGAATATAAACCCTTAACAGTTTTCGACTACTAATCAAAATATAGATGCATATAATACGCAGTTGGTTAAACAAAGTATTAGGTGTGTTTAAACAATAGTAGGAAAATTGTTCAGTGCCAAAAATGTTGATTATTTAAAACGCACCAAAGAGCACTGTGAGAAATTGCTAAAAGCACTATAAATACCCGCTTTTTAAAAACGGGTATTTAACAAAATTTCGGGTATTGCTCAAGTTAAAAAGCACCAAAAAATACCCGAAAAGCACCAAAATGGCAACGCTGGTATTTGTATTCAATCACAGCAAATTTGTAAAGGCAAATACAGTAGTCGCTCGGTTATATGAACTAATTCAAACAGAGCCTGTTCACTAAATGGAGAAGTTCACATAATCGAGAGAATATAAAATAAGTAATTCAAATGATTTTTATTACATTGTTTTTACTTTTAATAAGTTTTTTTAATAATTAATGTACAAGAAAGTAGTCGGTTATATTTTTTTTTGTACTTTTTTTGCTTCAAGGGATTTCTGTAGTGCCTTGTCCCTGCATTTTCGCAAATGCCAAAATATCATTAATATCAGATATATTATTTTCCGTTTTGCTAATTTCAGCTGTTGGTACAATGCACTGCTCTTGATCATCATATTCAACTTCGCTATCTACATCTTTGCTGCCAATGTCTTGATTTTACGTTTGAATCTCTTTCCGTGAAAGCTCTACACCATTCGTGTACATGCCAAACTTAGGTTTATAACTGCATCAAAATGTCACTTTTGTCAGATAACGTTAACATCTTGTGCTTCATCTTCGATGCAGTATGTAACAAACACTAATGATCTCAACAGACAATCACTCAACAACTCGCGACAAAACAAAATTCTACGTACAATAACAGCAGCCCCCTGGTATATCCAAAATCGCCGAATTCACAAAGATCTTGATGTCCCGTTGGTGAAGACAGTATTTTCAAAACACGCAAAAAATATATTGAAAAACTTGAGTTGCACCCAAATCCACTTGCGCGCAATATTCTAAATTGTAGAGGCCACACCACGTTGAGAAGGTTGGATACTCTTACTCTCAGCCGTACACGAGAGATGTAAATCAACAAAAATCAACCGTTGAAATTAAACATTTTGTTTAGCATTGGCCAAATTTATATTAATCATTTTTAGATTTAAGATGTGAAAAACTTATTGCTGTTTCAATTTATAATTGAAGATTCAATAAATAATACAAAAAAAAAAAAAAAAAAAAAAAAAAAAAAAAAAAAAAAAAAAAAACATTTTAATTAGTTTTTGCGCATAAAATAATAATATCGCAACGCATACAAAAAAAAAAAAATTTCAAATCTCCATCATAAAAATCAGCCAAAATAAAGACGAAAACAAAAAGACATTTAAGAGTTCAGGAACTTACAGAATTTTATATGACTTTTGCCGTTGCAACAAAATTTCAAAGTGTATTTACGTGGTTTTGCATTTTAGCTAACGATATATAATACATATTAACAGGGATCGAAGCCGAATCTATTTCATCGGCGGCGGCGGCTGCGAAAAAAATTACCGGCGGCGGCTCAAAGTCGACCTGTAGCCAATGAATTGTCGGCGGCGGCGACTTAAAAATATATCGTCGGCAGCGGCTGAAAGTCGACTCAAAAACGGCTAGAATATATTTTATAGGACGCAAAACAAAATATAAGCCTCCATTTTACAAAAATAAAATTTTATTCCAGCTCGTAATAAGTACCACAGCTAACAACACAAGTTTTTATCCCATAAAAAAAAATTTTGTTTTCAAATTTGCGGCTGAAGAATTTTCTTCGACGGCGGCTCCAAGCCGGCTTTGAGCCGATCGGCTTCGATCCCTGCATATTAACTAAGCACCCATATTCAGCAGGCCGTCGTAACACTTTTTACAAAATTTTTATTACAAAATTAACAAAATTTTTATTACAAAATTAACAAAATTTTTAAAACCACTTCTTGGTGAATTCAATATAAATTGATAAAAAAATCACTGAAATTTAAATTATTTTCATAAAATCTGCATCATTTTTGAACATCACAAAATGACCAGAAGACTCAAGTGGACCGGTTGTTTTAAAACAAACAAACTCTTCAATCAATTAAATATCACATTTTTGATGATTTCACATTTGAGGTTATTTTCTTGTCATTTTATAAAAAATCAAAATTTGCTTCCGGATTAATACAAACCACCGTCCGTCCTTAAGGAATTAGGAAAAATCTATCCGATATATGAAAACTTAAAACATAAATTGTTAAAAAATACTTGTAGATATAAAAATTGCATTCAGTTCATAAAGAGTTGAAAAAAATCACACCACCGCAAACTGTAAAAGAATATGTATGCCGATCACTGGTCTAAATTAAGTGAAGCGTTAAAGAATGCTCTAATCGGCTCACAGATTCGAGAATTATTAAACGCGGATCTCATACAGAAACCCCTGCTTTTTCCGCTACTATCAAAACAAAATAGCACTTACACACATACATAAAAATATTTTTGCAATCTTTGTTGACATTCTTTTTCTTTTGCAACATACCAAAGTATGCACTACTAAAGTAAAGAATTTTTTTTTTTTAATTTTTCCTACAAAACAAAGAATTTTGAAAAATTCCTTTGCGAAAAAAAAACCCATACATACATACTCGTACATACATAAACAAAAACTAGACATTAAAAAAATCTATGGGCATCACAGGCAGAGACAGAGAAGAGAAGAGGCGAACAAGAAAATGTGCTACAACTAAATTCCGAAGTAACAGCAAGGAAATTCTTGAAGATTAACAAAAACTCAAGAAAAAATGTTTGCATCTTTAATTTTTTGCTTTGACAAAAAAGGGCACAAAGGGCAGATGCTTAACATTTTAAACGCATTTTCGGAATTTAAATAAGTTATTGACGACACCATTTTCTTGTGCATTATTTTTGAGTATCTTGAAAAACACCCAACCCTCTTAAGATAAAAAGATAATCCTTTTGAATATTTACGTTTATCAGCTCTTGTGGTACAAAGAATTTAAAATTAATTTATAAAAACATTTTGAACGTATATTATATGTGTATTTGTGCAACAGGTTGCATATCTTGAGATGTTCATGCGATTTATTTAATACAATAGTGTATAAAACGTGGGGCACGAGTATTTGTATGGCTGCTTTGTTTTATTAATGCGCTCACTGTGCCACAATCAAGGCAACAAACATTCTACAAATAAAAACAATAACAGCACCAACTGTGTTTTTACAGTATATTTACATATATTTTTATTTATTAATTTTTCAAAACTTTTCGGCATTCAAAAATGTCAAAAACAACTTTATATTGCAATCCTTTTTAATTGAACATTTGTATTATTGTAAGTAAATAATGTACAGTGAAAGAACTTTTCAAAATATAATATGTTTTTAAAAAAAATTTTAAATAGACGAAACCCCTGAAGAAGTCAACAAACAATTGACGAAACGTTGGGTAAAAAATGTAATAAAGCTATTTTATTAACATTAACTACGTTAATCCTTAGGGGCTGTGCACTATTACGTAACGCCGCGTGGGGTGGGGGGCGGGGGGGGGGAGGTTAAAGATTTGTTACGGGTTAGAAATTTTGCACTGAAAAACTAGTAAAAAGCGTTACGAAGGGGGGGTATAAAATCTCTGAAAACAGCGTTACGTAATATGTGCACAGCCCCTTATTAGCTTAAAGAAGAAAAATATCATTAACAAAAACAATAGACATTTTAGACAACAGCCCCAGCCTCATGCAAAAACAAAATTTTTGTACAAAAAGAAAAGCATCAAACTATTTATTCATTGTTGTAAATACATACCGGGAAGGAAAACTTAATACACATTTATCACAGGCAAGAAGATGCAGCCACACCACCACACTGAATAAAAATTACTGATGATCGTGACACATCATAGATACACCAGTAATGGAAAATGTTCGACAACTGCAATTTTACATAATCCGCGAAACATTTTTTTTTTTTTGGAATTCTTGGCAATTGTTTCACGAAAATTCTAACAAAGAAGTAGCAAATATTAGACTTATAAAAAGAGAATATTTAAAACAATTTTACAAAGATGTGACTCTATGTTCAATACCAACAATTGGCAAAACACATTTAATTTAGTTAAGTACTAAAAAAATATTTAAGATGTGTTCCAGGATAAATTAACATATATATAAATAAGTAAGAATCCTATACTCGGCTGTGCCGAATCTTATATACCCTTCACCAAGCAATATTTATTTGAATTTTTTAAAAATGTTATGAACATCCCCATAACAAATAGTGAGTTTAAAAGTTATTAAGTAAATGTAATTAACACCTTAGCAAGACTCAGCAGCACTGCTGCTGCGTGTAAAATGCTCATCCCGATGATTCAACTTTCAATACTGAGGCACCGTCATATAACAATAAATTTGTTTTTTGAATCTGGACCGATATTTTATTTGTGCTGATTTTCAATACGAATCGTCTTAAGACAAATCCTGAAACATCAGTTCAAGACCCAAGTCTCCTACTCATCTGATGGCTTTGAAATATTGATTTCACGTACATAAAGGCAGACAGATTTGATTTCACGTAGAGACAGACAGACTGACAGACGGACATTGCTCAATCAACTTCCGTACCTATAAGGATCCAGAATATATATACTTTATAGGTCTCCTAAGAACATTGTGCAAGTTACACATCCTTAAAATATTTCGTAAAAAGTACAATAATCTCGATGAGGGTGGTGTTGGGCGAAGTGGTTAGCGCGTTGACTACTAAGCAAACAATGACTTGGGGCCTGGGTTCAAACCCCGGCCAGAGCAAGTCAATCAATATCATTAATTTCTCTAATGTACATTAGTGAGACATTGTATTAATTGTTGTCGGACTTTTTAAGTGATGAAGGCATAGCACTGGTCACTAAAAAAACTGTTCCGACAGCGATTGATGCTGCCGAAGCTAATGTACACAACATTGCCCTCCTTCGTCGGTTAGCAGAAACATCGGCGAAGAAAAACAGTTGATAAAATGCATGCTAATAATACAGTTTAACAAAGTTAACGCGTCTACTTAACACCGGAGGCGCCTCAACACTGCCTTAAAAATTAATATTTTTTTTTTAATTAGGACCAGCACTCAGGGGATGACCCCTACGTATGCAGTGCAGAAGAGAACATAGATGTTGAAAATGTAGAAGGCTTAACTCTTTTACAACTCTGCTTTGCGCGTTATGTTTATTTTTTTAGATTTGGGAACAGGTAAAAGTCATTGGGAGCTAAATCAGGAGAATAAGGTGGGTGGTCAAGCAACTCGTACTTTAATTCGTTGATTTTAGCCATTGTTAAAACACTCTTGGGCGCTGGTGCGTTGTCTTGATGAAAAATAATTTTTTTGTGTTGTAAGCCAGGACGTTTTTCTCGAATTTGTACATTTAATTGATCCAAAAGCTTGCAATAGTACTCTGAATTTATTGTTTTACCCTTTTGCAGATAGTCAATCAATAAAATACCTTTGAAGTCCCAAAAAACCGTTGCCATAACCTTACGAGCCGATTGAATTGTTTTTGCCTTCTTTGGGGCACTTCCTCCAGCTTCAGTCCATTGTTTGGATTGTTCTTTTGTCTCTGGAGTATAGTGGTGGATCCATGTCTCATCAACAGTTATGAAACGACGCTTAAAATCCATTTTATTTCGCTTAAAACAATCCAAACAAGCTTGAGAAATGTTCATTCTTATGCGTTTTTGGTCGACTGTTAACAAATGCGGCACCCATCTTGCAGAAAGCTTTTTCATCTATTGTAGTTCTTCACGCAAAATTAAATGGACTCGATCATTTGAGATGCCCATGATATTAGCTATTTCACGCACTTTTATTCGTCGATCATTTAAAACCACATCATGCACTTTGGCTACAATTTCTGTTGTTGTTGCTGTTTTTGGACGTCCACTACGTGGTTCATCTTCAATGCTTGTACAACCACGTTTAAATTCATCAACCCAATTTTTTACTGTTGCATATGAAGGAGCACTTTCACCTAACACATTCACCATATCATTATGAATTTCTTGTCCCAATAAACCTTTTTTATGTAAATATTGAATGACACCACGCATTTCTAATTTTTCCATTGTAAAAAAATCGCGGATGCGTCTTTTGTGAACTGTGAGTTGCCAGATCGAAACAAAATTTAACATGTGTTCATAGCGGAGATGGAAGTTTCCAAAACACTTAACTTTTTTCTGTTTATACCGCGCTTTTGTGCTAGGCTATGAAGTTTCCGAACCGCCCTCGTATGTTCTCTACTCTATCCCTCTCTCTGAGTTCCGGCACAATGCACTGCATACGTAGGGGTCATCCCCTGAGTGCTGGTCCTAATTAAAAAAAAAAAACAAAAAACAAATCCCTATTAGTGAAAAAAAAGAAAAAAGTAAAAGAAATGTGTTGCATGATGATGAAGTTGAACGTGTGAATTCATGCCCGTTAATTTTCGCCTTAAATCGAGTCGGACTCTTATTGAACTCATCAGTTTGGGTATTGAATTAAGTATTGAGGAATGAAATAATACGAACTTGAATCAATACTTTTAAAACTAATTGAAGAAAATAATTATGGCATTGAGATTTATTACGTACCTTTGTATTTTTTATTTTTTCACAGCGGAGGCTGCTATTGGACAATAAAATTTCGCAATAAAAATGCTACAATTGTGTTGTAATTGTGTTGTTGCATTTTAAAAAGGCAACTAAATTTATGCTTTTAATTTTTTTTTTTTTTTTTTTTCTTAAATAATTTTAGATTTTGATACTGCTTTAAAATAGCATTTCTTGAGAACTATCTAGTTATCAAGAAAAGTTAAATGCAAAATTTAACAGAGTTAGGGCCAATAATTCAGTGCTGATTTATATGTCATTTAAATTAAAAAGTTATTTATGTACAAAATTGAGTTTTTCACTGCAAAATTCAGTCAACATTAAATAGCCAACATTGTGCATTTAAATACTACATAAGTTTTACGAATTTCCATATGTTTTTGACTGCTTGTTCTTCTTATTTAAAACAAAGCTAATAAAAAAATTTGTGGCTGCTGACAAGTTGCATCCAACTTTCGCTTGTTTTGTCGTTATTATCCTTTTAATCGTTCTGGAGTTTGCTTTTATTCTCTTAAAACAATTCAGCGGTTCTTAATTATTCTTAATTTTAGCTAAAATAAAAATATACATATACATATGTTTTGGATTTTACTTTATTTGTTCTAGTCAGCTGTTCTGAAGGGAAATTTGTGAGAAATTTTTTATATTACGTTGTGCTACCAAGTTCTCAATACAATTATATAAGAACAATTAAATACGATTGAAAAACAGAAGTAGCACTAAATGCAACATAAATTTAAATGAAAATTAGCTGAATGAGTACATATTTAAATACGAAGTCAATTATTGGCCCTTAATCTATTTTAGAACACATATTTTAAGTGGTACATATATTATATGTATGACATATTTTAAATACGCTGCAAAATTTCCATCTCTGATGTGCATGTATAACATATGAAAATTCATACATACATACATATGTATGTATGTACGTACTTATGTACTTTCATATTTTGTATTTAGTACTTTGTGGCATGCAACAACGTACTAGAAAATTAAATTTATGCTCTGTATGCGTTGGCGTGTTTTGTTCGCGTACGTTACTTGCCAATATTGCATTTTAATTAATTTAAATTGAATTTTAGCACAAAAAATTTTTATATAATTTTTCTTTTTTAAATGAAAAGATCATAATACAGACAAGAACATTAAATATTGTCTAGATTTTTATTTCACAGATTGCTGTGGTTTCTTTTTCTTTTTTCTTTTCTTTATTATGTATAGAAATATATTTTTATTCGTTGATGTTAAAAACAAAATATATAAGATTTATCAACTGACTGACAACTTAATATGCGACGAATTAAAAACTTAAATAAGTCGTTATGATAAAAATATATAGAAAAAAAAATATTCAATTATTTTAATTAAAATTTAAAATAAAGCGCCAACATTCGTTCATATTTTATTAAAAACAATATTTTCAGAAATAAACGAATGAATTTTTTGTTTTTGTTTGCTGTTGCTCTGGTTGTTCTTTCTTCTCCTGCTATTTATAAAAAAACAAGCTGCCTTCTAGCGAAACATGGATCAGATTTCATGGGATCCAAAAATTTAGGATAAATATATGTATGTTGATATATATTTCTATGTATATGTATGCATAAACGTGTCCTCAGAGTTGTCCAAAATGTTTTGAATTAAACCATAATTATTAGATTTTTTTTTTTTTTTGTTTCTAGTCGGGCTGTATTGAATGACTACTATTCTGCCCTGCTAAGAAAGAAAGTCACAAGTGCCAAAAATCGAAAATTGAGATAAGGGCAGATTCGGAACCTTGAATGAGTTTCTGAATTTCGATTTAAATTTAAAATACAAATTTTTAACTGTAAATGGCTGAAAAACGTTAATCAAAATTGTCACTTTTACCACTTCTAGCGTGTTTGCTACTCAAAAAAGTCTTATCTGCCACATACTATGATAAAAAGTCACATTGACCAAAATAGTAGGCTTTTACGACTTTTTTGCTTAGTATTTATGATTTTACAGATAACAAAAAAAAACCCATGATCACTAGATAAATGCAAAAACAATAGTAGGTGTATAATACAATATACACAACCAAAATAATTTTTTATTGTTTAAAAATACATAGAAATTTTGAACTTATTTGTGCTATTAAGTTTTCGTAAGATTTTTTTGGGTGCCATTTTTGAAATTTTTAAAAAACATTTCATTTAAAGCCGCGAAAGATAAAAAACGTAGAAGCTAAATATCTCAAAACTACTAAAATGGAGATGTAACTTTCTTACTTTTTAGGGCAGTATAGTGCACCCCTTGTGAACAACCTAAATTATTATATCAATCAAAAACACAATAAAAATTCTAGCACTTTTTATTTAACACTTTTTGCACTTTTATTTTTACAATGTAGCACCCAAACACATTCAGCATATGCCAACACTGATTGTTGTTGCTTTCGTTCTTATTGATGTGCAATACATTTTTTATTTTAATTGTTTAATTGTTTTGAATATACTAAGCAAAAAAGTCATAAGTCCATTTTCTCTACTTTCTCATCAAAATTTCGCCTGTTTGGTAGTATAATAAAATTGAATAAAATATTATAAATTTATATCATTTTTAAAATTTTTAAAAAACATTTTATTTAAAGGCGCGAAAGATAAAAAACGAAAAAGCTAAATATCTCAAAACTACTAAAATGGAGATGTGACTTTCTTTCTTAGCAGGGCAGTATTGTTGTTGGATGTTATGATGGCATATAAATGTACATATTTCACAGCGCGTGATCATCAGCTATCTACTATCTACACTATTATTCCCTTTCACAAAAAAGGTAACACAATAAATGGTAGAATTTTTTATTTCATGAGTGTTAGTTCTCATTGAAAAATTAAAAAAAGTAGATAAAATGTGGCAATAATTATTTTTAGTTTACTAAACTCATACATTCGTTTGAGTAGTGGTGTTGTTTTTGTTGTTCATAACTGCTGTGTAAGTTGAGTGACTTCTTTTAGCATATATTAAGGTGAAATTAATTTATACGAATATTCAGGCAATGAAATTTGCATATACACTGAAGGTTATAAGTAACCGTATATAAGAAATGAATATTTTTTAGGTGCGGTGCAAAAATTTTGGTCCTGTTACTTCAAGAAAAAATAATAATATAAATGGTAATGGATGCATCAAAACTCTCGAATATCTAGACTTACCAGTATTTATTTGAGGAGAAATAAGACATAGTCTTACGCTAAAATTATTTACATCCGCAAAATAACGAAACACGTTTAGAAATAGTCTAGGTATATCGACTGTGACTGTGTAACAGCCTTTTCGGATATGCCTGACAGCTCTATCATGTTTTCCGGTCTTACGCAGTTGATTTGCACTGTTTTTGTCAACCGTATGAGTTTCCCCGGCATTCAGGGTGACCCTGAAAAGTTTTTAAACTTTCGTAGTGCTCGTCCCATGAAATTTTTAAAACATACGCGTCTACTTTAATACTCGTTTTGTAGTTCAGGCTTAATCTCCTCCTAGCCGTCAAAGTGATTTGCTACCCAAAACATTCTCAGCAACCCCTGAAAACATGACTAAAACCTTGCAAATCTATATTCTATGGCAGCATTTCAACTCATGAAGTACATAAAGTACTCACTTTATGCACGTTTCCCAGCATTTCCCAGGATATTTGTACAAACCTTAGGCACTTTCCTAAAACCATCAGCGGACAACTTTAACGTTTCACTGGCTGCTAAGGTTACTCTTACTTTGTTACCAAGCTTCAAGGTTACCCCCAGATACGCCAAAATGCTTTGCAAGAGCTTTCGTACACACCACTAATCACTCTGTGCAGTAACACTCAGCTGACTCTACGGCTTATAGATCTCTCCATTTTTCTTCAAATTATATTTTTGGGCAGCTGAAGTCTGCATATGACTTGTAATAACTCCAGTTTGACCACTGCCTCCGTATGACTCTCCTAAGGAATTGTCAATAACAGTCTACAGTTCAAAATGTGTCATCCAAATCTAAATAAACACGTGTATAATTTTTTATTTTGTTTAACAAAATTTAGTTGTTCAGATGTATTCTGTTTTTTTCTTAAATTTTAAATAATAAAGATAATATACACTAAAAGAAAAAAGAACGCATCGCATCGTATTTGGGATATCGTAGTATGGCGGAATGAAATGTTGTCATAAAATTTTACTGAAAGCTTTCGAAGCCACTAAAAATTCGCAACTTAAAAAAAGAGTCGTGATACGTGCCGCTAATTGCTTTACACTGTACATAAAAAAAAATATAAAAAATTTCGGCGGGCAAACAATAATATAATGAAATAAAACTAAGCCGTTCATCATCATTGAGGCTGGTGTTGGCTGAAGTGGTTAGCGCGTTGACTACTAAGCAAACAATGACGTGGGGCCTGGGTTCACACCCCGGCCAGAGCAAGTCAATCAACATCATTAATTTCTCTAATGTACATTAGTGAGACATTTTATTAATTGTTGTCGGACTATTTAAGTGATGAATGAAGGCATAGCACTGGTCACTAAAAAACTGTTCCGACAGTGATCGATGCTATCCAAGCTAATTTACACAACATCACCTTTTTTCGTCGGCGAAGTAAAACAATTGAAAAATGCCTGCTATAATACAGCTTAACAGAGTTAATGCGTCTACTTAACACCGGAAGCGCTTCATCACTGCTATAAAAAATTAACATAACGCACAAAGCAGAGTTGTAAAAGAGTTAAGCCTTCTAAATTTTTCAACAGCTATGTATCTTCTCTACTCCATCCCTGTCAATGTCCCGGCATAATTTTCTTTACTTGCTCACATTTTAATTTTAAATTATATGTTGTCTATTGTTGGTATTGAACATTGTAGAGTCAAATGTTTGTAAAACATCGCCTTTAAACAACTCAGCCACATTAGTTTAGAAAAGTCGAAAAAAAAATATATTTCGAATATTCACACTGTAGTCATAATGTTATATGTCATAAAATAATAGCACAACAAAATGTTACAAGTGTGAACATCCCGTCATAATTTAATGTGCTGTCATAATTGCGCCAGCTGACAATAACAAAAACATTTAACAACACTCCATTTTTAGTCGGATTAGTGCGCATACGTTTGTATTTTTGCTTAATTTTGCTTGTTAATAAAGAAAATAATAAATTTCCTGTAAATCATCTCAAATGTCCATAATCAATTAAAATTTGCAAAATATTTTTATCTATACGGATCTTGCTGAGATAAATATAACTAAAGCAGCTGTTGCCGGTAACATGCGGTGAATTTTTTTTTTTTTTGTTTTTTTTTTTTTTTTTGTTTTTTCTGAACGGCGGCAAGTAAAAAAACGTCTGCCTGATCACTTACACAAAGACATATTTATTCTTGTGTAATTTATAAGTAGCGACGGCTTGTAAATATTGTCGCCGGCTTGAATGAAGAGTTTCAGATGCTCGACTACGATTTCTATTTATATTTTATGACAAACCATAAACATACATTAAAAAGTATTATTATTTATGACTTTTTTGCTTGAAGCACAACAAAAATTTTTTTAAACCATTGCAAAATAATAAGTCATTATGACAGTATGACTGATATGATCACAACTCGCACTCAATGTTTTACTAAAATACTTAAATTTAGTATGACTTTTTCTTCCTGTGTAGTTTCTTGCGTAAAAGTAGAAGAAAAGAAATAGTTTGACGTACATACGTGTATTTTTTTTTATTATATATAATTACTTATTAAAATCATACGATAAAAACTGTCTAGTTATCTTTATTTTAATTATTTGTACATAATTATATTTACTAGAAGGCGTGAAAACTACTTCAAATTTAATCAGTTTGAAATCAACCACTAAAAAAGTACAACCGTTTAAATAGAAAAGAGTCCAAGAGAAATATGATCAAGTTTAAAAATTTTTTCAATGTGTTGGCAGTTTGTCCGTTGTTATTACTGCAAATAACAGGAACATTGTCAATTAAGGATGGTGAACCTGAAGACATTAAAAATATTCCGTCAATAGTACAGATCTTTGTTGACAAGAAATTTATATGCGCTGGAACTTTGGTATTAAACTATTATTATGTTGTCACTGCAGCCCACTGTTTTGACGACATAGATTTGAAATCGAAACCGGACATAATTGTAAAAGGTGGCGCTTCAAAGCTTGACGAAACTGGTATCCAAGCAAATGTTAGCAAAATAATAAGACACAAACTCTACAATAAATGGGAATTTAATAATGACGCAACAGTCTTGGAATTAAAAACTTCTCTTAATGATACATTAGTGAAACCGGCACCGTTATGTCCAACAGCATGGGCTGATGGTGATCCAATACAAGTTTATGGTTGGGGTAAAACTAATCTTAATGAGAATGAACTTTCAAATCAGCTTCAAGTTGTAAACAACACGGCGATAAGCGAAGTTCTATGTAAAGGATTAAGAAAGTACTCCTATTTTAATCCGGCCCCTGCTGCAGCTACTTATTTTTGTGCTAAGAACGGAAAAACTTCCAGCAAAGGAGATTCAGGTGGTCCAGTCTTTGTTAACGGTGAATTTTGTGGAATAATAGCCAAGTCTGTGAAGCATAGATACCGTTTTCCTTTTGGTGATTTAATACCTAGGATTGATGGCTACACTAGTGTGAGAATCGTACGTCACTTTATAGAACAAACCATTAAAAAGTACTCAGCAATAAAATTTCATAGAAAATAATGAGCTGAAAAATCTAAATTCTGCTTTAAAGAAAATAAAATAGAAAATTTTATTAGCAACCAGCATCATAAATATATTAGTTTTTTTTTTTAAATTAATTAGATTATTTTAACTATAGAAAATCTTAACCTATATAAATTTAAGAACTGCAGAGTTATCAAATATGTAAGAAAATATTATGTCCGATACACACACAGTAACACACACACGTACATACATACTCGTATGTACATGCACACGGAAATCATTGTAAAATTAGTCAGAATATATTCCAGTGTCCTCAAAACGTCGATTTCTGATCAAAAAGATCTTATTTTGGAAAATTGCGGTAACTTCTTATTTTTAACATCACGAAGTTATTAATTTATAATTGTTGGTTAATAAAAGTATAAATGATATTAAGAGCAAGCAACCCCTTTTCAAAGAAACAGTGATTTTGAAGATCGGTCAACGAATTGAGGACTTATGAGATAATAAAGTTTTTGGAAGGAAGAAAGTGGCACCCATGGGAGCAAACTGCAACCAAACTTGTTCAAACAAACAAAAAATTTCGGAAATCAGTTTATAAATGGAGGAGTTTTTCAAATAATAAATTTTGGCAACAAATTTCGTCCAATTTTCCAAATCGGTTTTGTAAATGCCAGAGTTATGGAGGTTTACCGATTTCTCTTTTTTTTTTTTTTGAGAATTTAAATTTAAGTGAATGTGAAACAAATTTCACGTGAGATTATTATGTCCTTTAGGGGTGAAATTTTCTTACGGCTTAAGCTCGATGGTATGTTTTTGAATAACCAACCCAAAAAGATGAGATTTTCTTGACTTTATTTTAACGGTTCTTGTCTTTATAAAATTTAAAAAATAACAGATGCTACATGTGTTATTGTTGAACCATTTTCATTTAAGACAAATGTGTCGTATCACTTGAAAAAAAAAAATAATAACTAAATTTAAAATTAAAAAAAAAAAAAATATTCAGCCAGTTTGTTGTTATTTTTGTTATTTGCAGCTTGTTGCTCTTATGTCTGGCCGTGATGACATGATATGACATCAACAAATACAACTAATAACGTATTTTTTAAGAGGAGCGGGGAGTAGCAGCCTGTGAATGCGTACAAATAAATGCATGAATGAATGGATTTTCAAATGAAATCAACATTTGATTTGTTGTCGTGCATTTTCTTGTCATTTCCTTTTAAGGATCTTATGCATGTTTTTGTTGTTGTTGTTGTTGTTGGGGTATTAGGGTATTCCATTTTAATTGACAATTCAAAATAATTGATTAATTGAGACATTTTGGTTTTTATTAAAAAAAAAATTTATAATTTTAGGCCTTTTATACGAATTTATTTTAACTCTTTACTGTATTGGTACATTTGTCCTTTATTTATTAAAAGGGCAAAAAACTCCCCTTACACTAACGCTATAAAATAAAAAAAGGTAAAATGTAGCCGAGAAATAACATCATACTTATTTTTTTGCGATTGATTTTGACAGGTTATTTGCTCGCAAGATTATTTACTAGAGTTGTCAATTATTCGCCTTTCAACTTTGTTCGAATAATTCAAACAATTGTTTTTGTTCGTTCGATCAAACGATTAAAGCTGAAAAATTATTCGATTAATCGATGAGAACAACGAATAAAAATTATTTAAAAAATTTATTGACAAAAAATAAACATTTCATACAAAAAAATTAAAAATAAAATAGTTAATATTTTTATTAACAAAAAAAATACATAAAACTATTAATTCAAATAAACATGCTTCATTCAGTCAAAATATATCAAATGATTTTTTTTTTTTTGTTAAATCAGACAATTTGGGTTGTTCTTAAGAAATAAACTTCTACCAATAAAAGTTGACTCAATTTTTTAGCTTTCAAACTATTTTTAGTTTTGGTTTTTATTAAATTAAATTTTGAAAAAACTCTTTCGCTAATTGTCGAGGTAGGTGATATTGTGAGAAGAGCATAAAAAAGTTTATCTAATTTTTCTGATCTTTTTAGATGTCTCTTTTATATTTTGAATTTTGAATTTTTTTATACTTTTAATATAATTATTTAATTCGCATAAAAGATTGTTATTTTCATTACTAGTAACATCTTCTATATTATTACTTTCATCTGAATTATTGCGGTTACTTTCAGCATAAAATAATCTGAAGTATAATTCATTTGGATATTCTGTAGTATGACTTTTTGAAGAATATTTTAAAAAACTTTTATTGCTCGGAAAATTTCCAGAATTTAAAAAAAATTATTAACGTATTTAAAAATTTTATACGTCTCTCATTTATTCTTATTTTAATACGTTTTCGTAAATCTGTTCCAAAATAATTAATTTTTTTGTTGTTGATCCAACAATTTTGTATACTTGAGGACACTTGTTACATGTGACTTTGTTTTTTTTTTTTTTTTTTTTTTAATTTTTTTCTTGGTAGAATACCGAACCGAGCTCAATTTTTTGGCTTTAGTGTATTTCTAACTTATTCACCTGAGAGTGTAAAAACCCCTTCTTCATTCAAAACATAGCACGACTACTAGGTATGCGCAGTTGGACAACAACTACAGACATCCAAAATAACAAATTTAAAAAAAATTTTACTTTTTTTTATGCATTTCAAACTAAAAATAATTTGTTCGATTAATTGACATTAATTAATCGATTTATTCGTTATTCGAAAATCGGTATTTTAAAATTATTCGAACAAGAGTTTCGTTCTGTTTGATCGATTAATCGAATTATTCTTAATCGGTTGACAACTCTATTATTTACAAAATCACTTTTTATTTATTCGTCAGTTATTTGCTCAATTTTCCTAATTTGCGCCATTAAATATTTATTCGAAATATGAAATTTATTGCTTGATCGAATGTTATTAGAGATTTTTCTCTCCTAGAATTGTACTTCAAATAAAAACATAATTTCAAAATGTATTTTTTTTTTTTATATTTTAAACGTAATTGTACCAAAGAAAGAACTCTGTACTCTCAGCCAATATTTAAATTGTAGTGAATACCCTAGCTGTTTTTTTGCTGTTTTTGTTGCATTCCGAATCAATTTTTATAAATAAAAATGATCGTATAACACACTTATAAACATGTGTTGTTCTTTAAGGTCTTCGATTAGTTTTAAAAACGATTTTTTTTTGTTTATTTTTATGATATTTTTGTCACAAAAGGCCAGCAAAAATTAAACTTCTTAAGAGTTGTAAATTATATAAATCGCATGTGAGTTTGTATGGAGGAAAACTGAATTGTTTTATTACCCAATTTAAACAAAAAGGAGGCCATTGTCATGAAGCTCCTTATTTAGTTTTTTTCTTCTGTTATTTGTATTTGTGTAAAAGCTACTTTTGAATAAAATATACTTAAAGTCGAATTATGTATTGTATGCATTTCATTAATGTCAAAATATTTCAAAGACCAGTCGTGCTAAAATTGCCATATTTTTGTTTTTTGTGATTAAATCTTTAAAAAATATGGTGTTGTGTTTTATCAGGTCTGTCTATGAATTTGTACAGAAGTTTAAGTAATTTTGTATTTGACAAATTCTGAATATTCTGACACAAAAACTCGTACAAACACACATGTGTAATCTTTGATTGCTTTTAAAATAATCATGGAAATTTTTTGACATGGAATGCTAATGGAGCAAATTATTATATTATATGTCATTCCTAAAAGTATGCACCAACATTTTTTTTATGTTCCTTTTAATTAGAATTTATATATAAATCACATCCAACTATCTTTGCTACAGATCTAAATTTTCTTCCTGAAATAACTAGATTACTTTTCAAGAAAACGAAAGTCTTAATTCTGTATTTCGATACATATCTGGATATATTCGTTCACAAATTGTTAAAATTAAGATTTTATAGATTTTCCTTTTAAACATGTACATTTCAAATAAAATTTATAAATAACTAGAATACTTATTTGTTTTAGAAACACTTGAAATTACAATCGATTGTTCATAAAAATCACATAAAACCAAATTGTTGTCTGAGTGAACACAAATACACACGTATTTGAAACAGAAGATTTGTATGTAAATATCAACTAATCAAATTTATCAAAAATTCATTGAATTTTAAAATGGAAATAGAAGCTAGACATCTTGAGATATAAAAAAAAAAAAAAACTTGAAAATAGTGCTTTCTTTACTAAAGAACTTTTTTTAAGCAATTTATCAAAACAAAAAGTCCAAAAATGTGCTATTTTTTCCTGTTCACTTGTTTTTTAATTTGTTTTACTTTATTTAAGAACTATTAGTTTGTTTTTAATAACTTCAAATCTACGGGTTTTCATTGTCAGATAAATAGAATTTATGTAATCTAACGAAATTTGATTCCAGGCATCCCCAAAATCCTGAATTAGTGACTGCTTGTCATCAAATTGTCTACCTCCTTCATAGACCTTACGAGATAACCAACCCCAGACATTTTTGATAATGTTTAGATCTGGCGAAGGGTATGGCCAGTCAAGAATATTAACATTTTGGCTTGCAATGAACTCCTTTACTACGCTGGCGTTGTGTATAGGGGCATTATCCTGTTGCAATATCCAAGATATGAGACCAAATAGTTCATTGAACTTCGGATAAGCCGATTCCAATACCGTTTTATAGCTTGTACCAGTAATTTTTGCACTTTGAAAATTAAGATCGATGGTGACATAGTACCCCACACCATAATGCCGCCCTCTCGGCTATGATGTCGGTTCAAAAATCGCTTTTCTTTGCGCAGATCATGGAAATAATAGTTGTAGCCATCAGGCCAATCCAAATTAAACTTCTTCTCATCCGTAAATCCAACGCTTCTTCAGTCATTTACATGACCTCTTTTGCTGCACATCCCATTGAAGCCGTTTTTCCTTACGAGGAGCACAAGTGGCGGCTTTTTTTGTTATTTCAGGTATATAAGATACTAACAGCTTTTAATTACTCTGTGTACTGATGACTTGCTCGCTTGCACTCCAAATTGAGCTCTTATTTTTTACAAGGATAAGGCAGAATTAGAAGCATTTCTGATGATTTTTCTTTTCTAATACGTAGATAAAGACAATGAAATCCATCCTTAAAAAATTTGTCCATACCCCGCGGGATCCTTGATGACAACTGTTGGGCTTCGTTCAATTTTTTTAGCTATTGCGTGATTAGTATATCCTTCAGAACGGTAAACATCGATTTTAGTTTTTTCCGATAGATTTAAAATTTTTTGTTTTGCCATTTTGTCTCGTAAAATGATTATAAGACGTAATAAATTGTAAAAAACAAACACTCCCTACAAAAAATCATCGCTTACCTTAAAAGTATTAAACAAATAATAAAGTGCCTTAATTCATGTGCACCAGATAAAATATCACATTTTTGGACTTTTTTTGATAAATTGCTTAAAAAAAAGCTCTTTAGTAAAGAAACCACTATTGTCATTATTATTTTTTATATCTCAAGATGTCTAGGCTTCCATTTCCATTTTAAAATTCTGCAATCGGTAAAAAATTTCAAAAGATACAGGCTGCTGAATATGGAATTTTTATTGCCTTTAAATAAGTGAACCGGAGTGTACATATATGAAATATGCAAGAAAAACAACTCAATAAGGGAAATCACTCTTAGTATTGTAGTCATTGCAGTTATTGCAAGTCTAGCTTATTTTCGTCAGTTTGCAGCAATGTAATAACAAAATATGTAAATAAGCTATACCTGCAAGATCTGCAACGTATGCAAGAGCAGTTTTCAACCAAGAGGGATTACCCTCAATATGCCATAAAATATGCCGAAATATGCGATGTAGTAAAATATGCAAATATGTAAAAAATTGATTATGTATATACTTTATTAGGGTCTACATTTAAGGCACATGAGCCAAAAAAAACACGGAATTGCATATTTGCGGTTTCCCTGCTAATAACCGACAAAAATAATCTTAATTTTTTTTAAGAAAAAACCAAAAAACCAAAACACTTGATCAAATACAGATAAAACTAAATTTATTATTTTAAAGATTAGAAAAGAACACGTACGCAAATCTTATTATTAAGTTTTAATGTATATGTTAGAAATAGACATAGATGTAGTTTTTTTTTTCTCTTTATTAAATTTAAGAAATCTTGTTTTATCTTAATTATAATATACGATAGACATAGAAGTTGAAATCATATTGGAATACGGCCTTAAATTTTAGCAAAGAAATTGGCCTTAATTTCATATTTATGTTTTTTTTTTTTGGTGCGAAACTCACTTCTGTTTTCTAAGTAAAAGTATGCTCTCTACAAATAAGGAGCACCCTAGTCAAATACGATTTCAATTACGAAAACTTTACTTTCAATTAATTCAGTGGTTGACGTTAAATCTATAAAAAAATATTTACATGCAATCACTAAATTAAATACTTTTAGAAAAAACTTTCTTGAGCACATAATTAATTGATTCAATTGCGGGATTAATTGAAACTTAATTTAATTTTGAATTAAGTGTATTAATTGAAATTTATTTTATATTTAAGGCTTAATGCTAAATGGAAAATTTTTAGCTAAATTTAAACAAAAAATTAGCTAATATATTTTGCTGCAAAAAAACTGCAATATTTAGTCCTAAATATTTATCTATTCGGCCAAAGTTGACAAAACTAAATTCGCTGTTCAAGTAATTCACAGTGTATATTAAATACGTCACTAACGTATATAAAAAACAAACTCTTAATTGTTATTTTCGTTTTAATTTCGTGGAAAAGTAAATATAATTTAAAATTTGCTTAATAACACACTATTTTTAAGGTAATTGAAACATGTATTATTCTTTCTATCTTGTTATTTTCTAGTCTAGCATCAATAAAATTTTTGTGTTTTTTTATCATGAAGTCATTGCAGTAATTGCAAGTCTAGCTTATTTTCATCAGTTTGCAGCAATGCAATAACAAAATATGTAAATAAGCTATACCTGCAAGATCTGCAACGTATGCAAGAGCAGTTTTCAACCAAGAGGGATTACCCTCAATATGCCATAAAATATGCCGAAATATGCGATGTAGTAAAATATGCAAATATGTAAAAAATTGATTATATACTTTATTAGGGTCTACATTTATGGCACACGAGCCAAAAAAAAACATGGAATTGCATATTTGCGGTTTCCCTGCTAATAACCGACAAAAAATAATCTTAATTTTTCTAAGCAAAAGCCAAAAAACCAAAACACTTGATCAAATACAGATAATACTAAATTTATTATTTTAAAAATTAGAAAAGAACAAGTACGCAAATCTAATTATTAAGTTTTAATGTATGTATATGTTAGAAATATACATAGATGTTTATCTATTCCGCCAAAGTTGACAAAACTAAATTCGCTGTTCAAGTAATTCACAGTGTATATTAAATACGTCACTAACGTATATAAAAAACAAACTCTTAATTGTTATTTTCATTTTAATTTCGTGGAAAAGTAAATATAATTTAAAATTTGCTTAATAACACACTATTTTTAAGGTAATTGAAACATGTATTATTCTTTCTATCTTGTTATTTTCTAGTCTAGCATCAATAAAATTTTTGTGTTTTTTTTTTCAACTTCACTACAAAAACCATCACATAACTATTTTTTTTTTTTTTTTCAAAATTAGAGTGGCTTTAGTGGTTTTAGGTATAAAAGATACGACCTCATTACTAAGGCCGAGATCGCGCTAGTGGTACAATGTACCGATTTTTTCTACTTGCCGTACTTTAAAAACCAGTTGGTTTTTTTTTGACACATTTATTTTTTCTGTGTAGAAACAGAATCTTTCTGCTATTTGGGCAAGTAACTGCCGATTTTCCGAACCATATTATTGTAAAGTAACGGTTCAATAATATTATTTACGTGGGCGTGGCACTGCCCAATTTTTAATCATAGTTGTGTTGTAGCACAAAGTTTTCTTAAATTCTTTTGGACAAAATTAGTTGAAATAAATAATGTATTAACTATGTCTGGTTGTGACGCAGCCCCCGTTTCAATGGAACCATTCTGGGAGTACAAATTTTCAGAAAGGAAAAAATCGGTACAAAATTTTAGAAAAAAAAATTTCCTTAAAAACAATTTAAAATAATTCATAAATTTAATTAAGTTTTTAATATTAAGAAAAATTTTTTTAAATAAAAAATCAAATAGTTCATTTCTTTGGGCGTTCCTGCACCCATTCGTGACATAGAAAACGTCAACGTCAAGCATTAAAAGTTTGAAGGGAAAAACGCGGATATAAGAAGTGCTCATCAAGGTCACAAACCAAATTGCAAGGAACTGCACCACTACAAAATATTATGAGAAGAAACTGTTCTTAGGCAAGGACAGATAAATATTTGGATAAACACCAAACAAGTTTTTAGTAAATACATATTTTCTTGTTATCTCAAATATTCTGTAAAAGAGAAAATTTTTATTTTATAACGTGAAGTAAATTTTTACAATTAAGTTATGAATTTTTATTCGAACTGAGTGATGTTTAATCAAAGAAATTTTAATTTGTCAGTTCGTTTTCTCTAAATTTTATTTTTTTAAAAATTAAATCATTATTTTTATTAGAAAGAAAAATCTAGAAGCTCGTAATAATTGAACAGACAAAGAAAAATTTGACTGCGCGGAGGATTGAAGTGACATCATGATGTTTCGAGACTAAGTAACCACAGTCTCATCATTAGAGTTGTTTACCGCTTAGACCTCACTGCCACCACGGCAGCTGCAATCATTAATTGAATCTGCTGAGTTACATGTAAGTTTATAAATTTTTACAGAAATTTCTGAAAAAATGGCTTTGAGGCGCCATATGATAACAATTCTGAACTCAAATTATGTAAAATTTAAACAATTTTATTTAGTTTTGTTTTTTATTTTAGTCTACAGTCATGTGATCTTAAATTAAAAAAAAAAAAAACTCATAACAAATTACCAATTTTTAATGAAATTTGAATAAGTTTGTCAAAAAAAAAAAAAAATTATCTTCAACGTTATACAGACAAACATGACTTAAGCACATTTTCCTTATTGCCACATAATTATTGTTTATGATTAAAATGTTTTGCATTTAACAACAACAACAACAACAACACAACGCTAAGTACAATGACATTATTTTGACAGTTTTTTTTTCATCATTGTAGTTTTTGTTTTTATTAATTCTGTTGCGGTTGTGGTTGCGATAATGTGCAACGAAAGAGAAGTTTTCTTTGTTTTTTGCTAAAAACAACAAAAAACATATTAACATCGCAGTGGTTTTATTTTTTTGTTTTTGTTGACCATATCGCTGTCATTTTAGGCCCATTTAATATGGCTGGTCGTTTTTTTTTTTTCTCGGTTTGCTTCTTTTTGGCTTGTTGCCCACAAATTGAAAACAAACACTGTTTAACACAAGCAATTGTGCACAATCATATTTAAAGAATAAATACGCTTACTAAGAAAACAAAAAAATTTTAATAAAAATTATAAATTAATAGCGTGAACGCATACATGCGGTGTCTTTTCTCAACTTTTACTTAAAAAAAATTAAAAAAAAAAAAACAAAGATTTTATAATGGATTTTATAGATTGATGGTAGCAGATCTTTCAGTACCCTCTCCCAGCTTTCAGCAATGGAACTCGAGAATTTTAAATTCCTTATTAGGAGCAGTGGGTGGTTCTCTCGCCGACTACCCAATAGCGAGCTTAGTCTGCTCGTATCACTTTTATCTCTTGCTGCATCTAATGCTTTTTTTTGAGTCCATATCAGGACCCAAGTGGGATGGAATCTACTTTCTTTGCACAGCAACCTGCTAACCTAACCTAGGTCACAGTTTGTAAACTTATACCTAACGTACTGGGTTAAAGGTTGTAAACATATATAATCAGATTGAATTGGATTTAAGAGATTAGAATACGAGAATTACTTTAACATAAAACTAACTGGTGTTAATCTTTTCTTTATCATAGTAATATTCTAGGTTGTTAACCGACTTTAGAAAAGAAGAAAATTTAAGCCATACAATTTTTAAAATTACAAAATTAAAATATTTTTCCATATTTTTTCGAATCGTTTGAAACGATTAATACTGCTTTTAGAAAACTATTTAAGATCGGAAAAAAATTTTTCTCTAAAAATAACACTAAAAATATTCTTTAATTCACTATTGTCGGTCGTCAGTATCCTGTTGTGGGTGTCCGCAAGTGTTGTTATAAACATGCATGAATTTCTATGACTCCTGAGATGTACATATGTATATAAATTTATATAAATATATATATATATATATATATATATATATATATATGCATATGTGTCTGTGTGTATGTGCAATTATGATTATAGTCAAGGTATTTACGGAAAATCACACTCAGACATGGTATTATTACACTTGCACATCACAAAAAAAAAAAAAAATAAACAAAAAAGTAAATCACATTTTTTTCAAAAGTATCTAAAGAAACAACAATTTCTTTCTGCCGGGTTTAAAGCAAAAACACAAGATTATTTAAAAAAGAAGCAAATGCATAAATAAATATTAGTATTTAGTAGAAAAATAAAAATTAAACTTTAGCAAAAACATTTTCAAAAAAAAAGAGATAAAGGCCGCACAAGCATGTATCTATTTGACAGTGATGCCAACTCTTGCAACATCAAAAGCACTGTGAGCCCATGGAAATAGGGTAAAAAAGGGTAAAAATTAAAAAAAATTCGGGTACAAAAGCACTAACTTAATTTTGTTTTGGGTCTGGTGTTTCAAAAAACAGCCTTGGCTGCAATGAAAAACTTTCATTTGGATCTATTGCTTTTCATAGTTTTTTTTTTGTGCGACTTTGTCGGAGTAAATCGCTTTATCGTGAATCTATTTCACATTTGCAACAAATGCAATATGCTTTTAGTTCATCTTTTTCTGATCTAAGCCACATTTTAAAAGCTGGATCATTCTCCCAAGGTTTTCTATATATTTGTTTTTCCATCTAAAGGAAAGCCATTGTTAGATGATGAACTTTAACACATATAAAATCAATGAAGAACTTACTTTTAATTACTGTTCAGCTTTATAATAAACAAGGCACTTTCTTGCTTAAATTTGCACTGCAAACAAATCAACGGATATGTATATTTGAAGTAAAATTATTGCTAAACAAATAAATCATAAAATTTTCTGCACGAATGAAAAAAAAAGATGCTTGAGAATTTATAGAATATAAACCCTTAACAGTTTTCGACTACTAATCAAAATATAGATGCATATAATACGCAGTTGGTTAAACAAAGTATTAGGTGTGTTTAAACAATAGTAGGAAAATTGTTCAGTGCCAAAAATGTTGATTATTTAAAACGCACCAAAGAGCACTGTGAGAAATTGCTAAAAGCACTATAAATACCCGCTTTTTAAAAACGGGTATTTAACAAAATTTCGGGTATTGCTCAAGTTAAAAAGCACCAAAAAATACCCGAAAAGCACCAAAATGGCAACGCTGGTATTTGTATTCAATCACAGCAAATTTGTAAAGGCAAATACAGTAGTCGCTCGGTTATATGAACTAATTCAAACAGAGCCTGTTCACTAAATGGAGAAGTTCACATAATCGAGAGAATATAAAATAAGTAATTCAAATGATTTTTATTACATTGTTTTTACTTTTAATAAGTTTTTTTAATAATTAATGTACAAGAAAGTAGTCGGTTATATTTTTTTTTGTACTTTTTTTGCTTCAAGGGATTTCTGTAGTGCCTTGTCCCTGCATTTTCGCAAATGCCAAAATATCATTAATATCAGATATATTATTTTCCGTTTTGCTAATTTCAGCTGTTGGTACAATGCACTGCTCTTGATCATCATATTCAACTTCGCTATCTACATCTTTGCTGCCAATGTCTTGATTTTACGTTTGAATCTCTTTCCGTGAAAGCTCTACACCATTCGTGTACATGCCAAACTTAGGTTTATAACTGCATCAAAATGTCACTTTTGTCAGATAACGTTAACATCTTGTGCTTCATCTTCGATGCAGTATGTAACAAACACTAATGATCTCAACAGACAATCACTCAACAACTCGCGACAAAACAAAATTCTACGTACAATAACAGCAGCCCCCTGGTATATCCAAAATCGCCGAATTCACAAAGATCTTGATGTCCCGTTGGTGAAGACAGTATTTTCAAAACACGCAAAAAATATATTGAAAAACTTGAGTTGCACCCAAATCCACTTGCGCGCAATATTCTAAATTGTAGAGGCCACACCACGTTGAGAAGGTTGGATACTCTTACTCTCAGCCGTACACGAGAGATGTAAATCAACAAAAATCAACCGTTGAAATTAAACATTTTGTTTAGCATTGGCCAAATTTATATTAATCATTTTTAGATTTAAGATGTGAAAAACTTATTGCTGTTTCAATTTATAATTGAAGATTCAATAAATAATACAAAAAAAAAAAAAAAAAAAAAAAAAAAAAAAAAAAAAAAAAAAAAAAAACATTTTAATTAGTTTTTGCGCATAAAATAATAATATCGCAACGCATACAAAAAAAAAAAAATTTCAAATCTCCATCATAAAAATCAGCCAAAATAAAGACGAAAACAAAAAGACATTTAAGAGTTCAGGAACTTACAGAATTTTATATGACTTTTGCCGTTGCAACAAAATTTCAAAGTGTATTTACGTGGTTTTGCATTTTAGCTAACGATATATAATACATATTAACAGGGATCGAAGCCGAATCTATTTCATCGGCGGCGGCGGCTGCGAAAAAAATTACCGGCGGCGGCTCAAAGTCGACCTGTAGCCAATGAATTGTCGGCGGCGGCGACTTAAAAATATATCGTCGGCAGCGGCTGAAAGTCGACTCAAAAACGGCTAGAATATATTTTATAGGACGCAAAACAAAATATAAGCCTCCATTTTACAAAAATAAAATTTTATTCCAGCTCGTAATAAGTACCACAGCTAACAACACAAGTTTTTATCCCATAAAAAAAAATTTTGTTTTCAAATTTGCGGCTGAAGAATTTTCTTCGACGGCGGCTCCAAGCCGGCTTTGAGCCGATCGGCTTCGATCCCTGCATATTAACTAAGCACCCATATTCAGCAGGCCGTCGTAACACTTTTTACAAAATTTTTATTACAAAATTAACAAAATTTTTATTACAAAATTAACAAAATTTTTAAAACCACTTCTTGGTGAATTCAATATAAATTGATAAAAAAATCACTGAAATTTAAATTATTTTCATAAAATCTGCATCATTTTTGAACATCACAAAATGACCAGAAGACTCAAGTGGACCGGTTGTTTTAAAACAAACAAACTCTTCAATCAATTAAATATCACATTTTTGATGATTTCACATTTGAGGTTATTTTCTTGTCATTTTATAAAAAATCAAAATTTGCTTCCGGATTAATACAAACCACCGTCCGTCCTTAAGGAATTAGGAAAAATCTATCCGATATATGAAAACTTAAAACATAAATTGTTAAAAAATACTTGTAGATATAAAAATTGCATTCAGTTCATAAAGAGTTGAAAAAAATCACACCACCGCAAACTGTAAAAGAATATGTATGCCGATCACTGGTCTAAATTAAGTGAAGCGTTAAAGAATGCTCTAATCGGCTCACAGATTCGAGAATTATTAAACGCGGATCTCATACAGAAACCCCTGCTTTTTCCGCTACTATCAAAACAAAATAGCACTTACACACATACATAAAAATATTTTTGCAATCTTTGTTGACATTCTTTTTCTTTTGCAACATACCAAAGTATGCACTACTAAAGTAAAGAATTTTTTTTTTTTAATTTTTCCTACAAAACAAAGAATTTTGAAAAATTCCTTTGCGAAAAAAAAAACCCATACATACATACTCGTACATACATAAACAAAAACTAGACATTAAAAAAATCTATGGGCATCACAGGCAGAGACAGAGAAGAGAAGAGGCGAACAAGAAAATGTGCTACAACTAAATTCCGAAGTAACAGCAAGGAAATTCTTGAAGATTAACAAAAACTCAAGAAAAAATGTTTGCATCTTTAATTTTTTGCTTTGACAAAAAAGGGCACAAAGGGCAGATGCTTAACATTTTAAACGCATTTTCGGAATTTAAATAAGTTATTGACGACACCATTTTCTTGTGCATTATTTTTGAGTATCTTGAAAAACACCCAACCCTCTTAAGATAAAAACATAATCCTTTTGAATATTTACGTTTATCAGCTCTTGTGGTACAAAGAATTTAAAATTAATTTATAAAAACATTTTGAACGTATATTATATGTGTATTTGTGCAACAGGTTGCATATCTTGAGATGTTCATGCGATTTATTTAATACAATAGTGTATAAAACGTGGGGCACGAGTATTTGTATGGCTGCTTTGTTTTATTAATGCGCTCACTGTGCCACAATCAAGGCAACAAACATTCTACAAATAAAAACAATAACAGCACCAACTGTGTTTTTACAGTATATTTACATATATTTTTATTTATTAATTTTTCAAAACTTTTCGGCATTCAAAAATGTCAAAAACAACTTTATATTGCAATCCTTTTTAATTGAACATTTGTATTATTGTAAGTAAATAATGTACAGTGAAAGAACTTTTCAAAATATAATATGTTTTTAAAAAAAATTTTAAATAGACGAAACCCCTGAAGAAGTCAACAAACAATTGACGAAACGTTGGGTAAAAAATGTAATAAAGCTATTTTATTAACATTAACTACGTTAATCCTTAGGGGCTGTGCACTATTACGTAACGCCGCGTGGGGTGGGGGGCGGGGGGGGGGGAGGTTAAAGATTTGTTACGGGTTAGAAATTTTGCACTGAAAAACTAGTAAAAAGCGTTACGAAGGGGGGGTATAAAATCTCTGAAAACAGCGTTACGTAATATGTGCACAGCCCCTTATTAGCTTAAAGAAGAAAAATATCATTAACAAAAACAATAGACATTTTAGACAACAGCCCCAGCCTCATGCAAAAACAAAATTTTTGTACAAAAAGAAAAGCATCAAACTATTTATTCATTGTTGTAAATACATACCGGGAAGGAAAACTTAATACACATTTATCACAGGCAAGAAGATGCAGCCACACCACCACACTGAATAAAAATTACTGATGATCGTGACACATCATAGATACACCAGTAATGGAAAATGTTCGACAACTGCAATTTTACATAATCCGCGAAACATTTTTTTTTTTTTGGAATTCTTGGCAATTGTTTCACGAAAATTCTAACAAAGAAGTAGCAAATATTAGACTTATAAAAAGAGAATATTTAAAACAATTTTACAAAGATGTGACTCTATGTTCAATACCAACAATTGGCAAAACACATTTAATTTAGTTAAGTACTAAAAAAATATTTAAGATGTGTTCCAGGATAAATTAACATATATATAAATAAGTAAGAATCCTATACTCGGCTGTGCCGAATCTTATATACCCTTCACCAAGCAATATTTATTTGAATTTTTTAAAAATGTTATGAACATCCCCATAACAAATAGTGAGTTTAAAAGTTATTAAGTAAATGTAATTAACACCTTAGCAAGACTCAGCAGCACTGCTGCTGCGTGTAAAATGCTCATCCCGATGATTCAACTTTCAATACTGAGGCACCGTCATATAACAATAAATTTGTTTTTTGAATCTGGACCGATATTTTATTTGTGCTGATTTTCAATACGAATCGTCTTAAGACAAATCCTGAAACATCAGTTTAAGACCCAAGTCTCCTACTCATCTGATGGCTTTGAAATATTGATTTCACGTACATAAAGGCAGACAGATTTGATTTCACGTAGAGACAGACAGACTGACAGACGGACATTGCTCAATCAACTTCCGTACCTATAAGGATCCAGAATATATATACTTTATAGGTCTCCTAAGAACATTGTGCAAGTTACACATCCTTAAAATATTTCGTAAAAAGTACAATAATCTCGATGAGGGTGGTGTTGGGCGAAGTGGTTAGCGCGTTGACTACTAAGCAAACAATGACTTGGGGCCTGGGTTCAAACCCCGGCCAGAGCAAGTCAATCAATATCATTAATTTCTCTAATGTACATTAGTGAGACATTGTATTAATTGTTGTCGGACTTTTTAAGTGATGAAGGCATAGCACTGGTCACTAAAAAAACTGTTCCGACAGCGATTGATGCTGCCGAAGCTAATGTACACAACATTGCCCTCCTTCGTCGGTTAGCAGAAACATCGGCGAAGAAAAACAGTTGATAAAATGCATGCTAATAATACAGTTTAACAAAGTTAACGCGTCTACTTAACACCGGAGGCGCCTCAACACTGCCTTAAAAATTAATATTTTTTTTTTAATTAGGACCAGCACTCAGGGGATGACCCCTACGTATGCAGTGCAGAAGAGAACATAGATGTTGAAAATGTAGAAGGCTTAACTCTTTTACAACTCTGCTTTGCGCGTTATGTTTATTTTTTTAGATTTGGGAACAGGTAAAAGTCATTGGGAGCTAAATCAGGAGAATAAGGTGGGTGGTCAAGCAACTCGTACTTTAATTCGTTGATTTTAGCCATTGTTAAAACACTCTTGGGCGCTGGTGCGTTGTCTTGATGAAAAATAATTTTTTTGTGTTGTAAGCCAGGACGTTTTTCTCGAATTTGTACATTTAATTGATCCAAAAGCTTGCAATAGTACTCTGAATTTATTGTTTTACCCTTTTGCAGATAGTCAATCAATAAAATACCTTTGAAGTCCCAAAAAACCGTTGCCATAACCTTACGAGCCGATTGAATTGTTTTTGCCTTCTTTGGGGCACTTCCTCCAGCTTCAGTCCATTGTTTGGATTGTTCTTTTGTCTCTGGAGTATAGTGGTGGATCCATGTCTCATCAACAGTTATGAAACGACGCTTAAAATCCATTTTATTTCGCTTAAAACAATCCAAACAAGCTTGAGAAATGTTCATTCTTATGCGTTTTTGGTCGACTGTTAACAAATGCGGCACCCATCTTGCAGAAAGCTTTTTCATCTATTGTAGTTCTTCACGCAAAATTAAATGGACTCGATCATTTGAGATGCCCATGATATTAGCTATTTCACGCACTTTTATTCGTCGATCATTTAAAACCACATCATGCACTTTGGCTACAATTTCTGTTGTTGTTGCTGTTTTTGGACGTCCACTACGTGGTTCATCTTCAATGCTTGTACGACCACGTTTAAATTCATCAACCCAATTTTTTACTGTTGCATATGAAGGAGCACTTTCACCTAACACATTCACCATATCATTATGAATTTCTTGTCCCAATAAACCTTTTTTATGTAAATATTGAATGACACCACGCATTTCTAATTTTTCCATTGTAAAAAAATCGCGGATGCGTCTTTTGTGAACTGTGAGTTGCCAGATCGAAACAAAATTTAACATGTGTTCATAGCGGAGATGGAAGTTTCCAAAACACTTAACTTTTTTCTGTTTATACCGCGCTTTTGTGCTAGGCTATGAAGTTTCCGAACCGCCCTCGTATGTTCTCTACTCTATCCCTCTCTCTGAGTTCCGGCACAATGCACTGCATACGTAGGGGTCATCCCCTGAGTGCTGGTCCTAATTAAAAAAAAAAAACAAAAAACAAATCCCTATTAGTGAAAAAAAAGAAAAAAGTAAAAGAAATGTGTTGCATGATGATGAAGTTGAACGTGTGAATTCATGCCCGTTAATTTTCGCCTTAAATCGAGTCGGACTCTTATTGAACTCATCAGTTTGGGTATTGAATTAAGTATTGAGGAATGAAATAATACGAACTTGAATCAATACTTTTAAAACTAATTGAAGAAAATAATTATGGCATTGAGATTTATTACGTACCTTTGTATTTTTTATTTTTTCACAGCGGAGGCTGCTATTGGACAATAAAATTTCGCAATAAAAATGCTACAATTGTGTTGTAATTGTGTTGTTGCATTTTAAAAAGGCAACTAAATTTATGCTTTTAATTTTTTTTTTTTTTTTTTTTTTTCTTAAATAATTTTAGATTTTGATACTGCTTTAAAATAGCATTTCTTGAGAACTATCTAGTTATCAAGAAAAGTTAAATGCAAAATTTAACAGAGTTAGGGCCAATAATTCAGTGCTGATTTATATGTCATTTAAATTAAAAAGTTATTTATGTACAAAATTGAGTTTTTCACTGCAAAATTCAGTCAACATTAAATAGCCAACATTGTGCATTTAAATACTACATAAGTTTTACGAATTTCCATATGTTTTTGACTGCTTGTTCTTCTTATTTAAAACAAAGCTAATAAAAAAATTTGTGGCTGCTGACAAGTTGCATCCAACTTTCGCTTGTTTTGTCGTTATTATCCTTTTAATCGTTCTGGAGTTTGCTTTTATTCTCTTAAAACAATTCAGCGGTTCTTAATTATTCTTAATTTTAGCTAAAATAAAAATATACATATACATATGTTTTGGATTTTACTTTATTTGTTCTAGTCAGCTGTTCTGAAGGGAAATTTGTGAGAAATTTTTTATATTACGTTGTGCTACCAAGTTCTCAATACAATTATATAAGAACAATTAAATACGATTGAAAAACAGAAGTAGCACTAAATGCAACATAAATTTAAATGAAAATTAGCTGAATGAGTACATATTTAAATACGAAGTCAATTATTGGCCCTTAATCTATTTTAGAACACATATTTTAAGTGGTACATATATTATATGTATGACATATTTTAAATACGCTGCAAAATTTCCATCTCTGATGTGCATGTATAACATATGAAAATTCATACATACATACATATGTATGTATGTACGTACTTATGTACTTTCATATTTTGTATTTAGTACTTTGTGGCATGCAACAACGTACTAGAAAATTAAATTTATGCTCTGTATGCGTTGGCGTGTTTTGTTCGCGTACGTTACTTGCCAATATTGCATTTTAATTAATTTAAATTGAATTTTAGCACAAAAAATTTTTATATAATTTTTCTTTTTTAAATGAAAAGATCATAATACAGACAAGAACATTAAATATTGTCTAGATTTTTATTTCACAGATTGCTGTGGTTTCTTTTTCTTTTTTCTTTTCTTTATTATGTATAGAAATATATTTTTATTCGTTGATGTTAAAAACAAAATATATAAGATTTATCAACTGACTGACAACTTAATATGCGACGAATTAAAAACTTAAATAAGTCGTTATGATAAAAATATATAGAAAAAAAAATATTCAATTATTTTAATTAAAATTTAAAATAAAGCGCCAACATTCGTTCATATTTTATTAAAAACAATATTTTCAGAAATAAACGAATGAATTTTTTGTTTTTGTTTGCTGTTGCTCTGGTTGTTCTTTCTTCTCCTGCTATTTATAAAAAAACAAGCTGCCTTCTAGCGAAACATGGATCAGATTTCATGGGATCCAAAAATTTAGGATAAATATATGTATGTTGATATATATTTCTATGTATATGTATGCATAAACGTGTCCTCAGAGTTGTCCAAAATGTTTTGAATTAAACCATAATTATTAGATTTTTTTTTTTTTTGTTTCTAGTCGGGCTGTATTGAATGACTACTATTCTGCCCTGCTAAGAAAGAAAGTCACAAGTGCCAAAAATCGAAAATTGAGATAAGGGCAGATTCGGAACCTTGAATGAGTTTCTGAATTTCGATTTAAATTTAAAATACAAATTTTTAACTGTAAATGGCTGAAAAACGTTAATCAAAATTGTCACTTTTACCACTTCTAGCGTGTTTGCTACTCAAAAAAGTCTTATCTGCCACATACTATGATAAAAAGTCACATTGACCAAAATAGTAGGCTTTTACGACTTTTTTGCTTAGTATTTATGATTTTACAGATAACAAAAAAAAAACCCATGATCACTAGATAAATGCAAAAAAAATAATTTTTTATTGTTTAAAAATACATAGAAATTTTGAACTTATTTGTGCTATTAAGTTTTCGTAAGATTTTTTTGGGTGCCATTTTTGAAATTTTTAAAAAACATTTCATTTAAAGCCGCGAAAGATAAAAAACGTAGAAGCTAAATATCTCAAAACTACTAAAATGGAGATGTAACTTTCTTACTTTTTAGGGCAGTATAGTGCACCCCTTGTGAACAACCTAAATTATTATATCAATCAAAAACACAATAAAAATTCTAGCACTTTTTATTTAACACTTTTTGCACTTTTATTTTTACAATGTAGCACCCAAACACATTCAGCATATGCCAACACTGATTGTTGTTGCTTTCGTTCTTATTGATGTGCAATACATTTTTTATTTTAATTGTTTAATTGTTTTGAATATACTAAGCAAAAAAGTCATAAGTCCATTTTCTCTACTTTCTCATCAAAATTTCGCCTGTTTGGTAGTATAATAAAATTGAATAAAATATTATAAATTTATATCATTTTTAAAATTTTTAAAAAACATTTTATTTAAAGGCGCGAAAGATAAAAAACGAAAAAGCTAAATATCTCAAAACTACTAAAATGGAGATGTGACTTTCTTTCTTAGCAGGGCAGTATTGTTGTTGGATGTTATGATGGCATATAAATGTACATATTTCACAGCGCGTGATCATCAGCTATCTACTATCTACACTATTATTCCCTTTCACAAAAAAGGTAACACAATAAATGGTAGAATTTTTTATTTCATGAGTGTTAGTTCTCATTGAAAAATTAAAAAAAGTAGATAAAATGTGGCAATAATTATTTTTAGTTTACTAAACTCATACATTCGTTTGAGTAGTGGTGTTGTTTTTGTTGTTCATAACTGCTGTGTAAGTTGAGTGACTTCTTTTAGCATATATTAAGGTGAAATTAATTTATACGAATATTCAGGCAATGAAATTTGCATATACACTGAAGGTTATAAGTAACCGTATATAAGAAATGAATATTTTTTAGGTGCGGTGCAAAAATTTTGGTCCTGTTACTTCAAGAAAAAATAATAATATAAATGGTAATGGATGCATCAAAACTCTCGAATATCTAGACTTACCAGTATTTATTTGAGGAGAAATAAGACATAGTCTTACGCTAAAATTATTTACATCCGCAAAATAACGAAACACGTTTAGAAATAGTCTAGGTATATCGACTGTGACTGTGTAACAGCCTTTTCGGATATGCCTGACAGCTCTATCATGTTTTCCGGTCTTACGCAGTTGATTTGCACTGTTTTTGTCAACCGTATGAGTTTCCCCGGCATTCAGGGTGACCCTGAAAAGTTTTTAAACTTTCGTAGTGCTCGTCCCATGAAATTTTTAAAACATACGCGTCTACTTTAATACTCGTTTTGTAGTTCAGGCTTAATCTCCTCCTAGCCGTCAAAGTGATTTGCTACCCAAAACATTCTCAGCAACCCCTGAAAACATGACTAAGTCCTTGCAAATCTATATTCTATGGCAGCATTTCAACTCATGAAGTACATAAAGTACTCACTTTATGCACGTTTCCCAGCATTTCCCAGGATATTTGTACAAACCTTAGGCACTTTCCTAAAACCATCAGCGGACAACTTTAACGTTTCACTGGCTGCTAAGGTTACTCTTACTTTGTTACCAAGCTTCAAGGTTACCCCCAGATACGCCAAAATGCTTTGCAAGAGCTTTCGTACACACCACTAATCACTCTGTGCAGTAACACTCAGCTGACTCTACGGCTTATAGATCTCTCCATTTTTCTTCAAATTATATTTTTGGGCAGCTGAAGTCTGCATATGACTTGTAATAACTCCAGTTTGACCACTGCCTCCGTATGACTCTCCTAAGGAATTGTCAATAACAGTCTACAGTTCAAAATGTGTCATCCAAATCTAAATAAACACGTGTATAATTTTTTATTTTGTTTAACAAAATTTAGTTGTTCAGATGTATTCTGTTTTTTTCTTAAATTTTAAATAATAAAGATAATATACACTAAAAGAAAAAAGAACGCATCGCATCGTATTTGGGATATCGTAGTATGGCGGAATGAAATGTTGTCATAAAATTTTACTGAAAGCTTTCGAAGCCACTAAAAATTCGCAACTTAAAAAAAGAGTCGTGATACGTGCCGCTAATTGCTTTACACTGTACATAAAAAAAAATATAAAAAATTTCGGCGGGCAAACAATAATATAATGAAATAAAACTAAGCCGTTCATCATCATTGAGGCTGGTGTTGGCTGAAGTGGTTAGCGCGTTGACTACTAAGCAAACAATGACGTGGGGCCTGGGTTCACACCCCGGCCAGAGCAAGTCAATCAACATCATTAATTTCTCTAATGTACATTAGTGAGACATTTTATTAATTGTTGTCGGACTATTTAAGTGATGAATGAAGGCATAGCACTGGTCACTAAAAAACTGTTCCGACAGTGATCGATGCTATCCAAGCTAATTTACACAACATCACCTTTTTTCGTCGGCGAAGTAAAACAATTGAAAAATGCCTGCTATAATACAGCTTAACAGAGTTAATGCGTCTACTTAACACCGGAAGCGCTTCATCACTGCTATAAAAAATTAACATAACGCACAAAGCAGAGTTGTAAAAGAGTTAAGCCTTCTAAATTTTTCAACAGCTATGTATCTTCTCTACTCCATCCCTGTCAATGTCCCGGCATAATTTTCTTTACTTGCTCACATTTTAATTTTAAATTATATGTTGTCTATTGTTGGTATTGAACATTGTAGAGTCAAATGTTTGTAAAACATCGCCTTTAAACAACTCAGCCACATTAGTTTAGAAAAGTCGAAAAAAAAATATATTTCGAATATTCACACTGTAGTCATAATGTTATATGTCATAAAATAATAGCACAACAAAATGTTACAAGTGTGAACATCCCGTCATAATTTAATGTGCTGTCATAATTGCGCCAGCTGACAATAACAAAAACATTTAACAACACTCCATTTTTAGTCGGATTAGTGCGCATACGTTTGTATTTTTGCTTAATTTTGCTTGTTAATAAAGAAAATAATAAATTTCCTGTAAATCATCTCAAATGTCCATAATCAATTAAAATTTGCAAAATATTTTTATCTATACGGATCTTGCTGAGATAAATATAACTAAAGCAGCTGTTGCCGGTAACATGCGGTGAATTTTTTTTTTTTTTGTTTTTTTTTTTTTTTTTTGTTTTTTCTGAACGGCGGCAAGTAAAAAAACGTCTGCCTGATCACTTACACAAAGACATATTTATTCTTGTGTAATTTATAAGTAGCGACGGCTTGTAAATATTGTCGCCGGCTTGAATGAAGAGTTTCAGATGCTCGACTACGATTTCTATTTATATTTTATGACAAACCATAAACATACATTAAAAAGTATTATTATTTATGACTTTTTTGCTTGAAGCACAACAAAAATTTTTTTAAACCATTGCAAAATAATAAGTCATTATGACAGTATGACTGATATGATCACAACTCGCACTCAATGTTTTACTAAAATACTTAAATTTAGTATGACTTTTTCTTCCTGTGTAGTTTCTTGCGTAAAAGTAGAAGAAAAGAAATAGTTTGACGTACATACGTGTATTTTTTTTTATTATATATAATTACTTATTAAAATCATACGATAAAAACTGTCTAGTTATCTTTATTTTAATTATTTGTACATAATTATATTTACTAGAAGGCGTGAAAACTACTTCAAATTTAATCAGTTTGAAATCAACCACTAAAAAAGTACAACCGTTTAAATAGAAAAGAGTCCAAGAGAAATATGATCAAGTTTAAAAATTTTTTCAATGTGTTGGCAGTTTGTCCGTTGTTATTACTGCAAATAACAGGAACATTGTCAATTAAGGATGGTGAACCTGAAGACATTAAAAATATTCCGTCAATAGTACAGATCTTTGTTGACAAGAAATTTATATGCGCTGGAACTTTGGTATTAAACTATTATTATGTTGTCACTGCAGCCCACTGTTTTGACGACATAGATTTGAAATCGAAACCGGACATAATTGTAAAAGGTGGCGCTTCAAAGCTTGACGAAACTGGTATCCAAGCAAATGTTAGCAAAATAATAAGACACAAACTCTACAATAAATGGGAATTTAATAATGACGCAACAGTCTTGGAATTAAAAACTTCTCTTAATGATACATTAGTGAAACCGGCACCGTTATGTCCAACAGCATGGGCTGATGGTGATCCAATACAAGTTTATGGTTGGGGTAAAACTAATCTTAATGAGAATGAACTTTCAAATCAGCTTCAAGTTGTAAACAACACGGCGATAAGCGAAGTTCTATGTAAAGGATTAAGAAAGTACTCCTATTTTAATCCGGCCCCTGCTGCAGCTACTTATTTTTGTGCTAAGAACGGAAAAACTTCCAGCAAAGGAGATTCAGGTGGTCCAGTCTTTGTTAACGGTGAATTTTGTGGAATAATAGCCAAGTCTGTGAAGCATAGATACCGTTTTCCTTTTGGTGATTTAATACCTAGGATTGATGGCTACACTAGTGTGAGAATCGTACGTCACTTTATAGAACAAACCATTAAAAAGTACTCAGCAATAAAATTTCATAGAAAATAATGAGCTGAAAAATCTAAATTCTGCTTTAAAGAAAATAAAATAGAAAATTTTATTAGCAACCAGCATCATAAATATATTAGTTTTTTTTTTTAAATTAATTAGATTATTTTAACTATAGAAAATCTTAACCTATATAAATTTAAGAACTGCAGAGTTATCAAATATGTAAGAAAATATTATGTCCGATACACACACAGTAACACACACACGTACATACATACTCGTATGTACATGCACACGGAAATCATTGTAAAATTAGTCAGAATATATTCCAGTGTCCTCAAAACGTCGATTTCTGATCAAAAAGATCTTATTTTGGAAAATTGCGGTAACTTCTTATTTTTAACATCACGAAGTTATTAATTTATAATTGTTGGTTAATAAAAGTATAAATGATATTAAGAGCAAGCAACCCCTTTTCAAAGAAACAGTGATTTTGAAGATCGGTCAACGAATTGAGGACTTATGAGATAATAAAGTTTTTGGAAGGAAGAAAGTGGCACCCATGGGAGCAAACTGCAACCAAACTTGTTCAAACAAACAAAAAATTTCGGAAATCAGTTTATAAATGGAGGAGTTTTTCAAATAATAAATTTTGGCAACAAATTTCGTCCAATTTTCCAAATCGGTTTTGTAAATGCCAGAGTTATGGAGGTTTACCGATTTCTCTTTTTTTTTTTTTGAGAATTTAAATTTAAGTGAATGTGAAACAAATTTCACGTGAGATTATTATGTCCTTTAGGGGTGAAATTTTCTTACGGCTTAAGCTCGATGGTATGTTTTTGAATAACCAACCCAAAAAGATGAGATTTTCTTGACTTTATTTTAACGGTTCTTGTCTTTATAAAATTTAAAAAATAACAGATGCTACATGTGTTATTGTTGAACCATTTTCATTTAAGACAAATGTGTCGTATCACTTGAAAAAAAAAAATAATAACTAAATTTAAAATTAAAAAAAAAAAAAATATTAAAAACAATATTTTCAGAAATAAACGAATGAATTTTTTGTTTTTGTTTGCTGTTGCTCTGGTTGTTCTTTCTTCTCCTGCTATTTATAAAAAAACAAGCTGCCTTCTAGCGAAACATGGATCAGATTTCATGGGATCCAAAAATTTAGGATAAATATATGTATGTTGATATATATTTCTATGTATATGTATGCATAAACGTGTCCTCAGAGTTGTCCAAAATGTTTTGAATTAAACCATAATTATTAGATTTTTTTTTTTTTTTGTTTCTAGTCGGGCTGTATTGAATGACTACTATTCTGCCCTGCTAAGAAAGAAAGTCACAAGTGCCAAAAATCGAAAATTGAGATAAGGGCAGATTCGGAACCTTGAATGAGTTTCTGAATTTCGATTTAAATTTAAAATACAAATTTTTAACTGTAAATGGCTGAAAAACGTTAATCAAAATTGTCACTTTTACCACTTCTAGCGTGTTTGCTACTCAAAAAAGTCTTATCTGCCACATACTATGATAAAAAGTCACATTGACCAAAATAGTAGGCTTTTACGACTTTTTTGCTTAGTATTTATGATTTTACAGATAACAAAAAAAAACCCATGATCACTAGATAAATGCAAAAAAAATAATTTTTTATTGTTTAAAAATACATAGAAATTTTGAACTTATTTGTGCTATTAAGTTTTCGTAAGATTTTTTTGGGTGCCATTTTTGAAATTTTTAAAAAACATTTCATTTAAAGCCGCGAAAGATAAAAAACGTAGAAGCTAAATATCTCAAAACTACTAAAATGGAGATGTAACTTTCTTACTTTTTAGGGCAGTATAGTGCACCCCTTGTGAACAACCTAAATTATTATATCAATCAAAAACACAATAAAAATTCTAGCACTTTTTATTTAACACTTTTTGCACTTTTATTTTTACAATGTAGCACCCAAACACATTCAGCATATGCCAACACTGATTGTTGTTGCTTTCGTTCTTATTGATGTGCAATACATTTTTTATTTTAATTGTTTAATTGTTTTGAATATACTAAGCAAAAAAGTCATAAGTCCATTTTCTCTACTTTCTCATCAAAATTTCGCCTGTTTGGTAGTATAATAAAATTGAATAAAATATTATAAATTTATATCATTTTTAAAATTTTTAAAAAACATTTTATTTAAAGGCGCGAAAGATAAAAAACGAAAAAGCTAAATATCTCAAAACTACTAAAATGGAGATGTGACTTTCTTTCTTAGCAGGGCAGTATTGTTGTTGGATGTTATGATGGCATATAAATGTACATATTTCACAGCGCGTGATCATCAGCTATCTACTATCTACACTATTATTCCCTTTCACAAAAAAGGTAACACAATAAATGGTAGAATTTTTTATTTCATGAGTGTTAGTTCTCATTGAAAAATTAAAAAAAGTAGATAAAATGTGGCAATAATTATTTTTAGTTTACTAAACTCATACATTCGTTTGAGTAGTGGTGTTGTTTTTGTTGTTCATAACTGCTGTGTAAGTTGAGTGACTTCTTTTAGCATATATTAAGGTGAAATTAATTTATACGAATATTCAGGCAATGAAATTTGCATATACACTGAAGGTTATAAGTAACCGTATATAAGAAATGAATATTTTTTAGGTGCGGTGCAAAAATTTTGGTCCTGTTACTTCAAGAAAAAATAATAATATAAATGGTAATGGATGCATCAAAACTCTCGAATATCTAGACTTACCAGTATTTATTTGAGGAGAAATAAGACATAGTCTTACGCTAAAATTATTTACATCCGCAAAATAACGAAACACGTTTAGAAATAGTGTAGGTATATCGACTGTGACTGTGTAACAGCCTTTTCGGATATGCCTGACAGCTCTATCATGTTTTCCGGTCTTACGCAGTTGATTTGCACTGTTTTTGTCAACCGTATGAGTTTCCCCGGCATTCAGGGTGACCCTGAAAAGTTTTTAAACTTTCGTAGTGCTCGTCCCATGAAATTTTTAAAACATACGCGTCTACTTTAATACTCGTTTTGTAGTTCAGGCTTAATCTCCTCCTAGCCGTCAAAGTGATTTGCTACCCAAAACATTCTCAGCAACCCCTGAAAACATGACTAAGTCCTTGCAAATCTATATTCTATGGCAGCATTTCAACTCATGAAGTACATAAAGTACTCACTTTATGCACGTTTCCCAGCATTTCCCAGGATATTTGTACAAACCTTAGGCACTTTCCTAAAACCATCAGCGGACAACTTTAACGTTTCACTGGCTGCTAAGGTTACTCTTACTTTGTTACCAAGCTTCAAGGTTACCCCCAGATACGCCAAAATGCTTTGCAAGAGCTTTCGTACACACCACTAATCACTCTGTGCAGTAACACTCAGCTGACTCTACGGCTTATAGATCTCTCCATTTTTCTTCAAATTATATTTTTGGGCAGCTGAAGTCTGCATATGACTTGTAATAACTCCAGTTTGACCACTGCCTCCGTATGACTCTCCTAAGGAATTGTCAATAACAGTCTACAGTTCAAAATGTGTCATCCAAATCTAAATAAACACGTGTATAATTTTTTATTTTGTTTAACAAAATTTAGTTGTTCAGATGTATTCTGTTTTTTTCTTAAATTTTAAATAATAAAGATAATATACACTAAAAGAAAAAAGAACGCATCGCATCGTATTTGGGATATCGTAGTATGGCGGAATGAAATGTTGTCATAAAATTTTACTGAAAGCTTTCGAAGCCACTAAAAATTCGCAACTTAAAAAAAGAGTCGTGATACGTGCCGCTAATTGCTTTACACTGTACATAAAAAAAAATATAAAAAATTTCGGCGGGCAAACAATAATATAATGAAATAAAACTAAGCCGTTCATCATCATTGAGGCTGGTGTTGGCTGAAGTGGTTAGCGCGTTGACTACTAAGCAAACAATGACGTGGGGCCTGGGTTCACACCCCGGCCAGAGCAAGTCAATCAACATCATTAATTTCTCTAATGTACATTAGTGAGACATTTTATTAATTGTTGTCGGACTATTTAAGTGATGAATGAAGGCATAGCACTGGTCACTAAAAAACTGTTCCGACAGTGATCGATGCTATCCAAGCTAATTTACACAACATCACCTTTTTTCGTCGGCGAAGTAAAACAATTGAAAAATGCCTGCTATAATACAGCTTAACAGAGTTAATGCGTCTACTTAACACCGGAAGCGCTTCATCACTGCTATAAAAAATTAACATAACGCACAAAGCAGAGTTGTAAAAGAGTTAAGCCTTCTAAATTTTTCAACAGCTATGTATCTTCTCTACTCCATCCCTGTCAATGTCCCGGCATAATTTTCTTTACTTGCTCACATTTTAATTTTAAATTATATGTTGTCTATTGTTGGTATTGAACATTGTAGAGTCAAATGTTTGTAAAACATCGCCTTTAAACAACTCAGCCACATTAGTTTAGAAAAGTCGAAAAAAAAATATATTTCGAATATTCACACTGTAGTCATAATGTTATATGTCATAAAATAATAGCACAACAAAATGTTACAAGTGTGAACATCCCGTCATAATTTAATGTGCTGTCATAATTGCGCCAGCTGACAATAACAAAAACATTTAACAACACTCCATTTTTAGTCGGATTAGTGCGCATACGTTTGTATTTTTGCTTAATTTTGCTTGTTAATAAAGAAAATAATAAATTTCCTGTAAATCATCTCAAATGTCCATAATCAATTAAAATTTGCAAAATATTTTTATCTATACGGATCTTGCTGAGATAAATATAACTAAAGCAGCTGTTGCCGGTAACATGCGGTGAATTTTTTTTTTTTTTGTTTTTTTTTTTTTTTTTGTTTTTTCTGAACGGCGGCAAGTAAAAAAACGTCTGCCTGATCACTTACACAAAGACATATTTATTCTTGTGTAATTTATAAGTAGCGACGGCTTGTAAATATTGTCGCCGGCTTGAATGAAGAGTTTCAGATGCTCGACTACGATTTCTATTTATATTTTATGACAAACCATAAACATACATTAAAAAGTATTATTATTTATGACTTTTTTGCTTGAAGCACAACAAAAATTTTTTTAAACCATTGCAAAATAATAAGTCATTATGACAGTATGACTGATATGATCACAACTCGCACTCAATGTTTTACTAAAATACTTAAATTTAGTATGACTTTTTCTTCCTGTGTAGTTTCTTGCGTAAAAGTAGAAGAAAAGAAATAGTTTGACGTACATACGTGTATTTTTTTTTATTATATATAATTACTTATTAAAATCATACGATAAAAACTGTCTAGTTATCTTTATTTTAATTATTTGTACATAATTATATTTACTAGAAGGCGTGAAAACTACTTCAAATTTAATCAGTTTGAAATCAACCACTAAAAAAGTACAACCGTTTAAATAGAAAAGAGTCCAAGAGAAATATGATCAAGTTTAAAAATTTTTTCAATGTGTTGGCAGTTTGTCCGTTGTTATTACTGCAAATAACAGGAACATTGTCAATTAAGGATGGTGAACCTGAAGACATTAAAAATATTCCGTCAATAGTACAGATCTTTGTTGACAAGAAATTTATATGCGCTGGAACTTTGGTATTAAACTATTATTATGTTGTCACTGCAGCCCACTGTTTTGACGACATAGATTTGAAATCGAAACCGGACATAATTGTAAAAGGTGGCGCTTCAAAGCTTGACGAAACTGGTATCCAAGCAAATGTTAGCAAAATAATAAGACACAAACTCTACAATAAATGGGAATTTAATAATGACGCAACAGTCTTGGAATTAAAAACTTCTCTTAATGATACATTAGTGAAACCGGCACCGTTATGTCCAACAGCATGGGCTGATGGTGATCCAATACAAGTTTATGGTTGGGGTAAAACTAATCTTAATGAGAATGAACTTTCAAATCAGCTTCAAGTTGTAAACAACACGGCGATAAGCGAAGTTCTATGTAAAGGATTAAGAAAGTACTCCTATTTTAATCCGGCCCCTGCTGCAGCTACTTATTTTTGTGCTAAGAACGGAAAAACTTCCAGCAAAGGAGATTCAGGTGGTCCAGTCTTTGTTAACGGTGAATTTTGTGGAATAATAGCCAAGTCTGTGAAGCATAGATACCGTTTTCCTTTTGGTGATTTAATACCTAGGATTGATGGCTACACTAGTGTGAGAATCGTACGTCACTTTATAGAACAAACCATTAAAAAGTACTCAGCAATAAAATTTCATAGAAAATAATGAGCTGAAAAATCTAAATTCTGCTTTAAAGAAAATAAAATAGAAAATTTTATTAGCAACCAGCATCATAAATATATTAGTTTTTTTTTTTAAATTAATTAGATTATTTTAACTATAGAAAATCTTAACCTATATAAATTTAAGAACTGCAGAGTTATCAAATATGTAAGAAAATATTATGTCCGATACACACACAGTAACACACACACGTACATACATACTCGTATGTACATGCACACGGAAATCATTGTAAAATTAGTCAGAATATATTCCAGTGTCCTCAAAACGTCGATTTCTGATCAAAAAGATCTTATTTTGGAAAATTGCGGTAACTTCTTATTTTTAACATCACGAAGTTATTAATTTATAATTGTTGGTTAATAAAAGTATAAATGATATTAAGAGCAAGCAACCCCTTTTCAAAGAAACAGTGATTTTGAAGATCGGTCAACGAATTGAGGACTTATGAGATAATAAAGTTTTTGGAAGGAAGAAAGTGGCACCCATGGGAGCAAACTGCAACCAAACTTGTTCAAACAAACAAAAAATTTCGGAAATCAGTTTATAAATGGAGGAGTTTTTCAAATAATAAATTTTGGCAACAAATTTCGTCCAATTTTCCAAATCGGTTTTGTAAATGCCAGAGTTATGGAGGTTTACCGATTTCTCTTTTTTTTTTTTTGAGAATTTAAATTTAAGTGAATGTGAAACAAATTTCACGTGAGATTATTATGTCCTTTAGGGGTGAAATTTTCTTACGGCTTAAGCTCGATGGTATGTTTTTGAATAACCAACCCAAAAAGATGAGATTTTCTTGACTTTATTTTAACGGTTCTTGTCTTTATAAAATTTAAAAAATAACAGATGCTACATGTGTTATTGTTGAACCATTTTCATTTAAGACAAATGTGTCGTATCACTTGAAAAAAAAAAATAATAACTAAATTTAAAATTAAAAAAAAAAAAAATATTCAGCCAGTTTGTTGTTATTTTTGTTATTTGCAGCTTGTTGCTCTTATGTCTGGCCGTGATGACATGATATGACATCAACAAATACAACTAATAACGTATTTTTTAAGAGGAGCGGGGAGTAGCAGCCTGTGAATGCGTACAAATAAATGCATGAATGAATGGATTTTCAAATGAAATCAACATTTGATTTGTTGTCGTGCATTTTCTTGTCATTTCCTTTTAAGGATCTTATGCATGTTTTTGTTGTTGTTGTTGTTGTTGGGGTATTAGGGTATTCCATTTTAATTGACAATTCAAAATGATTGATTAATTGAGACATTTTGGTTTTTATTAAAAAAAAAATTTATAATTTTAGGCCTTTTATACGAATTTATTTTAACTCTTTACTGTATTGGTACATTTGTCCTTTATTTATTAAAAGGGCAAAAAACTCCCCTTACACTAACGCTATAAAATAAAAAAAGGTAAAATGTAGCCGAGAAATAACATCATACTTATTTTTTTGCGATTGATTTTGACAGGTTATTTGCTCGCAAGATTATTTACTAGAGTTGTCAATTATTCGCCTTTCAACTTTGTTCGAATAATTCAAACAATTGTTTTTGTTCGTTCGATCAAACGATTAAAGCTGAAAAATTATTCGATTAATCGATGAGAACAACGAATAAAAATTATTTAAAAAATTTATTGACAAAAAATAAACATTTCATACAAAAAAATTAAAAATAAAATAGTTAATATTTTTATTAACAAAAAAAATACATAAAACTATTAATTCAAATAAACATGCTTCATTCAGTCAAAATATATCAAATGATTTTTTTTTTTTTGTTAAATCAGACAATTTGGGTTGTTCTTAAGAAATAAACTTCTACCAATAAAAGTTGACTCAATTTTTTAGCTTTCAAACTATTTTTAGTTTTGGTTTTTATTAAATTAAATTTTGAAAAAACTCTTTCGCTAATTGTCGAGGTAGGTGATATTGTGAGAAGAGCATAAAAAAGTTTATCTAATTTTTCTGATCTTTTTAGATGTCTCTTTTATATTTTGAATTTTGAATTTTTTTATACTTTTAATATAATTATTTAATTCGCATAAAAGATTGTTATTTTCATTACTAGTAACATCTTCTATATTATTACTTTCATCTGAATTATTGCGGTTACTTTCAGCATAAAATAATCTGAAGTATAATTCATTTGGATATTCTGTAGTATGACTTTTTGAAGAATATTTTAAAAAACTTTTATTGCTCGGAAAATTTCCAGAATTTAAAAAAAATTATTAACGTATTTAAAAATTTTATACGTCTCTCATTTATTCTTATTTTAATACGTTTTCGTAAATCTGTTCCAAAATAATTAATTTTTTTGTTGTTGATCCAACAATTTTGTATACTTGAGGACACTTGTTACATGTGACTTTGTTTTTTTTTTTTTTTTTTTTTTAATTTTTTTCTTGGTAGAATACCGAACCGAGCTCAATTTTTTGGCTTTAGTGTATTTCTAACTTATTCACCTGAGAGTGTAAAAACCCCTTCTTCATTCAAAACATAGCACGACTACTAGGTATGCGCAGTTGGACAACAACTACAGACATCCAAAATAACAAATTTAAAAAAAATTTTACTTTTTTTTATGCATTTCAAACTAAAAATAATTTGTTCGATTAATTGACATTAATTAATCGATTTATTCGTTATTCGAAAATCGGTATTTTAAAATTATTCGAACAAGAGTTTCGTTCTGTTTGATCGATTAATCGAATTATTCTTAATCGGTTGACAACTCTATTATTTACAAAATCACTTTTTATTTATTCGTCAGTTATTTGCTCAATTTTCCTAATTTGCGCCATTAAATATTTATTCGAAATATGAAATTTATTGCTTGATCGAATGTTATTAGAGATTTTTCTCTCCTAGAATTGTACTTCAAATAAAAACATAATTTCAAAATGTATTTTTTTTTTTATATTTTAAACGTAATTGTACCAAAGAAAGAACTCTGTACTCTCAGCCAATATTTAAATTGTAGTGAATACCCTAGCTGTTTTTTTGCTGTTTTTGTTGCATTCCGAATCAATTTTTATAAATAAAAATGATCGTATAACACACTTATAAACATGTGTTGTTCTTTAAGGTCTTCGATTAGTTTTAAAAACGATTTTTTTTTGTTTATTTTTATGATATTTTTGTCACAAAAGGCCAGCAAAAATTAAACTTCTTAAGAGTTGTAAATTATATAAATCGCATGTGAGTTTGTATGGAGGAAAACTGAATTGTTTTATTACCCAATTTAAACAAAAAGGAGGCCATTGTCATGAAGCTCCTTATTTAGTTTTTTTCTTCTGTTATTTGTATTTGTGTAAAAGCTACTTTTGAATAAAATATACTTAAAGTCGAATTATGTATTGTATGCATTTCATTAATGTCAAAATATTTCAAAGACCAGTCGTGCTAAAATTGCCATATTTTTGTTTTTTGTGATTAAATCTTTAAAAAATATGGTGTTGTGTTTTATCAGGTCTGTCTATGAATTTGTACAGAAGTTTAAGTAATTTTGTATTTGACAAATTCTGAATATTCTGACACAAAAACTCGTACAAACACACATGTGTAATCTTTGATTGCTTTTAAAATAATCATGGAAATTTTTTGACATGGAATGCTAATGGAGCAAATTATTATATTATATGTCATTCCTAAAAGTATGCACCAACATTTTTTTTATGTTCCTTTTAATTAGAATTTATATATAAATCACATCCAACTATCTTTGCTACAGATCTAAATTTTCTTCCTGAAATAACTAGATTACTTTTCAAGAAAACGAAAGTCTTAATTCTGTATTTCGATACATATCTGGATATATTCGTTCACAAATTGTTAAAATTAAGATTTTATAGATTTTCCTTTTAAACATGTACATTTCAAATAAAATTTATAAATAACTAGAATACTTATTTGTTTTAGAAACACTTGAAATTACAATCGATTGTTCATAAAAATCACATAAAACCAAATTGTTGTCTGAGTGAACACAAATACACACGTATTTGAAACAGAAGATTTGTATGTAAATATCAACTAATCAAATTTATCAAAAATTCATTGAAAAATGTATGTACACAGAGAAAATTGTGCCTAATAAATACCTAATAAAATAGAACAAAATTAATAAGATATCTGTATGGTTTTTTTTTTCAAGAAGGAATTCTTATTATTTTAATAAGGAAAACCTTATTGAAAAAATCAATAAGAATACCTAATTAAATTTGTCCAAAATAAAATAAATCTCCCGTACAAATAAATTCATTTGCTGTTGTATTTTTTTCTATTTATTATAACACTTTGTTTTTAACAAACTGTGCAACAGATGCTTTTTTTTTTTGTATGCTTGTATGTATGTACGTATGCATTAGTAATGTTACGAATATCAATTTTTAGTATTCGCGAATACGAATACGAATATTAGAGCCACATAATATTTCAAATTTTATTAGAAAAAATCCCTCCCTTTGCTTTAGTAACAATAAATGGAAAAAAACTGTCACACTACTTAAGGTATTTATCATTATTATAGACATTGAGATGCCGAATTTGAAGACCACTACTGAACATTTTTAAATTACTTTACCTGCATACATACTTTGAGATTTCGTTTTTCTTAGTCTGCTTGCGCTTTTAATTAGTAATTCAGTGCTGTTTGGGAGAAGATATTTTCGCAGATGTGGCTGTGCACATGTATCGGTGGACTTTCAAATATTAAATTTTAGTTCTTCCATGTTTGAAGTCCAGCATTCCTCTACTGAGAATTGATTACTAACTTAACATGATATGAATTTATATATCAGACTTTAAGTTTTAAACGATAGTTACGAAATATAATTTTAGTTTGTTTTTTTATGAAGATTAATATCTTGCGTCAAAGATAAAGGAATTTCTTTCTTTAAATAAAAGTTATTATAAATTAATAAATTTTTGTACATTTTATGTAATTTTTTAAACTTTTTGTGCGGTTTTTTTTTTTCGTTTGGGAAAATGTATGTGCAACTTATTCGAGAAATATTCGCTTGATTTTGGCGAATACGAATATCTTAAAAAAGGCGAATAGTCGAATCCGAATGCGAGTATTCGTAACATCACTAGTATGTATATATTCTTATTAACTGGCATAAACGACATCAGCTTCTTCCGGCTATATTTAACTTGGCAGCACTGAATTTTGTGAGTTGCGAAAAAAGGTTGTATTTCATAAAACGAACTTAAATTCAATTAATAAAAAAATTTAAGTTGAAAAAAACAATTTTTTATGGTAAGGGGTGATTCATTTCGAGGTTCCCTACTTTTTTAAAGAAAAAAATACACAGAAAATTCAAATTTAATGGAGAATGTTTATTATCATTTGAAAGAACATTCTTTGGCATTTATTTTTTGAAGATTATGTCTATCAAATGTTGGCCGTTGCTACGTCGCAGATGGTCCATCCGTTGAGTCCAATTTTCGATGACTCGTTCGAGCATTTCGACCGGTAACTGGCGAATTACACGCGTGATGTTTTCCTCCAAGGCCTGAATCGAAGCGGGTTTGTCCGCATAAACTTTAGACTTTACATATCCCCACAGGAAAAAGTCTAACGGTGTGATATCACACGATCTTGGTGGCCATTCGACCGGCCCAAAATGTGAAATTATGTGCTCACCGAAATGTTCTCTCAATAAATCCATTTATTGATGCGATGTGTGGGAAGTGGCGCCGTCCTGCTGAAACCAAATGTCGCCGAGATCACGAACTTCAATTTGAGGCATCGAACAGTCGGTTATCATGGCACGATAACGGTCGCCAGAAATTGGCATCGTCGCTAAACGAAATTTGCCTCAAAACACATTCCTCACAAAACGTGAATTATCGTAATAAAGTTGAACGATTTTTAAACGTTGTTCAGACGTAAGTCTTTCCATTATGAAATGCCAAACAATACTAAACAAAAATAACATGATAGCATGACACGACTCACACGTGATCTGTCAAAAAAAGGCTATTGAAAAAAGTATCTCTACTTGGATCACCCTATATATCCAGAATTTAACAGTTGGATTTGACGTTTAATTCTGAATTCATTAAATTCATGTCATGAAAATTTGAAAATACTATAAATTCCCCGAACAAATCACAAAATACTATAGGTACATATTTTTCGTACATAATTTTATGAATTGTCTAAATTTAAAATTCATTGCCAACAAAAACTAAAACACCCATTATACAAATCATAATAATCATAAACTTGAGTAATGTTACACACAGCTACCTGACTCACATTTCAAACAAACAACGACTCGCCAATGTATGCGAGAAATTAAAATTCAAATTACAACTGAATTTTTGATAGCACAGTACAGGAGAGAAGAACAAAACAAAACAGGAATTTTTGACTCAATTTATGAATACGATATACAATCGACAACTTTTGAACATCAGTGTAGTGTGTTCTTTTTAGTTTAATTACAAGTAGTCTTTACTCGTGAAACAAACCCGATCAAACAAATAGAGATTTTTATAAATCGGTAAATGAATTGGGGTTATTAGCTAAACTATCGAGCAACTTCCCGCTTATTCCAAATTTAGTATTTTGAAAATCGGTCCATAAATAGAGAAACTATTAAATAATTAACTGTTACATTAATATTTTAGGGGAACAACTTGCCCCCGATTTCCCAATTGCGCCCCAACTTGAAAGCAAACTCTTTTTAAATAAAAAAAATTAATTTTGAAAATTAGCTGATAAACGAAAAAAAGCTATGAAGGAATTTTCAAATATTAAAAGTAAATTATACAACGGCATCGATAACGATATCGATATTCTTTTTTAAAGTCTGATAAAAATAACAAAATAAAGAAATATAACACTTTAATTAAAAAAAAATACACATTTTAAAAATCTTAAAAAACGAAAATGTTGTTGCTCTCCGTAAAAAACAAAACAAAACGAGATTGAGGAACACAGACTGGTGGAGGAGTACTGACTGACCTGGCGGAGGGGGATAGTGAGCGAGTGAGTGAATTTAGTTGATTTTTGTTTTGTTTCTTCATTTACATATCACTGCATTTCAATTTCAACAACATTAACATCAATTGACTGTAATGGAAAAAATTCAGAGTGACTGACTGACTCACTGACTGCCGGAGGATTTGATGACCAAGCTGCTGTTTTAAATGACTGAGTGCGTGTTTGTTTGTATGATGACGAGAGGTTGACTGTTAAAATTTAAATGCATCTGATGAATGTGTAAAATATTCATGCTCATTTTAAATTAACAATTTATTTTTTGACTTGAAAGACTTGTTGCATGCTACCGTAGGTGAAGATATTAATCGGGGGCAATTTACAAGAATTATGTAAGAGTATGTAAGTATGTATATGATAGTGTTGTATATTTTATGTACATAAAATTTTTATTTAAATTATTTTATGGACTTGAAAAATAAAGGGCAGATTTAATTTTTAATAACATTTTCGACGATTTGAGGTTATTTAGAGTTCGTTGCTTGAAATAAGTTTTGAGCGCTTAATGAATGCAGTTATTTTGTTAATCAAATTTGAGTTTGCTTACGAAACAGGCTCGCTGCTCCAACTTAATCTTTTAGAGGGGGAAGTTTTAAATTATATAAAAAATTAAAAAAAAAAATGTTTTCAAACCCTGTATTAATTAATGAGATATATTTTTTTAGTTTTAGCGGGGAAATAACGTTTTCACCTTCCCATAGATGCGTTCCTAAATAAAAACACAAGATTGCTTAGAACCTTTAAATGAAAATATGTGCAGTTTAAAGCGGCTGCTACTAGGACACATCAATATTCTGCATTCAACCGTAAAGTTGTTAATTTTCGCCTTAAATCAAGCCGGACGCTTTTTTGAAATGATCTTTCATTTTTTTTTTTGGGATACATATCGAGCCATAACCGCAAAAATAGCTTAAGCGACAAAAACAATTTCAACTTAAGCTTTAATGGCCCCAAACTTTAGGAAAAATAGCCTCAAACTTAAAAATAAAATATGAAAAATTTTCCCAAAAAAGGAAAAATGGCCCCAAAGTTCGTGTTTTGTTGTCAATACAAAACTTTGGAGCCATTTTTCATTTTTAGTTTGGGGTAATTTTTCATTATTTGTTAAATGAAAAATCGCCCCAAAACAGAATAAATGATATACCCCAAAAACAAATTTTATTATCCAAAACTGCCTTTCGAGAATTATTACTAAATGGCAACGTTGCTCGAAGTTCCGTGCATGAGAGAAACTTTGAGCCCCGCCGAAGGACAGCAATGCGAAACACCGTAAATAAAAGACTGTTGCTTTTAGAAGCACCATGAGACAGAAAGAGCTTGGCCGAAAAATTGTTCAAGTAAACAAGGTCTCCAAAAGAAGAGTGAAATAAATCCCCAAACTTGTATACGTTGGTCGATTTTTGGGTCAATCACTGGCAAGTCAGAGAGTCTTTGGTATCTACCGCCATGTCGGGAAATACCATGGCGGAGGAAGCTCCATGGAGCTTCTTACAGCGGCAGTAGTTTACTAACGGTTTTTTGCATTCCAGGCTTCGGCGGGGCTCAAGGTAACTCTTTTCCATAGAATTTCGAGCAACGTCACCGTTTACTAATAATATTTTTTGTTAAAAGAAAAATGGCCCCAAACAAAAATGAAAAATGGCCCCAAAATAGGAAAAATGGCCCTAAAAATAATTATTGTTGTTTTTAATGGAAAAAGTTTGGGGCTATTTTTCATTTTTTAGTTTGGGGCCATTTTTCATTTGGGCCATTTTTCCTTTGGGGCCATTATAAAAAAATATTATAAAACTTTTTGTAACATATTTAAGTACTGATAATTGTTTTACTCACCCGATTAATTTAAAAAATCGTACATTTGATGTAGACTCCAAATCACTGCCACTGAATTTAAGAAGTTTTGTATTCTAGTATTAAAATTTTTGTTTACGTATTAAGTTGTGTATCTTTAAGAATTATGCAAATCCACGGTTATATGTATATTAAAAAAAATTGTTATTGTTTTTGATCAAATAAAACACAACAAACACTTCAACTATTAGAGAATTTAAGCAAAACCACGATGCAGCAGCAACAAAGGCAGCCGCACATAAAAATTTATTAAAACAAAAAAGAAAAGCGCGTTTTTCACACACTATCGCTGTTTGATCGATCTCAAACACATACGTTCACACAAAATCCCTTGAACACTCTCGTACACGGAATAGATGATTACAAACACTTTCAATTTATTGACGATGTTGTTTGTCGTTGAAATCAATCAAATATTATTCCATAATTTTGTTTGATTAGTTTGAATTTGTTTTATATGTATATGAGTACTTGAAATAATCACACTATTGAACTGATTGGCTGATGGCCGCTATGACTAAATCACGTAGAGAGGGGAAGCATTTTATTTATTCATAAGATTCATAGTGTTGGAATTCATGGATCAGTTTTTAGTGTGTTTTGTTATAAAACACATTAGTGTATCAATAGTTTTGTGGTTTACCACTATATTGTAGATGAACACTTCTTTAAAACGACAATAAAATTTAATTTAAATGTTTGCCAAACAATTAACAAACAAAAAAGTTTGGAGCCAAGAGCGCCAAACAATTTTTTTTTTTATTTTTGTGTCTGTTAAAACAAACTTGTTCTTTTTTTTTTTTTTTGTAAAATCTATTTTCTGTGTGTTCTTCAGATTTTTATAAAAATTTTATCTGTACATACATACATATGTGTTTATATACATATGTAAATGTATACTACGTAGAAATTTCTATGTATGTATGTGAGATGTGGTTCTGATTTGGAATTTTAGCGTGACTATTAAAGTGGGTGTTGATTGTTCTTAATGTATTTCGTTGTTTTTTTTTTTTTTTTTTTTTTGTTTTTATTGTGATTGTTGGGGGGGTATTTTTTGCTCCTGTTGGTTTAGTTATTTTTATTTAGAAAAATTATTATTTTACTTTTTATTTTGCTGCTGTTATTTTATTTGCTTAATTAGACGTGCGCTGTTGTTTTTGTGAACGAACTTCTCCTACTGGCCTGTAAATAATCGAAAAAGAAAAAATTTTCGATAAACTTGTCGGTTTTTAAGGAAATTTTCAGTAGAAAATTTGTCTTTACAAGAAAATTTGCGATAACAATATTAATTAAAAACAGACAGAAGTGAAGAATAGTAGGAAAAAAAACAATAAGACACAGTTATTTAGAAGAACAGAATTGAAAAGAGATGAATAAATTTTGTGAGGGGAAAAAGGTGAATTGAAGTGTGTGGAAGTGTGCGTGTGTTTGTCTTCAAAGGGAAAAAGAATACGAATATTTGGTAAAATTTTTCAAAAAGGAAGTGATTATTCAAAACACTTAAAAAGAATTTTAAAAGCTTTATTATTTATGTCACACAAGAGTTCTTAGGACTGATTGTTATAAAGTGGACCAAAATAAAGTTTTAATGCGTCGAAGTTTTAAAAATTTACATCGGGTTTTTTTTTTAGGCCTCTCTCTAACTCTTCGCCTATACCACAATGTAAGTGAAGATTTTTGGTGCTTTTCACGAGAGGGACGAAAAAGTTCACACACTCGTTGTAATTTACATAAAATCACTAAAAAGAAATTATACATATATGTATATAAAATGCAGGATTACTATATTTCCTATGCAGATTTAATATGTTTAATTGTGAAGGATTTTTAATTTCCTGTAATACCTATAACGATCAGGCTTAAACTTTCATTTTTGTACATTTTTTTCTCTTAAAAGATTTATTGAAAATATATTTATATTGTTATACAAAATACTTTGGATTTTTCTGTAACAAACAAATAGAAATAAGTACTTTTTATGGAAAAAGTCACTTTTTTAGGAAAAAGCTACTTTTTATGGAAAAATGTACTTTTTTAGGAAAAAGCTACTTTTTATGAAAATAGTACCTTTTGTGAAAAATGTACATTTTATGAAGAAGAGTATATATTATTAAAATATTAAGTTTTTAAGCAAAAAGTTAATTATTATGCAAAAATTTACTTTTTTTATGAAAATGATACCTTTTATAAAAAAGGGTACATTTTAGTAAAATATTAACTTTTTATGCAAAAAGGTAATTATTATGCAAAAAGGTACTGAAAAATATACTTTTTAAAAAAATGTACTTTTTTGAAAAATATACTTTTTTGAAAAATTTAACTTTTATACATTTTTTTCAACTGTTTAAAATATTTCAAACTAGGCCTCTCTTTACAAAACATTGTCGCAAGTGAAATTAAGAGAAAGGCGCTTTGAATTAACGAAAATTATGTACCCGTAAAGACGGCAATAAACTGTGTACATATTTCGTATATAATTTTGCAAGAAAATATTATCTTTAAACAAACACTTCATTATATATTCACTTGTAATTTTCAGAAAAAAGAAGAAGAAATTTATATATGAGACAGAGTGTGTGCTGGAATTTGTTTATAAGTGAACAGAGTCAGAATAAAAACTGCAAGATATTAAAAGTGTTAAGATAATAATCACGAGAAAGTTTTTAGAGTTAAGGTTTCACATACACAGATATCCATGTACATACATATTTACACATAAATATTTATGAAGATGTAGGCATATGCAAGGAAAATTCTTTAGGTGTTTTGCAACCAAAGTAACACATAATTCTCATTTAGTTTAAAAACATGAAACATATACATACATTGATATGTAACAGAGTTTTAGTTGAAGTTAATATACAATATGCAAAATTGTTGTACACAAATTAGTTGGAGAATAATAAACCTCTAAATATATTTATTTACTAAAACGCAGAGAATGTCTACATACATACATACAATAATAAAATTATTTAAGAATCAATTTTAGTTAAAATAAATGGACGATAGAAATATTTGCGGAATTTTTTTTTTTTTTTATATTTTTAGAAAAGTGTGTAGGTGTGGTTTTGTAGCATGGTCGTTTAGGAGGTGTGATTGTAGTGTCGTTGGCAGTGTTTTGGGGACATTAAGAAAATTTTGGAACATGTGTCTGCTAATAATATACGTTGTTTTCTTGAAATTTTTTATATCTTTTTACGATTAAGATCAATTAATTTACGTTGCAAAATATGCTTAGCAAAAAAAAAAAAAAAAATATTGATTGAAAGAATCGCACAAAAAACCAAACAGACAAACACAAAATATAAATAAAAAAAAGTATAAATGCAGCAGAAAATAGAGAAGATAGAAGATTCACATAACAACAAGCGCTTATTTTTAATAGGAAATATATATTTAGGATTGCTTTACCGGAAATTTTAAACTTTTTTTTTTTTTTTTTTTTTGTAAGAAATTATTATTTGAAATAAAACAAAGTTAAGTTAAAAGTGCACAGTATAACAACAAACTTAAATAATAGAATTTATTATAAATAAATAGTATTTTAATAAAATTAAAAAAATATTAAATAATTGTTGTGATATTATGGTTGATAACTTAGGGCTAATAAATGACTACAAGATTATGTTGATTTCTTTTTTTTTTTTTTCAATTCTTATCATATTTATTTATAATTATGAATTTTTTAAATGAATTTGTTTGGTTACTCTATATTACATAACTAAATGTAAATGTATAAGTTAATTGTTGGCAAATTATTATAGAATTTGATGATCGTTTTGATAACCCTTGTTACAACCACCCCAACTTAACTATCAAGCACCTGTTTATTTAGTTGCATGCCATAAGATGTTTTTCGTATTATAAATTATAATCAAAAGTGGTTGTGAACCGTGATAAAAAAAAAATATAGTTAAATTCTGTTATAGCATTGACAGCTTAAAGTACATATTTTGGGTTGTGAATCATAATTGTTACATTAGTTTTACTAAACTTATAGCCATTAGATGTACAAAACGTGGAAATGCATTTATTTGCATGTATAAGAAACAACTTTAAGCCGATAAAAATGCGGTATACGAGTATACAGTGCAAGCTCGATTTTCGCGACTGATTAAAAACCAGACCTGACGCGAAAACTGCTATAACAGAAACCAAAATTTGTAAATGTAAATATGTAATTTATATAATGCGTAGTAATGGATGTATTCCAGGTCATCAATTCGATTTTCAGAGACAGCATTGCACTATCGAAGAAACTCATAGAGTTGTAAATGTAGTTAGAAATACTTTTAAAAGAAACATAAATATTGCACAGACTTTTTATAAAGTAAGGCACAAATTAACGCAAAATCTATCTGATAACACCGTCAGGTTTTTAAAAACCACTTTAAGGTAAAGACAATTTGTAGTAAGGAAAACTGGAAAAATGGCTAATGTAATGGCGGATAAAAGTTAATTAGCGGAAATGTGTACATGTCACTTTTATATTGCGCAGGAAAACATACATACACAGACTATACCGCAGCAAACTAATGTAAAATATCTTGGCGTTCATCTTTGATCGTCGGTGGAAGAATAATTGTATGTAATTTTTAAAATTCGAATTGTTTTTATTGATATGTATATTTATATTATAAACATTTTAAAAGGAATTGTAGATTTTGAATCGCATTTTTCCATTATTGGGTACTCAGCTTTCTTTAAAATGCAACGTTTATAAATCTCTATATTTTTTTAGAAATCGTTGGCTTTAGAATATGTTGTACTTTTTACATATTAAGAGATGTATTTACACAAAAAATTACACGAATAAACTTACAAAATATAATACATTGTAATCAAATTTAAAGAAATAGATAAAAGTCGTGAAAATAGAACTCTTTATTCGTAAACTGTCGCGATTATAGAACCTGCATATAAAAATTAGGCCGTCACGATAACCGGGCCGTCGGAATAATGGGTAGTCACCAATACCGAGCTTGCACTGTAATTAAATTTTCTCCCTAACTAATATGATTTCAATTTATAAATGTCAAAACGAAGAAATTTTCAGACCACAAGCGAATCTAACAGTCCAATGATCGATTGAGATACATATCGCACTTGATCAACAAGAGGGCATTAACTCAAAGTTTTAAAATTTTCAGTAGAGGCAAAAAATTTTTTTTTACACTATTCTTCTATTACAAAGAGAGATACAACTGTAGTTTTTTGGGTGAAAGAGTGGAGAAAATCGTGTAAAATTTTTGCAGTAGATATGTAGATATGACCACTGTTCATCGATTTCTTGCAAAAAACGAAATTTTAAAAATTTTGAGTTAATACCCTCTTGTTGATCAAGTGCGATATATTTTTTGTATGATCAAAACAAATTGTTGATAATTCTAGCAAAAAAAAAAAAACAAAAAGTCAATTACAAAAGCTGAAGATCCAACATAATCCAATTCTAGCCACGCAAAATAAACGTACCATTTTAATTAAAAAAATCTATATATCATCATTAGGAGGCGGGTCAACGTGGCCTCCGATTTTCCAAAAATAAAACTATTAAAGGATAAAACTATAAACGAGAGTATTCAAACAATGGAACAAGATATTAAATAAAGACGATAATCATGTCTTCAGAAAGGAAAAACTTGCCCACCGATTGTAAAAAGAAAATTGATGGAATCAAGGAAACCTGTTCAAACAAGCAGAAGTAATTTAAAAATCGATTTATAAATGGAAGAGTTATATGATAATTAATACCTTAACTTTCCCCCCAATTTTCATATGGGAACCAACTGCCGCAAACCCTTTCAAAAAAAAAAAAAAAAAATTATTTTAGAATTATGTAAGTCATTTCCTACCTCATTTTTTTTAAAGCGCAAATAAAATAACATCATTCGCATGACCAAAAAAGTCCTTTAACTATGCAAATGGAATTCTTAGTTTAAGAAAAAGCTGGATGTAAATAAAATTTTCTAAATTTTAATAAAATTCTAATTAAATTTAGGAAATTTTTAGTACATGTTTTTTTTCAGTGTAGTTATACATATTTATATTTTTGAAATTAAAAACAAAAAAAAAGGAAAAAAACAAAAATTTGAAATAAACTACTGACAACAACAACAACAACCAAAATCATGCTGGATATTTTGGTGATATTTTCAAAAACATCGTGGAATTAAATTTACCAGTAGACGTAGTGAAAAATACAACAATATATATATTTATTTATTAATTTGTATATGTGTATATGTGTATATATGTATGTGTAAATAAAAAAAAAAAATAGATATGTCGGTCAAGTGTGATTTCGCATAACGTTGAATGTGCTATTTTGTTTTTCATGTCGTCAGTAGACAATTATTTTGAATTGTAAAACCGGTGACTTTTTAACCGACTTTTAAAAAAATGAAGGACGTTATCAAATCAAAGGGGATTTTTTTCATCTCTATCATTTATGATCCAGGCAGGTTATCAATTCTTAAGCTCTCACAAATTTACTAACATAAATACGTATGTAATTTAGAGAAGATCATATAAAAGGTTTTCCAATAGGAGTGATATGATTTCTTAAAAAAAAACAACAACTTATTGTTAAGGAAATTTAAATGTTTTTTATTTAATGTGAAGTACAATCGATACAATTAAGTTCTAAATAAAACGTCATTCAAATGGCCTCCACGACTTCTTATGCAGGAACGAATTCGCTGAACCCAATTTTCGAGCACTTTTCCCGCTAAATCAAGTCGTATGTCATGAATGACACGTTCAATATTGACTTGTAAAGCTTGAAGAGAGTCTGGTTTATTTCGAGGGACCAATGATTTCAAATAACCCCACGAGAAATAGTCTAATGGTTTTAAAGCCCAACTTCTTGGAGGCCATTCAGTATCACAATTTCTTGAAATAATCGAATCTCCAAACATTTCTCGCAATAATTTAATTGTTGCATTTGCTGTGTGGCACATAGCCCCGTCTTGTTGGTCCAATGGCTTCAGTTCTTAAGTGAGAGCAATTTTATACGGATGCAAACCCAAATCCTTTCTAAATATCTGCCAGATTGTGGTTTGAGACAGTTCCAATTGTTGAGAACGTCTTGGAATCGGCGAATTGCGGTCTTTAGCAACACTTGCCTGAACGGCAGCAATATTTGCATTACTTCGAGAGGTTCTTTGTCTTATTGGCACTTGAACATTATTATTTTTTTTTTTTTTTTTGTAGGACCAGCACTCAGGTGATGACCCCTAGCTATGCCATGCATTGTGCCAGTACTAGGGAGAAAGGGACACAGTAAAGGTTTATTGTAGAGTGGTTAGATTAAGAAAATGCAGACTATTACGATTAAGCCTATAATTCCTTTACAACACTGCTATGGGGCTGTGCACATATTACGTAACGCTCCAAGGGGGGTTAAAGATTTGTTACGGATTGGAAATTTTGCACTGAAAAATTATTAAAAAGCGTTATGGAGAGGGGGGTATAAAATCTCTGAAAACAGCGTTACGTACTTACTTACTTTTTTTAAAAGGACAGTCCTTTTTTTTTGACACATTTGAGATGCCCATGATATTAGCTATTTCACGCACTTTTATTCGTCCATCATTTAATACCATATCATGCACTTTGGCTACAATTTCTGTTATTGTTGCTGTTTTTGGACATCCACTACGTGGTTCATCTTCAATGCTTGTACGACCACGTTTAAATTCAGCAACCCAATTTTTTACTGTTGCATATGAAGGGGCACTTTCACCTAACACATTCACCAGATCATTATGGATTTCTTGTCCCGATAAACCATTTTTATGTAAATTTTTAATGAAAATCGCGGATGCGTCTTTTGTGAACACCTGTTTCTATATGAAGGAGTTGCCAGATCGAAACAAAATTTAACATGTGTTCATAGCAGAGATGGAAGTTTCCAAAACACTTAACTTTTTTCTGTTTATACCGCGCTTTTTGTGCTACGCTAAGAACTTTCCGAACTCGTAGATATGGCATACTAAATCCAGAAATTTACGAGTAAGTGCTTCTAATCTTGTGAATGCGAGTGTATATGTATGTATTAGTATCTACGAATTAACTTTAATTCTGACAGATAGAAAAATCGAGAGTATATGTATGTATATCTGCTTAGTGGGCATTTCTTGTTTACAAAATGGGAATTTTATGTGTCTACATGATATATACATATGTACATATATATTAGTGATGTTACGAATATCAATTTTTAGTAGTCGCGAATACGAATACGAATATTACTTTTAATGCGTAGAGCCACTTAAAATTTTGAATTTAATTGGAAAAAATCCCTCCATTTGTGTCAGAGGCAATAAAATGAAAAATAAACTGCCACACAACTTTAGAGATTTAATATTATTATGACATTGAGATGCCGAATTTGAAGATCTCTACCGAAGATTTTTAAATTATTTTTCTTACATACTTTCAGATTTCTTTTTTCTCCCTCAGCAGTTTGCGCTTTTAATTAGTAATTCAGTGCTGTTTGGGAGAACGAAATGATTAAAACTTAATATAGTTTTGTACATTTTATATCCTTTTTTTATATGTACATAGGTATGTATAATTTTTTCATGGAAAGTATGTGCAAAATATTCGAGAAATATTTGATTCAATCTGGCGAATATGAATATCTTAAAATAGGCGAATAGTCGAATAATCAAATACGAATACGAGTATTCGTAACATCACTAGTATGTATAGTGTGTCTACTTATAAAGGAATTTTGCATTTGTTTATAAATCAATGTATGGATGTGTATGCCTATGTGAAGAAATAGGCATGTGTTTTTTTTAGTTTAGTTTTTAATAGTAAACAAACATACAAAAAACAATTTAAGAGATCTTAAATTACAAATATGGTGCTAATTGAAATATCAAAAACAGACACAACGGAGAGAAAAAAAATCATAGCAAGCAAATATTTACATGAATTTTTTTACAACTACACACACACACACACACACATACGGCATAATAATAAAAATATAAATATAACAAATAACAACAACATGAAGAAAAGTATTGTGCGATAAAACAGCAACAAATAAATCAATGCAATACAAAATAATACATCATGAACGTACAGTGAGTAGTCAAGTGACACAATTTATGTGTATGTATTGTAAAAGCATTTGATTTGCAAAAATTATTAAAAAAAAAAAAAAAAATCTTATAAAAAAAGTTCAATTTGAAAATGTTTGTTGGCAAATTAATCAATTACATTTCATATGTATAGAGAAAAATTTTTAGACGTTTGTAGTATTTTTTTAAAACAGATAAAGCATATGATACAATTACACTGTGCTACAAAGTTAAGGACATTTGGATTTTCTGGAAGTTGTAGTTTAAGCAAATAAATACTTTAGAATATTATTTGCAAATATGTTTCTAAGATAACATATGTATGTATGTATGTTTCAATTTACACATTTTTATGTTAAACACTTTAAGCCCCTTCATTGAATTGATAATGGTGCGAAAACAGGGGTATTTCTAACTAAATTTAATAGTTTAAATTTTATGGCCCAATTCCTAAAGGGGACTATTTCTATTTTACATAACGCTGGTTTCCGATATTTTAATGCCCTGACCACAAACCTAACTTTACAGTGTAGTTAATCTTTAAACCCATCCTCCTGCAGCGTTACGTATTGTCGCTCTTAACCTGAATGAAAAACAATATTATCGGATATTTCTCGCTGTGTATCACAAGATAAAGCATAAATCATTTAAAATAAAAGCTTGATAATCCAGACCCTCGCTTATCTGTATTATTCGGAAATCCGGACAATGTTTTTCATTAAATTATGTACTCTGTAATCCGGATTGTATACAAATTGCTGTGTAGTGTTAATCTCTATTAATTTTTACTCCAAATATATTGATTTTTTTTTATTATTTTGCTGCAAAAACAAACTATTTTCTACGCAATTCCATGTTTTTTTCTTCTAAAACATATGGGGTATTCACACTGTAGTCAAAGTCATATGTCATAAAATAATAGCACACCAAAGTATGACAAGTGTGAACACCCCGTCATAAATAACTGTACTGTCATAATTGTGCCAGCTGATAAACATTTAACAACACTCCATTTTTAGTCGGATTATTGCGCATACATATGTTTGCATTTTGGCTTATATGTAAATGTTTTTCAATTGTTAATATAGAACACAATAAATTTCCTGTAAATTTTCTAAAATGTCCATTATCAATTAAAATTAATTTTTTTTTTATCTATACGAACTTGTTGAAATAAATATAATCAAAAGTAGCTGTTGCCGGTAACAAGAGCTGAACTATTTTTTGGACGGCGGCAAGTGGAAAAACGTTCACAAGCTGCCAGGCAGATCACTTACACAAACACATATTTTCATTCAAGGCGAATAAATTATAAGGTGGATGAAGTGGCGAATTCACACGAATTTATACATTACCTACACTGTCAAATTTGTTACATATTTTCCGGCGCCTTCGTGCAAAAGGTAAATTAATTACGACTACAATAATTCAACAACAAAGCAAACAACAGGCATTTTGTTTGTGTAAACGGCGAACTCATTACCTACGCTGGCAAAATTCTCTATGCATAAAAAATTACATTAAAATGGCGCCGGAAAATATGTAACAAATTTGACAGTGTAGGTAATGTATAAATTCGTGTGAATTCGCCACTTCATCCACTTTATAATTTATTCGCCTTGGTCGTGCATATATCTGGTAATGAATTTGCCTTGTTTTCATTCTTGTGTTATTTAAAAGTATTCTAAATATTATCGCCGGCTCGAATAAGGAGTTGCAGCTGCTCGACTAAGATTTCTACTGTTATTTTATGACAAACCATAAACATGCCTTAAAAGGTCTTATTATTATATGACTTTTTTGCTCGAAGCTCAACAACAATTTTTTTAAACTATTGTAAAATAATAACATAACGACAATATGACTGATATGACAACAATGTGAACACCCCAATAGAAAATAAGGGTTGTATTTATGTTAAAAACTTTTTTTTTTCTTTGGTTGGTTTTTATTAATTCTGAAATACATGTAGATATGTATGCTATGAACACATGTTTTTGTTTTTCTGTTCTTTTTAAATGTAATTATTTATTTAAATGATTAATAAATATAATATATACATACATATGTATGTCATTCGATATGTGTTTTAATAGCATTGTTAATGCAAAAACAAAGTTTTACAATTTTTTTTCGTTAATCCGCATAATTTAATAATCCGGATTAGGGTCTGCAATCACTTTTCTGGACTATCAAGTTTTTACTGTATTGAAAAAAATTGTAGATCTTCGATTTATAAACCGGGTATATCCCATTTCAATTCCGGAGCTGTTAAATCAATGTCGAGTATGGACTCTAGTAAAGGACTACTTCGTAAACAAAAAACAATCGTATTGTTCGGCCACATTGGCTCTTTGCTAAAAACAAAGCCACATCCTATGTATTTAGTACAGTGATAGCCAAAAAGAGAATCTAGGTAGTAGTAGTGTTTATGAAGTATGTATGTATTAGTGTAAATACTCAATGTATTTATTATTTATTATTTTATTTTTATTTATTTGCGTATAAATTATAAGCTTGAATAAAATAAAGTAATTGTGAGTTGTTGCAAATATTTGTTGTGTATTTAATAAAAAAAAAAAAAAAAAATTAAAGAGAAATATCAAAAGGCAATGCGACATAAATTTGCTTGTGCAAAAGCTGACTGAAATTATTGTTTATTTTTTACATTTTTGTGAGTTTTTTTTTGTTTTCATTCGGTTGTTTTTTCATATAAGAAGACGAATGATGTTCGGCACGCTGGTGCCAATTTGGTCTTCGGTGATTTAGTGCATTCATCACTACTTTTAACATAAACAGCGGAATGTTAACCAGTTAAGAGTTCTGAAAATGCAACGGTTTGTGTCTAGGGTTTTTTATTTTAAACTAAAACTTCACACACATTTTAGTTTTTTATAAACTTTAACAAGAAATAATTTTTCGTTCTACATTTATGCTTCTCTATGGTGTTTTTTTTTTTTTTTTTTTTTTCAAAATATACTTTGGGTCATAGCAAGCGCAAGACGGTGATGCACATATGTGGCTCTCATTGAGTTAAGAATGTTTCGCGACTTATAGTCCACATATTTTACAATTCATATTATTACGTAAATATATCACGTTTGTGCCTGAAGCGGCAAACATAATCCAATTCGAAGGACCACAAATAAAAGTTCGTTTTTAAATTGTTCGTTCTGTCTCCAGTTGGCCGGTTTACAATTACAATATACATACTTAAAAAATAATGAGAAAATAAACAAGTTATTTTTATCTGAATGAACTAAATAAAAAAACAAAAGTGAATCATTTAAAAACAAACGAATATTTATAAAATATGGAAGTTGTATTTTGCACTAAATAAAAAATATGGCTTTGTTTGGCAAATTTGTACACGAAAAACTTTAATAACTAAATAAAGAAAACTTAAATAGTACATATGTATGTATGCGTATTCAAGTCATCAATCATGCTGAAACTTACATACAACGACTCTGACTTCTATACGCATTTTATGACTTGAAACCCTTGTACTGGTAAAACAAAGCAAAAAAAAAAAATTAAACTCAAACTCACTACTCTAAAGACGCAATTCAAGGTCTCTCCAAACGCACATTTTTATGATTCACATTTTGCTATTGTTTTTTATGCTACGAACGTACATATTGGTGTACTTGTCAGTGAGTCTGGCATTCAGATAAACTCACCTTACAAGCAACTTCCCGTCAGCTTCTTATATAACATCCATTATTATCAGTTGTATTATTATTATTTTCTTTTTGGTTTTTTGTTCATCAAGACGATAATTAACTTAAAAGATTTTAATCACGAGATTTTGTGAAAACCGAATTTATTAAAATTAATGGATTTCAATGGAAAAATATATTATGTACGAAAAAGACAAGGCAGATTAAGGTGCCGTTTCCACAATACAGACAAGTGACTTGTGTAGAAATTTTGTATGGGAATCACTCAAAAAGCGAGAGTTTGTATTATAGAAACCCCACATAAGGCCGACTTCTTTTATTACACATTAATGGTTACACCACACGTTTCTAAGGTAACTTATTCATATACATACACTATTAAATATGTGAAAGATACTTGTTACCTAGTTTTAAGTGAAAATGTGTGGTGTGGTGGTAACTGTGTTTATCGAAATATAACATGTCAATAAATATTTCACTAATTTTCGTTAGATCTATAGAAGGCCAAGACAAATTTTTTAGTTTTATAAAATTATTAAAACTTTGCAAAAAGTATACAATTGCAGACAATAAGAAATAAAACCCATTTCCGTTCGGCACAATGATGCCCCAAAAAGTTAAATAAGCCAAACAGAAAAAAAAAAACAAAATCCTACTACTGAATGACATTAATTTTAATTTTTTAACAATGTTTTAAACAAGAAAACTTACTAAGAATAAAAAAATAAATAAAATTAAAATAATAAACAATGCAAAAGATTGTAGTCGATAGGAAAACCTAACAAAAAAAAAAAAGATATCAGAATAAAATAAAAAGAAACGCATAAATTTAAATTTTAAAATAAACTGTCAGAAAAAAATAATATGGCAGAGCAAAAATCCCAATGGCGGACAAACTGAGTAAAGACGCGCTAAAAGATTGTACCGAGTGCAGCCATAAACAGTAGAACGGATTGCTAAAAAAAAAGGCAAATTGATGACTCGAAAAAAATTAACCCTGGTGGCGTTTTTCTCTACACGAAAATGTTGCCTTTTCTGGCCTGCACAATAAAAATTTACAAAATACCATCTATTTTTCCAGATGTCTATTTATTAGAATTGAATCAAGCATTTCTACAAATAAGAAAATATTAAATTTCTATATTTTTAGTAAAATTACTCTGAATGTAAAAAAAAACTAAAAGTTTTTTTATTAACACAACTCTATGTCTACTAATTTATTTGGTAGTTTCTTGAGGAAAGGCATAGAAAAGCTAACTTGTATTGCATTATTGCAGTGTGCCAGCGGTGTTAAGAAGGAATGCGCATGAATTTCACTAAGCAGCTGCAAGTATGTATATGATATTTTTGGAATATGCCAACGATTCTGCAAACATTACCAAGGGTGCTGTTATGCACATTACGCGAAATCCTCTACTAATATCTGCCACCAAGTGTAATGCAAATGCTTTCAAATTACAATAAAAGTATGACAAAAATGTTAACAGAGTTTGTTTCGAATCGAAATATATGTATATAACGAATGACCTTAACAGAGATTGAGTTCTTTCTCTCTCGCTTTGTACTATACGGTTGAACCACTTCAGCCAATCGCAGCTTCAAACTTGCATCACACTATTAATACCTTCATGATCCAAACTATTAGGCAAAATAAATCTAAATAAGACATATGAGGTAAGTTTTTTGAATCAAGAAAAAAAGGCCTCAAGTAGGCAAAATTACACAAATCTTCCAAAAGAGAAAATTTCTCCAAAATTTAGGAAAAATTATCTTAAATATAAAAATAAAACATGCAAAATGGTAAAAAAAAATAGGAAAACAATTTCTTAAAGTTCCCATTTTTGTTTTCAATACAAAAAACTTTGGGGCCATTTTTTTATTTTTGGCTTCTAAAGGTGTCGCTTAATAAGTCGATGAAAATATATTGAAAGTTAAAAATAAAAATCTTATAATTTTATTATAAAAATCGAAAACTCGCTAAAAAAAATATTGGAAATATTCCGAAGAAAGCGAAAATTCCGCGAAGTCCAGAAAAGAAATTTCACAATTATTCCCAGCAAACAGCTACAACAAAATTTTTCTAAATCCAGCAACTCCTTAAAATTTTACTAAAATAATTTGGAAAATTGAACAAGAAACTTGTCGTGAAACAAATTAATTCAGAAACTCACTGAAATTATGAAAAATTCTTTATACTCGTATAAGACAATGTTGCAGGAAACTCTCAGAAAATTCTTCGTTCTTCGAAAATTTAAAAAATCAAAAGTAAAATTTTATGTAGTACATATTTACTAGATGATCCGGCAAACGTTGTTTTGCCATACAAAATATTTCTAGTGCATATTTTGGGTGTGGCGAATGTATTGTAAGTGTCTGACGATGACCGCCGATGAAAAAAATACCAAACAATAATTTTTTTTCCTGTTTGAAATACGAACGACGACGATTCTCCTGCATGAGGCGGACATAGAGCCATCTGTCATTCAACAACAAAAATAATTATGAGGCGGACATAGCGCCATCTGTTGGGTTAATAGTTTAGTAAATACAGAAATTGCCCCCTCCCTCCCCTCCTGAAGCACCAAGCGGTTTTAAAAATAGATAGTAGCAGATTCTCAGACTTACTGAATATGCATAAAAAATTTCATAAGAATCGGTTAAGCCGTTTCGGAGGAGTATTATTTCGAACATTTGTGACACGAAAATTTTATATATAAGATGAACTCAACGTTGAAACCATTATTTGATTTTATTCGTTGAATTACACAATAAACTAGTTTTATTTAACGTATAATACGTTGAATTTGAGAAACTCGTTCAATTTATTTAAACACAATGAACAAATACTTTGATTCAAAGAACCTGTTTCTTGATTTTAAGTAACAAGTAACAAGTAAGTAAGTAACGTTGATTTTGTTGTATGAATACGTTGGATCAAGGAATAAATTCTTGAAAATAAACGTACGGTTTCAACGTATGGTTTCTTAACTTCAACGAACTCTACGAGGTACGTTGAATTCAACAAGCCAATGATTGCCATACGTTTAATTCAAAGAACCTGTACCGTGGGTGAAAAATGAGGAATAAATTCGTTGAATTTAATTGATTTTTTGGTTGAGCGTATGTACTAGTGATGTTACGAATACTCGTATTCTTATTCGACTATTCGCCTGTTTTAAGATATTCGTATTCGTATTCGCCAAATTCAAGCGATTATTTTTCGAATAATTTTCCCATACATTTTCCAAAAAAAATCATACAAAAGTTTAAAAAAAGTACATAAAATGTAAAAAAATATATTAATTTTTATTAAAAAAACCCATTGTATTTCACGCAGAGTAAGAAAAACGAGTAAAATAATTAAAAAATGTTCTGTAGAGGTTTTCAAATTCGGCACCTTAATGCAATAATAATGTTAAATCACTAATTTTTTTTTTTTCATTTATAGGTAGTTACTAACGCAAAGGCAGGGATTTTTTCCAATTAAATTTGAAATATAAACCTCAAAAGAAATATTCGTATTCGTATTCGGCGAATACTGTTTTAAATATTCGTATTCGTATTCGCGAATACTAAAAATTGATATTCGTAACATCACTAGTATGTACATACGAGTACATACATATGTTATTCTTTCGAAAAAACAGGCTAATTGCAAGGAGCTAAAAAAGGATATCCCTTAAAAATGAGTTCTCATAAGTTTTGATGGCAAAGCGAACAACTAGATCTCAAAATCGTGAGCATTTCTTGAGCGTGAATTTTTGTGAACATAATTTTGTGTGTAATCATGTGAGCTTGCACACATATTTTTATTGTGAGCATGCATGATCGTGATTGGAAAATAACAAACGATTACGTTTCTCTTGAATACGTATGCAGTTTTTAGTTTAACCAAAGAAATAGAGATAGTCTCCGAAGTTATTTATTTATTAATATTATTTTTATTTTGCCATCCAAACCACGGTACAAAATAGTTCATTTGGTGGTTGCTTGGTTCACTGCTCGTATAAGATTCCTTATATCGCATAAATTTAGTTTTCAAGAAATTATTTTCACTTATGTATGTTATACTGGTGGGACAGACAAAAACTCAAGTACTAAACAAACTTAAATTTATACAAAATAACAAAACCAACAACCAGTTCGCTTGACTGGCTCTGACTTGTTGAATGGACTGACTATAAATAAAAATTCCCAAAATATATAATGAACCAACATACATACATATCTATGAGTACATACACACAAGAACAATTTTTTATATGTATGTTCATTACAATCGCATTCATCAGCTTGATCAGGGCTGCAGTCAGTCAGTCAGTCACTCAGTCCTCATAATCGTGGTAGTCGTCATATGTGTATTATTTCTTGTTGAAGAGAGTGAAACCCAATACCACCAAACAAACTAACAAACAAAAAATGAAAATATAAAACTAAAGTTGATTTTAAAACACTGACAACCTCTTTACTCCACAATCAGCCATTCGAAATTCAAGGTCAAACGTGTTAAAATTTTCAAACCGGCCGTTCAACTGGATAACTTTTATTTCTTTATGTCATCGTCGACTTTTGTATGTCGAAGAGAAGTCTGTAGAATCACAAATTAAGCAAAAAATTAAAAGAAAAAATTGTATGAATACATACAAAAGATCCCCAAGTCTGATGATAATCAGCGGACCATACAACCATTAAACCACGTTTGTTTTATATTTTTTTTTATGAGTGAAAGAAAGGGTTTTGAGCAGGTTATTTAAATTGAGCGCAAGGAAAGAATTTTCATTATTATCGCTTGAAATTAAAATTATAGCAACAAGATTATTTGGTAAAAAGAAAAGCTCCACTTTTTCTTTTTTGTTTTGTCATAAACATACCTACACACATACATACTCGTACATACATATATTAGAAATTATATATATGTATGTGCCATGCAAAGTTGTAAATTAAATGCTTATACAGGAATTTATCTCGGCGTGCAAATTAAAAATGTGTGTAATGAAGATAAATTTAAGCATAATTAGCAAAGATGCAAACCAAACATTTTAGCCGAGTCAATTTAGCAGTCTACAGAGCATTATTTAACATTTAACAGCTGATAAAACTTATTTAGGATTATTATTTGGTGTAAACGGTATTATTCTGAGAATTGCACATATTTTTAATCTAAATTTCTTTTGATGAGTTCGATACGATTTGAGGAGTTTTTAAAACAATGAAAAGGATTATTGTTCACCCCTATCATGAATAATTTTTCCCTCGAAACTTTTCTCTTTCCCTATATTTGCAATCGTGAAACAATTCCCCTTGAATAATTTCACGCCAAAATAAAATTCCCCTAATCGTTAATGATTTTTTTTCCGCGGGTTTTTTTTTACTGCCTATTTCACTATGTCGAAAGAAAATTTCCACATGTTTTCATTCGTATAATTACATTTAAAGCAAAAACAAATTCTAAAATGTATTTGTACGAATGAAAATAAAATTCAAAATTCTTTCGACATCGTGAAATCGGCAGTTAGATTTGATTATTTAAGTTTTCTCTAAAATAAATATGTCCGTGTATATTTTTGAACAAAAATTTCTATGATGTCTTATTTTTTTTTTCTAATCTTCTTTCCTTTTTTACATTCACTGATAACTGATAGCGGGAATAATTTTTCCCCTTCGAGGGGAATGAAAATTTCACGGGAACAAAAATTTCACTTGCTATTCACAATAGGGGTCAATACATTTCTAGTTCCTACAAACCAAAAACGAATTTGTTTTGTGCAGGTCTATTCCTACGGGCAATACTACACGTTCACTATATATACTGAACGCAATCCAGTAACGGGATATTTATTGAACGTATAGCATGCGTTAAGCTACAATATGAAATCTGAATCTCGGATCGCAGATCACAGGCTTTTTTTGGTTTTCTCCCAAATCTGAAAATTTTAACACTACCTGCGCAGCACAAATACTGACGTGATAAATATTGAACATGTAGCATACGGTCGCGATCCATCAATCGATTGAAATTGATTACGATGCAAGTATCACAATATAGGCTGACTTCCAAAACGTCAATTGCTTAGTGTTTGAACGGAGCATCACATTTCATAACCCCGCAGTACAATAATTATACAATGTATACCATTTCAAAACGCCGCCGCCAAGTATTTTTAACGCAGTAAGAAAGCAAACAAGGCATCGGTTTTATAGTGGATTCATTGTTTCGGAACTTTGCATATGTATGTGATTTAAATACAGTAACAATACTGTATACTGTATAAACTTTGTATACGAACGTTTTGGAAGTCAGCCATATATTAACGTTGTAGCATTGCCCTAAAGCTTAGCCTCGCAATATTTAGCCTGCAAACCCTAAAACAATGAATGAAAGAGACAATAGACAGAAGACACAAGAAGAACTTTTGCTTTTATTATTTGTCTTTTTAGTGTGTTTTTTTTTTAACAAACTTCAAATGAAATGGTGAGTAAAATTTTCAGTGGAAGATATACGTATGTGTTAAACTCTTCTTCGATATTAGTCTGCCTGAGAAGAACAAAAATAAAACTTCAATTTCAGATTTTTTTTTTTATATTTTAAATTCTGTGTTTTATAGTTCATTTGGCTCGAAAAGAATATAATAATTGGGATCACGTAATTCTTTTCATCCTTTTTTTTTTAATAATTTAAAACAAATAATTACACGAGTTATACAGATGATCTTAATAAATGAGTTCAGAAAAATACTGAAAATTTAAAACAAAAAAGTCGCTTTTTGTATGACTTGAACAAAAAATAACACAGAATTTAATTACAACTTTATGGAGAATTTTTTGAGTTAAAAAAAAAAGTAATTATTATAACAGCAGTAACAACATTTTTATAAATATTTAAACAATAAAATACTTGTTTTTAGCCTAAAAGACAGCAAAATTAATTAAATAAATTCTAAACGTAGATATAATAAAAAAATAAACACAGAAAGAAACTGGAAATTAGTTCAATGACTTTATTAAATTAATACTATTTGCTGCTTGCTGCTGCTGCTGTTGCTCTTTATGACTTCATACTTACATACATATACAACCTGTCAACTAGTATTGATTTATCAGAAGATCTTTTTGACTTTTTAAGATCAAATAAGGAGATATTACAAAGCCGAGTAATATTAACACCAAATTTTTTTTTAAGTAGAAATACGAGGGTTATTTTATAATTTTAACGATATGGTAACACCGCACCATATGGTGTATAGAAACTACCCTTGAAGGAAAAGAGTGAAAGACACAAGACAATTCAAGTGGATCTGCAAGTAAAATCAACTGGTTTGTGTTGTCAGTCTTTATATGAAAAGGATGATCACATTCGCACGTTTTACTCAGTTAAGCAAAGTTATAGAATCTTCCATATGTCGCATAAAAAATAATGTGTGTGAAGATAAATTTAAATTTAACTAGCAAAGATTTCAACCAAGAAACTTAGTCAAGCCAATTTTGCAGTTAACAGAGCACTGTTAAACAATTAACAGTTGAGTTAAAAATTGATTAAACTCATTTCGGATGTATAGGAATATCCCACTTTATACAAATGGTAGTACAGGGGTCGACTATAATGCAGAAAAGGTGACATATCTGTAATAATCTTGAGGCTTTAAAAAAAAGCGAATTTAAATTTTCATATGAAAAAAACTTCTGGAGAAGATTAGTGGATATTATGGAAAAATAGTGATGTATAGGAATATCCTTCAGAACGGTAAACATCTATTTTAGTTTTTTCCGATAGATTTAAAATTTTTTGTTTTGCCATTTTGACTCGTAAAAAGATTAAGAGTCTCTTTCTCCAATTCTATTTAAATATCAATTTAAATCATATTTAAACGTAGTTATTCATTTTCACCAACATATTCTCATTACACATTTAAAAGCTGTTTAAATAGGTAGCAATCTCCATTTAAATACTGATTTTGCAACTCTGTCACAACAGCTGTCTCTAGCGACACATATGTATGTACATAAATTGTTTGTTAACAAAAATTAAAAATTTTCAAAAATTTTCTTATAATTTGTATAAAGCTAAAAATATTTAACAAATCAAATGGAAAGTGATTACGATCACCAAGTTATTGTAAAACTTTTTGTTGAACGAAGGCCGCGACCAATAAGATAACGACGTAATTTTTTTACATTTTACGATGAAGAGGACTTTTTTTAAAAACAGCTGAAATATGGTGCTGCCATATTAAATAACAAAGGGCTACCATACTTTCTGGTGTTTTATTATAGAAGTTGGTGAAAATGGAATTTTTTTAAACATAATTTAAATAGAGATCTTTAATTAAATTTAACTGTGTTTAAATTTGTTTGGTGAACGAGACTCAAAGATGTAAGAAATTGTAATAAACAAACGCTCCCTACAAAAAATCAAGATGTCAAGCTTCCTTTTCCATTTTAAAATTCAGCAATCGGTTAAAAATTGCAAAATATACAGGCTGCTGAATATGGAATTTTTAATGGCTTTAAATAAGTCAACCGGAGTGTATATTTTACACGACTTTTTTGGCACAGTGTTTTTAGTTTCGTATCCACGGTGTAAGAAAAAAGTTTGGTGTACACGACGTTGTCATTTGAAGAGCGTTCAGTTGACAATATTATTTTACTTAGTGACTCGGGTTTCTTGTCTTGGCATTTAATTTTATAAAAGTACAGTCAAACAAATTCTGTATGCCTTGAATCGAAGTGCAGTTTTAGAAATTGCAAATTAAGAATTTTGAGCATATTTTTAAAACGAATCTAACTTTAATCGAATTCTAAAATGATTAATCATCAAAAGATATATAAAATTAATATTTCATAACTATTATCAATCTGAAATGAGCGCAAAGATTTTATTTTTATAGATGTCTTTTAAAAAAAAAACGAACAAAATCAATAACAAAAAATATGTAAAAAAATACATACGAGTACATATTTATTATGTCGTGTATAGCCATCGCTAAACAAAGTAAAAACTTTTTGTTTATTTTTCTGTGATAAGAAATAGCAAAAAAAACGTGCAGAGATAAAAATATTGAACTCGCATAAATACGCAAGAATTGAACACCTGGTGAAGTGGAAGTCAAAATGCTCTACATTAAAAGTGTAAATCTAAATTGGTAAAAGATCTAGTGCAAGGAAAGAAAATATGTTAGAGATGAAATTCTATTACAATGTAAATTAACGACTGCGGGGTTGAAAGCCAAGCTGCTCAAGTCAGTGAGCTCGGAGCAAATAGCAGACACTGAAAAACTTACTTAACATAATTTCAACGAATTTTTTGCTAAAAATATATTGAACCAATGTATGTATACGTACATACATATAATAAACCGCTTCATTTATTGATTTTACATTTAATATTCACTAGATTATAATTAATAAACAATTTGTTGCAACACTAAAATGTTTCCTTGAATTTTAGGTTTAGTATAAAAATATTTTTATGATCAAAATTTATCAAAAAACTTTAAAATAATACAAGTGCTGCTATTATTTTCCTTAACCACATTACGTATATTTCAAGGTTAAACCATAAAAAGAATAACCATTAACGCATCTATTTACCTAAAAATTATTATCACAAAAAATTAAAAAAAAAAAAAAAGAAATGCCGCTTAAAAATTTCAAGAGTTAATGAAAATGTGACTAATTCTGTCGTACGTAATCGTAGTCAGATTATATATTGCTGCAATGCCAATGGTAGAGTAGCAAAGTTTTTCAAATACTAACAATATGGCCTCGCTAATACAGACCTCGAGCATTATATATCAATCTTTTTGTTCCAAATTACATAGTTCTCTTTTAGTGCGTTACAATGCGAACAAAAAGTCTCTATCGTTAGCGTGGTAACTGCGGACAACATTTTTTTTTTACTAATAGCTTTTGATTTAAGTACTGTGGATTAGTGTGAATATGGAAGCAAAGTAAAAGTAAAATATAAATTGTCAATATTTGTATGAAAACTTTTATTGCATTCAAGCAAAACTACACTCATTACCAGGGCAAGTTTTTTAAACTTTTTGCTGGAAAAGCTAGATTTTGCTTATTTTGTACCTTTTTTTTGCAAAATTGCTTTATTTGATATACTCTGCTTGAATTTGCTTATAATGCACGTTGGCAGCCCTTGAAAATAATTTTCGAATCTTTCTGTTGCAAATAAAAAGCAAAAGTTTGTCCTTTTTTCACACATGCAATTTTCTATTCTTTAACTATTGACATTGCAAACTAGATTGGCTTAAAGGTGTTATATATTATTGTGACAACTATACAGAAATTTGCAATGTGTTAAATGCACTTTCCGATGATGATGTGGAATCAATATATAACGCAAAAGCTCTATTTAAAAATGCATCTTTAAAATCTTATCTCCCGTACATAAAATATAATTTCGAGTGTATTTGCCGAAGTATAATCAAACTAGAAAGAAGAGGACTTTATTTAAAAGAAAATTTGTCTATTATAGAAAAAGTGGAAGAAAAGATGAACAATTTTGAAAACAAAATATTTTTTGAAAAGATAAACAAAGTTATGAATACAAACGTTGAAATTCAAATATTAGTTAAAATTAAAAATAATATTTTTTTATTTATTTATTTAACCGATCCCTTATGGGCCATGTATGGTTAAAAGTGTACAAGGAAGAAAAATATTTATTTATTAATAATTACAAATGAATTTGTGGTATACACAAGAAAGGTAGATTGATTCGCTATCTCCAAGCGAATTATTATTGTTTAAGTTCGCTCCTACTACATCCAATGATGTTTAATGAATTTTTCAATTTATTCTACAGTTTTAAGTGATAATCGATCTTTTCTTTTTGAAAATCTAAAAAAAACATATGTGCTTTGCAATAAAAAATTATTTAATAAAAAAATGAAAAGTGGTTACATTGTTTAATTTTTGGAAGCATATTTGAGCTTTTTTTGCTTATTCTTCCGCTTATTTTGCGTTTATTTTGTGCTTTTTTGCTTGCTTGTTTTCTTTAATTTTGTGCATATTTAAACTTGCCCTGCTTATTATTAAACCCTCAACCTGGAGCAAAATAAATGATTGATTTATCAGAAACTATAGAACAACTCTTGCTTTCAGAAAGAAAGTACAGTAGAATTCGGTTAAGCGAAATAATTACAAGTATGTACTTTGTTTCGGGTATTCGAGATTTTCGATAAGAAGTTTGACTAAGTGCCTGTTCGCCGATAACGAAGAACTTCTTTCTTTCGAATAATTACATTTGAAACAAAAACAGATTCAAAAATTTTGTTTTCGTTTTATATGTAATTGTTCGAAAGAAAGAACTACTTCGACATCGGCGAACAGGCAGTAAGTGAAAAACGTCTCGGTTAAACGAACTCACTACAAAATTGCTCTATAAAACGAAAATATTTTGATTTCAGATTTATTTTATAAACTGAAATATGTATGTATAAGATTGCGACTAAAATCAAAAGTAATAAATAAAGAGCTGACGCTAAAAATAATGTTTAATTGGATAAAAAGAGTACAGTAGCTTTATTCCAAAAAAAATCTAAATTTTAGTACATAATGCTTAGAATATATGGAGCCTTTGCTGCAATAGTCATAACTCAAAAACTGTGATTTTTGAGTTAAAAATGCAGCATAATTTCTCATATCGTGCTTCAGAATGTGTAAAAATTTCATTCAAATATCGTGCATACTAAACTTTTAAGACAAATATTAAATTTTCGTTTATCATTAAGCTGTTTAAACTCTAAACTCGTTTTCTGCAAAACTACTTTTTTTGAGTTATGACTCTATTGCAGCAAAGGCTCGATATGTGTATTGAAATGTAGTAGTAAAATATTTATCGCATGCAAAATTTAATTAATTAGTAACATGATAATATAGTCTAGCATACAAATACTATTCTGTAATCTCGACTAAATTTTAAATTATATTGTATTGGTATTAAGCAGGTTCTACTGTACGTAGCAATGGAAAACATTGTACTTAAAATAAAAGTACTCAACAGTGCGTTATAATATCTGAAGTACATAAACTATCTATCTTCATACCCTGTATCTTATCAGTTATATTTTTATTTTTTTTTCAATTCATAATTTGTATGTTGTTAAAGGGTATAATTACTGCTACTGATGTTCAAAAGAAAACATCTCATTAAGTAAATTCAATGATATTTTTACCGCAGGCTTAAAAGTTTAAACGCAGAAAGATACGCAAGCAAAGAAAACTAATATTTTCATAAGAGTGGTACAACAAAGTGCCTCCCCGACGTCTTCTGCTGCAGTTTGTATTTAAATGAGATAACTTTTTACTATTATGGTTTGCACAAAAATAAAACAGAAAAACTTCAAATAATTTTTCTGTTCAGTAACACTTCCTAAGTTTTGTAAATATTTGTTAGAAACTGTTAAAATAATGCTAACATGAAGAAGAGTAATATTAATGATTTCAAATAATTAAAACTATATTTAGTTGCTATGCAAATAATAAAACTTTAAAAACAATTTTAAACCAATGACTTAGGGAAGAAGCAGACGAGTTTAACATTAAGATAGAGAATAAATTTAGTTTGTAGATAACTCTGCGTTTCTCTGCATTTTTATTCTGGTGACTTGTCAAAAAATCAACACACAAACATGTATGTTTTCAAAGCCTAGATCGTCAACAGTTCATGCGAGAAGTCAAAATGTAACACACAAGCGTTCAAACACACACACACAATGAAACCAGCTGACGAGCAAATTTGCTTATGCGTGTACCTGCTATTATTGTGCCATGATTCTGGCAAATTATTTTGGCAATTGACATATTTGGTGGTTAAGAAAAATTTATTGTAATTTAAGTTTTTTTAATAATTTTTGCCCAGCTCTCAGGGGATGACCCCTACTTGTGCAACTCATTTTTCCAGTATGAGAGAGAAATGGAGAGAGTAGAGAATATAGATGGCTTAATTCTTTTAAAACTCTGCTTGTACGTGTTTACAGCAATACTGCAACGCCTCTGGTGTTAATTTATTAAGCTGCACCTAAAATTTAACTATATAATTTAAGTAATTTGTTTCTCCCTTCTTAGAAACCAAAAATTGGAATGCGCTCTTTTTTGTATATTTATCTATCAATATGCAAGTATTTCATAATTATGTACTTGCAGGAATCAGCACTCATAACATGAAAAATAACTTCGGGCATCCTGATTCTAAATGTGTTCAAGAAATGGCAACACTTAACGCACTGAAATATGGCATCATTTAAAAATATCCACAGATGCATGGTACACGCATCAGCAGTGTGTGTGTTTGAACGCTTGAGTGCTATATTTTGACATCTGGCATGAACTGTTGATCTTCTAGGCTTTGAAAACATACATGTTTGTGTGTTGATTTTTTGACAAGTCACCAGAATAAAGTCGCAGTCAGCAGAATAAAAAGACAGAGAAACGAAGAGTTGCATGGATGCGTGTACCTGTTATTATTGTACCATGCACAGATGCATGTTTCTCCAAAACAAGTAAATAGAAGAAAATGAACAATATCTTTGTGTTTCGCTTATTTGAAGGACACCAAACCAAAAGCAAAAAAGAAAAGAAAGAGTCCTGTAGGTAGTTACGAGGCCACCTGTTGCGTTTTCAGAATTTATTCTCTTTTTATCTTATTAAAACCAATTTTCATAGGATTCAAGGGAAATGCAACAGGAAAAACATTAAGATAAAATTGGAAACTATAAAAACACAAACACACACTCAGCTATTTGAGAAGACAAAATAGACCATGAAAACATAATTGATAGTTAACAAAAAAATATATTTTTGTATAAATAAAGATTAAAAATGCATTAACAGGCTTTTTAGTTTATTTACCTAAAGAACTTTTTTAATTTTCTTTAAATAACTCCTTACGAAAAACTAAATGATATACATACATACATAGATATAAATATATATGTATATACTATATATATTTATATATAAGTTGAGAGTTTAATACGAGTAAAATTGGGAAATTTAAATAACTAGATACCTATAAATGACAGAGCTACATCTTTACCGTATACATACATATATACATATGTACATACATATATTAATACCCAACAAATTTAAACCAATGCCCATGTTTTGTAACTGCCGCTACGAGAAACTTTTCGATTAAAACGTGCAATATGTAACGAAAATGTCATAAATTGAAACAAACAGCTGATTTTTGATTTTCTCACTAAACTGAATGTTTTTTTTTTTTTTGTGAGTAACAATTGTCACGTAAGAAAATTACTCGCGGTGAGATAACATCTTAGCAATATTATTCGAAATAAAATTAATGAAAAAATTGGTATTTCGTGGTTAACTAATTGTTAAATGATTATTTTATTTTTATAATTTTAGAAAAATTATTAAAAATGTTCTTAAAGAAAATGCTTTCAAAACTATTTTGCAAACAACAAACATTAAAGCCGCACTACACATTATTTTTAATAGCCGACGGTCGTATAATTCGCGCCGGCGCTTATAATTCTTCTACTTTAGTATATTTTGGTCGCCATCGAAGATAGTTTTATATAGCATTCCCATCACCTTTAAATACATATCGACAGCGAGCTATATTTTCTGACATTTCGAACGGAACAAATTTTCCAAACGAGAACTTCTCACTAAAGTTACAGAACATGGGTACAGGATGGAGAATTGTAAAGAATGGCTCATTTCACTACATCTACTTTCATCCTTTTAACCAAAAAATCATTCCATTCAGTAGATCAATTCAGTATAACATGATTTAAAGAAAAACTTTAATACATAATTAAATTCTTCTAGCACATAATATAAATGAAAGATTGAACATTTTTAATAGTCTTCTACGAACAGAAAAGAAAAATATGAAAAATGGTTGAAGACTGGAAAACGGGGCCTAACCTATTCTGCCCTATGCTATAAATCCAATACGAATAAAGTTCTAGTTGAAAAGTATTTTAAATTAACTTTATGTATGTATGTATGTATAATATATTAATTTCAGGAAAAATAATAATAACATTATTCGAGATTATTTTTTTTTTAATTTTTCATTTCATATTCCAACCAAAATTTTTCCATTTTACATTTCTGGTAACTTCCGTCCGTGAAGAAAAAAATAAAAGCCATTATTTAGTAAATATGCAGACTTTTCCGATGATTCTAGAATTCAATTCTGAGGCACCGTCTTATACCTCTTACTAAATTTATTTCCAGAAAGGTTTATGTAAATACATACATATAAGTATATGTACATTACTATGTATATTTATAATACATTGCACGTATGTATATATTTAATAAAATATCGGAACCGCTATTTTAATTCTGCTTATTTTTAATCGTCTTAAAACAAATCCTGATACATCAGATCAAAATCAAGGTCTTCAATTTTTCTGATTTCACGTACAGACAGACTGATAGACAGGCATGATTCGTTCATCTTTATTATCTGTAAGTATCCAGATTATACATACTTTATAAGTCACATATGAATATTGAAGAAATTAAACACGGAATGACGAACGTATGTATGTATAAGTTCCCTTATCATTTTTCGTAAAATGTATGAAAAGTAAGAAAAAATCTGGCAATTAGTGGATGAATATTTTTAATTCGAATAATTTGAAATCGATACGTTTTGCAGAATATGGCCGAATGAATTGCATTTCTAAAGTAACGAGATGTAATAAGAACAGAAATGACGAGCAAATTAAGCAAAATAAATGTTTGCTGTCCGTAGCCCTCCTAACATATTTAATGTACCTACATTATAATCTATATTCCGCCCACTTTTCAATAATAATTCCTAAGTAATATTTCGCTTATGTACAAGGGGAAAATTTTCCGAGTATTATTCACTGTTATTGGATGAAAAAGTTCACATGAAAAGCGTTCACTTTCACTAATATCGTAATCGCCAATTTTTGCGCTGTTTTGCGCTCTTATATTCTAATTTTATTCACCATTTTTTTTTGGTCATGGGAAATATTCCACTTGAAAAAAAGTAAAATTTTGCTCTTATTCCCGAAAAGGGTGATTATTTAAAATTGTGGTGATAAAAAGAGTTACTTGAGAAAACCATAAACGAACACCATCCGCTGCTAAAGAAATTGATATCGGCGCCAATGTGCTTGACAAAGTTTCTTTCGTCGGGAAATTTTATGACCAATGTTACAAAATAGAACATAAGAGATAAAGTATGAAATTTATTTAATAGCAACAAATTACAGACGAAAATATAAGTTTAAATAATTTGGATAGATCATGATTTATGGCTTTAAATAAAAGCAAAATGTGGCTGTGTCATAAACATAAGTAGAAAAAAACATACATAAATACTTACGTACACAAATATGTATGTATGTCTGTATGTAAATAAGTGGTAATTTAAAATAAATATGTATCAAAATATTCAAATAAAACTTACAGTTTGTAGATGTTGAGAAATAGGAACCAAAATATGTTGAAAATTGCTTGCAAAGCAAATTATACTTTTAATATTTTTGTGTAGTTTTTCTTTTCTTTTATAGGGTTTTTTAATGGTTGGGTTATTAAGAAATCTTTATTCTATAACACTTTAATTTTGACCAAAATGGTTGAATTTTTAATTTATTGTTAAAATATTCTTAATTTTGTTTGTTCTTACATAAAAAATATGTACAATGTATGTACATATATGCACATTTACATTAAGACAAGTTTTTGAAAAATACAAATAGGCACTGAAAGGGAGAGGACAATTTAATTAAAATATTTGTAAGCACTTTTGGGTTAAAACTTTTGATAGAAATTTTGAAGAAACGCGTAATGAATACACGGCAATCGCTTTAAAATTGTTCTTATGTATGCAGGTTTTTCCTTTGAGAATTTTCAAATACTGCACTACACATTCCTTAAGAAACTCAAATACGGCCGGATTGAGGGGTGGATATTTACAAAATTGTTACGCCAATTTAAAAGTACTTATGTATGTAGTACCAAAGCTCTGTAGGAATTTGCAATAAGAAACTTGCTAAAGAACGGGACTTTTTTCATTTAAAAATTCCGCAAGAGGGATGATGATTTACATATTTCTTCCAGCCAAACAATATCAAAATTTTGTTATTCTTTATTTAGAAAAAATATTAATTTACACCAGATAAACAAAAACGCGAAAATTATTTAGATAAATAAAAGAAAATCTTGCAAATAGATTCCGAAAAATTGAAACAAAAAACAAATAAACAAAATAGACAAATGAATTTCTTGTTGCTCAAATTTCGAAATCCAAAACACTTTGATAAATTTGTATTTATTTTTACAACACTCGTTGGTTTTTGAGAACTATAACAAGTTTTTTTTTTTTTTTGTTCAAATAAACAAAAAATTAGCGCTTCTTTTACCACTTTGGCAAATAATTTCTAGGGAGTTACCCGACAATTAATTTAATTTTTCGTTTTTTGTTTTTATTCTAGTCGAATCACACGCGGTTCCAGTATAAAGCCTTTGTTTCGAATACAAACACTTTCGGTTTCTTTACACTGCTTTTCGCTATTTTTGCTTCTTATTCTTTTGCCACTACTTCGCTTCTAATTTGGGGTTGGTTTTCAGCAAATTTCATTACTAAAACCACTTGTTTAGCAAAAATCATGTCACTTCTTAATTTAGATAATTGATCAAATTCACAATTGCAATAATTTCCAAATAAAAATTTATACATATTCTTCAACTTGTTGCTATTTTTATTAAACGATTATTTAGAATTATTCTATAGAAAATTATATAGAATTTGTGTGTATGCATGTATCAAGAACTTCTTAACTCAAATATGTATGTACTTCACACGACGATTTCTGTGTAAAAACTGATACAAGAAAAAACGAAACTGTAAATTGGATAACAACAAACAACAAAAACCAAACGAAAAATAAAACTGAAAAAAGCAACAGATTAAACAACAACAAAATATATACAACAACGAATGAGTATGAGAAAAGAAAATGATAAAAAAAAACCAACAACACATATTGTTTAGGGAGAGCATGAGTGTAGATAAAATTTGTAGAGATTTAACAAAAAGCAAACGATCGTCAATAGTGCTACCAGACAGCAAGAAAAAGTTGGTGGCTAATTAGATATGCCACTGCACTTTATCCACAATTGAAGTGATCCAGAAATTAAACTTTGCTACAAATTTCAGGTAATTGAATATATGAATTTTAAATATTTTATTAGTGCACGGTACATATATAAAGTACGTCTGAATTTTTCTATTCAAATCTCTATACAAAACATCAACCTTGTGAGCATATAAAATAATCCTCCATGATGAACATGTTTCAAAATTCATATAAAAATATTATGTAAATAAATTATGTGTTGACTTTTAATAACATCGTTAATTTTTTTTTTATAAAAATTTCATAGTTCTCACATTCATATGTATGTACGTCATACCAAAACTTGTTTATATACTAAATTTTATTTTGCGAGTAGCATTGTTAGATCCTAAATTTTTAATAAAAACATCTTGTTCAAAACTCTGTTATTCGTAAATTCATAATAGAATATTTCTCTATTTATGTATTTCATGTACACTTCATTATGTGTACAAATATTTCAATTAAGGCCGTGTTTCACAATCCTACACAATCGTGCGGTTTGCCAGACGTGAGATGTGTGCTCAAAAAGTATGGTAGTGTGAACTAAAAAAGCATCTGTGTGATAGATTTCTTGGCAAGTCATAAAATGATTGTTTTCATTCCATCAGAGGTGCTTTCAATGTCAACCATATGTTTTGGCATTAGTTTTGTATGTAGCGTAGCAACTACAACATCATTTTGAAACGATTTTTTAAATTCGGTCAAGTTTATGCAAGATATTCCTGTGAATGAATCGTACGATTGTGCGGGACGCACTGCCTTCATGCGTCATAAAATAAAAGGAAATGGTCACCCTAATAAACATTATTTATTTGTGGGTATTGCCATTTAATGTATCCAATTGTAGACTTTTCAGAGACGATATATTTTTGAGTAGCGTCATTTGTTTCTATAACGTTGCCAGATCGTTGTGATTAAAAAATAGACTAACTGCCTGTTTTTAGAAAATGAAAACAAAATAGTGAGTGAGAATTTATATTGAAAACAAAAACAAATTTTCGTATTTTATTGTTGTTTTCAATATAAATTCTCACTCACTATTTTGTTTTCATTTTCTAAAAACAGGCAGTAAGTTTGTGTATCTCTTCATGTTTTACAAAAATTGTATTTATTGTTAATTCACTTATTTAGGGGCATATTAAGTGGTTAAAACATATGAAAGGAAATGCTTATGCTTCATCATATAAAATAGGTACATATTATAATTCCCTCTAAAATGCGCTCTGCATAAATGAGTTTCGCGTTTTAATGTGTGGAAAAAATATTTCCTATATGTATCGTCCAAACCAAGGTGAATTAACTAATACAAATGAAATTTTCTATTTACATACATACCTACATACTTATGTATGTATGTGTATAAAATATGTTTTTATTAATTAATTTAAATCAATTACATACAATTAAATGTTCGAAACCAACCGCAAGGCTCATGAACGATAAACTACATACATACATACATTTAAGCACTAATTTATAATATGTATGTACATAAGTATGTATGTAAGTATGTATGTATGTACTTATGTATACTTATATATGTATCTTCAGTCATGCTATCCACGAGGAGTATGTCACTTCTTGTAGCCTTGAATTAGAGTCTGAACACAATGTAACGATATTTTATTGCGGCGCGGTTTTTCATACGATTTTGAAGTAAAAAACCGCAGTGCGGAACGTTAAAAAATTAAAATCTATTTTAATGATGAAACAGAACTGGGGCTTGACGTTTTTCTTCATACAATTTGGCATATAAAAGACGCGGCTGAAAGCAGTCGTGAGATAGAATCTATTTTATTTTGCCAGCGACTTTGCTTATGCTCTCACTCTCAGAGTAAATGATGAAACAGAACACGTCCGCAACTTGAAGCAAAAACGACTCTCAGAGAAAAAATGCCCAGAATTGAAGCGTCGGCTTCAACTTCATTCACATTTCCAATTTTTATCCACAAGTCTTGTTTTTGTACGTTGATTACTGCAAATTATATATGAAATCATGTTTATGCACTTCTGCAATCAATTTTTCGACAATATTACTCATATTATTTACAAATTTAGAAAATTATAATTATATTGCTCTTTCAAATGTTTTTTTGATTTTCTTTTGTTCTTATTTTTCTTTGGTTTTGTTTACAAATTGTATGAAATATAATAAAAGTGTGGTAGCATTGTTGAGAGAATTTTACTCTAAGAGTGAGAGCATAAGCAAAGTCGCTGGCAAAATAAAATAGATTCTATCTCACGACTGCTTTCAGCCGCGTCTTTTATATGCCAAATTGTATGAAGAAAAACGTCAAGCCCCAGTTCTGTTTCATCATTAAAATTCTCTCAACAATGCTACCACACTTTTATTATATTTCATACAATTTGTAAACAAAACCAAAGAAAAATAAGAACAAAAGAAAATCAAAAAAACATTTGAAAGAGCAATATAATTATAATTTTCTAAATTTGTAAATAATATGAGTAATATTGTCGAAAAATTGATTGCAGAAGTGCATAAACATGATTTCATATATAATTTGCAGTAATCAATGTACAAAAACAAGACTTGTGGATAAAAATTGGAAATGTGAATGAAGTTGAAGCCGACGATTCAATTCTGGGCATTTTTTCTCTGAGAGTCGTTTTTGCTTCAAGTTGCGGACGTGTTCTGTTTCATCATTTATTTTCATTGCGGACTTTCTTATTCTCTCAATTTTTGATACTCTTTCTCTTTCTGATGTTGCCATAGTTTTTGAATAAAGTAAACAAAAAAAAATGTTTTTGAATTATGTTTGAATTAGAGTTGTGCGCGTGAGTAAAATTACGCTCACGAAACATAATTATTTTTCACGCACGCTCACGAACTCAATATGTTTAATCACGTACTTTCACGGACGACGGGAATAATTTTGCACGCACGCTCACGGTGAAATACAAATTTTGCAATAAAAGATTTAGCAGGTGCTAAAAAATTTTATTTTGTAAAAAAGCTCGCATAATTAGCAATACAAAGGATAAACTTAATATAAAAAATCTAGCACTGTCTGCCAAGGCAGGTTATTTAAATTTATTAATTATATGTAAAGGAATTCAAAAGGAGTACTAGTCTTGATAGGTTTAGGTTAAAGTAAGATTTCCAAAGGAGTATGTATCTATGTAGATACTACATACTACGGTTCAAGATAGTGTTTTATTGATATGTACATACATACATTTTATAACACCAATGAGATAAAATATCACATTAGATATTTTCATTATCTGGTTAAACATACAGAAAACAAAAAGGACTTTCATATCTACATATGTATGTACGTACATGGATATGTATGTATGTAGAGAATGTCTGCATTTGTAACGGAAATTTTAACATATAGAACTGTTTTGAGTGCGTGAAAATTGTAATAAAAAATCACGCATGGTCACGCACGGTATTATATTTTTGAATCACCATCACGCACACACGCGTGATTTTATCAATTTGTAATCACGAATGACGTGATTCACGCGTGAGTCACGAGTCACACGAAAAATTCACGACACTTGCACATCTCTAGTTTGAATGTATACACATATAAATTAATAAAAATGTAAATTTATTGACATCGCCGTCTTCCGTTGTATTATGTTTACTTCTCTCTCCCGCAACGAGAAATCGCACCGCACCGCAAACATTGTGTTTATACTCTTACAAAGATTTAGTTTGTTGTACTTCAGAATGTTTCCAATTATGTACATACATACATATTAGTGATGTTACGAATATCAATTTTTAATATTCGCGAATACGAATAGGAATATTTGAAACAGTATTCGCCGAACACGAATATTAATTTTAAGGTTTAGAGAAACTTAATATTTCGAATTTAATTGGAAAAAATTCCTCTCTTTGTGTAAATAACAATAAATTGACAAAAAACCGTCACACTACTTCATGTATTTAACTTTATTATGACATTGAAAACATATTTTCGCAGATTGCGCAACCACAAGTCTCGGTGGACTTTCAGATATTAAATTTTTAGTTCTTCCATTTTTGAAGTCCACAGTCCTCTACTAAGAATTGATTACTAACTTAACATGATATGAATTTAGATATAAAACTTTAACTTTTAAATGTTAGTTACGAAATACAATTTTCGTTTGTTTATTAAGAAGATTATTATCCTGCGTCAAAGATAAAGGGCTTTCTATTTTTAAATAAAAACTATTATAAATAAATATATTTTTGTACTTTTTATGTACTTTTTGAAACTTTTTGTGTGATTTTCTTTGGGAAAATGTGTGTGCAAATTATTCGAGAAATATTCGCTTGAATTTGGCGAATACGAATATCTTAAAATAGGCGAATAGTCGAATAATCGAATACGAGTATTCGTAACATCACTAGTACATATATCTTACCTGACTTTTGAATTCCGTATCCTTTTTCACTTTTTCACGTTGGTTTCCTTTTTTCCTACTTATTTTCTTTTTTGTATACACTTTCTTTAACTTAAACAATTCATATAAAAATTTTAGTTTTAAAAATTTTAATTTACAAAAAATATTAAATTAGTTTGTAAACAAAGAATTTAATAGAAAAGGAAATATTACAAAATTTGACAATCGTTTGTACAGAGTGAATTTTTGAATTCGCCATTGCTCTCACCTTATATATATATATGTATATTCGCCTTGGACAAAACATTGATTATCAGGTTTTGAGGGGCTACACCAAAATAAATACCTAAGAGCTTTTACACAAGGTGCTCTCGACCCAATTTGCTTTCCAAACCCCTACCCGGGATGTCATGGAAATCTAAAATACAAGTCGCCTGAGCATTCTAGTATGAACTCGCCTTAACTAATATACATGCAAATGTATAACCGAGAACCAAGGCGAAGTCATATAAGGTGGCCTATTGATTGTATTGAACACAGTCAGCATAAAAGAGAGTTTAATCACTTTTGGGATTGAATCAAGTATATTTCGGATTAAAATTTTTAATCAAAACTTGTACTCAAAGTAATCCTAAAATACTTATATATAGAACAAGTTTTATTTTGTGTGTTTAGTAACTCCTTATGTTTTGTGTAGGCGAATTGGAAAATACGATCTCTAGATCTTGATTAGATGTGCATTACTTAGTCGCTATTTCTAATTAAATTTTTTAAAAAAGAGGCAACAGATTTTTGATTATAATTTAAATAAATAAATTTACTTTACAACTACTTGGAGTAATAAAAATAATAATAATATTGTTTATATTCATTTATTTATTTTGCTTTGCCTTATCAATGTTCATGTTTGTGTACATTTTTGCAGTGTTTTTTTTTCGATTGCATTTTCAATAAAGATGTCTTGTCGAAAAATAATTTTGTGCATTTCAATTTAAAAAAAAATTTTCATCGCCAATTGGCTGCGTTGTGTTTCTAAAGGTACGGTCACATTTGGCAAATATTTGACCAAAAAACGTAACCACTACTTTTGGTCAGGGTTAATGAAATTTATATATATTAAATAAAATTGTATTGGACTTAAAGAAAATGAAATATTAGTTTGACTGTTGGTTACGCTTTTTTCGGCAAATATTTGATAAGTGTGAACGTAGCTTAAGACTATTTGCTCAATATTTGTGAAAACAATAAGTTAAAAACAACAATTTATTTAGCTTATTCTTTGCTGTTGTTAAATTTTATTTATATTTCATTTTTACAAAATATTTGTTCTAAATTTTTATTAACATTTAATTCAGAAATATCAAAGAAATCATTAAAATGTGAAAAATTTATTCAACTATTAGTGCAACGCAGAAATTTGTATGTATGGATGTGTGTATGTATGTGTCTGGCTGTTTGTAAATATTTTGGGCCATCGACATACAATGTTGTAGTGCAAATAATATTAAAAGAAAAATTGAAATTTTTTGTAAATGAAATATTTAATTTCTTAAATAAGAATAATTAAATTTTGTTTATCTATTCACCTTTTCTTTTTCTAACTCGTTGTAGTGAAATCTGACATAATAAAGTATGTATTTACTTTTGTATTTATAAAAAACTGTAATTTTCTACTCGAGTACAGCGAGAGATCAGTCTGTAGGAAACTACACTCTCAGTCAGTGATAGCGATTTTAGTTGGTCTATTTTGAGTAAGAGAAAATTTGCCCCTCTTCCGGTTTTTGAGACCAAACTGCAAGAAATCCCGATAAAAAGAAAACAATTTTGAAAATCAATCAAAAAAAATACGAAATAATGGGACAATCATAATTTTTGGGGGAAAGTAGTACCAAAGTACCAAACTCAATATCGAGTAGAATAATTAATGGAAAATCGATCGACAAATGGATTATTTATGCGATAATCACTACTTTTTGGAGGATAAGTTGTCTCTCCGATTTTCCAATTAATTTAATTGGACCACACTGCAAAAAAATTCGATCAAACTAAAACAGAATTTTGCAATGGTGGAGTTATGCGATGATAATATTTTTTTTTGGCGAACGATGTCCCCTCCTCACACCGAATTAAGAAACAAGTGAATAGGATCAAGATGGAGGCAAGTTTTCGAACAAAATAAAAAGAATGTTTAAAACCGGTCCGATTTTCAAGCACAAACGATCAAACAAATATAGAATTTTAAAATTCACTCAATAAAATGCAGGCGTTAGCAATAAAAAATATTTTCGGTGCAGAACCTCCGATATTCCCAAAAAAATTTAATCGGACCAAATTGCGACAAATTCCATTAAAACCAAAAAAAAAAAAAGTTTTTGAAAATCGTTCAGCAAATGGTAGAGTTAGTTATACGGAGACAATTCGCCTCCCCCGTATTTGAGGGTCGTGTTGGCTGAAGTGGTTAGCGCGTTGACTACTAAGCAAACAATGACTTGGGGCCTGGGTTCAAACCCTGGCCAAAGCAAATCAATCAACATCCTTAAATACTCTAATGTACATTAGTGAGACATTGTATTAATTGTTGTCGGACTATTTAAGTGATGAAGGCATAGCACTGGTCACTAAAAAACTGTTCCGACAGCGATTGATGCTGTTCCAAGCTAATGTTCACAACATCGCCCTCCTTTGTCGGTTAGCAGAAACATTTAATAAAATGCCTGCTAATACAGCTTAACAAAGTTAATGCGCGTACTTAACACCGGAGGCGCCTCAACACTGCCTTATAAATTAACATAACGTGCAAAGCAGAGTTGTGAAAGAGTTAAGTCTTCTAAATTTTCAACATCTATCCCTCTCCCTGAGTTCAGGCACAGTGCACTGGATACGTAATACGTAGGGGTCATCCCCTGAGTGCTGGTCCTAATTAAAAAAAAAAAATAATAAAATTATGGCACGCAACAGCAGGAAAACACTTTCAAATAAAAGAAGAACTTAGAAAACCGGTTCATAAATGATAAGAATTGTGAAGGTTCAAACATTAAAAAAAGGATACAACAGAATCGATAACCATTTTTTGTTTTTGAGTCGGTTAACACGGATTTCGTTTTATGTTGCGCCGAGAACTTTATCTTTTAAATTAATTTTTCAATCAATTTTGTAAAATTTTATACAAAAATAAACTAAAATATCTATGCATGTAAGTTTGTATGTATGTATGTACATGCAATGAAGTCTATAAATATTGTCATTCCAGAGAAACATACGAGTACAAAAAAAAAAAAAAGCAAAGGAACATGCAGTCAAGTGGTCCTTTATATATTTGTTGTACCTATATCGTTTTTTTTAGATACAAGTATCACTCAAGTGAGTGCCTTCGGCTGTTATAAAAAGCAAGATTGCATCACACAAAAAACAAAGAGAAAAAACTATAAATAAATAATACACATTTTTTTTTGCTGCCAAATACTTGAACATGGATGATTTCATACAGGGTACTGAGGCACATGTTCATAAATATCATCGTGGTGTTTATAATCGATATGCAAATTAATATTTGAGAACATTTCCAGATCAATGCACAAATGAACTTTTAAACGGCGCATCGGCACGAGGTGCAGCTGAATAGTAGAATTTATTGTTTGGGGGCAAGTTGAAATCAACCTGAAGCTAAAGTATCAAATACATTCACAAATACGTGAATATGTGTTCATATCCTTGCACATGCATACTATCCATATGTAAATATAAAACAAATGCAGGCACATACACGCATATATTACATGCATAGATGCATATACATGTGTGTACGAGTGAATATGTATATTGTGACGTGCATAAACTATGAAACTGTATACGCTGTAGGTAAAACTGTACGTCAGGTGAGTATGTTTCAAAAGGATAACGCGATTACTTGTTTATTACGTGTGTAAGAGAAACAAAATATCGCTTTAAGTCTCATGAATGATGTGGCCAGTGAACAGGTCCATCGTGGATCTTCATTTAAAAATAGCAACATTTTAATATACACACATACATACATACATGTACTGCAGGGAAAATAGTTCATAGTGAGTTAAAATCATTACGTTCATTAATGGCACGAAAGGTTGCATGATTCAAAATTATATAAAAGGTATGAAAAATGAAATTATGAAAGGGCAATAACACATACAGATCGAAATTGTTTTCTGACATTTAGGATTTACAGTCTTCAGATTATTTTTTTATTGACATGCAAAGTTTATTGTACTGACGCTCCTAAAAGAATGCAGGTTTTGACAATTGAAGTTAAAAGGTCATGAAAGTCTTAGTTGAAGCATGCAATTCTTATGATGTCTTCATATTTTCTCACACCCTGGAGCCCCGATTTACGTCGACCCTATTTGCGTCGCTTTTTTAAAATTTGGTTCAACCCGCTTTGCGTCGTTTTGATTCCCATCTGCGTCGATACATACCTACGTATGATTGAACTTTTTAACTGAAGTCATAATTACAGGTTAATAATATAAAAATTTTCAAGCATAATTTTTCTTATAATTTTCTATTAGATTTCTTGAATTATTAGTTTTGAGCTCAGGCTTTTCAATTCACGATCTATTGTTTGCACACAATTAATCGGACGAGCTGAATTTAAGACTAATATTTAAAATTTATTTTATAGAAAGTAAAATTAAAATGTATAACAAGTTAAAATTGAGTTTTAAATATATATTAAATTAATGTACGTGTATATAAATAGGTTGCACGATTTTTTGTTGTACACTTTTCAGTGTATTATTGTCCACCAATATTGATGAAAAATATGCACAGAGCCAAAGCTGCCTAATAGAATCAATAAGATTTTCTCTATGAAACGCTTTTAGGCTAAGGGGTATCCCAGCAGAAAGAAGCGAAGATTTTTTCGAAGAGATTCCTTATTGTTTTTATGTGGGAAATCTCATTAATTTTTTCAATAAGGAAACCACATAAAATCAAGAAGAAAACTTGTTATTTACAATTTTTTTTACCCAATTTCCGTTATTTTTGGCACCAAAAAAACAATCCATATAGAAAAACTTCTTGATTCTATTCTATTGTAAATAAAAGGGATTTCTTATTGATTTCATTAGACCATCTTATTGGTTTTTTCAAAAAGGTTTTCTTATTGATTTCATTAGGTTTTGTATGATCATATGTAAATCATCTTCTTAATTTTTTTAATAAGAATATCTTCTTGATTTTATTAGGCCATCTTATTGTTTTTTTCAATAAGGTTTCCTTCTTGATTTTATTAGGCCATCTTATTGTTTTTTTCAATAAGGTTTTCTTCTTGATTTTATTAGGCCATCTTATTGGTTTTTTCAAAAAGGTTTTCTTATTGATTTCATTAGGCCATCTTATTGTTTTTTTCAATAAGGTTTTCTTCTTGATTTTATTAGGCCATCTTATTGTTTTTTTCAATAAGGTTTCCTTCTTGATTTTATTAGGCCATCTTATTGTTTTTTTCAATAAGGTTTTCTTCTTGAATTTATTAGGCCATCTTATTGGTTTTTTCAAAAAGGTTTTCTTATTGATTTCATTAGGCCATTTTATTGTTTTTTTCAATAAGGTTTTCTTCTTGATTTTATTAGGCCATCTTATTGTTTTTTTCAATAAGGTTTTCTTCTTGATTTTATTAGGCCATCTTATTGTTTTTTTCAATAAGGTTTTCTTCTTGATTTTATTAGGCCATCTTATTGTTTTTTTCAATAAGGTTTTCTTCTTGATTTTATTAGGCCATCTTATTGTTTTTTTCAATAAGGTTTTCTTCTTGATTTTATTAGGCCATCTTATTGTTTTTTTCAAAAAGGTTTCCTTCTTGATTTTATTAGGCCATCTTATTGTTTTTTTCAATAAGGTTTTCTTCTTGATTTTATTAGGCCATCTTATTGTTTTTTTCAATAAGGTTTTCTTCTTGATTTTATTAGGCCATCTTATTGTTTTTTTCAATAAGGTTTCCTTCTTGATTTTATTAGGCCATCTTATTGTTTTTTTCAATAAGGTTTTCTTCTTGATTTTATTAGGCCATCTTATTGGTTTTTTCAAAAAGGTTTTCTTATTGATTTCATTAGGCCATCTTATTTCTTCTTGATTTTATTAGGTTCCTGTATGATCTTGTGTAAATCATCTTCTTAATTTTTTTTAAAAGAATATCTTCTTGATTTTATTAGGTATTCTTATTGTTTTTTTAAATAAGGTTTTCTTCTTGATTTTATTAGGCCATCTTATTGTTTTTTTCAATAAGGTTTTCTTCTTGATTTTATTAGGTTCCTGTATGATCTTGTGTAAATCATCTTCTTAATTTTTTTTAAAAGAATATCTTCTTGATTTTATTAGGTATTCTTATTGTTTTTTTCAATAAGGTTTTCTTCTTGATTTTATTAGGCCATCTTATTGTTTTTTTCAATAAGGTTTTCTTCTTGATTTTATTAGGTTCCTGTATGATCTTGTGTAAATCATCTTCTTAATTTTTTTTAAAAGAATATCTTCTTGATTTTATTAGGTATTCTTATTGTTTTTTTCAATAAGGTTTTCTTCTTGATTTTATTAGGCCATCTTATTGTTTTTTTCAATAAGGTTTTCTTCTTGATTTTATTAGGTTCCAGTATGATCTTGTGTAAATCATCTTCTTAAATTTTTTTAATAAGAATATCTTCTTGATTTCATTAGCTTGCTTGTTATTTCATACATATAAATCAACAAAGGAACAATTTTTTAATAATTTTTTTGTGCTACAATAAATCATCTTAAACTGGCTGCTAACATGTATACTATAGTAAGGTGTAGTAGTGAGGTGGTTAGAGTGCCAATCTACTAAACCGAAGTTCCTTGGTTCAACTCTCTGAATACGTAAGTTTTATCCATCCAGATAATACAAATACATGTTGTAAATAAGCATTCGGGCCTACATGACGTTCTGATGACATCAAATTTGTATTTCCTAACATCATAACAGAGAAAAAAGAGTGCCTAATAAATACCTAATAAAATAGAACAAAATTAATAAGATATCTCTACGAATTTTTTTCAAAAAGGAAATCTTATTATTTTAATAAGGAAAACCTTTTTGAAAAAATCAATAAAAATACCTAATAAAATCAAGAAGAAAACCTTATTGAAAAAAACAATAAGAATACCTAATAAAAACCATAAGATTCCTTATTGATTTTTTCAATAAGGTTTTCCTTATTAAAATAATAAGGCTTCCTTCTTGAAAAAAAAACCATAGAGATATCTTATTAATTTTGTTCTATTTTATTAGGTATTTATTAGGCACTGTTTTCTCTGTGTATGATTTAAAAGGTATTTATCTCTAGGTATGCACAATATAATTTTTGCCTAAAAACCCGGTTGCAAACCCGGTTACGGATCAAGTCTACAAATTTCAGCCACTGGGTGGGATTCTAGTAAATAGATGTAAATAATTCACAGGATGCAATTATTCATTGAGAAGCTTTCTTATTCGAAAAAAGTTCTTCTTTGAAACCGTTTTATGAAAAATATCTCATATTGTTACATAGCCCCTCTACGCCTCTACATACATATATACTTAATTTGCATAACTAGTAAAATTTATATGTATGTATATATGTGTGCATGTATGTACAAATATTCACAAACACTTTAACAAACTCTAAAATATGAATCAATAAATATTTTATTCAGTTTTCATACATCATAATATTTTTTTTTTCTTTACATACATACATGCCACATGCAACTCGCTAAGTGAAACTCATCAATGCTGGATTTCAACAAATATTGCCTGCTGTAGGCCATCATTGTTTATTTAAAATTATTGAAGTAAAGTTAGTTTTTAGTTTAAGTTTGACTTTATATAAATTTTTTTGGCTTTCCTCAATTCTTTTGTTTTTGTTATTCATGCAAATTTACTTTTTTCCATCTTAATTTTGAATTTTTACCTTTTGCATATTCGCACAATGGAAAAACAAAACAAAATAAAACTTATAACGAGTTAGCCGATGTTTTGTATTAGATTTGGCAGACTAGTGCACAGTGTGGCCACTCACAAATTAAATTGAATGAAATTTTGAAGATTAGTTTTGAAATAAAAATCGGAGAAAACGATAGGCTTCACAACAATAATGTCTAATTAAAAAAAAAAACCAAAAAATTTTCAAGCAAACTGAAACTTGTTGGTGGACTTCCAGCATTCTGGCTAAAATTTGATTGGAAACATAAAATGGTTAAACTATAATCTATTAATTATGATTATGATTATGATTATGATTATGAATAAATTACGCATTTTAATAGAACATTTAAAATTAATTTAATTAAACTTTTAAAAGTTACGCCACAGAAGTCAATTTCGATGCAGAGTGGCTTCAATTCCAAAAGATGAGTTTTTGAAAAAAAAAACCAAATTTTTTTTTGTAATGAAAGCATTTTTAAAATTGAAAATGGAATTGACATAGAATTTTGCTTGTTAATAAAAACTAGTGTGTACCATTGGTCGACCCAATCAACATAGAAAGAAAAATCATAAAAAATCTCTTATACAACTGTCATACAACTAAACTACAACAACCAAAACTATAATTATTTAATGATACATTTTTATGAATTCACAAAAAATTAAAAATTAAAAAAAAAATGGTTAAATGCAAAAACAAAATAACTTCCATTGAGCTAAATCAATTTAGTCAATTTTCTCATAGTTTTTCCTACAATTCTCCCATATCTTAAGGCCGTGCTTCACTATCCTACAAAATCGTACGATTCATTCACAGGAAAATCTTGCAAAAATCTGACCGACTTTAAAAAATCGTTTCAAAATGGTGTTGTAGGTGCCACACTATCATACAAATCTGATGCCAAAACATCTGGTTGACAATAAATACTCCTCTGATCGCATGAAAACCAACATTTTATGAAAATTTTCACAAAATTTTACAAATCGCACGATTTACCAAAAAAATCTGTCACACAGTTGCATTTTTAGTCCACACTACCATACATTTTTAGCACACATGTCATATTTGGCAAATCGCGCGACTGTGTAGGATAGTGCAGCACGGCCTTTAGTACGTATAGATGTCTCGTTGTTATTTTTCTCTTTTGTTCTTTGGCTTTAACTTACATGCATGAGAAATCCATACGTGTGCCAGTAGTAGTAACAACTTTAAACGGTTATAGCTCCCATAATACTAAACTCACAAAAATCCACAATACCTCGTTGAAAATATTTCTTTAATTTGGTAGAAGTCTTGTAAAAATCGACATGAAGGGCAGCACAAAAAAAGCATTGTCTACTAATTATATAGATGCTTGATGTGTTCAAATGAATATTCAAATTTTTTGGCAGATATAAAATAACTGGTCTAAATTACCCTTCCTACGATATACAATGTGTAGTAGTTTGCCAAAAATAATACGGTCTCAATGTAACTTAAACATTAGTGCCTACTATGCGTTTCCCAAAATTCCATACAAGCTTCCATTTATGATCGAATATTATATTCCGTACTTAGTGCACGCTATTCACGTTTTGCCGTTTCAAACTCAATTTAATCTTTACAAATGTATGTGCACCAACCTAGGCGGGGACTACTGTACTACATGTTGAAAACAATAATCGAGTATGCATATTTCAGTAGTTTATGATGATCAGGTGATCGGAAACAAGTAAATATTTGCTCAAACATATAATAGACATACCCGTATAATTAATTTGCTTAAAACAAAAAAAAAAAAAAAAAAAAAAAAAAAGAGTAGAAAAGAACTCCCAGTCAATTTGAAGTTAAACAATACAAATTAGTTCTTCACCGGAAACGTACTACCACTACATACCACATCCACAAATACGAGTATGTAAATGCGTACATGAATGTGCATGAATGAACATGCAGTCGAACAAAAACAAGCGTACAAACTACAGCATTTAAGTAATTCGAGGCCTATAAAGACTGGCTAATATTTTTGCGCACAAAAACAAACAAACACACATACACACACACAATTGATATCAAATTGAATTACAGAGTCCTGTACATGAAGTGTAGCATAGAAAACGCCAACAGCGCCATTTCACCATCACCATCATCATCATCGATTTTTAACTAATTGCTAAATGTGTTTATTTTTCTTTTAATTGACGTTGCTATTGTTTTTGTTTTTGTTTTTTTTGTTTGTTTGTTTGTTTCATTCGATGAGTTCAGAGGAAAAGCGTGAATGACAAGGCTCTCGGCCTTGTTGCGCTTTGCTGTCAAAAGGGTCATTATTAGCTGCCGGATATTGGAGACCTAATTATTTTCTGTTACTAAAAGGCGTATTTCAGTTTTGCCACATTTTTGACTTGTTTGTTTTGCTTTTTGTTTCAATCTGTTGGTAAAATTTTTGATTTTAATACTCGTATTATATTTTATGTTGATATTTTCTAGGACTTCCATGAATTAATAGGAAGTGAGTAGTGGTGATGTTGGTAGTGGTGGTGGTAGTGGTGAATAAATGTTTGTTTGATAAAATGAGTACCTGAAAAAGTCTGATAATTGGTTGTTATTAATTAAGAAGAGTTATTATTATTTTAGCGGTTAATTTAATTAAACAATTACCGCAATTGAAGCATGTAAAAGAAATAGTTTATTTACAAAAATATAATAATCGAAAATTATGCGAAATAATTTAATGGTAATTGTGACTGAAATGATGAATCGCGGAAAGTTAAATGGATTATTTGATTGTCCTGCTGCATTCATTGTTTAACAACTGAAATCAGAATAATATACGGTTGAGTTGTAAATTTGATTAACAAGTGTTTAATTACAGTGTATTACATTAGAAACACTAGTCAGTTATGTAGTAAAAACTGCTGATTACTTATTATACAATTATGGTAAATTAATATATAGAAAAACATTTTTTTGTGAAATCAAATAAAATTTTCTTAACCTTGCTTTCAACGACATACTTATATAGTTTTAGAGCGCATTTTCTGAAAGTAAGATTTTTTTTTACCAAGTTTAAGGACATTTAGTCATGCGAATGAAATTATTTTATATTCCTTTACTACTGAATATTTCATCCAAATTTGCAAACTGTTGTCCTCAATTTAAGTTCATAATTCTTTTTATATTGGAAATAATTTCTATTACATAATTAAAAAAAACTTACTTAATAAATTATTTTTATTACTAGTTTCAAAACATTAACTGTATTTATATTCTATTTTATATCTATTTTATATAATATATTTATATTCTGTATTTATATCATAAATTACTCATGTCAACTGGCAGGTAATAATTGGCAAGTCAGTAGAGAACATCTCTACTAAACCGAAGCACTTCAGCGTGAAGCCTAATAGATTTTGAGGTTTATTAAAAGGTTTTCTTTCTCTCTCATTTCAGACAAAATTTAAGGAAGTACCCACAAGACGTTGTAGCGCTCTACTAACATCGAAAACGTCAATTATATGGACATTCAGCAGGCGACATCGAAGGGGAAAATACGACAATTAGTAGTGCTCAGCAAGGTCACAAACCATATTGCAAAGAAATGAACCACTATCCAATAACGTGAAAACACGCCATATTATAACGCTAATGGCGAAATTTTTAATAATTTTTCGAATAAACACTGAATTAATTTTTAGTAAATATATTCTTATAATTATGAAAATTTTCCTGTAACATCAAGAGTGAGTTTTTAGGTGGCCGGTCAGAGATTTACACAACTTTAATCGGGATTAATTGTTTTTAGTATGACAATTAAGTACATTTACTTGAAAGTTTTAGCGGCCAATTGTTGGTAACACAACAAACAACATGTAGAAAATGCTAGTTATCAAAATATTATAAACAAACAAAAAAATATGTATAAGAACATAAATAAAATATTTTTTTTTAATTTTTTACTGTTTTTTTAATCTTTTCTATGCACTCAATTTTCTTTTAGACATAAACTTAATAATATTCAAAATTTCTTCATCTTTTACATAAAATGCAGTATTTGAAGTACTCGTATAGTGCGGCCATTTTGAACGGTTTAAGTTATCACTTAAAAACAGCAAACAAGATTAAATTTATATTTAGATTAACTAAAACGTAGTTTGAAACTACGTTTAAACTCTACCCTAAAAACTCAATCTTGGAAAATTTTTACATAATTTCTGCAACAAACGTTGTTGGTGCGTCATGGCTTGTCGCTTTGGAAATCAAATTAAATAAAATTTTCCCAAATATTATTTTTTTTTTTTTTTGAAAGTGCATCTGCAGTCTTAGCTGTTCTTTTCACAAGATTTAAGTGAAAAATTTGCATGAAAACGACTTAAAAAAAAACTTATGCTTTTCATACAAATTCATGTGGAAACAGCACCTTACTGACATCAAATGTTAATTTTGTTGTCCAGTGTTATGGGTAACATATTTTAAAAAAAGTTTTTATATAAATATTTTTTAACGGAAAAATAAATATGTATGTATGTATATACTATTATTTTTTAAAAATTTTAAATTAACTTCTTTTTTGCTTGCAACTGTGCAAGATTGATAATGTATATCTGTTGAGAGGTTTTGCTGCAATAGAGTCATAACTCAAAAGAAATAATTTTGCCGAAAAAGAGTTTAAAGTACATTGGAGCCACGATTTGCGTCGATTATATTTGAGTCGTTTCGATTTGCGTTGCTACATACCTAGTTATGATTGAACTTTTTAACTGAAGTCATAATTATAAATGAATATAATTAACATAATTATCAATTTGCATGTAAAAATGGGAGTTCCCCGTTTATTCTGTATGTATATGTTTATATCATACGATTTTTTGTTTTATCAAAAATTGAACTTTTTGCTAAATGTTTAAATTTTTTGCGCAATCAATAAAAAATTAGTGCACTTACATATATAGTATATAGAAAAAAGTGATCCGATTTGAGTCATTTCGTTTTGCGTCGCATTTCTCCGGTCCCGATTAACGACGCAAACCCGGCTCTAGTATATTAATTTCGCTAGCAAATGTAATATTTTTGTCGAAAGTTTAGCTTACAGAATACTTGGATTAAAGTTTTACAGATGATAAAAAATCATATGACACAAAATGGAGCATTTTTAAATAAAAAAATAAACTTTTTAACTTATGACTCTCTTGTAGCAAATGCTTAGTTTGTGCTCACAGCTCAATGTAAACAATTAGTTTAGGGATAAAATTATTTGTTAGGCACTTAAAAAATTAAATATGAAAATGCATCAGTGTTAATTAACATTAACATCAATTGTTTACATATGTACGTATGTGCGTTTACTACCAGTGAACATTTGTTGTCGACGTCCCAAAGTATAAAAACTTAGAATTCTCTCAGATTCAACGGGGAATTTTTTAAAATTTCCTGAGACAAAATTGTTCACTCTCTGGTCAAGCATTTGCGGTACGTTTTCTCAACAATTTCCGATATGAATTCGTCTATTTATGGAGACTTTTGGACTAAAATTGAAACGAATTCGGCATAAAGTGTTTGCTGGTGCTTCTTTTCTTTTTGCCCTTCTACTTATATGTGTGTTTGTGTGGCCTTAATCGAAAAACATATTGACAAATTAAATAAACGCACACAATCAAAGAATTTTACAATTTGCAGCACAAAGAAACAATTTAAAAATATTCACATCATTTACAATTTTTTAATATCCTTTTTTTTATTATTTAATAATAAAGTTCCTTGATAATTTAATTTGTGTTGTTGTTTGTTTTTTGGTTATTCGGTTGCGCCACAACATCTACTGTTCTTTTATTTTTTTTTTTGGTTTTTACGTTGGTTTTATAATTTATAATAAATAGCAGTATAATAAACTCTATTAATTACTTTATTTAACTAATAAATGCTATGTGTGTGTGTATATCTGTGTGTTTAATACAGTCAAATCCCGATAATTCGTAATGGCAAGGGACCGGCCATTTCTTACGAATTATAGGGGATTTCGATTTAACGGACTTAAAATAAAATAAATACGAATTAACGGATAAAACGAATTAAAACGATAAAAAATAAAAACATAAAAAACAATTGTTTTTGAAGGATTGAAGTAAGAGTTCATGGATCAATTTCAAATCGCTTAGCAACGTCTATTTTTTTTTTACGAATTAACAAGATTTTTTCAAGGGACCGACAGTTTATTACGAATTATCGGGAATTACGATTTATCGGGGTTCGAATTATCGGGATTTGACTGTATTTTATTTGTTAAATAGTTTGTCCTTCTAATTTGTAAATCCTTAACCACAAAATTCTACTGAACAAACAAAAAGTGCCATTAAATTGGCTTTTTACCTGCCACACAAAAATATTATATTGAATACCAATTTTTGTTGTTGCATTTGCTTAGGAATTATTTAGAAAATCTATTAAATATTTTAGTTGTATTTGGCAGTGCATGTGTGCAGTAAATGTGAATTTAGTTTTCAGCAATGCTGCCAAAAGAAACTATTGGGACCCGGCTAATGGTTAGAAACGATCAAATTGCTTTGGTATATTTTGAGTGTTTTCTAAATACATATGGATTTTTGATAAAACTGTTATTTATCGATCCAAAGAAAAAAGTCACCCGCAAGGAATAAATTTTAGAAAAGAAGGTTTTGTTTAGTTTATTTCCAATTCCTTAAAAAAACTTTATTGAAAATTTAACTGCTGCCTACGAATGATCTTTTTCAAGTTACACATAAGTTTCTTCACATGATATATCTGTGTAGTTCTTTAAAAAGTTTATATCGAAAAATATGTTAGTTAGGTTTTTTTGCGTTTAGGGGTCAATATAATGATTCTAGTTCAATAGCCTCGGCTTAAGTTCGGACTACAATGAAGTAATAGTTGAAGGAACAAAGGCAGTGTTTCACAGAATTGTTTTTATTAATTTTGACCGACTACACTTGTACGTTAAATCAATGAAATGATTAATTAATTAATTAATTAACCAACAACGAATACCTTTAATAAAACGTTGTTCGTTTTTTTTTCTCATTTGTTTTGTAAAAAAATTTATATTATTACAGTATTTTTTAGATGAAGAAAATTTTGTTAAAAGTACTTGTTAAATGGAACTTTTGGAACTGTTTTTGTTCTCAAAAGGTATTTTGGTTACATTTTCTACGATGTATTGTAATTAAAATTTACTTATTTAGTGGGTAGACGTGAAGATTTATAGAAGAATTCTATTTTAAATTTTTTTACAACATTTTGTTGTCCTCTATCAATAATATTTTAAAGGAGTTTTTAACTTCTTCTCAAGAGAGGTTTAAAGAGACCCCACAGTTAATTTTAAAATTATATGCTAGACACAGCTCATAACTAAAATTTGCCATTCGATTTCACTATGAAAAAAAAATGATAAGTGGGTGGAGAGAGAGAGGGGGGTTAGACTTGAGTTAGCGCTTTAACTTTACAAAAAAAAAAAAAATAAAGCCAAGTTATAAAGGACAGTACAAGTAAACGTTCTTTTCTTTTGGGGGTGCCCTCTCTAGCCAAATCGGTATTTTTTTCGATTAAACTCATATTCCTTATTGAGACAAGTTCGGTTAAATAAAAATTAAATAAAAAGGTATGTTTTCTAAAAATTTGCAATATGAAGTTTTTGTTTTCTTCGAACTTACCCATCCATCATTCAAAACTTTAAGTTTTACTTTAATAAATTCAAAGTATTTTTTGATTTTATTCGCTGTGATTGGTTGGTCGTGTTTGACGGTACAAATTAATGAATAAAAGCGTAATACAGAAAATTGTTGCTTCTAGGCCAGCTTCTGTGTTTTTGGTTTTTTTTTTTTGTTTAACATCAGCAGTCACATTCAATTTTCACTCACATTCCGGTCAAAATGTGGGCGAGGGGAGGCGGCTGTATATGTAATTAAACGATTGTTTTACAATTTACAAATGACCACCTGGTATTAAATAATGTGATAATGCTTGCCAGTCAGTCATGATGACGAGGATGATGGAGCCCATACACATGCTGGTTGGACTGAAAAGGCAGCAGGATGCAACGCCACAGTCCATTATTTTATACGTACATAGTTTGTCCTTTGCATGAGAATGACGTTTGTGAATTTGGTAGCCTCGTTGGTTGCTAGTTGGCGTGATCCTTTCATTAACTCATTTCATTTAAAGCAACCAACTGATTTTTGTTTTGCACAATTTTGTTTTTGTTTCTTTCTCAGCCCATTTTTGCTGCGAGCATATGTGGCAGTTGGGTTCTGCCTTTTGATCATTACGATGCTGGGTGGGTGAATAATTACGGCATTCTTTTGTAATTATACAACACGAACATTAAGAATCATATAACAGCGTCATATATTTTGTTTACTAAACCGTGCGTAGTCCATCCATACATGTACTGAAATGCATACACAAACATACACACCCCCACAGAAAAGCATAAGAGCCTGTTGTTGTGAGTCTATAATTTCATTGTACCAATTGCTGGGTTGTGTTTTATAGTTTGGCCTTTTAAATTGACACCTTTTAATTAAAAAACAAAAAACTATGGGAATTCAATCTAATTTGATACGATTTTTTAATAACAGTTCAAGTTTATTGGGACTTTTTCTTTTTTTGTATCACTCCGTTTTGTTTGTATCCTGCCAACCTGTAGGGAATAAAATTGAACAGAGTAAAGCTTTTGCTTTATATGTATTTGTAATAATTCAAAAAAAAGAGAACAACAGTGTATTTCATAGACTCCAAGTGAGTAAGAGGAAAAATCGAATAGAGTCAGGATGACATTTTTTCAAAAGCCAAGATATTTAACTTTTAAAGACTAAGAAAAATTTGATAGAATAAAGTTTAGGAAGATCTTAGAAAATGTGTATCAAGTCCTCAAGGAAAATACGTCTGCTGGAAATTGTTGCACAATGATGCTAAAGCAAGTTGTATTTATTCTAATTCAAATTCTTTAACAGATGCTGAATTTATATTTTCTAGTTTTTCTTCGATATCTATTAGGGCACCAGTGTAGGAATGTTACCTTTTTGTGGAACTCTAAATCTCCGTTGTATGGGTAATTTTTTGAGCATTTCTTGAAAAAAATAAGAAATCCTTTTCCGCGGTAAAATTATTGACAAAAATATTTTTTATAATATTCTAAAGATCATAAGTGACACAAAAGGCCACTAACATGTGTAGTGAATTGAAAAGAAATTGTTTGTTTGTTTTTTGTCTGAGCTCTCTGAGGAGCTCGCAAGACTGTTGTTTTATTAGTTGATCTTAGAATAAAATTACACCAGCTTATATACTACTTATGAGAAGAATTCTTAGGGGTACCTTATCATAAGAGGGAAAGAAAAGATATATCTCGCACTCGTTCAACAATACTGTATTAACTCAAAATTTTTAAAATTTCGTTTTTTGCAAGAAATCGATGAACAGTGGTCATATCTATCCACTGTAAAAATTTTACACCATTTTCTCCACTCTTTCACCCAAAAAAATACAGTTGTATCTCTCTTTGTGATAGAAGAATAGTATAAAAAACAGTTTTTTGTCTCTCCTGAACACTTTGAAGTTTTTGAGTTAATACAGTATTGTTAAACGGGTGCGATATATTATTGTTGATTAAACATATTTTAGTTTCCAACGGTTTACGTATGACATGTGTCTCAACAGTTTTAAAGTCCAATGAGAGCATACCTGAATGCAATAGATATTTTGTGTTGTTTATATTTATAAATACCCAGCAAAAATTACTGCTTCGCCGTAAGCAGGTTTGTAAGGGAATATCAGGTGATATTAGCTTACAAACCTGCTTACGAGTACGTATGGCATGATATTTGTTCACGATGTCCCACTTTGGAGCATTTCGTTTTAAGTGCTTATTTCAGAGCAGTGAGTATGAATTAAATTCATGGAACGAAAACAATATCAACTGAATTATATATATTTTATTTTTTATTGCATCATCCAAACATTCGTACTGTCGTCTTATTATGTTCGTTACACTTCGTAAAATTTACAATTTTAATCATTGCCTTACAATAGTGCTTTCTAGTATGCACTAGTGTAAGGGAGCATGTATAGGGATTATTTGCTTTAGTGTTATTTGGTTTTGTTTCTACATTGATTAAATAAAGTTATCAAAAAATTTTACATTTTCTGCCATACATTTCTGCATTCGTTAAGATAATACATATGTGCTTAATACGAAGCACGTTCTTAGGGCAGAAAAAGTATGTACTGCTTCCAGAAACTTGATTATTTTTGCTGGGTAAGCACATTTTTTTTTTAATTAAGACCAGCACTCAGGGGATTACCTCTACGTATGCAGTGGACTGAGCCGGAACTCAGAAAGAGGGATAGGCTAGAGAAGATAGATGTTGAAAATTTATTAGACTTAACTCTTTCACAACTCTGCTTTGCGAGTTATGTTAATTTTTAAGGCAGTGTTGAGGCGCATTAACTATGTTAAGCTGTATTAGCAGGCATTTTATTAATTGTTTTACTTCGCCGATGTTTCTGCTAACCGAAGAAGGAGAGCGATGTTGTGTACATTAGCTTGGAACATCATCAATCGCTGTCGGAACTGGTTTTAGTGACCAGTGCTATGCCTTCATCACTTAAATAGTCCGACAACAATTAATACAATGTCTCACTAATGTATATTAGAGAACTTAATGATGTTGATTGACTTGCTCTGGCCAGGGTTTGAACCCAGGCCCCAAGTCATTGTTTGCTTAGTAGTCAACGCTCTAACCACTTCAGCCAACACTACCCTCAATGCAGCTAATAAATGTGATTTACTTAAGTGCATTGTGCTGCTGCACTTGATCAAACGTATGGGCGTCAAGTTACCGTACCACAAAATATTTTGGTTGTAGTTTGTCAATGCAATTTAACACGGCTGCATGTTGCGGTAATGTTGACTCGCAATGCATTACACACTGTTGGTTACATGCTACACATGACATGAAATAAAAAAACAGAAGAGAAAAATTCAAGAACAGAAATCATTCAATGTTGATTTTTATACGCCCTACAATGTCGATCGATTGATAATGCTGAAATTTTTAAACGCAAAAAAAACTGATTTGCGAACTGCCAATCATTAATTTTATTTATCTTTTTAGCTTTCGTGCAAGTAAACAAATAATTTAAATAAAATAGGTGATTAGTAATATGCAAGTTAATTTTTTTACATCTAGAATCGTGGGCCATTAATTGTTTAAATTTCACAAAACAAGCGAAGAATATAACAAACAACATCATTTAAGAATTCAACATGCACGGCAGAATAGAACAACTTTGTTTTCGGTAGAAGTCAACAAAACAACTCAATTCTCAAATGTAAAACATTTTAATGATAATAGAATACTGGAATTACTACTAAATTGATGTTAGTTTGCTGTTACACGACATTAAATACATGTATGTATATGTACAGTGTGCATAAAAATAGTGAATATAGGCTGACTCCCAAAACGTTCGTATACAAAGTGTGTATACAGTATTGCTGCTGTATTTAAATCACATACATATGCAGAGTTCCAAAACAATGCATCAACTATGAAAGCGATACCTTCTTTGCTTTCTTACTGCGTTAAGAATACTTGGCAGCGGCCTTTTGAAATGGTATACATTGTATAATTATTGTACTGCAGTTTTTTGTGTACCGCTTATTTTTTTGGAGTACTGCATTTTGAATAGTAATGAAAAATGAAAATTCGTACAGATTTTTTTCTGTCTAACTTTTTATAATATTTCCAGAACCATTCACCATATGAATAATTAAAATTGTGATTATGGCTGAAAATAAATGACGCTAAATTTTTTTTGTTCGCACTCGTTCTTGAATTGTTTTCTTAAAGTCGTGCAGCTTTATTCCATTTATCTTCTAAGCATCTGCAGAGGCAGAGTAAATTCAAAATATTTACATAAATATTTTGATGGCAAGTAAAATATTTGTCTCAAGAGATTTATAAACAGAAAAAATTTTTTTGTTGACCTGTGTAATTTTTTATAAAATAATAATTTTGAATTAAAATTCTTTTGCTATTATAATAATTTAATTAAGAAAAGTTAACTGAATTTCTTTATTTAGACCGTCTTCGCTCTAAATCAACTATACTAGTATGCACAGTGGGAGGAATGCGCAAAAATTGTATATAGTATTTTGACGAATAATGAATAATATATAAATAAATAGAATGAACGAATCTTAATATGATTATTTAAAGAGATCGGCATCATAAAAAACCAGCAACCTGTTTGTATGCATTTGTGTTGAGATCTAAAAATAACTAAGCTGTTTGTGTGCTTTATCACACTTTTAGTTAAGAAGATATTCGCCTTTGAATATTAAAATGAGTTCTTTTTTTTTTTGCAAATTTTAGCCAAAAATTTAATTATTTACGATTTAATAAATTAGGACAAATCAAGGAAAATTCATATAAAGTTGAAGTGAAAAATTAAAGGATGAAATCTATCGTGTCATGTAGGCCTTCATATACGACATGTACCTTCCTACAACCTATTTTTAATATGTTGCTTAAATAATTAATACTATATGTGTGACAGTATGCGTTTTCAGCAAACAACTTGCACGACTTTACTATTTATACATTTTGTGAAAACTTAGTGCGAACCTTTCAATTAACAAATTATCTAATAATTTTCTAACCAGCTGTTTATTCTTTCCAAATTGTTATACTTATCATGGCTAAATAAACAATTTAAATAAATTTTTTATCAAGTAATTTTCACAAATGAAAACATTTTTATAAAAGTTGTCTCATGAAATTCCAAATATAATAAATTATTAATTAATAAAATTATAATTTCTTTGTAACGAAGGGCTTTGCAAAAAAACAAAAACCCACACTCCAATACACACGCACGCACACACACCCACATATACACACATGCATACATATTTGTATATGAAAATTTAATTAAATATTTTCCTTTTGCTTAAGCTCTGGCGCAAGAATTTCTTTTTGTTGTTGTGTATGAGAAAACTACAACATGCGGCGTTTGTCTCATGTGATGTGTCTCAGGCGGGTGCTTTTGAATTTCAAACTCAATAAAGACAACAAAAGCAAAAAAAAAATGTTATGGAATTTGAAATCGATATAAATACCCAAAGGCGTCTAAATATCGTTACAGCAGCGCGTTAAAACGTTTTGTCTAAAGCTGAAGGGAGGGAGGGGGAGCGAAAAAATTCAATTCAAATGCAAGAGAAATGGTTTGATGGAAAGGCGGGGAAGATTTTTATGTGAACATTTTGCGCACCACGAAAAGGACATTTTGCCATCAATAATGGATGCGTATAAAGAATCCCAAATGATATTTATTTGGGTAAATCCCGATATTTCGCCTGCACGATGTTTAACATTTAGTTTAATCAGATATTTTTTAAGATCAGTTTAAGATCAGTTTAAGATCGGGTTCACGGCATCAAAAGTGGCAAAGAACATATTTTTTACACTTTCGAACAAAATAATATTTTTCAAAATAAGAAGTTTTTAACGACGGTTTCTAGTAGATGATACGATTTAAAAGTTTACGTCCCGTCTTTATTTTAGAACAACTTAAAGCTTCTTCCTCCCTTTGCACACTGATACATTAAGGGTGTTTTTTATAGAGTAACACAACTTTAAATCATAATAAAACAAGGAAATATATTTTTAATATCAATGAATTGGAAAAAATTTTTTATGAAATTAATGTTTAAATATGATTTCTGTCATGTGGTGGCCACTGCTGGCGCGTAGAAGGCGCAATCTGGAACACAAATTTACAACAACTTTTAGCAGTATTTGCGGCCGTATTTCGCCGATAATTCTTCGAATGTTGATTTCCAGGCCTTCAATTGTTTGTGTCTTATCGATGTAGACAAATGACTTAACATAACCCTAAGGAAAATAATCGAATGGGGTTAAATCACACGATCTTGGTGGCCAATTATTTGGGCCATTACGTGAAATTATTTTTCATCAAAAGTTTTTTTGAGTATATCAATTGTAGCCCCTGCTGCACGATGATTTTGACGAATAGAAAATTATTTTGATTAAAAATTTCACCAATTTGCACGCGTAAGTCGATTCATAATGAAATTTCAAAGCAAACTAAACATAAAACAACTATCAGCTGTTAAATGGGTGCTCAAATAAAGCAGTGACGCCAACTCAAAGTTGTGACACTCTATAAAAAACACCCTTTATAATGAATCTGTACAGTATCTCTTGTAGTCCTCATATTTTAGGTATAAAGTGTTTTTAGCATTTTTATTAAAAGCGTTTAAGTATGTAAATTTTTATGAAGTAAATTATTTTCTAAATCATTTTTGTAAAACTAAAATAAAATAATTTCATTCGTATGACAAAATGTGTTTAAAATTAGAAAAAAAAACTATTTTAACTTTTAGAAAATGCGCTCTCAAATTAAATAAACATTTCCGTAAAGGAAAGATTTTTTCTGAGTAAAATTATGAAATTTTTTTAAATAACGAATTTTTATTAGAAAAAAAATTCTAAACTTTAATTTTCGAGTAGGGATTTTTTTAAACTATTTTAAAGGAAAATTGTTCTTAAATTTAGTGTTTGTCTTTTTTTTTTTTTTTTTTTGAGTGTGGCTGAAATGATGGAACCGATCACGTCCGCAATTTCAAGCAAAACGACTGTCAGAGAAAAATGGCCCATAATTGAAGCGACGACTGCAGTTTCATGAACTGTCTGATAATAGTTATACATTTGCTTGAAATAAAAGGTTTTTTATAATAATTGTTGATAGCCGGTTTCCATCCATATTACAATTTTCTGTTTCTGGCATCACAACTGATCGCCGAATGCCATCCATAATCGTTTAAATTAATAATAAGTTACCAAACAAAATATACAATAATAAATAATTATAATCATAATATTTGTGAAACATTAGTTTTATAAATTATAATGTTTAACTTACGACCGATTTCTGTAAATACAGTGAAACTTTGATCTAACAATGTTGAGAGGGATCGCAAAATACTTCGTTATAGCTACTATTTCGTTGTACATGTGCAACGGATAAACCTTGCTTGGTGCTGTGAAATATGAAGAAAAACTACAAAAAATGCGTTATAACTATAAATTATTTTCTTATACAAATTCTAGTTGACTGGAAAATACTAATGAAATCGAAAATTCACTGCATTGCGGCTTTTAAATGAGTTCTTCGTTTGTAACGATTTGAAACAGATGGCAAAAACCAAAGCAAAAATTCGCCTAAATTAAAACAAATGGCTGAACAAACAGTCAAAACGAGAAAGACGTCCAAAAGCAGAACATGTCAAAACTAAAACGAAAAAAATTCGCCAAAGCAAAAATATCACAGACACTGAAAAAAATATCCATAAAAATTGCCGAAATTAAAAGCAGATGCACTATTTCCAATTCAGCTATTTTCTCGTCAAATATAGATATTTTTCATTACATTTTGCGAAAAAAAAAATATGATTTAGCTATTAGGGGAAAATCTAGCGATTTTTGGTTTACTGATTTCTTACTTTTCAAGCGTGTTTTTAATAATATAATTTTGGTCAAAGAGTTGCTACAAAGCTAGATGTATCTGGTAAGTTAACGCACTAGAGCACCTGACAGCACATATCCAGCAAAAAATTATAATGTTTCTGCAGTGTGATTCTGTAACTTTTAACAATAAGCGTTAGGTTCATTTTACCAACACAATTTATTGCTTGTGGTAACAATGCATCAATTCTGTAACTCAGTATAGCAAACATTGTTAAAAAATTCTATCAGGTGGCATATTTGTTAAAAAACTGTGAATTTTAAGCCAGAAGAGAGCACAAAAGAGGGCGCCCACTTTAATTTGTGTTAAAAAACAATACATTTGAACAATAAATTTTTAGTCAGAATAGTGTACATGAGAGTGCGCTCTTTTTAATTTGTTCCAAAATATATTTTTTGAACATTTCAAAATAACAATAACTTTAAAAATAAACAATGAAAAAATTATTGCTGTTAAGTTAACTGATAAATTCGACGTTATAATTGAATATTATGCTAAACGATATTGTTAAAATCCTGTGTCGTGAAAACTTTTCGCTTTATATATACTTCAAAAAGTAGTAATCACGTGAAATATACATGGTAAAAATAATAACACATTGTACCGACGACGACGACGACGTCAATTGACGCAGACGCAGCAGCAGAGAAGGAGCAGCGCAGCAATTTGCCTATTCATGGCTCAGCTTAATCATGGCAGCTATCGGCCGCAGGCCATGATTAAGCTGAGCCATGAATAGGCAAATTGCTGCGCTGCTCCTTCTATGCTGCTGCGTCTGCGTCAATTGACGTCGTCGCCGTCGTCGTCGGTACAATGTGTTATTATTTTTACCATGCATATTTGTAAATAAAATTTATATTTCCTGTAAATTCATGGCTTACTTTAATCATGGCCTTATGGAAAAATCCATCATCTGTTATGTGCATGATATCAAACAAGTTAGAAATTATGTCATACATGATGATGAATACAATGTTGTGTTGATGAAAAAAACTTTATATACAATAACAATATTAAAATATTATTAGTATGGTGTTAAAGTCATTTCGTGACGGTTATACTTTTCCTGGGCATAATTATTTAGGACCTGGAAATACTATTTATAAAGAAGACGAACCAGTTGATGACGTTGATTTTGATGCTTATATACAAGATTTGAAATATGAATTAGCAACAACTAAAGAACAAATAAGAGAAGCAGATCGAAAAGCAATTACATCATTTATAAATGATTATAGAAAAAACGGATCATTATCAGAATTATCTGGAATAGTTGGTTTGTCAATAAAATATGGTTTTGAATCTATTTTTAGTGTACAATATCCTAGTATGTCTAATAGACCAAAAACATTAGCACAAACAATATATGGATATAGAGAACAACATTTAGCGAACGAGTGGGCAAATATAAAAGATACACCAGATAAAGGTGGTTATAGAAATTTTACAGTTTTTTAAAGTAAAGCTTTAATAGCTAAACAAATTTACGATAGTTACAAAACTGGAGGCTATTATTACGAAGCAATAAAAAGTGATTTTGATGCAACTAGAAGTAGTTCCAGAACCGATAACGAACCTCCCGCCAAACGACCAAGACCTGAAGAAAATAGTGAATCAGATAGAGAAAGTAACACCGATACTACTTTCATTCAAAAACCTAATCATCCTAATTCTATTGCTGCTAGTATGGATGTTGATCAAGAAAATATTCATCAACAAAGTGGTTCAAGTCGTGGACCGACCGACGTTAATTTAGCAGTTAAAAATGTTTAACAATTCAATTGACGGTAAAATTGAATAGAGAATCGCATTACTGGAATCAGTAACAAAATTTCATTCTTTCGGGATGCGCAGTTTTGAAGCGCTTCCGAGGCTGCACAAAAAGAAGGCAGATAGATCGCTCAACTTATTTGTAATCACGCTGAAATTGGTCGGCTGTTTACATTTAGTTGATACGAATAATAAAGTAACCAGCGAATGGAAGATATAATTTAGATGATCTCTGCCTCTATATCTCTCGTATTTATTTAAAATTGTGTATTTGCCTACAAATGAATTATGTGTGTATGTTAGTAGATGACGCAGTAAAACGATGGCAAAATTCAGATAATTCAAACATGATTTTAGCACATTTTGAATGATTCGAAAAAAGTGCTATTTTATGTAAAAAACAAAAGCTCCAAAGTGGGACATCGCAAACAAAAATCATTACAAACCTGCTTCGGCTGAAGCAGTAGTTTTTGCTGGGTACTTAGTTGATTGGTGAAATTATCATCATATCATCACCGCCTTTGAACTATCAAACTCTTTATAACTATTCCCTTCTTTATGGCATTTGACATTTTTTTACACTATTTGAATGATTTTTGACATCTACACCGTAATTCATACTACAAGTTTTTTATTGTTGTAGAATTGGGTATACCTGTTAGTTGTGAAATGCCACAAAGTGAGTCTCGAATAACGGTATTTCTAAATCTCTTAATGTGTGAATTGTGCTAGTTTTTTGCATTGTAATCTTTTACCTAAAAAGAAAAGAAATATAAAAAAAATTTAATGCAATGCCCCCTAAATACAACCAAAAATTTCGTTGGGAATGGCTTAACCATGTTCAATTAAAGTCTTGGCTGGTGCAGGATGAAAAGAACAAAACAAAAGGATTTAGCAAATATGTCATGCTGAAACTAAAAAACTCAAATCGGCCGCTTCGATTAAAGGGTCATGTTGAAGAAAACTGAATTTTGAGCAAAGTGAAACTACATATTGTTGATAATTATAAAGTGCATAAAGCCAAATTAGCTTTATTTATATGTCAGCATACGTCGTATAATTCAATTGACCACCTTAGTGACTTGTGAACTGGAACTGGCAAAATGTACCTCAATAACAAAAAACGTTGTTGCCCCTCATTTAGTCATTGAGCTTAGGAAGGATATTTCATCATCTAAGTACAGCATAATAATGGATGAATCTATAGATGTAGGGGAAATTGAAATAGTTTTCTTAAAGTTTTTGCAAAAATCGATAATAAATAAAAATTTAGCTATTTTCGATCCTAATTTAGCGATTTTTTTTGGAAAAAAGTTGGCAACAGTGGAAATATGCACTATGGATATAAATTTTCCTGTGCGGTTTACTATCTCTCTCTCTCTCTCTTTCTCTTTTCAATATCACCAGACTTTAATTTTTATTATAAAATAATGTGGGTTTCAAAATAAATTTTAGCTAAAAATTTTTGTTTATTTTAGCTGCAGAAATTAGATGTTTTTTTAAATGCAAAACAAAACAAAAACAAAAAACTACAAACATAAATGGAATGTAATTTCAATTTATATATTTATTTGATAGATATTTGCTCGTATTTCAACACTTTTTAGTAGTTATTTGTTTAAAAAGTTGGTGGCAAACAGTTTGAAATGTGGCGTTGTTGTTGTTCTTTACTTTTCTTTTGTAATTTAATTTGATTGTTTTTAGCTTTTGGGGTGAATATTGCAATGTAAATATTTTGTTTTAAAGGCCACAAAACAAAATAAAATGAAACCAATTCAAAAAAAAAACAAAAACAAAAACAAAAAAAAAGGACACAACAACGGAAACAGAAACAGAAACTGAAACAATCTGATATTAACAACAACTCTCACTTGTGTATCTATAGATTGCACTTGCAACTAAATTGATGATATTATTTTGGTGTTATCAAAGCTCTCAAATAAATAAACTGGCAGACACAACTATATGACTGTAGTGTAAGTGGACTTTTTGGGGGAGAATTGTATACAAACACACATACACATTAAGAATTACACATAATGACACTTTAGTTTTAGATGCTGCAGGGAATTCACAGTCTTTTCGTTTTTTTATATCATTTTTTTATTCTTTTTCTTTATATATTTTAAAAGCCACTTCACAAGTAAAAAAAAAAAATAAAAAATCGAGAGGAGACAAAACCGGAATCCATGTCATTTGATTGCTGGTGTATCAAATATCCATATATTTGTTGTTATTTATCATTTTATAGGTTAGTGAAATGCACAATACATAGAAGAAAACGAGAAAATATCAAGAAAAAATCAAGAAAGAAAAAAAAAACAAGAAATAAACGCATTTGTCAACATCAAATAACAACAGCGATTCTCTAACTGTGTGGAAAATTTTCGTTTCATTTTATGAAAACAGCCAGTCACACTTTCCTGTATTTATTTTAAGGTTGTCATTAATTAGTTCAAGCATGAATTGTCAACAAAATCCAATGAACATCTTATGCAATTTCTTCGGACAAAATTCACTCTTTGTTACTTAATATATCAAAAGTATGGTTAGCAACTTTTGCGGTTGTAACAGGCTCTAAACAAAATTAAAAAAAAATACCTTTTATGTACATTCATTTGGTAGGTATCAGTTTATCACAGACAAATGCAGTCATTCAAAGAACAAACGAAGTTGTTCGTTTATTTACAATTAAACAACAACAAATCTAACTATTAAAAATACTAAATTTACAAAATTCATATTCAGAATGACATTTAGAAATCGCAAGCAACAAATTATTTCTCATTTATTTAATTTTCAGTAATCGCTAGACACCGATTTGTGGTTGCCATGTACTGGATCCTAAAAATATGCTTTAAATTATCAATATCTGAAAGATTAATTTGTTAGAAAATTTAGGTCGTATACATATTGTCTGCTACAAAATATTGCTCATACGCAATCAGTTAGAAAGCAAACAACAAACATGAGCTTTAACGAGACATCAATGTGAACTCAGATCAGAGCTGTCAACACAAAATCTGTTTTAGTCATACTAGATTCGATATGGCAAGAAAATAATTTTCAGCAGTGTTTAAAGTCTCGCAGCAAAAATTATTATCTTGCGCAGTTTGCAAGCGCTTCCGAAGCTGCACAAGAAGAAGGCAGAGAGATCGCTTAACTTATTTTTGAAAAAGATTTAATGAAAACCGTTTGGGAAATACTCTGGTAACAGACACTGAGGATGAGAAACTTTTCATTGTCTACCATTTATTATATTTGTGTGACACTTTTTAATTAAATGCAACATGTTTTTCTGCTTGTGGCAAGGTTTGTTGTTGTTGTTGTTGCTGTTGTTCTTGTCATAGTTTGTTTTAGTAATTATTTTTTTTTATTGTTGTTCTTGTTACTATTCCAAATGCTCTCTAACTTAAAAATCAATATTTCTCGTTTATTTATTTCATTTTTTCTTATTTTTTACAAATAAGAAAATATTTATTTACACTTTCTTTAAACAGGATGGCAAATAAGTGATGTGTGTATTAATTAATTAATTTTTGATTTGTTTGCATAAAATTAGAAAATTTACTATAGAAATATTCGAAAGAAATTGATCGCAATCTTCAATAAATTTCAATAAATGTCCATTAGAAAGAAATGATAATTAAATAAATCATAACGCTACTTATGCGCCACCCTGTACTGATGCCATAATTGTTTTGAATTTTTATTTTCCGCATCGAAATAATGCCACAAAAACTAGAACGAAATTAACAACATCGACACGAACTCGTAAAGAGTTTTTTGGCGCAACAGCAGAAGACCAACTGGGAGTTTTGTTTTAATAATTATTAACTTTTATGGATGGGCCGGGGGAGAGGTAGATTCAAATGAGTATAGAAAGGAATTAAAAATAAATAAATTAAGTCGATTTGTTGGCTGCTTGACGGACGAGTTGATTCTTGTATGGATTTTTGCTACTAAAAACTTTTTTAAACTAGAAATAATTGATAAAATGAGATAAAATGTTGTCTCAAGTTCGTCCTCGAAAAAAGTACTCAGTATCGATCCATCCGATCTTGGTTTTTTCCAATTAATTTTTAGTATTCCTTATGGTTGCCTTTAAATTACTACATTGGGTACTAAAATTCTCAAAGTTTGCTTCTCACAGCTTGAAATAAAACTTTACTAATACGTTTTAGCCAACCTGTTACTATTTAACTTCAATGAAGATTTTGTATTTTTTTATAACTGTTTTGGTTCTGAAGAAAAACAGAAAGTCCAATGAAATTTTCAACTAGATTTTTATTTTCCATCTTCAAACTGATCTTATTGCATTTACAAGAAATTGCTAGGACATCTATAATAACAAAAGCAAATACCAACTGCTCTAATATTCGACTTACATTTTCTCTCATGCACTTTATATTTCTTTAGTCAGTCACATTTTGGCCATAATATTTGCAACATTGTCATCTAAGTCATATCTGTTTACATTCGATGCTACAAGTGACTACAGCACGAATTACCACTGTTTAACAAAATACCAACAAAACACTCACTTTATGGTTGCCTTTCCAAAGAAAAAAAAAATAAAAGGGACATGTGTTTATCCTTAAAAAAAAAAATAAATGATAAAATATGAGCTGTATAATATTTATGGTGTAAGCGTGTACAAGCATCTACAGGGATAGAAAATAAAACAGAGCAAGAGAGGACAAATTTGAAACTATAAACAGCACAATGTGTAAATTATTGTGTTGTGCTGTGCTTACATTTCGTCCTTTTCTTTTTTTGTGGATAAAGATTCATTGTATAAATGAGTGTGTATATGTATGTGTGTGTGTACGTTTGTGTTTCACTGTAGCTACACAGTAACAGAAACTAAATCATTTGGAAACAGCAAATGAATTGAGACGAATAAAATTTTGCAAGTCAATGGTTGTAAACGACAGCAAAAGTATTAAGTTAACCGACCAACCAACCGACCTACCGACCACAAAGTCCATGGATCCATCAATTTTTGTGTTCTGTCAAAATGCATATAATTCATTCTTACATGTATCTTTGTTAATGTATTTGGGTCAGTGTGTTTGTGTGTGTGTATGTGTGCAGTAAAATGATTAATTATTTGTATAGTGACAAAGTTCTAACACACACACACACTCCCATATAAACACATGCACATAATGAGTTTGGAAAAACTTTACAAAGACAATAATTTTGTATATTAATAAGTCTAAGCAGTCAAGGTAGTTTATATATATTAATGTTCAGAAATTACATTGTGTTAAGGTTGAATCAATAATTCTTATGAAAATAAGCAAATAGAAAAATAAATCATATAAATAGTTGACAGTAATGGAGACGAAAATAACCTTAAGATTCTTGTATATTTCTAACTTTGTCAAAGCAATTGCTGATCATCAGAGGGAAAGCCTAAAGTCTTCGACATGCCTGACGCATGTCCTGCAATAATTCCCATTAGCAGTGCAAGCGAATTTCTTCGAAAAATTTATTTATTTATTTTTTTGTGTAGGACCAGCACTCAGGGGATTAACATACTTATGGCATGCATTAGGCCAGAGAAGATAGAGGGTGCAAATTGAAGAAGAGGCTGAATTCTTTTACAACTCTGCTATTGCACGTTTTTGTGAATTTTTAGGGCAGTGTTGCAGCACTGTAGGGCGCTTGTGTACATTAGCTTGGAACAGCATCAATCGCTGTCAGGGCAGTTTTTAGTGACCAGTGATATGCCTTCATCATTAAATGGCCCAACAATTAATACAATGCCACACTAATTTACATTAAAGAAATTTATGATACTGATTGACTTGTACAAACCAGGGTTTGAACCCCGTGCCTCGTTTCTGTTACGAATCTGAGAGTTTCTCGAATCGAAAAGCTTATTACCATTCTGTGATAAACAGGATAAGTGAGAAGAAAAATATAAATTTTCGTATTTTTATTAGGTTTGCAGGGTGCCTCACAAAAAAAAATCCTACTAATATTATATGAGTCATCCTACAAAAGATTGGGTGACAAGTATAAACTCACATTTTTTTTTTTTTGATGTGAGAACTTTTCAAAAGTTACAGCAACGATGTTCAGGTCCTAAGTGATTGTTTGCTTAGTAGTCAACACGCTAACCTATTCATACAAACACCACTCTCAATTTGTGTTGATGGATCGTCCTTGTTCTACGAAGAGACTGTGAGAGACAGAGAGAGATCCAAAACATTTTAGATTTTCTAAATGTGGAAGCTGTGGATCACCCGGAATATTAATATTATTTTAAGTAGAACCTTCTCAGAAAGCCAGTTCCATTCATTCTTTCAATTCCAGTGTCTTAATTTCCTGCATCGCATACACTTCCATTTCCCCATCTCCGACGCTAAATGAACGACATAATGTCAATAGAGTAAAGGCTAATGAAGGCGCAAGAACATGCCTGACATATTAGAATCATAAAGGAATACATTATTCCTCTAACGGATGACATGATTGGTTTCGCAAAATCATGACAAAAATTAATTTATTTAGTTATAAGTACGTATTAACGGTCTTATTCATAAAAGATTGCTAAAATTAGTATATTAAACCAACATTAATTTTAATAATTGTTTATAAATAAAGAGGCTAAAAATTACGAAATTTTAGTCGGTTACAAATAAAATTTTCGATTTATATGGCAGCATGAAAGCAAAAATTTATGATCAGGAAAAAAAAAATAATAATAAAATGAATTCGAAAAAAAAACTCCCAAAAATAAATGGAAAAACGCCAAAAAATTCAAAAATACCCAAATATTAATGTTATGTAGTACGAATACTCGTATTCGGTTGACACCTAATTTCCAGAGACGCATCAGTATTAGCATGCACTCTGGATACTCAGTACTGTACGCCTTCTCACTTTAGCTGTCATCAGACGGATGCCTAAATGACATTACCGGGGAACACTTGGTCTAAGACCGGAAGTTGTTAGATGCTTGGGAATTTCAGACAGAGGAATCACTTCTTGCTACTCCCAAGTAGTGGATAGCAGACAGAAAGCTTTCAACCTCTGTGAAAGACCCCGTCCCGTCTGCGGGTATACTGGCCCTCAACAATCTCCAACACTCGTCTGTGGTCAGAAACGAACCAACAACCGATTCAAAATGAAATCCGTAAGCGAAAATGGTCCTGGATAGGTCACACTTTGCGAAAACCACCAGATTATATAGCGAAACAAGCTTTAGAGTGGAACCCAAAAGGCAGTCGCCGTTCAGGACGTCCATCGCATACCTGGAAACGCCAGGTAACAATTGAGATGTCCAAACTAAATCTAAATTGGAATGAACTTAAACATCGAACATCAGATCGAGAATATTGGAAGCAACTTGTTATGGCCCTATGCTCCTTGTAGTATATATAATACTCGTATTCGTATTCCATTTTTCAACTATTCACCAATTTTATTCGTATTCGCAAATTCAAGCGAATATTTTTCGAATAATTTGCACATAATTTTCCCAAAAAAAAAAAAAATCATACAAAAAGTTTAAAAAAGAATATAAAATATACAAAAATATATTATTTTACAGTTTACAGAATTAAAAAATGTTTATGTCAAAAACAGTTTGATTCCTTTTTGTCTCCACTGTAAAATTTTAATATAAAAAGTGTTTATTTTTGTTTAATTTAAAATTTCAAACAAATCTTGAAATAAATTTTTTATTTTATTTTCAAAAAAATTTTTTTTTTATTTTTTTATCTTTCTGTTGAAGTGACTTAATTATATGAGCACAAGTGTATGATCTTAGAGCGTTTGCATGTTAAGCTAGCGATATATTTTTTTAATCGATGTCAGTTCAAACGAAATTTTATGCAGCCTTTGGCTTTATTAGCTCTTTCTTCAAATTTTCGTATTAAAGACGACCGTTTGTATTCATAAACGGTTGTTAAAGTTAAATTATACAGTGAAAAAGAAAATCGTACATTCAAACAAAAATACATAATATTAATAATTTCTAAAGAATACGTAGGAAAGACGTCAAAAACAAAACAAAGTTGGCAACAATTTTTCTGCCAAACATAAATTTACTATTTGCAATTTACAATAGTTGTGTTTGCAACAGTCAACAGGTTGATTGAAGCAACTTCAACCAAAACATATTGTTATTTAAAGAGAACAAGACAAAAAACATTCTTTTCACAAGACACTGTTGCAAGTTGCATATTATTTTTTTACCCACCACTGTTAAAGCCAAACATACATAAGTGAGTAATTAAAAACAAAAAAAGAAAACAATTAAGAGTATAAAACAAATATAGATTTTCGTGTTTATTTAGTTAAACAGAAGTTATTACGATCTTGTATGTATGTAGCGGTTGTGACAACACAATGTGGAAGAGTTCAAAGTACAGTTAGGAAAAAATATAGTGGGAAAAAAGTGTGAGAAAAGGGAAAGTGTAATAATATGCAAAAAAAAAAAACTAACTTACTTACCTGGTGTAAATTAAGCAGAAATGTTTAATTTGAAAAGTGATTTATCTGAAGAATGACTTTTTTGCACGTCACTTAATTTTTTGCAGCTGTTTGTTGTTTGTTTTTTTCTTTTATTTTTTCCCACATTTAAAGCGACTAGGTTGGTGTTCTTCTATAGGTGGCGAGATACTTAAAATTATTCATATAATGCCACCTAAAATGCTAACAATCAAGCATTCAGTAAGTGAGCAGGAGACAGTATGTATGTGTGCGTGTGTGTTTGTATGTGGTTTTATTTTTAATTTCTTTTTATACACATACATACAAATATGTTGTACATCGTAGAGGTGAAGGTGTATTTAGCACAGAACAAATGTGCAACACATACAATTTGTTTGATATACGCACTGGCCAAAGGACTCAGGTGTTTCGAGCATTAGTCGATTTGTATGTAAGACACTTTTTGCTTAGCAGTTACTAGTTGTTATATTTTTTTTCTATCCTTTTTGTTTGGTTGTGGTGGGGTTGTTTTTTTTTCAGGTTGTTGTTGGTTCCTTGCTAAGGTTTTATTGGGGCTAACAAATAAAAACTAAGGTACTGTGTAGTAGAAATTGTAGCAGACGTTGTAGTAGTTGTAATTTTGCTAATATTTTTTTTTCATATATCTGTGTGTGTTTTTGAAGTAAAATAATTAGAAATATAGTCTTGAGTATTTTATGACAGAAAAAACTCATGAAACGGCGGGTATTTCTTTCATCGTACACATTTAAGGTCCTTGAAACAATATGTTAGCAATACATACACGGTTTTGTTAGATTTTCCTTTTATTTTCTCATCATTCCTTTGGTTTTTATTTGTTATTTTTGCTGTTGTTAAATGTCATTCATTTTTGTACCTGCAGTTAATTAACAGAAACATTATTTAGTAGATAACAGACAAAGCATTGCAAACACTAGACACAATTAACACTTGAAAGGAGGAGAGACTCCTTGCAGGTGCAACAAAATTTTAGTTAGTGCACAAAATTTATGATGTGTTATGATGCCACATACACAATTTAATTATTAAATTATCTTTTAATTGTTAGAACATTTGTTTTAATTTCTATTTATTTTTTTTAATATTTCAGGTGCTTGATTTTGAACGCACATGTAGTACTAACACCACTCTACTTTCAATACACTTTTAAACAATTATTTAAACACTTTGACATGCACAAACACACGCACATGTATGTGTGTATGTCCATATGCCTCAATAAAATTGAGGACTTGAACACATACGAACGTACATTCTCTGTAATTTACTTTGACTCTCACTCTCTCGCTCTCTCTGTGTTATTCTAGTTCTTTTACTCTGGTTTTTCTTTGTCTGGCTATAAAAAAAAGGAAAGGAATTTAGTCCTTAAGAAATAATTATTGAATTCTTTTGCTTATATTTTTGTTTTACACTGGCTATACGTATTTGTATATTTACTTTAGCATACATTAAGGCTTTTCTATATTTATTTTCTGGTTATAGTTATATCACTTTCATATCAATTCCTTTGTTCATTTGTTGTAAAATTTTTAATTTTCACTTGGACATCTCTTTTGGTTTTTATTTAAAAAAATTTATTAAATAAATTTTTTCCATAAATAAACCTGAAACCCTTCGATGGATGATTTTATGAAAACTTCTCTAAACCGTACTGTACCGTTTGGGTATGTTTTGTTATAAAATTCTCTTGGCTTTTTCAATATGGTGAAATAAATATTACCAACCAATTTTCACAAGTGGTGAATATTCAAGCGAGAATTTGTGCCGTTTAAGGATATTTCTTTTGCTTTTGTCTTTGCAAAACAAGAGTTTGCGCAATGTGTCACATAAGTTACAAGTAATTTGTTGTCCTCCGTAGTGTTGAGAAAATTGATTAAAACATAAAAAATACACTGAAAATATTTGGAAAATTTTGTAAATAAGGAAAATTTTGAAAATAAATATGTAGGTCTTTAATTAAAGCAATTCCTTGGCATATTAATACCAGGTAAAAAAGGACAAGTGAACCACCTTTTATTAATTCGTCTAAGCCATTACCTATTGAGCTGGGGTAGTCCCGGTCTTAAAATTACTTGTTTTTTTTATGGGACAATCTACTCAAAGTGTCTCAAAGTACAAAAAAAAAAAAAAAACAAAACAACTTTGAATTCTCTTCAAAATATAAAGTTACACTGAAAAATTCATAATTAATTATAAAACTCATTTTCCAAAAATATATTATTCTGAAAATATCATAAAATTTTTTTTTAAAATTCGAATTTAAATTAAAAATAATTTAAAAGTTCTTTTAGTCCACTTGAGGCCAGTATAGGAGCTACGAAAACTCTCCGAAATGTCAAAATCACTCGTACTACGACAAAGACGCAGGTTTTCCTAAATATTCGATATTTAAAACATTTTGGAAGTTGCAACAGACGTAACGTGACTTAAGCCCCACGAAAAGCTTACAATTAAACTTAAGACATGTAAAACTAAAATAAATTTTATGTTATCCGATACTTTGATTTTTAATACACCAGTAACCCATACGTATGTAGGTTACCAACGTTGCTTCCATAATAAGGCATGCTTGTGCTTGTGCAAGTGGAAGTAGACTCTTTTTTCACTTATTTGAAAATGTTCGGGAGCTCAGGAATATACGATCCCGGTGCCGCCACAGAATTTGTCAATGCTATCGGATTACTTGAGAGGTTGCCGTTTAAATATTGCCCAAAATCTTTATGCGTTTTCTGTGTTTGTTTCCTGCTTTAGTTGTTGGACAAGAGATAAATACAAGTTTTGACCCATAAACTTGAGAAACTGCATTAAGTATGGAATTGGAAAAGGAATTTTGTTACACTGAAAATAGTGATGAAAAATAAATTCTGGTGCGACAGCGTTAACTAAATGAACTGACCTTTAGTTAAGAATAACTGAGACATCAATGATACGAATTGAAAGTGTATAAGTTAACAAATACTTGAGTTGAAACGACCAAATAGAAACAGGGTTAGGGATCATAACACAACATAGAAGACATTAAATTTGATTACCTTCTAACAGAGATGAAAAACAAGGAAGATGCTGTTTGTGGACTGTGTCCAGAGAAAGAAAGGATATAAATGAAAGGCGACATTGGATAGGATTACTAAAGTCTTAGTAATGAAAGTTGATAAGTACCAGTCGTCTGTTAGATTTTGGAAAAATCTGAAGCAAAATATTATAATGACGTGTAGCTGCGATACCATTTTGAGCATTTGATTTAGCAGTGCCAACAACTATTGACGCACGTATGTTTCGCAAAGTGGCATGTTTTGATATTTCCCATCGACGCATAAAATTCGGGCACTTCCAAAAGATCAAAGTTATAACAAAAAAATTCCAAAAATTGGACTTTTCACAAAAAAAAAAAAACATATTAATTTAGAAAATTATAGTTTTTCCAAAACCAAATATATAATTTTTCTTTATTATTTTCATATTCCATATATGATGTGTAAAATAAGAGGCCATATAGAAAAATGGGCAACTACATGAATGAAATAAATCTGAATAATTACAAACAGGACATTTGTAGTCTATTTAGTCTATTTATAGTTCTCCGATTCCGTTCATTTTGTATTTTGATTTTACAAGGGTAGCCATTTTTTTTAATTGTTTTTATTAACAAAGCTAACATTAATCTTTTTTTTTATCACATACAAAAGTTATTTTACTGACGCTCCTAAAAGTATGCAGGTATTTTGTTGTGTTTACTACAAGTAAGTAGAAAAATTCACTGTCAACTCCATTTTGCATTTTAGAAGTGTTTTGATTACAAAAAAAATTTTCGCTTTTCGGTTTCTACTGAATTAACTTCCGGTCGAAAGTGACCATAATTTAGTTCTTTGACATGACTAAATATAATATTTCAGAGTAAAATTGAAAACTTAATGAAGAAATTTCTTAACAGTGTTTATATTCTAATTACCTGTTTTCATACAGAGGAACCGGAATAGTAAACGTAAAGGAAAATGACAAAATATATACGTAATTGTTTTTTCTTAGCAAAGTTTTATTAAAAGAAAAAAAGGTGAATTTCGCACTAGATGAATAACAATAATCTCTTGTTGGACCAAAATTTCAGCTCTTTTTCGCATTTAAATGCTCGAATTTTTGTGAGTTAAAAGACAAGGACCGACCGACCCAAAACACCCATGCGATGAGCAACAGTTTTATACAAGCAAAACCAACAACAACAACAACAATCTGTCCAACAAGTAAGAAAAAAAAACAAAGAAAAGAAACAACAACAACAACAACAAGAAAACACCACAATGCAATAGTGTGTCATACACCATTTTGTGCTCACTATGTGGTGTATTCTATTGTGTGGCCAACAAAGGAAAGAAAAGTCACCTTTCAATGACGTAGTCAATAGTTAAATGTTTGAGAGAATTTATTTTTATACAACAATTGTTCCTCTTCATCACCATTAGAAAGAAAACTGTTTCCCCATGTGTGTTTGTGCATTTTATTACATGGTTCTACCACATACAGAGCCATCAATGTACTCTTACGTACATTTCCATTTTACACACAAGAACGTTTAACGTTTCCATCCAGCCACATGTTTTTAAATGTATTTGTGTTGTTTTTGTTGTTGGTGTGTTATTTTTATTCCTCTTTGACTAAGGAAAACTGTTGCTCGAATTGGTGAGAGTGTATGTGTTTTTTTCTTGTTGTTGTTGTTGCTGTTGCTGATTTTTTTTTATTATGCTGAAATGGGTGAATAAAATTTTATTCACTTTGGCCAAACAACACTTCATAAATTGTCTGTATGTTGTTTTGTTATTGCATTGGGTGAGGTGTATGTGAGGAAGGGCATAGATAATAGTTTCGTAGACGGTATGATAGTATATATTTGGGTGTTTCTACGTCTTCAGTCAAATATTTACAACGAATCGAATAACAAAAAAAAAAAAAAAAGACGTGTGGCATTTGGGGACTGCCGCGGTAAAGCTATTGCATAGCATTTTTTTATCAACTTATGCAATTTCAATTTCACATTTCTAGCTATACTGGAAGTGCCTCTTACAAAGAAGGGACACACCAGTCCCCCCGGGTAAAAAGTGCTTTACCTTAGTATCCTACGTCCTTCTTCTGGTTCTAAGCTACCTGCCCACCAATTTTCAGCCAAATCAGTTCAGCCGTTCTTGAGTTATAAATAGTGTAACACGACTAACTTTTATATACATATATAAAAATCCCCTCAAACACCCCGAAATCCCGGAAAATTTCCCGCGAAAAGGTGGCAACCTGGACGGGAATTCCTAAAAACTTGGAAAAAAATTTCCTCAAAATCCCAGAAATCCCGAAAAATTTCCCGGGAAAGTGGCAACACTGTAAATTTAAAAAAAATTCCAAAGCGGCAACACTGTATAGTCATCATACATAGACTATACAAAAAAGAAGTTTTCACTTCAAAAAACAAAAGACTTAAGAAACAAACTTAGTGTCAGGTTTTTTCGTTTCATACACAGAAACAAACTTTTCAAAATTTCTTGATTTGGTCGCCTCAAAGCTCGCGATAGAAGCTAAAAAGAAGCTTAAAAAGAAGAGAGGTGTCTTAGGACACCCGGTTATAGCTTTGCTCATTTTTTTTATAAGGAACGAAGGCGAATAAGAAGAAGTAAGTATGTACATATGTATGTACACATAATATTTTCGGTTTTTTGTTAAAGTTGAAATCAAAATAAAAAAAAGCAATTTCGTTTCTTGCAAGGCGAATATGATGTAAATTTGCCAAATTGTGGTGGTTTTTTACTTGCATACACACATATGTACATATACATACATATATATACATACTTGATAAATTCTGATATATTGCAGATATTATAGTGATAAAATACAAACGATCACTGAAAACAAACTTTAATTAATTAAATAATAAAATAAATATTTCACATACATACATATGTATTCATATGAGTATATTTATTGTTTTGTTTTTGTTATTGCGGTTGAATGTGAATAACACACTATATATGTACATACATATTTTCTCGTCTTGATTTTAAAAAACAACAACAAAGTCGCTTTTGAAGGATGAGCTAATCAAAACAAAAAAAGAAAAACATAACGGGAATAGTGTCGATTATTTATCTTACGAAAAATAAAATTCAACCCCTACCGCGCCATAAATAGCAAAGCTATAAAAACTGTCACACTACTTTATATCATAATTATGACATAGAAGCTATGTAATAGCTTAAAAAATTAAATATCACACTTTTTAATTAATTATGACGAATTGTAATGAAAGGCGCCTGCTTAATTATTTGCAGCTCTTCAGCATATGTATCAGCAAAATTAAAAACGAAAGTAAAAATAGTTCTACTTAACCCTTAAGTAGTGACGCTGGTCTTTTGGACATAAAAATAAGCTTTTATATAACTTTCCCTCTCCCATTAAACTCTCTAAGCCTCTCAGTAGCTTTAAGTTATTCAGTTTTAGTTCATTTTCTGATACGAACAGTTGAGTTTTTTTGTTATTCAATTAGTAACAGTTTTCCTAAGTTTGAAGTGTGGTCTCCTAGAGCAACATCACCAAGAACGTAATTTTTTTTTTAATAATTTCAAAGATGAATAATAATATTCCGTCGATAATAATTGTAACAACTGCCAGAATAATATCTAAATTCCACGAAAAATATGATTTCATTCGATTTTTTTATTTTCGATTAATGTATTTTTATAAAAAAAAAAAAAAAATTAATTGTACACCTGATAATTTTCAAAAAATGCTTTGAAAGAAGCCTTGCAATTTTTATGATTTTCAAGAATTAAAACTAAATATTAATTAAACCCTTTAATTTTATATTTAAGTTAAAAGAAAATAATATTATTATTTTATTTAAAAAAAAAGTATGAATTTTGTTGAGTTTTTAAAAAGGATTACCTCTGATTGAAATGTTTTTGAAAATAAAGGGAAAACCTTTTTTTAAGAAAAATCGAAAATGTGTTATTTTATTTATAAATAGAACTGAAATAAGTTTTCAAATTTGTTTTATGAAAAATTAAATTATTTTTATTTTATTATAATTTAAAAAAATAAATATGTAAGCAATGTAATAGGGACCAACCTCACCATTTGTGTAACTTTTTTTCACCTCACTACTTAAGGGTTAAGGCACTTGAAAAATTTAATCTAGTTGTTTCTCCTTCCTGTAAAATTACAAAAAGTGTACTTACATTGTTATGCATTTCTATCGACAATATCTCGTTAAGTTCTGTGAATAAATATTTTTCATTTGGTATAACTTTTGCCAAACTCGGTTGAATAATGTGGCCATTAAGTCTATCACCAAAAATCGTCTTGCCTATGAATTATAGAGTCTTAACAGGCATAAAAATAATTAAAAAAAGTATATTTAAAACATTTTCAGAAGTTAAGAGCATTTGAGCGAATTGTTCTTATTAGAAAATCTATGCCGGCAAAGAGATATACTATATTCTTAATTTTTCTTGGTTATTAATAAGATATTTTCTTTGCTTATTATATTTTCCCACCTTCGTTATTGTTAAATAAAATAAGTTATAAAAATCTAATTAAAAGAAGAAAAAAACAAATGTCTTTCAATTTTGTATTTCCTTTTCATTTGGTGGCTAAACAAAGCAAAGCAGCCAGCATCGTAGAAATGGGGCATAGTCCATATAACAACACACACACACACACACACACACACACATACAATCAGTAGCAAGTGTAAAGTGTCATACAATTAGAAACCATTAATACAAGTGTCATCTTAAATTAACCAAGTTGAAAATGAATTTTAACTTGTACAGTTAAAAGAAATCTAACATTTCTGTTGCTATTTTCTTTTCATGCGTCTGTCCTTATAAGGACTCTTCTTGTATACTTTCTTGAAATAATTTGCTATTTTATCTGCTTTTTATTCCCAGTTTTTTTTTTCAATTTATAATATGCTGCACTATTTATCATATTTATTATGATTTTTAATTAAAAACTTTAAAGATGCTTCAGCAGCAGCAATAGAAATTTGTTTTTTTTTTGCAACAGAATCGTTGGCAGGATGGTATCAGAAAAAAGAAGTCATGCCACCACCAACAAGTAATAAATAAAAATTACATTAATTGTTGGGCAATTTGTTTACAAAAAGATGAAAAAAAGAAGACAATAAAATAATATTAAACATTCTGAAGATGATGAAAATCATGATGACATTTCTGATGATGCAACATTTTAAGAAATAATTTTTTTTTTTTTGAATTTTTGAATTTTTATAACAATAGTAAAAGCTAAATCAATTTTGATTGTAAAAGGAAATAAAACAACAAACAACAAAAGAAAAAATAATTTTTAAAATTTATAAGCTGCAAGGAAAACTTGTCCAAGTACTCTACGCTCACAACAAAATGTTTGTCATAACAAAAATTCCTAATATTGCTAAAAAAAATTTGGTTTAAATATATCAAAAAATTTTGAGCCATAAAGCTGTCAATTTGCTGTCCGTTTGAAACACTGTCACTATGAAGGGGAAAAAATCGCTAAAATGAATAAACATTTACCGTTATCAGGAAAAATGGCAGAAATGCAGAAATGTGGCTAATAAGTACAAAAGTATAAGAACGAAAAACCGCTCAAAGCGACAAAAATTAATAAAAACCACCGTAATTGAAAACCTTTTTATTTATTTGTTGCGGGTTAGCAATATCTATATATAATTTCGTTATTGCTAACCCGCAACAACTAAATAAAAATTTTTTAAAAAACATAAAGTCTTGAGTCTAGCATATACTTCAATTATTTGCGTTTCAACTTTGTTCGAATAATTCAAATAATTGATTTTGTTCGTTCGATCAAACGATTAAAGCTGAAAAATTTTTGGATTAATCGATGAGAACAACGAATAAAAAATGATTTAAAAAATTTATTGACAAAAAATAAACATTTCATACAAAAAACTTAAAAAAAAATAGTTAATATTTTTAGTTAAATATTTAATTGTTTTCTTTTTGTGAAATCAGACAATTTGGGTTGTTCTTAAGAAATAATCTTTTACAAATAAAAGTTGACTAAATTTTTTAGCTTTCAAACGATTTTTGGTTTCGGTTTTTGAAATAAATTAGCGAAAGCTAATTGTCGAGGTAGGTGATATTGTGAGAAGAGCATAAAATAGTTTAACTAATTTTTCTGTTCGTTTTTTAGATTTTTCCAAATATACGATATTGTCTAATATTACGCTGAAGTCTTTTTATATTTTGAATTTAGAATTTTTAATACTTTTAATATAATTATTTAATTCGTATAAAAGATTGTTAATTTCATTACTAGTAACATCTTCTATATTATTACTGTCATCTGAATTATTGTGGTTACTTTCAACATAAAATAATCTGGAGTATAATTTATTCTTTAGTTTCACTTTTTGAAGAATATTTTAAAAAACTTTCATTGCTCGAAAAATTTCCAGAATTTAAAAAATATTATTAACGTATTTAAAAATTTTATACCTCTCTCATTTATTCTTATTTTAATACGTTTTAGTAAATCTGTTGCAAAAGAATTATTAATTTGTTTTGTTGATAATCCAACAATTTTGTATACTTTAGGACACTTGTTACATGTGACTTTGTTTTTTTTTCATTTTTGTGCTTGATAAAATACTTCCAAAACGAGCTCAATTTTTTGGCTTTAGTGTATTTCTAATTTATTCACCTGAGAGTGAAAAAACCCCATTCTTGAAAATTTTTTAACGTTTCATTCAAAACATAGCACGACTACTATGTAGGTAATGCACAGTTCTACAACAACCGCAAACATCCAAAATGATATGTATTTGGTTGATATAAAGTACTCGCTTTGTTTCATATCATACGAACAAATTTAAAAATTTTTGACGTATACATTTTAAACTAAAAAAAGTTGTTCGATTAATTGACATTAATTAATCGATTTATTCGTTATTCGAAAATCGGCATTTTAAAATTATTCGAACAAGTGTTTCGTTTTCTTTGATCAATTAATCGAATTATTCTTAATCGGTTGATAACTCTAGTATATGCTCAAATAAATGTCAAATTTTTTAATTGAAAAACCGTAAAACTGGCCAAAACAGAGTAAGTAAAAAATGCTTAAAGCGGCAAAATACGTAAAGCGAAAGGAAAGCGCCAAATTTTGAAAAAAAAAAAATCTATAAAATAGAAAAAAAAATCACTATTATGAGCACAAAAAAAAACGCTTAAAACGAACAAAAGAATTATTAGAAGTGGAACGTGGTACATTTACTGGCTACCTTCAGTAACACTCTAAATCAGTATTGAAACTTTATATATTTTTTGTCTTCAGACAAATGACGTGACACGTACCTGAAGTCAAATAATTTTTAAAAAATTAGTAGATTTTTTTATATTATTATTATTACGAATAAACGTAATTATTATTCGAACTTATATTGATTTACATATGAAAAGTAATATTATCAGGCTCAAGTTCAGTTTTATTGAATTAATGATTTAGATTAGTAGATTTTGTTTTTTTTTTGCGAAAATTTCAAATTTCAATTTCAATTTGAGGGTGATGTTGGCTGAAGTGGTTAGCGCGTTGACTACTAAGCAAACACTGGCCAGAGAAAGTCAAACAACATCATTAATTTCTCTAATTAACATTAGTGTTGCATTGTATTAATTGCTGTCGGACAATTTAAGTGATGAAGGCATAACACTGGTCACTAAAACCTGTTCGGACAGCGATTGATGCTGTTCCAAGCTAATGTACACAACATCGCCCTCCTTCGTCGGTTAGCAGAAACATCGGCGAAGTAAAACAATTAATAAAATGCCTGCTAATACAGCTTAACAAAGTTAATGCGTCTACTTAACACAGGAGGTGCCTCAACACTCCCTTAAAAATAAACATAACGCGCAAAGCAGAGTTGTGAAAGAGTTAAGTCTTCTAAATATTCAACATCTATCTTCTCTACCCTCTCCATCTCCCTCTCCATGAATTCCGACACAGTTTCCGGCACAGTGCACTGCATACGTAGGGGTCATCCCCTGAGTGCTGGACCTAATACACTGCTGCTCACACAGATTTGGGTACAGGATCATAGCGCTTGATTTCTATATTATGCCACAATACTATTCTGTCTTGCGATAGAAAGTCTCATTAGATAAAATAATATTTTTTATCAAAATTTGAATTTCGCAATTTCCGTTTTATTTTGCCGACATTTTTTCTTTTGGTGTATAATTTAATAAGAAATTATAGTTTTATTTGCTTAAATGTGTTGTTCATTTCATTTTCTCACTCAAATTGAAAAAGAGATTTTATAATACAAAATCCATGAATCTCCAGGTAATTAAGTGTAACACAACAAAGGAATCAAGAAAAACTTTTCATTTCAACAATTAAATAGAAAAAAAAACAACTTAATTGAAAAAGAAATAATGTACATATACTGTAAAAAAGAAAACAACAATGAAGAAAAATTTCAGGGAAATACTAAGGAAATAAAAGAAATCCTCTTTTTAAATTTCTAATTGTGTTTTAAATAATTCTCCTGGGGTTGTTGAAACAAATACGAAACATTAGGAGTTGCAAAATGCTGTAGAATTTTAGCAAAATTTCAAAGGAGTTGAATGAAAAGACCAAGTGAGCAAATATTAGAGACAGTGAGGCGACGGAGATATTTATTTTGAAACATATATTTTTTTTGTCGCAGTTAAATTAAAAGTCTTTTTAACTCTTAGGGAGCCAAGGCATAAAAATATTAAACAATATTAAAATGGTGCTTTTTAACCTTTCGTGGGAGTAAAACATAAACTAGAAATTAATTATTAGGTTTTCCAATAGGGATGATATGATTTTGAAGTTATGTTTCGGCCATTTGTAATATGTCATGATCTGTCATTTGTTTTTCATTTTATTTAGTAGTGTTTACAATTTCATCAAGAACAACGTTTACAAATTATTCAGTTTTATTATCAAAATAATCGTTCTCCAATTGCAACTTCTCGTGCGCTTTTGCCATTTTATGGTCGTAATAATCGTCCAAGTGTGCTCGCTATTCCTCGAATTGTTGAAAATGTTCAGCTTAAATTTTCTTTCCATAATGTTCAAGTGCCAATAAGACAAAAAACCGCTCGAAGTAATGCAAGTATTGCTGCCGTTCAGGCAAGTGTTGCTGAAGACCGTAATTTGTCGATTCCAAGACGTTCTCAACAATTGGGACTGTCTCAAACCACAACTTGGCGGATTTTGAGAAAGTTGAAGTTTTGCGAGAAAAAATTTTAGATTCGATTATTTCAAGAAATTGTGATATTGAATGGCCTCCAAGAAGTTGTGATTTAACACCAGTGACTATTTCTTGTGGGGTTACTGGAAGTCGTGGAAACCATTTGAAGGATGTTTTATTTAGAACTTAATTGTATCGATTGTACTTCATATTAAATAACAATAAGTGTGTTTTTTTTTAAGAAATCATATCACTCTTATTGGATAACCTTTTATATCGAGCTTTAAGCTTTTTAAGCTATTCTATGTTGCAACGATTTTGTAATTTGTACGATTGGCTTTTTGTATTGAAATCGGATTTTTTTTTGCTACAATTTTTATTGAATTTTAGTGCCTCGTTTACGATTTATAAAAAGTGAAATTTTTCCTACAACTAAATGTATGGTGTTTTAATTTCTACAAAAAAATGTTACATCTCCATTCAGAAAGTAGTACTTTGGTGCTCATTTCTTAAAAATGTTTAGCTCTCTAAAAGCCTTGTGTGCTTTATTCTGAAAAAATCACCCTCATAAATGGTCGAATTCATTGCACTTTATGCCCCGTAAAAATCGATAGTGTTGATAGTGTAGTGTAAAACTTAGCTGTCAGCTATTAAAAACAGGCCATTCCACTTTTTCATAAGTTGTGTTTTGTTCTAGTGAAATAACAAGTTTCATTATTGCTGGGTTGGCAAGATATTTTATACATGTGCCTTTCAACAAGGTGCCATTTTGTGTATAAAAAATAAAACACCATTAAAATAAAAACACTCTTTTCAATGGAATAGGAACGAAATCATCAGTATGAAGTATATTTAGGACAGTAAATCAATGACTTATTGGATAAATCTGTTTGTACAAACATCAATCAGTTAATAATCAATCATTCATCAATTATTATTGTTTTATATGTATGTAATAAATTACATTCTATATATTTTATAAGTGAATAGGATTTGAATAAATAAAATTTTAAAAGAAAATTTTAATTAAAAATTCAACTTTAAATGATTTTTACTTATTTAGCTTTCATAAGCTTTAAAATTTCCATGGTAATTTTCAATCAACTATTTCTTAAACTAGAAAAATTAAATACTTCTCTACTTAATTGCTAACATACTCGTGTAGTCGTACATCAATCTATTGAATGTTTGAGTGTTCAATACAACTGCAATAGCTCTCAACTAAATGGTGTAAGTTTACACATTTCATGATGTTTGTACATATATTTGTATGTATGCAAGTGCTTATAACTGTGTAAGATTTTGTAATAATGAAGTGTGCTTATAATTAATTATTTCTTGGTTTAATATTACAAGATTTTCTGTATAAATTCAATTGTCGTGAATCAATTAAGCAAAACCAAAAAATAAATAAATAAATTTCATTAAATGTAAATCTTAAGTTACAGTCAGTCGTCATAGCTACAAATACTACTTATAAGTACATATCTATTTACGATCATGTTTAGTTGTAGTGGTAAAATTTTTTATTAAAAGTTTCTTTAATTTAAAATAGAAGTTTAAAACATTCGGCTGCGTCTAAATTTAGTTGGTGCCTGCTACAGAATCACTTAATTTGATTGTTGCGCAATTTGATTTTAACTTTAGCGGGAAGGAATTGCAGTCATTATTTTATTTAAAGGCAACTGAATTACGGAAATTACCTCAATTAAGCCGCATGTGTTAAGGGTAAAATTATTTCTAAGAGAATACTTGTATCACAGTGCAGGGGTGTTGGTTTTAACTCGCGGAATTTTTTTTCAATATCAGAATAATTCCCAGCCTTATCGTTCGGTTTTTTTAATTTTTTCTTTTTTTTTTGCCGATTTCATTTCGATCAATTTTCCATACATTTTCCAATTATTTTCACTTTTTATTTTCTACAACAATTGCATTAGACAGTTGCTGTAATTGCATGTCTTGTGCAAAAAAAAAAAAAAAGGAAAAATTTATATAAGAAAAATTGAGGCAAAAATTAAAAGAACTAGTTAAAAAATATGGATAGCCAAAAGGTAATAGTATACATTCTCAGTTGCCTTATTCATATGTATGTACTATTGTATGTAGCAAGTATGAATTTTTGCAATACACATGTTGCTACACTCACACATGTATATGAAATCTATTTTATGGATTAACGACGTTGTTAAACTGATATGCCTTCAAGGAAAATATGTTGTGATTTTGTAATACTATACAATGCATACATACGTAGATATGTACATATGAACAGAGACAGGTACAGATATGCATACAATCTAACCCAGTCAACATTTGATTTAAAACTATCGAAGAAATTAAAAAGGTTGTTTTTTTTTATTGTGATAAAACTGGTTGCACTCTCTGGAGATTTGGCGTTATAAAAAAGAGAATCAGCTTAAGAAAAACCTTTTTATCACTTTCTAAGTATTTGTCGGAATCATTTACGTTTGTTGTTGTGCAAATGATATCACTTGTAACTAATTTATTGTTAAATTTACTTCATATTGGAATTTTCAGTCAAAAATATTTGCTGTGTATATAAATACTAAAAAAAAACGTCAATATATATTTACTCTCAGCTGCGAAACTGAAAAGGGTTTTAGATTAAAGGCCTACCGGAAGTTTGCAATGACTGTTATTTTATTATTATTATGAATATTATAGTTACTAATAAACTTATTGAATTGTTAAAAAAAAATAATGAAACAAAATATACGGACTTGATGCGCTGAAAAATACTGTGTGTTCTTAGTTTTCTATTCTTGTAATTTACCTATATTTTCCATTAGGTACGCCAGAATATTTTACCATAACTTGAGAACATTACACGGGGGAAAAACGAAAAAAAAAAACGAAAAAACGCAAAAACGAAAAAAAAAAACAAAAAAATTCTCGAACCGAAAGTCACTAAGTAATTAGCGATCGTACGGAATCCTTCGAGTGGGTGTCAAAGTCACTCATCATTGAATTTATTATTTACATATCGAACGTTTTTTTTTTTATTTTTTTTATTAGGACCAGCAGTCAGGGGATGACCCCTACGTAGGCAGTGCACTGTGCCCGATATCAGGGAGAGGGAAGGGTAAAGAAGATAGATGTTGCATATTTAGAAGACTTAACTCTTGCACAACTCTGCTTTGCGCGTTATGTTAATTTTTAAGGCAGTGTTGAGGCGCCTCCGGTGTTAAGTAGACGCATTAATTTTGTTCAGCTCTATTAGAAGGCATTTTATTAATTGTTTTACTTCGCCGATGTTCTGCTAACCGATGAAGGAGGGCGATGTTGTGTACATTAGCTTGGAACAGCATCAATCGCTGTCGGAACAGTTTTTTAGTGACCAGTGCTAAGCCTTCTTCACTTAAATAGTCCGACAACAATTAATACAATGCAACACTAATGTACATTAGAGAAATTAATGATGTTGATTGACTTGCTCTGGCCAGGGTATGAACCCAGGCCCCAAGACATTGGTTGCTTAGTAGTCAACGAGCTAACCACTTCATTCAACACCACCCTCGTTACATTTAGTGACAACACTGTCCGTTTAATCAAATGAAAGAAAAACGGTTCCACAAAAAATGGCCCCAAACTAAAAAAAAAAATTAAAAATGCTCCCAAACTTTAAGGAAAATGGCCCAAAACTTGAAAATAAAATATGAAAAATGGCCCCAAAATAGGAAAAATTACCACAAAGATTGTGTTGTTGCTGTTTTCAATACAAAAGTTTAGGGCCATTTTTCATTTTTGCTTTGGGGCCACTTTTCATTGGGACCATTTTTTATCTTGCAGCCAAAAACAAAAACATATTAAAAATTTCATATATATAAAAGTAATTTTTTTAATGAATTTTATAAAGTTTATTTGTTTAAAAATTCTATAATCCTTAAAATCGTATTCAAAAGGACCTGTAAGAAGGCCGTTGAAAATATTATTTTCTCTTTTTTTCACATGTGCTATTAGCAGGTATCAGTGAGTACTTATGACGTAATATTCATATATTTTATACTTTGCATCTCTTAATTAAGGATATGCAACTTTTAAGAGTAATTGTATGTGAAGACCGCCATTGAGACGATACGAATCAGAGTCTTCAGTGGGCATCAAACAAACGATACACTACAAGATTATCAAGTAGCTTTGTGATCGCGTATAATCTTTTAGAGAATTATACAGTAGTTTTAAAGTTTCCTTAATTAAATGTTACAAAGTGTTTATTGTTCGTTTTTTATTGCTGTTGTTATTGCTCTTGCTGTTTTTATTCATGCCTGTAAGGAAATTAAAAGAATTCCTTTTCTAAGTAACCGTTTCATTCTGTCAAGTCTGTCAAATGCATTTGGAGTACAATTTGTGACGTTTAATTAATAATTAACTGACTTTCAATTGCTCTAAATGGAAATGTGGTGGTCAGAATATAAAAAAAATGGATTCACTTCAAATCCTTTAGTTTTATAATTTAATAAAAAAATTATTTTAATTTTTGTTAAGAATTATAAAAAACTTTTATTGTGTGAAAATTATAGCATAGAAATGGAAAATTGTTGAAACTTTTAATATATTATATAGAATTTTTTTCATCATATATTACACAGGGCTTCAAGAATTCTTTTTCTGTTTGAATAAAACTTTCATGAATTTGTAGTCAGGTTGAAAAAAACAGTAAAAGGCTCCTTTCGAAAATTTCTAAATAAAATATTCTGGCGACTGTGATAACTGGAGCGCTCAGGAACACCGCAACGAAAGCACTGTTTGCCATTTTGAAATGGCGTAGATGTTCTGGCCAAGCAGTTAACTTTGTTTTCGGTGATCAGTCTGAACGTTACGAGCCCATTGGCGAGAAACTACCTTTGTCATTATAGGAATCTCAGGCAGCATCAAGCGCTGTATGATTTCAACGACTAATGCGTATCGAAAGAAGCCATCAGAGCGTTTATTGATATCTCCAAAAGAGACTCCAATTTTGTGGGAAAATTGGATGTGAGAGCTGCATTTAGAGTTCAGGAGGTTGTAGCGTCCTTCAAGCCGAAATCCCATCGGCAAGATGGGAAAATAAATAATGAGTTGCAGGAAATTGCCGCATTTTCAGTACTTCCCTTTTAAATGAACGTATCCCCATTTAGTTATATAATAAAAGAAGACATTGAACTTATTCCAGTGAAATACCACAAAAATTTTGAACGATCGTTTTCCCAAAAAACTTTTCCGGATCTTGGTAATTTGCCAGAGAAAAAATTTATACCCCGAGCAATTTTCTCGGAGAAACAGGCCCTCTCTTTTGTGGCAATTTTCTTTTACATGATTTTTTTTACAGATTTTCTGGTCAAATTATGGCATTCGGCGTAATTTTTTCACAAATTTTTTTTTACTGAAGTCGTATGTTTACTGATTTTTTTTTTACTGACATTTATTGGCGGCCTGAATTAAAACTATTTTTCCTGGTAACTGAACTTACTGACAAATCGAATACTCCTTTATTTAAACTCTATCTCCTACAAGCATTTAAGTGCAAAATATTAACTAAATAATTATTACAAAAAAAATTAATATATTGTTTTTGTTAAAAGTAAAATTTTGCAATAAATATTCAATTAAAAAGACAATTTAACGATTTTTTTTTGTTTTACAGATTTAACGAAAATAAACTATGAAAAAACCTGTTGTTAATTTTATTAATTAAACCGCTAATAGAAATAAACTTGTTATTACATTTTTCACAATTGCTGTATTTATGTATATATTTTTCAAAAAAATTCAAAAAGATTTAAATATGTCAGCTGTTTTTGAACACAAAAAAAAAAAGTCATAATAATACTTATTGTTGTTTAAAATTAATTTATTTTTTATGTTTTCCAAAAAGTTCATGAATATTTAAAAACAGTAAAATAAAAATAATAACATTTATTTGTTGCTGGTTCTTAGTTGATGTGTAATTTTTGCAACTAATATTTTTACAATTTTCCTTCATTTAATCCGCTTACAAAATGAAACTTTGTTTTTAACAGCAGTCGTTTGTAAAAATAATAAATTTTTAGAGTATTTTTTTTCTCTTACCTTTTCCTGGTACTGGATTGTTATTGTCTGTCTCATTGGTGCACAAAACGAGTGCTTGATAAAATTAAATAGTAAAAGTTTTGATTGAGTTGAAGTTTCGGCGATTTTAATAATAAAAAAAGTGTTATGTTTATTAGAAAAACTTGGAATAGAGAAGGGAACGTTTTCACTGTAAATTGAATAGAGCTTTTGTTGCAGCTTCTTTTATATTCTAAAAGCTAGACTCTCTTTGGTGACTTTTTCTCAGACTATTTCTGGAACAGATTTGTGGTTTAGATCAAGGCTTGTTTTTTTTCATCGTTGCAAAGAGTGTCTTTTATTTTTTAACTATTCTTTAATAAAAACACTCGGATATGGTCCGTCCTGTTCATATAAGGAGGCTATGAAAGGATTTACAGTCTTCCGATTCCGTTTATTTTACAGTTCGATTTTACATTTTGCGTAAGTTTAAATTGTTTTTACAACCAAAGCACACAATAAGCTTTTTTTTACTAATTTATCAAAGCGTGTTTTACTGATGCTCCTAAATGTATGCAATTTATTTTTATTTATAAAGTTAGTAAAAAAAGTCAATGTCTATTCCTTTTTGAATTTCAAAAGTGGTTTGAATGATTCGTTTTTCGGTTACTAAAGGCTCAACTTACGGAATTTCAACCCCCTTTCGTTCGGAATTGAGTAGTGAAACATGGCTGATTGATTCAGAAATTAATTATATGTATTATTAACTAAAAGGTTTTCCAATAAGAATGATATGATTTCTTTAAAAAAAAAAAACACACTTATTGTTGAAATTAAAATTCAATATATTTTTATTTAATGTGAAGTTCAATCGATACAATTAAATTCTAAATAAAACGTCATTCAAATGGCCTCCACGAACGATGAACCAAACTTATCGTTTTCAAGTTGTTCCAAGGCAAAATCAGCAAACTCACGACGTTTACGGTTGTCCAATGGCTTCAGTTCTTGAGTGAGAGCAATTTTATACGGATGCAAACCCAAATCCTTTCTAAATATCTGCCAGATTGTGGTTTGAGACAGTCCTAATTGTTGAGAACGTCTTGGAATTGACAAATTACGGTATTCAGCAACACCTGAACGGCAGCAATACTTGCATTACTTCAAGCGGTTCTTTGTCTTATTGGCACTTGAACATTATGGAAAGAAAATAAAAGCTGAAAATTTTAAACAAGTCGACGAATAGCGAGCACACCTGGACGATTATTACGACCATAAAATGGCAAAAGCTCACGAAAAGTTGCAATTGGCGAACGATTATTTTGATAATAAAATCGAATAATTTGTATACGTTGTTCTTGAGCGTATATCTCTCCATGATGAAATTGTAAACACTACTGAATCATATCATCCCTTTTGGAAAATCTTACATTATCAACTCATGTTTCAAACCAAATTTAATTAATTTTAGTTATCGATAATATTTTTGTTAAGACAATTAAAAATTTCATTAAAAGTTTTGCAAAATAATAAAAATAAGTAGCTTGTGTTTATTAAGTGATTAAATTGTAAAAAATCATAAAATGTCACTTAAATAATTTAATTGAACATGTAATTTTTTTCAATTACACAATTTTATTGAAAATAGAATTGATTTTAATAAAAAGATTTAATTGAAGAGACTGTTAAAATACTTAAGCGGAGTGTGTGCAAACTTAAAGAACGGTGGGGTTGGGGGTGGGGGTATAAAAAACGAATTCACTCTGAAAAGAATGAAGCAGTGAACAAACGTATCAAATAGAACAAGAAAGAAGTTTCTTGATTTCATTAGAACAGATTTCATTTTAGTAACAATAAAGCAGCAAAATGCACTCTACATTACGTTGATAAATAAATTTAGTCACCAATGACTTGTTTCTCGCTCACATCCATCGCAAAACGTCTTGGAAAGGGAAGCCCTTGAATGTTTTTGTGAGGCTTGAATAATTAATTCAGTCCATCGAATATCATGCTGGATCTTTATGTCACTAAGACTACGTACTACGTACTACTTACTGATTTCTTATGGCCTACACCATCCATGTTCGATCAGTTGTATTTTGCCTTAAGGTATTAATCTCTGACAGGGATTAAGCAAAATTGGGTTAAATGGGGATAGGGAGGGAGCCTTCCAAAAATCCATTTCAACTCGATCCTTTTCACTTAAATCTAATCGCGAACTTTTAAGGAACCTCAATAAAGATGTTTGGTAGAAAAACTTTTCCTTTTATCAGACATTTTATTTTGCGGTTTTATGACATCCTCATAAAAATTAAATAAATCAAATTAGATGAACATTTTTCGTTTTTCTTTTTCGTGTTAAATACACACTTCATTTTTAAATATCAATCTTGTGGAAAAAGTTTGTAATTTTATGATGATAGAGCAACATTAAGCATCAAATAGACAACAAAAAAAAAAATAAACCTCCATTAATACTCTCATGCTGCAGTATGCTTTAATCAGTGTATTATAAAAAGTTTTCTTCTTTTATGGCATATTAATATACAAGGGATATTGTATTTAACTCACATACAAAAGATTGTAAAATAAGTTATAATAAAAACCACATTAAATATTGTCAATGTAGAGTGAGTGTGTTGTTTTTTTTTATTTGTGGAAGTATGAAAATCATCTCTATTTCAATATTTTTCTTTTTTCTGGGTGTGTGTGTGTGCGTGTGTGATTGTTAAAGATACATAATTATAGAAAACACGTATGTAAATTTATTTTTTGTGCGTAATAAATTTATTACAATATTTTAATGTATTTTTATATAATCATTCAATTAAGTGTGTTTTAACGACTTGTTAAGTTCCATGAATTAAGTTCAGCATTATTAAATTGTATTAAAATATTTTGTAAAATAACAAGTTTTTTTATTTTATTTAAAATCCGTATATATAGATTTTTTATAAGGACAGTTGCAAATAAGAAGTGCCAGATGGGTGTCAGAAGTAACATCCTCACCATCATCGAATTTAGTGCGTATACTGTACGTATGAGTTTTCCATATTGTATATAACGTATACGCACATGATGTCCAGTAATAGGTTCCACAAAATTACCGTGAATACATAATTAAAATAAAACATTTTTAGCTAAAAATTTTTACCAAAATATATTTACGTTTTAATATTATTTCCTAATGTTTTTTTTTTTGCTGTGTAAAATCATGGCGGATTCGATGTATGAAATCCTAATTGAATATTCAGTTGCAACGCATACTCGTATTCTGTGGAAAGATGAAATCAAAGATTAAAATATCACTGCAAATATTATAAAAATAATCTTTTCATATTATATTTAGTATATGCAAATTATTCATATTTTTAAACAACATTTTTGTTTGTTCAACATTATTGTCTCTAATTAAGTTATGTAAAAAACACCTGATGAATTTACATATGCATCTTATTTACATGTGAAGTTTACAACTTTTAATTTGAACCGAACTTAATCTCTCCCGCAGGAGAACATGCATGTCAGAAAGTTAAATTTAATACCCTACATCTGGCAGAGGTATGACAATATAAATAAATTTATATATAAAAAAAAAAAAAATTGGACAAACACAAAATAAATCGTCGAAACGAATAACAACATAGCAAAATTAACGTCAGGGTTGAGGATCGTGTTGGCTGAAGTGGTTAGCGACTTGACTACTAAGAAAACAATGACTTGGGGCCTGGGTTCAAACTCTGGCCAGAGCAAGTCAATCAACATCATTAATTTCTCTATTAGTGAGACATTGTATTAATTCTTGTCGGACTATTTAAGTGAAGAAGGCTTAGCACTGGTCACTAAAAAACTGTTCCAACAGCGATTGATGCTATCAAAGCTAATATACAAAACATCGCCCTCCTTCGTCGGTTAGCAGAAACATCGGCGAAGTAAAACAATTAATAAAATGCCTGCCAATACAGCTTAACAAAGTTAATGAGTCTACTTAACACCAGAGGAGCCGCCTCAACACTGCTATAGCAATTAACATAACACGCAAAGCAGAGTTGTAAAAAAAAATAAGCCTTCTAAATTTTCAACATCTATCTTTTCTATTCTATCCCTCTCCCTGAGTTCCAGCACAGTGCACTGCATACGTAGGGGTCATCCCCAAAATTGCCAGAAAAAATGAATAGTTAAAGTTTTTGTTGTTAAACTTGAAAAAAACGGCAAAAAAAAAGGCAATGTTAGTAGTTGAGCAACAAGAAAAAAAAACCCCAAAATAAAAATAAATAAATAATGTAGAAAATAAAAAAAAAACGCCATATTGGAAAAATCACCAGAACGAAAAAAAACCCTAAAATAAAAATATTCAGTTGATAAATTTCTAGAAGGAGCAAAAAAAAATCCAGGATAAAGAAATCACATAAACGAAGAAACCGTAAAAATATTACAAAAAAATCGCTTAAAACGTTTAAAATCCGGAAAAAAGCAAGTAAATGTTAAAAAGAGAAATATTAGTATGTATGAATAAAAAAGATCTTCATTATAAAAAAAAAAACGCAAAAACGATAAAAGAAATTAATTGATAAACTTAGAAAAAACACCACTACAAATCTAAAGTAATAAAAGCGCTAAAAAATAAACATGAAAAAATATCATAAGAGAAAATCGCCGAGAAACAAAAACGAAAAAAATCACTATAAAGAACCGCCAAACCGAAAAACCGCTAAAATAAAAACAGCATTATAAAAAACCGGTGGTAATGGAAACAACTGCTAAAGAGAAAAATAAATTAAATAAATTCTAAAGAAAAAAAAAATAATTGAAAAGCTTCTAAAGAAAAACACCAAAACAAGAAGGCCGAAGAAATAAAAGAACCACAACCAAAAACAGGCAAAAACAATAGAATGTCTTCTAAAAATAAATCAACGGAGTGTAAAGACAGTACAACGAACAAGCACCGATTAAGAAGCGGGAAAAGGTATAAAAACCCCAACTCGAACAAGAAAAACGCGTTAATAAAATAAATTGAAAACGCTGAAAAAACTATCAATAAACACAAAATTAAAGTAAAAATATCTTAAAAAAAAATTTAAATCGTAACAACGGAAAAAAAACTAAACTGTCGTTATGGAAAAAATTGCTAAAACGAACAAATCGCCAAACTTGAAAAACAAGGAAAACATAATCTATTGAATTATATATATTAGGTATACATCCGAGATAACGTTGCTAACAATTACAGTGGTGTGCTTAAAGCTTGTCTTTCTATTTATTACGCCAGTAATCTGATCAACACAATCATTGTATGGTCAAATCAGGGAGGAATAATAAAAAGAATGTGATTACCGTGGATATCACAAACACACTCTTCTTATGCAATATAAAAACTCCAACATTCAGGATGAGCTTAGAAACCATTTTTTTTGTAAGATTTCCTTTTTCGTTCTTGCAAACAATTTTTATTAATAATTTATAATCTCTTCACAAAATTATCTTTGTAAAATAGTAAGTTTATATGTTTTGAAGAGAAGTTAAAAACAAAGTTCCTCCTCTTCTCCACTTGTATGTTATTCACTTGATTATAAAGTGTGTTTTTTTTTTTGGTTGTTTGGCGACAAAAAGAAAATAAACTTTTATTTGTTTTCAGTTTTAGGTTACTTTTGATTTAAGCTCATTAAGTTTTCCCCAATTCTATTATTTAGTTTCTAAATGGCATGTACATGCGTATGTGTGAATACTTAAAAGTACACCTTTGTGTGATTAGTGCTGCTGCTGTGAAAGTTTTAGGAAACCTTTAAAATCTTTGAAACATTAATGAAAAGAAGGTAGGGTATACATATTCCAAAGTTGGGACTGATATAAAATACGATGTAAGTAGAATTTTCCGAGCTTTATAGGAGAGCTTAGTGAAAGATATCAAGTGACTGAAGTACAGTCTTCCTTTTTTCGTTATTAATTTGAATTGTTTTTTATTAAGAATGCTTAAACAAAGTAATGATCATATTTTATGAGCAGTAGATGTAGAAAACTTCAAAATGCATTTTCAGTTGAGAATTTCAATGAATCGTATCACAGTGAGATGCGATTTCTTAAAACTAATTAATCAAATTAATTAAATTCTGAATCACCATGTTGGAATACACATATAAAAAATTATAAGAAGGGTATTCCAGAAATAAGACACCCCCTTAATGTATGATGCTTTAAGTCATACATTCCGTTCGCAATATTTTTAATTCCGTAATTGTATTCCAATCGTTTTTGATTTACATCCTTCAGGAGTCCTTTATTTTTTTTTTTGTATAACGATTTTACACTGTGATAAAGTTTCTTATACATACGAGTATAGGAGTGTGTTTAAATTGTTCTTACACGCAAAGCTCATATTAAGCTTTTCATTAATATGAAAGCTTATTTTACTTACGCTCCTCAGAGTATGCTTGTTTTTTATGGTTTACTATAACTGAAGTTAGTGGAGAAATTCAGTGTCAATTTCGCAACTGAAGCCACTTTTGACATGACTGTATATCGCTAATAGTTTCGCCCTGCTATAATTTTGCATTTTTAGCCACCCATCAGAGTGCTCACTCACAATGATTACAATGCTGTAGAAAACGAATGTAATCGCTTAAGTTCGATCGAAACGAGATGAGTCCAATAAAATTTATGGCACATCGAAATATTGTACTTAACTAATATTATCTGAGAAATAACTTCAAAACCAGAGAATACGTATTCGAAATGATTTTTTTATGAATTCCCAAGATCCTTAATATTATTATTAAAAACACAAAAATATACTTCAGTACCATTCACACTTTACTTTATAAAACTCTTCATGTACTAAATACAAATACATACATACATGATATAAACTGTTAAACGCCCACTTTACCTTTAAATAGTTTTACAAAAATATTAAGAGTTTTTTCTATAAATTTTCGAAAAACACTTTTACATTCATATTTTTTGCATTTTATTATTTAATCCGATTAATATTTTATAAAGAAAACTCTATAATTGTTCTAATACATCAAATAGATTTTCGAACAGAAAAAAACCATACAAATATTTTTGTCTTTTAATACTTCAAAAAAAAAAACTTTTTCTATTAAAAGCTTAAATTTACACATTTATGTAAGTATGTGTCAGAGTTTGAAGAAAGTCAAGAAAACTATTAAAACAAATAAATGGAAAAGGCAAGAAATTTTGCAATACAAACAAGTATCTTGACTAATACAGAGCAGGAATGAATGGGAGTTACAATTCATCAATAATTACTCTATTGACAAAATAACCCACCACCTTGCCGGAAAGCAGTCAACCACTACCCGTTCTCGAGGGAGTATCTGTAACTATGCCAAAAATATTCTTTCGAGCGCGTGCAGTTAAAAAGGTTTTAGCGAAGCTTAACGTAAACATGTCTCCTGGGCCGGATGGTATCTCAGCACTGGTCTTGAAACAGTGCTTTTCGACGTTAGCACGTCCATTGGCACGCCTGTTTAGCACTTTGTACCATGCTGGTGCATTTCCAAAGTGTTGGAAGGTTGCCAATGTAACGCCGATTACCGCCCAATTGCAATTTGTTCTGCGCTTTCCAAAGTAATGGAGTATTTGGAGCTCAACAGTTTACTTAGCGACCGGCAGTATGGCTTTCGTAGGGGCCGCTCTACGGGGGAACTACTTGCTTTCCTTTCGGAGAAGTGGTGTAATAGCATACATCACTTTGGCGAAAGTAAAGTGGTGGCTCTAGATATTTCCAAGGCATTTGATAGAGTGTGGCATGGAGCACTTCTGTCAAAACTGATTGCTTTTGGTGTCGGTGATGGCTTCACTCGATTTGTATCGAGCTTTCTCAGAGATCGCACTATACGCGTTGTTGTAGATGGGGTCTCATCAAACGAGTTCAAGTTAAATTCAGGGGTACCGCAAGGCTCCGTTTTTTCTCCTACCCTTTTTCTTATTTTTCTTAATGACCTTCTACGTCAAAATTCCAACCCTATCTACTCTTTTGCAGATGACAGCAGCTTAGTTCATTCGTATTCATTCAGCAACAGGCCACAACCGTCGGAGATCCGGGCAATGCGGCAAAATATGAATGGTACGCTAAATCGCAATCTTCTGTTAATCTCAAATTATGGTCATGCTATGCTCACACATAGAAGTATGACCGGACATGCTGCTCCATCTGTAAACATGGATGGTATAGATATTGAGGAATCAGAAGCTCTTGATGTTCTTGGCATGAAAATTCATTGTGATGTTCGATGGAATGATCACATTTTTCATGTCTCAAAAGAAGCATTCAAGTGCTTCGGCTTTTTAAGACGGTGTAGGACATACTTCACTCCATCTGATCTCCTTAATATTTATACCACCTTATCTGACCGAAAATGGAATACAACTCTCATGTATGGGCCGGTGCTTCAAAATCTATTTTGAAGTTACTCGACCGCGTACAGGATAGGGCGAAGAAGCTTATCGGTGACAGTAAAGCCAACTCTATTGACTCATTGGAGCATCGACGCAATGTTGGGTGTGTTTCGTTGTTCTATCGCTACTACAACGGAATGTGCTCTAATGAAATCAGGGAACTTGTTCCTGAAACCCGCCACTTTTCACGTCTAACACGCTCTTCATCAGGAGCACATCCCTTTGTGGTCGATATGTCAGGGAACCGCACCACACATTACAGAGAGAATTCGTACTTTGGCCGTACTGTTCGTATGTGGAATAAACTCCCCGCAGAGGTCTTTCCAGCCACTTTCAGTATGTCAGGCTATAAATCGAATGCCCACAAACACTACTCCCTTTATCCTCCTTCCCAACACCTATTTTCCTAGTTCCGGCTCAATGCTTTGCATACGTAGGGGTCATCCCCTGAGTGCTGGTCCTAATTAAAAAAAAAAAAAAATATTGAGGGTGGAGTTGGCTGAAGTGGTTCGCGCGTTGACTACTAAGCAAACAATGACTAGGGGCCTGGGTTCAAACCCTGGCCAGAGCAAGTCAATCAACATCATTAATTTCTCTAATGTACATTAGTGAGACATTGTATTAATTGTTGTCGGACTATTTAAGTGATGAAGGTCACTAAAAAATGTTCCGACAGCGATCGATGCTATCCAAGCTAATGTACACAACATCGCCCTCCTTCGTCGGTTAGCAGAAACATCGGCGAAGTAAAACAATTAATAAAATGCCTGCTAATACAGCTTAAGAAAGTTATTGCGTCTACTTAACACCGGAGGCGCCTCAACGCTGCCTTAAAAATTAACATTACGCGCAAAGCAGAGTTGTGAAAGAGTTAAGTCTTCTATTTTCTCTACCCCTATCCCTCTCCCTGAGTTCCGGCACAGTGCACTGCATACGTAGGGGTCAGCCCCTATATGCTGGTCCTAATTAAAAAAAAAACTACGGGTAGCACTCCAGGAGTGCCGACAGAAGTGAAAATGTTTTGTGATTACAACAGTACACGTGCTATTGCCAAAAAAATTATGCGTATATATAAACAATTATATAAAATCATGCAACAAATTTAACCACTTATCAAGGCTTATGCAACAGGTGAGCTTACTCGCACAGCTGACTGAGCTCGCTTTATAGAAAATGTTCATGCAAACAGATATAGTTTGAAGAGAGTACATAAAAAATGGTTACAGTTTGGTACTCATACGTATTAAAATGCTTTTAATTTGTTTATGTGTTTTACACCAACAAAATACATGTTGTTTTTGGATTGTTATACTTGTTGTCGAACTGCGCATAGTTTTGCCATTCCACTTATTGTAAACGCAAATGCAACTGCGCCCGAGAAGTTAACAACCTAAATTTTTTTCGCTCAAAATGAAGAGAGCGCCATCTTTGTGTACCCTTCTTAATCAGTTTCGCTCAAATTGAAGAGTGAGCCCTCTTTGGTACACAAAAAAAAATTAGTGTTTTTCTCATATATGGCAACATCACCCACAAGAGAGGGCGCTCTCTTCATTTTGAGCGAAAAAATTTAGGTGTTGGGCCTTACTACGGTTCTCGAATCGACTTCGACTGTTGTACTAGATTAAAGAAACACACAACATTTTTCTTTAATCTATTACAGCAGTCGAAGTCGAATCGAGAACCTTAATAAACCACAATATCTGTAGGTTATTAACTTCACTCCGACTAGGCATTCGCAGAAACAGAGATGCTACAAGCGTGACGGTGTCGCGAGTTCTGAGCTTTTGTCTCATCCAAAACCTTCGTACCGCGCCAATAGAAGTTTTCACTTCAAAAAAAAAAAAATCTACATATATAATTTCCGTAAATTTTTTTTTGTCTTTCCAGAACTTTCTGAAGCCACCAGTTGGCCTAGAAAGCTGAAAATTGGTATACTTATATTACTAACCGCGACGGAGAACCTAACGAAGCCGGATTTTTCATTTTCGGCCTGTGAGCGGAACGGTGCGCCTGGCATGGATAGGCTTTTCAACTAGTATATATATATTGTGGTTAGATTTTGACTATACTATGATTAGACTATGATCCTAAAATAACTGGATTATGTCTAAGCAACGACTACACTATGTCGAAATTACGACTAGACTATGAATAAGCTATGATTATACCATAACGAAACTATTACTAGAGAATGGCTATAGTATAACTAGACTTTGACTAAATTATAATTCTACCATAACGATACTATGATTAAACAATGACTTAACTACGATTATATCATGACTCAGCTATGATGAAATTATGATTGCGCAATAACTAAACTATGACTATTATATGACTAAGATTAGACTAGGCTATAACTACACTAATATTATGGTATGACTATACAATGAATACCATGATTAAGCTATGACCAAACTATGGCTTTACTAAGACTAGGCTTCGACTAAACTATGTTAATACTTTGACTAGACTATGGTCGTGTCGTGTAGTTGCAAAAAATATTGTTATCAATTAATTTATGTGAAATGTTAAAATAAAGGCTAGATAGAGTCTATGGTAGAAACATTATGTACATAAAAATTGTGTATACAATTAAAGCTTATTTTCTACAGCTTTCATTCATGTATCAGCATAATTCATGCAATCAGAAACTTTATTTCAATGTACTTTTAGATGATTCAATATTTATGTTTCTATTTAATTTAACTGATAATATTCGATGAAAAAGAGAATAAAATATCACAAGATGAGCAAGCTTTCAATTTGGTGGCATAGAATATATTTTTCTTTTAGCACTTTGAAGAATCTTTTACAAATTCTATTTTATATTGGAATATTTTTAGTAAAATCTAGATTTTGTTTTTATATTCCGTTGCAAAGCACCAAAGAGAATATTATATTTATTTGAGTGAGTGGAAAAGTAAGCAGTCAATTTAACTGAAAGCGAAGTGGGGTTTGATGGTACTGCGAACTACTTCATTGTATTAAAATAATATTTTACTTTTAAAATATTTTGCAAAAGAAATTTAAAGAAGAGTATACGTAGAGTGAAATTTAAAATTATTTTAATACAATCGACCCACAACATGTCGGATAAAGAAGATAAGACTATTAGATTGGTTGCATTGCGATAAAAGGAATCCAAACGAACTTAAAAGTGATAAAAATAATGCACAGATCTTACAAAATTTTATTTCAGTTACTAGTCTGTGTTCTTATAAAACGTATTTCAAATAGTTTTAAAAATTATCTTGCTAAATTAAATTAAAGTATATGTTGTATTATATTTAAGACTAGCTTATCCCGGTGTGCTTCGCTACCCCCTCGGTATAAAATAAAATTAAAAGTATTTATATATCCTATTGTGAAAATTTAACGACGATCGGTCCAGTAGTTAAGACTATATTACGATTTAAAATTTTCCTAAAAAGGGGCGTGTTTCTACCCACTTTTCTTCTGGTACGTATTACAAATTATTCAAATATGTACCAAATATCATCGACGGAGGTAAAAAAATGCCCAAAATATGGCGATTTAAATTTTTGGGTTATATGGGCGGTGCCACACCCCTTTGTGCAATTAAAACTTCATATAGCCTATAATTCATCCGAGAGTTCCAGTTAAATACTGTGAAAATTTCAGGAAGATCGGTTCAGAGGTTTAGCCTCCTATAAGGAACAAGCAAGCAAACAAACAAATAAACAAACACACATTCGGTTTTATATATATAGATAAACAAATACCCTAAATACATACTCGTACATATGCAGGGGTACTTGTGTCACAATTTATCGTCAATTCAGATTCGTTCACTTTGCAATAACTTTTCTGTATGTTTGTGTACTCCATATTAAAAATATCTATATTATTTGATGCAAACTCCCATGTGCTATAAAATCATATTATTAGTGATTTATGGTTGGGATTATTATTTCTGAACTGTTTGGTTTGTTTTTAAGCATTTGTTATTTGATTTTATGCATGCACGACACCAAGGCCCACTTATGAGAATCTATGTGGTATGTGTATGAACAAATGGCTCCGTATCTGTTAGTGTGTGTGAACTGGTACATACATATATTAGAAAACAATGTTTGCCAAGTTAGTAGTTTTGCTGTAAGAGCAAAGCAACAGATGAAATCGTAAATGCAGTCTGAAAAAAAGAGCTACAATCAGTAATTCAGCAACAAGTGCACAATAATGTACGCGGAATGCGCATAAAAGAATTTCAAATATTATATTTTCATTTTTTTTTTGAGGGCAGGAAAGATAGATGTTGAAAATGTAGATCGCTTAATTCTTTTACATTTAATTATAGCATTTTTATTATTTTTTATTCCACCTATTGTAGACTTGTTCACCCCAAAATTATTCGCTAAATTAGTAACACTTGATCCTTTTTGTAAATGCTCCAAAACTTCCGATGTTTAAATACTTTTAATGTTAAATTTAATAATATTAAAAAGCTGAATATGAGCACTAACTAAAAATTATGAGCTCTAACTAAAAGTGTATGTATGAAATTTTGATCGACAGCTGAAAGCAATTAAAAAAAAAAAATAGGGAAATCCCAAAATTATTATGCAGTGGAAGCAGAATTTATCTAGAACCCTGTTTACAAAGATTTCATCACTGTTTCGATAAAAATCCGTTAAAAATGCAAAAATAAGTTGTTCACATTTTAAAGCTTTCGTACTAAGTTCATATTTTAGAAAAGCCAATGGAAGAAAAAGTGTTCATATTTTAGGGTATTCATATTTTCGCGAGTGCACTGTAGTTTTATTTCGCAGACGGTTCTGCTAACCGACGAAGGGTGGCGTTTTTTTTTTTTAATTAGGACCAGCACTCAGGGGATGACCCCTACGTATGCAGTGCACTGTGCCGGAACTCAGGGAGAGGGATAGAGAAGATAGATGTGGTTGTACCATATTGTTTAGCTATTAGGCCTAAATATTCTTTTTATGAAAATAAAAATGCAAATATTTATTTCATATTGTCCCGACGTTTCGTGAATTTTTTTTTTTTTGTTCTTTCTCATAATAACAATAAACATTAAAAGAAGGCACGGATAACTTGAGGGCAAATTACAAAATTGCAATTGTATAAAGGATCGCCGTAACTACTTTTAAAACATTTTTTAAAAAACTCAAATAAACTATAATTTAATCTACTTAAATGTTTATTTAAAAATATTGAAAATATTGTTATTGTTTTTCTTTTTTAATAAAATAGACGACATCCCTTGAGAAAGTGACCAGTGCTATGCCTTTATCACTTAAATAGTCCGACAACAATTAATACAATGTCTCACTAATGTACATTAGAGAAATTAATGATGTTGATTGACTTGCTCCGGCCAGGGTTTGAACCCAGGCCCCAAGTCATTGTTTGCTTAGTAGTCAACGCGCTAACCACTTCAGCCAACACCACCCTCAAATTGGGGTCATGCTAATAGGACAAATTTTAACGCACGAAAGACCCAATGTGCTATGCTCACACATGTAAACATGGATGGTATAGATATTGAGGAATCAGAAGCTCTTGATGCTACAGTATTGTATATTAGAGAAATTTTAATGTTGATTGACTTGCTCTGACCAGTGGCACGAAGGCAGGTCCTAGATCGTAGTCACCGCGCTAATCACTTCTGCCAACAACCCCTCATATTTTCGATTGCAAGATTGAGTACTCATCGCTCAGTTATAGTCAAGTCATAATCTATTCATAGTCTAGTCATAGTCTAGCCATATTATATTCATAGTCTAGTCATAGTGTCGTCATAGTCTGGTCATAATCTAGTCATAGTTTAGAAATTCTTTCGTCATACTCTAGGCATAGTCTAGCCATAGTCAATTCCTAATCTTGCCATAGTCTAGTCATAGTTTATCCATATTCTAGTAGCAGTCTTGTCATACTCTAGTCATGCTCTAGTCATAGTCTAGCAATATTATAATCATAGTCTTTTCATAGTCAAGTCATATGCTATTGATAGTCTAGTCATAGTCTACTCATAGTCTAGTAATTCTTTAGTCATAATCTAGGCATGAGATTCTTTAGGCATATTTTTGTCATAATCTAGTCAAAGGCATAGTCAAGTCATATTCTAGTCATAGTCTTTTCATAGTTTAATCATACTCTAGTTATAGCGTAGTCATTATCAAATCATAGTCATAGTTAAGGTATAGTTGTGGTCTAATCATAGTCGAGTCATAGTCTACTCATAGTCTAGCTATAATTTTAAATTAATATTAAATTTTATTTACTTTAAATTAAAGTAAAACCAATAACATACTTTTGTCATAATCTTGGCATAGCCTAATAATAGTTAAGTCTAATTCTAATTATATTCTAGTCACTGGCTAAACATAACCTTATTGGTGCTATAGGCTTCTGCTATAATAATTGTGTTAAGTAAACTTAAAGTATGTATTGCCTGTAATAAAATAATGAAAGCGACATTTGTTGCGCCTCTTAAAATAGCGAACTATCTAACACACTGCATTATATTTGCGTAAGCATTAAATGTAACACGTTTGTAAAGCGTAATGTATGTACGAGTATTATATATTAAAGGATATTATTTGCCTTAAGGTTGTACGTTTGTGTTTTAGCCTGTTGCATTTGAGGATTTTCTGTTTTTCTTTATATTCTTTTTAAACTTTTTCCAACAAACTCTCTGTAGTCAATGTAATAATGCTGGATTAAATGTGTATAGAGAGAAATATATGTGTGTGTGTGTATGTGTTGGTCATAAGACTTCATTTCTTGGGTGTTCTTGTTGCACTGTCTTTTGTGTTAGTTAAAAAATTTCCTATTTTTTTTTTCTTTCTTCTTTCTTTATGACTTAAATAGCTTGTATAGATTTAGAGCTTTATATTGCATACATATATTATTACAAAAGTGTTTGTAAATAATAGAGGGTGTGTCTGTGTGCTTAGCAGTAGAGGTGGGGTGGTTGTATCCTAGAAGCCAGTAATGCTTTGTTTAAGGAAAGTATGAAAACAAATAGAAAATATTGTTGTTGTCGGTAGATGTTGCACTCGTTTGTAGTTTTAGTCTTTTTTCTTAAGTGCACAGGACACATTTATCTGTTGATCCTTATAACCAGGCTAAAGGTTATAAATTAATCAAAAATGTTAGTAATTTTTATCTCTATGATTTATTATAATTGCTAAGAATAAAATGTTAAAGTTTAATATTTAATTATATGATCTATAAAGCTTAAGATATTTATATTTTATTAGCAATTTGTTTTATTAACTAGAATTTGTGAAACAGCTTAATTAATTGTTTATATTATTTGGCAGTATGCCAGCGTGTAAAAATTATATGCCATGTCATTTGTTTGGATAGAAAAAGGGCAGTTTTTTTTATAAATTAATACCAACATAATCCCCACTAATTATTACAAAAAGAAACAAACATACAAATGCACACTTGTTTAGTTGCGTGCCAAAAATAAGAATTTTTTTTTAAAAAAGACACAAAAGTGAGTTTCTTTTCTTTTCTTTTTTTTTTGGTTTGTTTAATTTTAAGTAATGCATACATTGTTTGAAATCTGACATTTATAATTAATCTCCATTAGTTGCATCTCTTGCATTCACATCTCTGTTTGCATTCATTTGACTTGATTTTTTCTTGAATAATCTTTGAAGAAGATTTCTACTTAAGATTATTAAAGAGAATATTTGTTGCCCCATCATGTCATCATAAATTTTACTCCTAAATGCATTTCATACAACGCGTACGCGGTTATATGTTTTACCAACGAATTCTTAGCAAACTGTTCTGGCTGCCAAGAAATCAAAATCAAGAAATCTTGAGGCACAAAAGCAGCAAATTTTGCACAAACAATCTTTATTGCTTAATCAAGAAATCTGTTAGAAGTGTTAATTTAATTTTTAATAATTTATAAACATTTTTTGTTGTAATGAATTGCATTAAAAAAAATGAATACCAATTATTAAAGTGAAAGTTTATAGAATAGATTAGTGTTGGCAGTTTCATTTTGAAGCAATTTTATTTGAAGGCCAATATAGTCAGCAGAATTGCATCGAAAATAAAGAATTATCACTTTGTGCAGAAATTTCGATATGGTTGGACACAGTGTATTTAGATTTCTTTCTTTCTGTATCTGGTATATAATTAATAGGTTAGATGATTTTTTGTGATGGATATTACGGCTACAATATTCAACCGATTTTAATAAAACTTATATCAAATTAAAAATATTTATTCCCAGAAGTGAAAGAGATGGTGTGGATTATTGTGGGTTCAGTATTTTGGGCGGCTATAAGCCCTGTAGTTGGCGTAGCTAGCGAATGACTAGCTGTTTCGCTAACAACCAGTCGTTAGCACTAACTACCAGACTAACTACTAGCAATGCACTCGACTGACGATTTTAACATGGGGATGACATTGACGGTAAGCAATTGACACAATGACATCAATTTTCAATTAATTGTTCTTTTTGTTTTTATGCTCATTTTACCTTTTTAAAATAAAAACTTTTTTTAATAAAAATTTAACATTCACTGACCATGAAATTCTAATTGTACGCCAACACAAAATCAAAACACTTTCATAAAATCTTTTTTATTTTTTGTTGATTTTCTTTGGAATAAGGGCACAGTTTTTTCAACTGGTAAAAAAAAATTGTGGTTGAAGACATTAACATTTATGCATCTACTGAGCTCGTGTACATGTACATGAGTGACAGAGTCAAAAGGCGATCTCTTGCATTGCTTGTAGCCAGTGAAGTAGTTAGTAGATTTTGCGTTAGCGAAATAACTAACGATTTGGTTTCAATTTCTACTTTTAAAGTTACTACTAATACATTCAAACTTATTATTCATGCTGCATGTAATTGAGTTAAAAATAAACAAACAAACTGGTTTGGTAAAGAAAGTGACAGCAATAAAAAAATTTCCACCCAGGGGCGAATTTTTCGGTTACAGAAGCAATGATGTGTTGCACACGTGTAAGACGGTAACGCATACCATCTCATTTACAAACTAATATACTTTTTCGAATGCATTGCCGCATTCCAGGAGTGAACACCTACCACTTGCACACAATGTAAGTAGGATAGTGAAGTGTCATTCACTAAATATAAAAACTCATTACTGTTTCACATACTTTGTAAGTAGGCAGTAGACAGTCTATACTATCTCGATTACTTCGTGGGAAAGTAGAAAGCGCATTGACCATTACTTCACACACATTGTAAGCTAGAATACATTGAATACAAAGTGTGACAAACTTCATTGGAGAGATGTGATGTGGTATGCAGAGTTCGCCGCTGGGTTAAGGTAACAAAACAGAAGAGAGCTCTGTAAAGAGTTTAGCTCATTGGAATATATTTTGTTTTTGGATTTAATTGTTCTTAAAATGTACCAAATGATCTTGTATAAGTTTTTTTTTTCATATTTTTTTTGATAAAATTATTTGCATCTAGAATACGGTCGTTTGTGTCGGCCGTTTGTTACACTGATAAATAAATGGAACAAAGAAAAATGCAAATATTAAGACTAAATTCATTAAATGTTTTTAAATATTTATAAACCAATATATTATTTATATTTTATTCAATCTCATACAAAAATAAACTGACAAAATTTTAATTTAATTTCTTTAAATGTATGTATTTAATAAAGACACATTTGAAAATAATAGATTTTCTTTTCTTTTATTTTTAAAGACAAGAATTTTATTGGCAATATGCCACAATGTGTGGCCAAATATTATTTGATTTATATGATGTAATGTTTTTAATTTAAAAAAAAAAAAGGAAGACAATTCAGAGATGATTTTAATACGTTTTTATTTTCCAAGTCATAAGGTGTTTTGTATAATAAATGCTTTTAAATTTATTTAGCTCAATAAATACATTTAAGATATATGTAATAAATAAATAAAACATATTAAATAATACTTTGCCATTCAATAAATAGAAAAAAGCAAATATTCTATAAAATTAAATAAATAAACAAAATCATAAATAATTTAGTAAATATGACAAATGAATTGAAAACTAAAATACTATTGAACATCATGTCATCGTGCACTCGAACGAACAAACAATTAAGTCAAATAAATAAAAGGCCGCTTACTTGATGATGAGAAAAGAAAATCAAACGAAATCAATTTATGAATGAAGGGGATTGAACAGCAACCAATTAAATAAATAGTTATTGTTTTTGGGTTGAAAGGATTCTAATCAAACAATTTGCTCGATTAAATAATTATAAGAGAATAAGCTGATTTAATATTCATAAATAAAAATCAATGAAGGTTAGGTATTTAGTTTTTTTTTTTATATAAAATTAATTAAAATCTATAAATTTCTATATTTTTGACTAAAATCCGAAGAAAAAGAAAACAAATAGAAGAAATTACAAAGTTGGAAAGCTTTCAATTCAAGCGAACAATATGAATTGGTGAATATTTTTCTTTAAATTAAAATTTTCTATAACTTATCATACTTGTAAAATATAAAATCTTTTAATTAATTCATTTTAAGGCGTCAAGGATATGCAGGCATTTACTTGGATACCCATGATAAGCAAACAACAAATGAAAACTATTGTTTCTTAACATAGAATGAATAAACACTTAAATAATTAAAGGAAATAATCATTTATGTAATTAATAGGCAAGACGAGATTTTGTGAAGCAACTTATGCTCGCAGTATGCTAGCAATTTATTTAAAGAATTTGCCATTATAAAGATATTTTTTGGACAGATATGCACAATGTTTATTTTGCTAAAATAACTTCGGTACTTTGCGAGTTATAAGCGCTTGAAAGTTGCTACGAAAACATGCAGACACTTGTTTGCTCTTTTCACATCAATGTTAAAAATAACAACAAACAATAATGGGCAGTGTTGCTAACTCGAATTTTTTATTATACTCTGATTGCACAAGAAATCTGCTCTCTAATACATAACTTAAGCTACGTTCACATTTATCAAATATTTGTCGAAAAAAACGTAACCAAGAATAAAAATAATATTTTATTTTCTTTAATACCACTATTTTTTTTAATTTTGGGTTCGCATTTTTAAAAAACTGTATAAAAGTACTCTTTTGGATAATAATTAATATTATTTTGTAATATAAAACCAAGTTAAATGACAGTATCCTAAGCAAAACTAGTGGTTACGTTTTTTTGGACAAATATTTCATAAATGTGAACGTAGCTTTACATACATTAGGAGTGCCAAAAAAAAAAAATTTTGTATCAACAAGTTAGTTATTAGACTGGTATTCCGAAAGATCATGCCATTTCGTCAGCTTAGACCTCTTCGCACAGAAATGTTTGTATCCATATCAGATTTATTATAATAATATTTAATATTCCTCTGTATTGCATGGAATGCCGCATATTTTCAATTAAAATTGGGTTAATCAAAACTAAATGTTTGTCAGTACGTTTTCGAATTAGAAGTAAACATGCTGAGAAAAGTACCCAGCGGCGAACTTAGCGGCAACGAACTAAGCGAGATTGTGTATAGAGTGTCTACTTCCTACTTACAAATTATGTGAAACAGTAATGAGTTTTTATATTTAGTGAATGAACACTTCACTACTGCTTACATTGTGTGCAAGTGGTAGGCGTTCACTCCAGGAATGCGGCAATGCATGCGAAAAAGTATACTAGGTTGTAATTGAGATGGTGTGCGTTACCGTCTTACACGTGGGCATCACATCATTGCTTCTGTAATCGAAAAATTCGCCCCTGGGTACTTTATCCCGTTGAAAACTAAAACAAACAATAACTACAACTATCAAATAGGTTGCCATAGCGAAATGTATAGAAACTTAAATTTTGCAGCTTTTAAAACAACAAAAGCAACAACAACAGATTTTACATAAATCCCTTTGAATGATTAACAGCCAAAGGTAAACGTTTGAGAATTAAAACACTTCACTGTATTCTTCATAATTAAATTCTTTTTCAATTAATTAATACATAATTAATTATGTATATTGTTTTCCTTTTCAATTATAATAAATTAAAACCTTTACAAATACATATACAAATACAAATACAACAGTATTAATGCATTTGTATGATTTGTTTTTTTTTTTTGAAAACCTAAAGTACAACCACACAAAAGAACACACAAATATCGGCAAGAAAATATTTCAAAAACATGCAAAAACAAAATTAAAAATTCTTGGCATTTTTCATAAAAATAAACAACATAAACCCAAAATTATTTTAAACTGCAACAATGCGTAGTTTGAAAGACCACCCATACGGCTGCTGTTGCTAATTGTGGCAAATAAATTGCCCTGGTGTGGCATAGAGTTACAAGTCAAAAGCAGAACATATTTTTGTAGCAATATTATGGCAAAAAATCTCTTTTGTTATTTAAAAAGACAAACAGTTATAAATAATATTATAAATAAATTTTCTTGAAATATAAACAAATATACAAACTAACTTAGACAGACATTATTTTAAAAACATTGTAGTTACTTTTTCCGTTTCCATATTTACTTCTTTGTGTTCTTTACATTTTGGTTTATTTATTTATTATTTTTTTGTTTAACAATTGTTTGCATATCAATTGAGTTACTTAACAAATTTTATAATATTAAAATGATTTATCAACATCTGTTATCATACACATGCATACATACATGCATGCTTACATACACATTTGTGCATTTATGCATAAGATAATATTAGAGTATCTTGCGAGGAAAATGCCTACCATATCATTGATCGTCTAAATGGTGGTTTAGTTAAACTAAACTGTAAAATAAATGTAGTTTAAGGTCTGTAGTAAATCACTGATCACAAAACATATGATTTGTATTGATGGTTTAAACGGTCAAGAAGACCAAATCGAGCCCATGCTGCAATCGAGTCATAAATCAAATAATTTAAGATTTGATATATTCAGCCATGCCACAGCAGACAATTCCGATTGGAAATGGTTTCAATTCCGAAAATTTTGTCTGTGAAAAACTAAAAATTTTCAATAAATTTTTTATATTCAAAATGGAAAAGTGACAAATCAATTTTCTACCAACTTAATTTAAAGTAAACAAAAACATGCATACTTTTAGGAGCATGAGTAAAATAATCTTTGTATGTCAATAAAGAAAAGGTTATTGAGAGCTTTGCTTTTTTAAAAATGAATTAAAGAAACGCATCGGGGTATAAGAAAAACCTAATCACTGTAAATCGAAATACAAAATAAGCGGAATCGCAAATTATCGGAATAGAATTATGGAATTAAAAGCATTCCGATCGCAATGTGCGGAGCATGACCGATAACTATTTAAGTTTCATAATAAAAAAATTGCTCGTACCGTGTTCCAAGTATAATAATGTGGTAAAAGTATTCAATTGTTGAAAATATTCCGTCCCATAAGTTGTCCCAATTCCCTCATATTTAATCTCACAGTTACGGGACACCCTAAGAAATATTTTACAATAATTTTAACAGATCTCATATATTATTTCTGAATACATAAATTTAAAGCTAAAAGGATGAAAAAACTTAAATATATATTTTTTGAGATAATTGTATACATATATATTTAATTATTTAAGGATTTTTTTTTTATATGTACACTGCCTGCCACTTGAATAAGGAATCACATTTTTTTAACTTTAATTAATTATATCTCCTCATTCAAGTGACACACGAAAAAGTACCACAGAAATACATGTCTTTAAATAAATGCACGGTAGTGCGCCATGCCAAGTTCGGCCACACCATACATGGGAGTAATTAAATAAATTGACTAATTAATTGTCAATTTCATTGGCATTGACTTATAAACAATGCCAGTTAAATTTTTAGCATTATAAATTTTTTGAACAATGCTAATGCTTTTCAATGAAATAATTTCATTATTAGTTATTTAAAAAGTAAAAGCATTACAAATAATCAATGCTAAAGTTTTTCAAAAGCATTATCAGTATTAAACGTCAATATTATTTCACATATTTATTTACATATATATGTGTGTATGTGTATGTATCAAATATATGTACATAGCTTGGTTTGTATTTTAATTTATAATGTTATTTTTTCAAAAGCTTATGTGACCATATTTTTTTTTATACAGATAGTATTAATTATTTTTCTTATCAATTGTAATTAATATTTCAAAGATTTCATTATTTTTTCATTATAAATAGCAGAAAAATTATATTAAAAAAAAAAGCAATGGCATTTATTGGTACTGATTTTTTTTTCATTGTATATGTTTAAAATAATGCCAATGAAAATTCAATGCCAATGAAAAAGTCCCATGTATGGGCCACACAGTGTGTATACGAGTATTTACACGAAACCATTCGAGCTGTTTTTACCCCCTTATAACTTTGCTCCTCTTGATCATAATAGAATGAAACCTAAAATATCAGGTCTCCCCACAGAGGTGACCTCACAGGTTAAATTTGAAAGTTCTACCATAAAAGCTTCCCGAGATATTTAGGTGTGAAAAGTCCATATTTTAATACATATTCACTGACTCACTGACTCATCAATATTATTGGGCACTTCCAGTAAAGCTAGAGAGCTGAAACTTGGTACACAGGTAGGTCTTGGTGAGAAATTAATCAGAAATATCTGAAAACGGGCACTTTCCACCCGGGGGGACTTATTTGTATGGGGCCTTTCCAGTGTAGCTAGAAAGCTGAAATTTGGTAGACAGGTAGGTCCTGATAAGAAATTAACTAAAATGATTTTTAGCCCGGCACTTTTCATCTGGTGCGACTATGATGTCCCTTCTTTGTAAAGGGCACTTCTAGTATAGTTAGAAAGATGAAATTTTCTACACAGGTAGGCCCAGATAAGCAATACATATAAATATACAAAAACAACTAAGAAAAAAGAAGTGAGATCCACACAAAAACATATATGTAAAAATAAGGCCAAGTTTGTATCCAAAAAATTTCGGCCGTAAAAAGTACTGAGATCCAAAATAAGGACCAAGTTCTTGATAGGTAAAATTCCATCTCATTTCTAGGCAACCTGTAAGCTTGGCAAAATATTTTTGCCTTTATAATATGGGAAAGACTTCTTGGAAAAATTTTGCCAAGCTTACAGGTTGCCTAGAAATGAGATGGAATTGTACCTATCAAGAACTTGGTCCTTATTTTGATCTCAGTACTTTTTACGGCCGAAATTTTTTGGATAGGAACTTGGACTTATTTTCACATTTATGTTTTTGTGCGGATTTTTTATTTCTTCAGGAAACTAAAGCCAACAAATTTGATTGCGCAAAAAATTATTTTTTCTGAACTTTAGTTTAGTTTAAAGTTAAATAAATGTGATTCCTTATTCAAGTGGCAGGCAGTGTATGTATGTAAGCATGTATATGAAAATTTTATGAGCTTAAAAATACACTTGAAAAATATTTAATATTCTTTCTTTTTTCTTCCAGTGCGATGCCCATATAAAAATAGTAGAAAATACAATTTCTTGAAAAGTATGTTGCACTGACTCAGGGCTTTTGGAATTTTTTAATTTTTTTTGAGAAAATCTTGCCTATTCCTGAAAATTGTTATAAAAATATTTTTTTTTTTATAACATCGCTGCGGTCTGGGGGGTTACTCTGTATTTCGAATCGAAAGCAAATGCATTCGAATTTCAATGTAAATAATATACAAATTCGAACAGTTTTCTATTCGAATCGAGTTACAGAGTAACCCCCCTGATATTATAGGCCTGAAAACTTTAATGAATCTTATCTTTCGTTATGTGAAATCAATATAAATGCACATTTGTGTTGTAAGCTCTGTACTGGACTTTATATCAAAATCATCTCGCCAAGGATATGCGTGAATTCGATGTTATTTTTTTTTCATATTTTTTCTCTAGGTGTAAAATTTTTAGAAATCTATGGAAATATTAAATATGCAAAATGTATTGTTTTTTCCTTAGAAATCACTTTATTTTATATTTTATTACAAACAAAAACTACAAATTATATGTTTATATTTAAAAAAACAAAGTTAGAAAAATCCTTGGGTTTTTGTTTTTAATTGGAAAAAAAACCTTTATATTTCTTGTTATTAAAAATAAGGAAATAACAAGAATTTTATGAATTTTTAAGCCAAATATTTCCCATTAATAGTGAAGTTATTAAAATAAAAATCTTTTTGCTGTGTTTTTTTTTTTGTGTTTCAAAAGTATGAAAGTTTGTTAAATACACATTTAAAAATTATATTAAGATAAAAATTCTACATTATTGTTAATAAATTTAATAAAATACGAAATTTAATTGCACACTAAGTGCATGTAAAATATTTCATACCAAATATATCACATATCGCTCCTTCATTGCAACGTAGTCAGATCTGAAAAAACCGAAATTTTTCATTTGCAAAAAAGTTAGTGTTGCTTAATATCTTCTTTATTTGTAAAACAGTTTTTAGAAACGTATCCTTATCTAAATCAAAGTTAGAAGCTTTAAAATGCTCTAGCTTACCAAATGATTAACATGCTTATATTTTAAAAACTACAAATGGATTTTACCAAGCTTGAACATAATTGACTATGTTGCGATGCAGCAGCGACATGTACATCTTTTTTGAATATTGTGATTTTTCTTTCGCTTCGTTGATTAAATTTTGTTTCATATATTTTTAGCTCTTTCAGCGATTTTTTTCCATTTCGCCAATTTTTTTACTTATGGCCTCTTTTGCCTTTTTTTGTCGACAATTTTCTTTAGGTTTGCAATTGGTTTCATTTTCGAAAACTCCTATATTTGGTCTTGGGCACTTGTTTTTGTAATTTATTTTACCTCTTCGTTTTTGACAATGTTTAACTTTAAGCAAGTTTTTTTAGCTGTTCAGATTTTTTTAGTTTTGACGTTTTTGTTATAAATTTTTTCCAATTGAATTTAATTTTAATTTTCCGATTTGTTTAGTTTGTAACGTGCATTTAACGTAGTATTTGTGTGGTGTCGTTTTGCTTTTGGCGCTTTCTTTCTTAGACGTTTTTTTCTATCGTTTATTCGATTTCAAAATTTTTTTTCAGTTTTAGGATTTATTTGGTTTCAAAGGAATATCCAATAGCGTATTTTTGTGTGTTAAAATGTTTCGTTTTTATCCTTTTTTTTTATTAGACGCTTTGTTTTCGTTTTTGCCGACTATTTTAATTTTTGGTGATTTTTTCTCAGGTTTTTTCGGTTTTCTAAAATGTTTCGTATTTGAAGTGTATTCAATATAGAATTTTTTTATGTTGGCGTTTTCTTTTCGGTGTTTTTTGAATTTGGGGATTTGTTTCTTTTTTGGCTATTATTTCTATTATATTATTCAATAATTATCCCATAGTTTTTTCAATAGTCTTTTCCCCTTTTTAAAGTGGATTGAATAGAGTATTTTGTTGTGCTATCATTTGGTGTTTGTATTTTTTTGACTTTTATTCGTTTTTTATTCGTTTTGGCGTTTTTATTTGTTTTGGCGCTTTTTATATTTCGTTATTTATTTGTTTTGGTTTTTTTTTTATTACAATGTTTTTTTCTTGTTGAAATAATTAGAAGGATACTATTTAATTATTAATTCTGCTTTGTTGGGTATTTTTTATAACAAAATGTAGCTTGCAGTCAAAATAACATTAACTAGTAGAGCACCCTTTAATTTTTATATTGTAGTATGTCTAATACAGACTTAATATTAATTCATCAAGTCTTTATAAATCTATTAAATACACCACATGAGAATATTTTATATGCTACGTTGCACAGTGGGCCGTAAGATATCCGTTACTACACAGATTAACTGATCGGTATAAAATTACATGAAGTTAGGAAAGAGTATGAGAGTATGGTCTTCTTTAAATACTCTGGAGCAGAGGAGGTATGAAAGGACAATTTTTTTGGCAGTTTGGGCAAACAAATATCTTCAACTCTTCTCTATATATATTTTTGTTGTTGCTATAAATTATTTTTATTGTAGTTTTAAGAGACACTAAGAATTCATGGTAAATAAGCATTATCCGTGCATTTATTGTTCACAAATATAATTTCATAAAATTATTTTTTTATTTTTCTGAAACTTATTGTGAAATTAAAATTTTATACAAAAACTAACTGAAAAGTACTTTAAATAAACAAAAGTTGTATGACAATAAACATTGGTTTGTTTTTAATGAACGTGTAATTATGTTGTTTGTTGTTTGTTATTTATTTAAAAATAATTTATATTTTGTTAATATTGATAAATTGCAGACATTTACACATGAAGGTGGTTGTTAATTTGTGTACAATGAGCTAAATTATAACAATTGTTATTGTTTGCATGCATTATGATTGTAAGTAAGTTTATTTATTTAATGTTATATATTTGTTAAATCGATTATTTTGTATTAAATTTCCCGTATGTTGTACAATTGCTAAATTGCCATATATGATAATTTTTAGTTTAACAAACATGAACAAATTAAACCCAATAAAGAAATTAAACAAATTGTTAGAGTTTAAATGTCTGAAATGTCGGTGTTGCATTAAAATAGTTTTAATCATTTTAATTCATAACAATGGCCAGGAAAAAACTAAAGAACACATAACACAAAATAATAATGCAAGGAAATTAAGCATAATTATCTAATTATTGCAACAAATGGTTGAATAAACCAATCCTTTTTTTACCTAAAATCATTTTCTATAGAAATTTCCAATTAAACAATTCCTTTAAGTAGAAAATTTAAGACGACTTAAAACATAAATGACCCCTTTTGATGAATTAAACAAGACAACGTAATATTGACAAAAGCCAAGCAAGCACTCGTATGTGCATTATTAAAAGGCCAACACAAAGATTCAATTTGAAAAGGATTTATCAAAAGGATTAAAATCATTTGAAAATTTATTAGTTTTAGATGAACAAATGAAATTTATCAAACTGAATAAGATCTTTTGTTTTACCGATTAATAGTTTTTTGGGGTTTATATTTTAAATACTTTTATTATTTTTTTTTTTGTTTGTTTTCTATATTCTGGTCATGAATAGTATTGGCAAAATGTCAAGTTTAAGAGTTAACAAGCAGGAGGGAACAGCAACATACATACTCGTACATACATACTTTTAAACACCACGTATAAATGCCAGGTAAAGTTTACCATCATAAACTTATGATTGGATTTGCTAAACAGTATTGCGGGACACATAGCAGGACTAATTATACACATACACACACACATACTCACATATGTATGTGATATATTTGAATATGAATGGACTTTATATTATAGTCAGTGTATATGATAGAAAAACTACACATAGTGGAACAAAAATGCTTCAAATCAGATCTAAAATTTAACATAATAACTGACATCGCTTAATTATTAATTGTTTTTTTTTTTTTTTGGACAAGCACTCAGGGATGAAGCCTTCTTAAGCAATGCATTGTGCCAGAAAAGGGATAAGTTAGAAAAGATATGTTGAAAATTTAGAATGCTGAATTCTTTTACAACTCTGCTATTGCGCGTTTTGTTAATTTTTAGAGCTGTGTTGGAGTGCTTCTGGTGTTAAGTAGACGCATTAAGTTTGTTAAGCTGTATTTGCGGGCATTTTATTAATTGTTTTACTTCGCCTACGATTGTGATAATCGACGCAGGAGGGCGTGTAGTGTACATTAGCTGGGAACAGTATCAATCGCGGTCGGGATAGTTTTTAATGACCATTGCTATGCCTTCATCACTTAAAACGTCCAACAATAATTAATACAATGCCTCAATAATGTACATCAGAGAAATTTATGATGTTGACCAGGTTTTGAACCCAAGTCTTAAGTCATAATTTGCTTCACAGTCAACGCATTAACCAATTCAGCCAATACCAACCCTCATTTTGTTGATTGCAAGATAGAGCACTGTCAAGCTGTCACTGTAACCAACACCAACATTGCCGCATACATGCAGTGTCAAATTGCGTTGACAAACTACACAGAAAAATATATGTAATTTTTTTTTTTCAATTAACCCTTTAATAAAAAATATAATTTATTTAATTAAATTTTTAATTGTAATAAATATTTTTAGTTAATAAATGTATAAAAATTTAATTGATACTATTAATTTGTTTACTGGTGCAAATTTAATTAAATTTTTAATTGATATCACAAATTTTTTAATTGAAATCAATTTTTATTTTTTTCTGTGTACAACCAAAATATTTTGTCGGTAACCCGATACCCTTGAGTTTGATCAAAGGGCCGTCGCATAAAGTACTTGAATAAGTACCGCATGCATTTGTGCATTTGTTTATAAATATAAACATTATGAAATGTCTGTTGATCACATATGCGCTGGTTTATTTTCATCTATTAGTGTTGGGACACACGCCGCATGTCCACCGTGAGAAACTAAAAGGAATGTTTTTTTATAATAAATATATATCTTTTCTTTCCCTCTTATGTTTAGGTACCCCTAAGAATTCTTCTCATAATTAGTATGTATGTATATAAGACAATGTAATTTAGTTTAAAAGAATCAATAATAAATCAGTCTTAGGAGCTCCAATTATTCAAGCTCGAAGACAAAACAAAGATGATTAAAAAACCTTTTCATTACACATAGTCCACTTATAGTCTAGTCATAGTCTTGTCATAGTCAGGAAATCAGTGAAATCTTAAAAAGACTGTTTAAAGAATTTTAAGTCGAGGTGAAAATTTGTTTGAAATACACTTAATTACACTGTGCAACATATTTAATTGCACTGAAAGCATGCGATTTTTTGTTTTGGCTATTTTTGTTGTTTTGTAAATTTATTTTTAATATATATTATAAATTTGGTTTTGAATTAATTTCTCGATTTCTGTGGTTTTTTGTTTCAATTAAGCGATTTTCTGTTTATGCTGTTCGATGCACTTCCTCAGGGAATACTTATTAATTGTCTTATTTCCATTTCCCACGCTTCGTTGCATGGTCCGAGGACTTTAAGCTCCTTTTTAAATTCTTAGAAATTATTTATTGATCGAAGAAGAAAATAACAAAATAAATTGTAATTTAATTTAATTAAGACAACAAATATTTTTTTTCAATTCGCTGACGTACAACAAAGAGGGTAAATGTGTATGTTTTAACAGACTTTGTGGGTAGTATTTTAACAAGATTAAATCAATGTTGTAAATTACAATGATTACATGATAATTACAAGTTTGTCGTACGTACTCGTACATTCTTGAAAATAATGTTTTGGGAGAAAGAAATAAAAAGTACGCCAAAACAAGGAGCAGCCAATAATGGTTTCAACAGTTTATTGTGTATGTAAGTGGGTGTGTGTGTGTGTGTGGTTGATGTTCATGTAATTTTGTAGCAAAGATTTTAAGTGGAAAAACCAACCAAGCAACCAACCAATCAACCAGCCAACCATTCAACCATTCTACTCATTTTATGGTAAAAGTATTATGTGTCAAGTAAAACAAATCATATTAAAATTTTGTTACGATTATCTATCATCCAGTCATTTGAAAAATGACAAAGACAATATTTAAGGCAAAACGACTTTTCAACATGATGTGATATAAAGATGTGTACTGTTGTAGAATGCTATTGTGTGTATAGTGTGTGCACCATGGGATAAGATCTAAATTAAAACAGTCATGTAATGATAAAATCTAGCTTTTGTAAAGCACGAAAAATGGATTCTAAGCAAAACAGGCAAATAAATAGAATTTAAGAAAAATCTTATTAGAGGAGGTGTAATAAATTTAATTTACATAAAACTGTTTGTTGGCATAAATTTACTTCCTATACAAGCTATAGAAGACTTCTTCAAATTGATGGTTTGACAACCAGTGACCATATTATTGTCGGCCTCATTTATAATAAGAAAAAATATTGAACGATCTGTATTAATAAATGACCGTCATCGATGAACTTTTTAACGATGAATTTCTTATTAACGAAAAATTTTGCTCCTTTTTAAACTGCACGATCAGGTCACTTTGAATTTATCATTGTTTGTATTCTATAACTTTTCTGTTTTCGCTTTATGTTACAAAACATTTTAAATTCATTGGATTTTGAAACCCTGTCTATTTCTTTATTCGTTAAATTGAAAATTAATGACGTGTAAAGAAAATTTCTAAGCAATTTTTTACTTGAAAAATACTTTTATTTTGAGGGTGTGTGAAATAAATTGTTTTTTTTTTTTATTAATTTTTGCGTCTGGCAGTTAACTGGTGTTGATTTTAAGTTCAATTGAACTTTTTGACCTCATAATTTAATTCATTGCAAATAGTTTGTTAGAAAATTTTCAGGAATCTTTAAAGTTGCACTAGATTTAATCTTGCCAAATTTCATGTCAATGTGAAAATTTTGTAAAAATAAATTCTTAATTTTTTACGATTATTGTATTGGGCTGATTGATAATTTCTGTTAGAGTCGGTTTTAACCAAATTCACGGGGAAAAATTCATTATATTATATGACAAAATCAGTATTCTGGCAACACTGGTTCATTCATATTTAATGTGCGAAAGACAATTTTGATACATATATATATATATGTATATGAACTAGCTGACCCGAGAGACGTTGTTCTGCCGAAATTTCAATAGAAAACCACAAATTTTGTTTTTCCAAATTTTCCAATTTTCCGGGAAAATTTTCCAACTTTTTTCCGTAAAAACCACCCTCGGAATATTTGAAATCATAAACAGAAAAAATTATCGAAATCGGTCCAGCCGTTCTCGAGTGATTTTTTGTTTTATCTCTTTGGTCCCAATATTGGTTTTCTTTTTTTATTTTGAACATCCCAGCAAAAACTTTGGTAATGTGTTGCAATTACCCAACAACATACTTTTCAAGCACAAGGTGCATACCATCCGCATTACTTTCCATTAGTTAGAGCGGCTACTTATTTGTAAACAAGTGATACATTTGTTTTCTCACAGTACAATTGCCTGTACGTATCATTCCGATGTTCAGAAGTTCAACTTCTAACGAAGCAAGTACATACTTGCCTCAAATGACATCGCCGTGCTAAAGTAATTAATTTAAAAGCTAAAGTAGAAGTATTGAAGTGTTTTTCTCATTACTTTTCCATCGAAATTTTTTCCCGGGATTGTTGTTGTTCGCTTTTATTTTAAACGTTCAGTATGAAGTTGCAGCTAACTTCAGATGTAAGCGATGCAAGTTTTCTGCTTTCCCTGCCTTTTCCATGAATTCAAGAATTCGCAAAGTAGACTTTCCTCTTGTAAAATTTGTATTTTTTGTTTCTTTTACGCCAAGGACAAATCAAGGTTTTCTTAGAATCACTCTATCTCTCTCTCTCTATCAGATAAATAACTTCTTGCTCCAACTTTGCCATTAAGTATAGAAAATCTATTTGTAAAATGTTTTACATTTTATCCAAAATCAAAATTTTTAATTTTAAATTTGTCGCTTGGTTTTGTTCACGCATGAAAAATTCCTTATCTGCTGCGTTTTTTTAACCTTCCGTTTTCATGGTTTATTAATTCTTTAGTTAAACTTTCGGAAAAAAAACGATTTCTTAGGCATTTTGATTTCCCATTAGAATTGTTTGTGGTCTTTTTGATTAATTTAACTAATTCAAACTAGAAATAAATAAAATAAATCAAAAGGAAAGTGAAATAAAACAAACAAACAAGCAAACACACAAACGACATAGAAACAGAAAAGTAAAACTACGAGTATAGACTCCCAACAGTTGACCGCAAATCTCTCGTTTTTACCTTTTAAACCGTTTTTGGGGTTTAGTTTACAGTTTTTGCTGTTGTTGTTGTTGATTAAAATGACAAAAACCGTCAGATAAAGATAAATTCCCAAGAAGTATTATAAGGGTTACAAAACCATAAATGTTTTAAATAATGTGTGGCGGCTGTTGAGTGATTACACTGTGCAACGCGATGAATTCAAGAAAATAGAAATTTTTCCTATTTTTTTAAGCCATTTAAATTTTTGAGAGTTTTTCACTTTTGTCATGAAGGCATGTAACGCAAAAAAAAAAAAAAAATAGCAAAGAAATCGGCTTTAGGGTCAAGTAAAATCACTTGCAGGGGCATATTAAGAAGATCAGATCTGGTCTTTATTTTAGGGAGAGTTAGGTTAGGAAGGGTAGTCTGAAATAAACATCCACTCGGAGACCCAATTGGATCCATTGTGATTCCCTCCATTTATAATTTATTGACTAATTAGTCTCCTAACAGCCCGAGGAGAAACAAAGCGCCGTTAACATCCATCATTCAGCCATTTAATTTCCATGATAAAGCCTCTGATATCCTCAAGTTTGCGCTTCGCGATATCACTAATGTCCTCATGGAAACGTCAGCTGAGTCATCTTTGCCTATGGCGTTGCGCCTCAGATGATATGCTCTATAGTTTCTAGCTCCTCTTCATCCCCACACATCCTACAGTAATCCGGAGTGCCATTTTCCCATATGCTGGTCCTCGCTCTAACCGAGAAATGGCCAGTCAAGGCGCCTACTAAGACTCTCAAAACCTTTCTATTCATACCCAGCAGTAGATCAGATTTACCTGAGTCTAGTTCTGTCCATATGGACCTCGAGACTCTACAATCTTCTCTATTCCTCCAGGAATGGTTAGTCACTAACTGCCTCATCTAATGCTGCCCTATTCTTTCCAGCTCATCAGCGATTTCGTTTCCCTCAATATTGCAATGTCCTGGCACCTAAGACAGCTTCCGTAAGCCTGAGCAAACTCCTTGCCGCCGTTCTCAACACAAATTCTTCAATAGGAAGTAGGTGAAGGATGACGTCCAAGGCAGCCTGAGGGGTGCTCCTCTGGGCCCCAGTAATACCCAGCGAAGCATACCTCTGGATCTTAGCAAGCAGCTTCCTCTGGCTTTCTTTCCTCCCACCATACGACACATCCATAAGAAATCACCGGCCTGACAACCGATGTATAAATCCAATTTACCACCTTCGGTTGCAGACCGCAGTTCCTACCAATGGAATTCCTGCATGTACGAGTATAGTAGGCATTGAGCCCTTTCTTGAGCCTTTCTTGTATGTTTATTTTCCAAGAAACTTAGGGAGAGTTAAAATTCTATCAAGTTATGATGTTGTCATACGGAATCGGTGTAGAAAGTCTTAAAACATGTTTTTTATTTAGTTACAATTAGTGCTAAAACTTTCAAGGCAACACCATAAAATTGTAATATTTGTTGTACAGTGTTATAGCTGTGAACATGTGTGTGTGTGCGTTTTGACAGCAAAGGAAACGGAAATACATGCATAATTTTGTAAAACAATAAAATTGTTTTTTTGGTCGTCTTCAAGTTATTTTTAGTGTTTCTGTTAGGATTTATTTTTGTATTGTTTTCGGAATTCATTAATGCTTAAGCAAACATTTCTTGGGTTAAACTTTTATGTAGAATTTTGTTTTTTTTTTATTAAATTCTTATTGTTTTCTTTAAAATCCCTAGAAGTGTTTCTAGATGGTTTTATTTCAATCTTTTTGTGTTATTTTAACTTTTTTTACGCTTGACCTATTTTAACCACAATGAAATTTCAAATAATTCATTGTAGACTTTCAAAAATTATTGTTTATTTTTTCTCTTTTTTTTAGGGAGGAGAGAAAAAACAATAAAATGTTTGTGGAAATATTTATTTTCAGATAAACGTGTAAAAGGAATTAAATTTATTAAGTAGACCTGTTGTTATTTTATTTTGTTGGGCAAAAGCTTATTGAAGTGGCAATACTTTTGTGGTCAAAATCATTATGAGCAAAAAAAGCAGTTACATGAAAAATAAAGTAATCATATTATTACCGAACATATAAACAATGGAGTGGGTATGTGTGCGTAAACATTCAAGAACATGCAAGAAATTATGAAGTTAATAATGATTAAAGAATATTTTCATACAAATATTAAGTACCCTACTGCCAGCACAGTGCAACAATAATTCTACAATTGGCACATGATCTTAACGCATTTATAATGTTTTGAAAAAAAAATGCGCAAAACAGAAATCGTATCTTTTGAAATCATCGATACTTTCAGCAGCAGAAAGAGGTCCTGCACCAAGCAGTAAATTTTGTTATTTAGGGGACCATATACCCGATCTATTCATAACATCCGATATATAAATTTTTGTTAATTTCAACTGACATAAAAGTGCACTTGTTCAAAGTAAGTAACATTTTGTTTGCACTTTTATATTAAAAAACATCATCAACATCATCTACGCATAAATGCGTTACTAAAAGGCAGGCCTTAACTTTTTTTGTAAATGTTTAAATTGCTTTTGTTGGTGGCTGTTTACTTGAATGTTTGCCTTTTTATTTTTGGTTTTTGTTATCGTTTCGTCTTTTTTTTTTTTTAATTACATACGTGACTTAAATGTAATGCTTGTGGCAGTTATTGGTCCTGATTTCAAGTGTATTGAAGAGAAAAAATAATATTTTATGGCATGATACTTGTTATTGTTGTTGTTTGCAAAAAACACAAAAGAGCCCAAGTACACTCATTCAAATTTACACATTTTTGCTGGATGGCAACATGTTTTATTCATAAATATGTTTCTAGAACATCAAAGCAAAAGTAGAACAAACAGGACATTAATAAAATAGATACGTAGAAAACCTAATATTGTTTATTATTTCAATAACTTATCGTTTTCATACTCTATTTATTACAAACAACTTTGAACTTTTTTCAATAGAAGAAAAGCAAAAAAAAAATAAAATAAGACTTTCGTGTAAAATTAATATTGCAAATAGATTCAACATCTTTCTTTGAATATCAAACATAGAGATCAAAGAAAATAATTTTGAAGTTTAGAATCTGGTCCAAGTTAAGATGTAACACACGTATACAGGTAGTCCTGGGAAAATTTTTCGTAAAATGATTTGTGTTGTTTACTTTTAAACACATGAGAGGTGACCTATTTGGTGATGAAGTCGAGGCACAGGACATTGCCTGCATTTACTGAAACAGGAAAACTACAGCGGTTATCGCTTAATACTGCAATTTGGAGTTGTGGTATTTAATTTTTTAAATTAAAAAATTGTTTATTCGCAAGAAAATTTGTGCAAGGACCTGAATATCTTCCACAAATCCTTAAATAAAAAATTTCCAGTTCCAGGTTTTATTAGAATGTAGCAAAAACTTGCATAAGTCTCTAAAAATTAAGCTTTTTTTTTCATTCTGTATAAGGACATAAATATCTCCCATATATCCGTTATGAAATAAAATTAAATTGTAGTGCATTTAAAACTAACATAATTATGTATAATTTTAATATGTTGAATCTTAAGCATTTTAACGAGATACATTACATCTCATTCCTTTCGGTGCCAGGACATAAACATCTGCAATATATATTTTTAAGATTTAATTTCAGATACATTTCTGATTGAAGTGCCCTAAAGATTAATAAATATTTCTGATACTATGCGCTTCGGGGCAGCTATGGCATTTGTTCCATTCATAGCAAGGACATAGAAACCATACATTCAAATATTCTTTTTTTTGAATTAATTTGCAGTTCTTTAGAAACTAATATGTGTATATTTCACAGTTGTAAATTTTGTTGTAGTCGATGAAATGAAAAGGCATCACTTTTTTCCGCATATCCTTTTTTAAAAGATAAACTTTTACCTGCTTTTATGATTATAGTACAACTTTATTTAATGAATTCTTAATGTATGGTTTATTGCAGGCGGTATAAATTTTATTGCATTCGATCCAAGGACATGACTACTTTGCATATATCCTTTCTCTTATACATTAAATTTAAGCTAAATAGAAGATTAGAAGGCAATAAGAATTAATAATTACTGTAAATATTCCTTAATTTGGTTCAAGGACATGACTGTCAATGTATAGCATACATATATACTCTTTGTTAAAAATCTAATATGCATTAACATGAATAAAAATATCTCTCATATATCCTTTTTAAAAAATATCAAATTTTAGCTAAATTTAGAACTAGAATGCATTAAAGAATAATAACAACTTCTTAAACTGTGATTTCTAACTCTAAGTGAAAATTTTGTTTCATTCGGTGCAAGGACATGGTTACCTGCCATGTATCCTTTTTTTTGAAAAACTAAATTTTACCTGTAATAACAATCAAAACGCTCTTATAATGAGTAATAATTAAAAACCCAATCTATTGTTTTTAATTCATTGCGAAATTTTCTTTTAATTGTAAAGGGTGTTTTTTATAGAGTGACACAACTTTAAATCATAATAAACCAAGGAAATATATTTGTAATATCAATGAATCGGACTTTATTGGAAAGAAAATTTTATGAAATTAATGTTTAAATATGATTTCCGCCATGTGGCCGACACGGCTGGCTGATTTCCAGGATATCAATTGTTTGTGGGTTATCGACGTAGACAAGTGACTTAACATAACCCCAAAGAAAATTATCTAATGGGGTTAAATCTCACGATTTTGGTGGCCAATTATTTGGGCCATTACGTGAAATTATTTTTTCATCAAAAGTTTCTTTGAGTAAATCAATTGTAGAGGCCACTGCACGATGAGTTTGACGAACAGAACAATTATTTTGATAAAAAATTTTAACAATTTGCATGCGTTGCACTGGTGTAAGTCGATTCATAATGAAATTTCAAAGCAAACTAAACAAAATTCAACTATCAGCTGTTAAATGGGTGCTCAACTAAAGCAATGATGCCAATTCAAAATTGTGACACTTTATAAAAAAACACCCTTTACAAGAACATAAGAAAATACTATGTTCGCTTCATACCATTTTATGATAAAACTCCTGTATAATAAATTGACTTACTGAAACTACAAATCATACAGCGTATGAAATAAATAACAATTGGAATTGTTTATTTATTTATTTATTTATTTATTTATTTTCGCTGTCCCATACACAAGACTTAATTAAGTCTTATATTACAGTATGGAACTCAGCATATGTAAATACAATAAATCAGAAAACAAAAACAAAATTGACTTGGATTTAAGTTTGAGCTTTTAAAATATAAAATTAAATTTAAAATCTAATATAATACAGTTTCAAAAAATTAACCAAATTTAATAATAAAACCAGCTAAAATCCGAATAAATAAAAAATATATAACCTGAAGAAATGAAAACCTACAGTGTTTTAATACCAGACTTTATCAAAAAAACAATATATGAATGTACAAAAATATATTCAACGTGAGAAATGTCAAAAAATGCTTTTCCTGAATTGACGTGCGTTACTAATGGTCTGAATTCTATAGGGGACTCCGTTCCAGAGACTGGCAGCATTAATAAAGAAGTGGTATTTAGAAACCAGAGATCAATGACCAAACGGTAGAAGTCTTTTACCTCTGGCAAGCGTTGAAAAGCTTAAACGTTCAAAGAGATGTTCAGGTTGATGTGTATATATAATTTTATGCGTGAACAGTAAAGTGCGCATAAAGCAAGGTTACATAGGGGGAAATATGGTCATATCTTTCGAGACCATATACGTACGGAATAATGTTATTAAAGGCGACGTTAAGTTTTCTTTTACTTACGCTGTCGCAGCTGGCAAAAAATTCATAGCCGTACAATAAAATCGGTATTTAATACGATTTGGCAAGGATTATTCTAACTTTAATTGGAGTACAATACTGAGTTTGCCAGAGATTTCTTAACATTGAAAACGTTCGAACGTATGCAAAATTAACGTGATTAGACCAAGACTTAGACTTAGCAGAATTTACAATATCTATGAACTGGTTGTTTAATGTTAAAATCGGATTGAAATCAAAATTTGATAACCTCTTTTTAGTCATCAGGCACTTGGACTTAGTAGGATTAATTGCTAGACCACTAGCGGTAGCCCACTCGCAGACACGACCTAACTCCTGATTTAAGGTCCTCACACAATCATCAACGGCGGTATTGCAGCAGCTAATATAAACCTGAACATCGTCCGCATACAATCTAATCCTGCAGTGCTCGAGTTTGCCCTGAAGATCATTCACGTATAATGAAAACAGGAGAGGGCCTAAGATGGAGGCTTGCGGAACACCACGAGTTAGTGACAAAGATGTTGAAACTGAGGTAGCGTTTCAACATATTGGTATTGTTTCATGACATTTATGAGAAAATTTTTATAAAAAACCTACATTTGCCGCCAAAATATCTGAAATTTGAAATGATTGGAAGACCTTCCTCGTTTTTCATATATCGTGTCCATAAAAGTAGATCCAAAATAGGTGGATATCGATTTTCTGTAAGTTTAAAAAATTGTTTAACTTTAGCATGTTTTCAATATTTTAAGTTTTTCGTATGGGTCAAAGCACTGTGCGATGACTACGTAACGATGTTTATATCACGAATATTACAAGATTTGTATCATTATTTTTGAATATGAAACTATATTAAATCACTTTGCTAGCCAGGCGTATATTTTATAAATAATTTTTCAATACTAAGGTGTATACTTTATTTATAATATTTTAAATATTTAATCAAAGAAATTTATACATATTCATATAGAAAACGCAACCGCTACAAAATAATTCAAATTAGCTTTAAATTTTTTTTTTTATTATCACAATCTAATAACCTGTAACCTATTAAATATTTAATATAAAATCGATTTAATGAATTTTAATAATTATTAAAGTGCCATAGTAATAATTAGCAGATACACTAGAAATTATATATAATTTATTAAAATAATGAATGTGAATTTTATTGTCACTAATAAGCTTTTGGGTACTTTTAAGGTGGAGCCTATAGTAAACATTTTTACAACAAATATTTTAAATATCAAACTATAAAAGTCTATACAACAAACTATTTATTGGCAAATTTGTAATAAAATTTCATTCTTATATACTATATTTTCGTATGTATGTATGTGTAATGTTTGGTAATATGTAATAGACATTTTTGTGTGTGCATGTGGGTGTATGGAATATGTTAGCAAAACATTGTAGTAATAATGGAAATAATGAAAAAAAAAAAAAAGAATCCTGTATTAGCACGTTAATAATTAATTAAATTTTTTAAATCATACTCTGCCCTTGGCTTAATTTCAGCCTCCATCTCTTTTCACAAATTTAATTTAATAACAAGTGAAAAACCTTAACTACAGAGCGTAGCAATAATATAAGCAAATTGGGTGTGCCTTTAATCGTTTATGTATTGGCTAGTGTGTCTATGTTTATGGGGCCGTGTGCTTGTGTGTGTGTGTGTGAGTCTGTGCATAAATTGGAATTTAATGCAGGACCTGTGGTTATGGCTTATTGGCATTTTTTTAATAATATTTACTGCCCTTAATTGAAGGTTTACGCTTTACGGGCAGATTTTAATCAACATGCCAAGCTACAAAAACAAAAAGGTAAACAACAACAATTTTTTGATTTTTAATAGATTTTATTCACATTTATAAGCCAGATATCATAATAATAACGATCTGATTGTAAAGATAGCGCTTCTATAAATTTAATATTAGTGTGGATTTTTCAAAAAGATTAAATTTAAGGATTTAAGGCTCATAAAGAGTTTTAGTTGTAAAAAGTAATTCAATATTTGCTCCAGTTTTTTTTCGAAAAGGCGCGCAAGGATATAACATTTTTGATTGAATCAACCATAATCTAAGAGCAACAAATTATATTAATTGAATTATCTACATCGTGTCAGTCGAATCATACAACAGATTATACAAATATATCGAATGAGTTTATTTAGTCGTAAATATAATATGGTTTAAAATTGCCATAATATTTTTGTATTTAAAACTTAGATTTTTGCGCTAAAATTACCAAAAATCAGTTGTTCAACTAGTCTGTGCTTTAAATCTGAAATAAAATGTATGATTTTTCATTTTATTAGAAAAATAATTGTTGAAACAAGTTTTATATATTTTATCGTCGTTTAGATGACCCGGCAAACACCACTTTAATGCTTCACACGAAATTTATTTTTTTCGATCACTAGAAGATCACATGAAGCGCTATTAAATGGCGTAAGAAGATAAAGCGACATCTGCTAGAAAATTTTAAAACATTTTCATATAATAAATCTTTCCGTAGCATTTACGAAGAACTCCTCCCCAGATAGTATGGAATTTGTACCAGACTTTTTCCAGTATAAAGATCTAAACGCAGCACGATTTTTTTCATATACGTATCGGTACATGAAACGCAAAGGAGAAAACAAAAAAAAAAAAAAAAAGAATGCTAAAGATAATCATGAACCTGCGATATATCTTGTGAGCCGTAGGGTGGTGTTGGCTGAAGTGGTTAGCGCGTTGACTACTAAGCAAACAATGACTTGGGGCCTGGGTTCATACCCTGGCCAGAGCAAGTCAATCAACATCATTAATTTCTCTAATGTACATTAGTGAGACATTGTATTAATTATTTTCGGACTATTTAAGTGATGAAGGCATAGCACTGGTCACGTCGCCCTCCTTCGTTGGTTAGCAGAAACATCGGCGAAGTAAAACAATTAATAAAATGGCTGCCAATACAGCTTAACAAAGTTAATACGTCTACTTAACACCAGGGGCACATCAACACTGCTAAAAAAATTAACATAACGCACAAAGCAGTGTTGTAAAAGAGTTAGAACATCTAAATTATCAACATATATCTTCTCTACCCTATCCCTCTCCCTCAGTTCCGGCACAATGCACTGCATACGTAGGGGTTATCCCCTGAATGCAGGACCAATTAAAAAAAAAAAAAATAGTTGGACATTTTCAATTCTTACAGGATATGTATTGTAATGCCTGCTCTAATAAAATGTAAGAAAGCCGAAAATTTATTTTGCTGGACGGTATTTTATAATTGAGGCTGTAATATATTTTCGGTGAAGTTTAATTTTTTTATACTGATGTTTATATGACAAATACATCGCAAGTTTAAAAACAAATCGATTTGCAATTTTTCGTTAGCTAGGACATTTTGCGTTTTAGGTAACGATATATAGATTCCCTCGTTTTTGTAGTTTTACGATTTTAGTACAAAATCTCCGGAAGATAATTTAAAAAAATTTGATATATATTTTTGCATGCGGCCTCATATCATATCTTTTTAGTAGACCCTGTTTTTTTTTGTATTTTCGGCTTTGTAATTATAAAATATATTATTTGAGAGTCCCGAGGTAAGTGTGTAATACGGAATGGAATATCAGTTTTATATATGATGCTGTAAAAGCATGTTTTTATAAAAACTTAATAAGCAATTACGGAAAAAACTCAACCACAAGTGCTACGCAAAGTATTTTTATGTAAACATTTCAAACCATATTGTCTTTTTTTTTCAATTTCCTATGAATATTTTATGAGCTCTTATGAACTATAGCACATGTGTGCGCGTGTGTGTGTGTGCGTGTTTGTGAAAATATGCTCTCAAAATTATGATTGTTTTGTTTTTTTTTTTGGTGAACTTTATTTCATATCATGAGTAATGTGTGGTCACTGTTTGGTCAAATATAATTAATGTTCATTTTAATAAACTTTTTACAGAATTAACAAACAAGCAAACACAAAAATAAAGTGGCAACTGTGGTGGCATCTACTTTATGCCACAATACAATACAAACAAAACTCATGAAAAATTATAAAATTATTTTAACATATGTATGCATGTATATGCTTTAAATATACGATTATAGGAGAGTATGTACGAGTACCCTCCAGTTTTAAAAGCAGAAATTAACTCGATATCGTTTGGTATTTCGCTAACGAAAAATGGACTAACTACTTCACTGGCTACAAGTAATGCAAGAGTTCTCCTTTTGACTCTCTCACTCATGTACATGTACACGCACTCAGTACATGCATAAATGTTAATGCCTTCAACACCAATTTTTTTTACGAGTTGAAAAAAACTCTTATTCCAAAGAAAATCAACAAAAAAATAAAAAAGATTTTATGAGTGTTATGATTTTGTGTTGGCGTACAATTGGAAGTGATTATTTTTTGAAAGGTAAAATGAGCAGCAGAAGCCAACTAAAACGTTGCATTAAAAAAGAAAAAGAACAATTAATTGAAATTTTTTAAATATTGAAAAGGAAATTTGATAAATGAACAAAAATCCAAAAAATTTAAATGTCTGTAGTATTTTCATTAGGGAAATATGACTAGTGATCTAACTGGTACATTTTGACTAGCGAAATAGTTGGGTTTTGCTGACTTGACTAGACCGTTGAGGTCTGATCGTGTCAATTGACTACCGCCAATGTCATCCCCATGTTAAAATCGTCAGTCGAGTGCATTGCTAGTAGTTAGTCTGGTAGTTAGTGGTAACGAGTGGTAGTTAGTGAAATAGCTAGTCATTCGCTAGCTACGCCGACTGCAGGGTATGTACATATTTATTATTAATATGCATGCATGTGCGTGTGTATGCTTGATAAATGGGCATATTAAATAAATTTAAAAATATTGTGTTGAAAGATTTGTAAGGAGGACGAAATATATGGAAATAAACTTCAGGAATATTACAAGTAAGTGGTACGGGATGACATTTTTCATGCCATAGATCGGTTCAAATACAATTACGAAGTCGTATATAGTATGTGTAGCCCACAACATCACCTATGAATTTGAAAAATTTCCTATCACTGGAACCAACTTTTTCATTAATATCTGAATATAAACATACAACCTTTGAACTATTTTTTCAAAGTAACTTAAAAGTTAGTTAATCTGTGAGGTTTTCCACTGAAATTGACTGTACGAAAATATATTATTTCATATTCTTTGAGGCAATATGAAATTCTGCCAACTCTTTTAGTCATCTACTTAATCAAACAGCAACAATAACAACAATACAAATGATTCTTTATGTAATACAAACAGTACAGTAATTGTATGTACTTAAAATATGTTTAAATACAATTAAACTCGTTTGTTGTTTGTGTTTTTGTTAAATTCATTTTCATTTGCTTATACCGAATTTTTTATAATGAAAATAATCAAAAAAAAAAAAAAAAAAAATATTATTGTCATCATCAGCAACAGCCACTTTTATCATGACAAGTACACATACAAACTAATATAATGGATATACTGCATATACATAGATATTCTTGTATGTAAATGTAGTTGTCAATATAAATACCCGGCAGTTTATTTGACAATGAATCGTCTGCAATATTTAATAAAAATTTTGTTAAAATATTTATTTTGATGTTGTTGGTTTTTTCTCTGTATGGCATTCCGTAAGACTTACGACACTAGCTGACGGGTCTGTACATATTTGTTAGCACATCAAAGGGATATTTCTCATACATACATACGTATATACATTTTTATTGAAAAAAATACATAATTAAATCTTGTAATATGCGGAAATTGAAGGCTCCATGACAAATTGTCCCAATGGAAAATGGTTCCAATAAAAAATGTCCGCAAACATAAAAATTAAAAATGGCCATGTTATTTTGGATGTTTGTAGTTATTGTCGAACTGTGCATACCTAGAAGTCGTGCTATGTTTTAAATGAAACGTTAAACAATTTTCAAGAAAGGAGTTTTTTTTTACTGTCAGGTGAATAAGTTAGAAATACACTAAAAGCTAAAAAAGAAACAATTGCTTTATATAAATCTTATCATATAAGTAGAAAATGTTTCTATTGTATTCTATTTTCTTAAAATTATATAATTATCTTTAAGAATGAGCTCGGTTTGGAAGTATTTTACCAAGAACAAAAATGAAAAAAAAAAAACAAAGTCACATGGAACAAGTGCCCTAAAGTATACAAAACACCTTTTTGTATACTGTAGTTAAATTTTCCTAGACTTTTTCCATAAAAAATTATTGAAAAAATTTTATGACACCCAATACACAAATCAATATTAGAATTTCAAATAATTTATAAAATTTTCCTGAGGATTCTAACAAATTGTTAGCGAAATATCGAAAATAAATATAAATATAAACAACAATATATATATATATATATATATATATATATATATATATATATATATATATATATATATATATGTATGTATATTAAATCAAAAGACCTATTGCTAAACAAACATTCTAATAAATATAAAGAAAAGGTCAAATAAAATAGAATATAAATATTTGACATTTACTTTATTTCTTCTATATAATGAATTGGCCAGATCATTTTTTGTTATGGATAGGTTAGGTTAGGTAAGGTTTCGAGGGCCGCCACATCCGAGACGTGACGCACTTGGGTCCGTTAATTCGGACCCTTTGTGATACCCTACAGCAGACAAGGCTCAGTCAATTGGTTATTCAATTACCTGTGGTTGCCCTGTCGCCGAATCAAACCATCCCGATTGTTGCAGGAAGGAGGATAGGTTGGTAAGCCACATGTTCGCCAGACTGTCGAGGTCTGGCAGAGTGTTGGAGCCCATAGTAACCGCCCTAATGCTGTTAAGCGCGGGGCATTGACATAGAAGAACTGTTTCTTCTTCCTCCTCATCGTTACAACTTCTGCAGTAGTCATTGTAACTTAGTGGCATGAGTCCCGAAACACCAGTGCCCCGTTAGCACTGTTACTAGTCGTCTTGTGTGACATTTAGCAAGCCTGAGTAGATCGCGGGTTCTGTGCAGGCTGCAGCGGGGCCAAGTGGACCTGGCGACTCGACAGGTATGCTCTTGTTCCCACCTTTCTTGAGCAAGATTGTATGATTCCTGCTGGATCAATCGCTTGCAGTGAGATAGAGGAATGCCAACGAAGTGACATATCATCGAGTTGCTCAATGATGCTCCCTGTCCGCAATATCGTTACCAGTGCACTCTGAGTGCCCTGGAATCCAGACTAGTGTTACTCTTGAATGTCTCTCTATCTCGTTTAGAGATTTCCGGCATTCGTTTACCACCATCGATGTAGTGTAAACACCATTGATAGCAGCGATGGCCGCTTTGCTGTCGGTAAAAATATGGATGCCTTCCGATAGCCTATAGTACCTAAGCCATCTTCCCGCTCTTGTAATGGCCGAGACATCGGCTTGCAAGACGCTACAGCCATCCCGAAGTCTGAATGGAACCTTGACGTTGAAGTTTTCGACATAGAAACCTCCCCCAGTGTTTAGGCCTCTTTTGGAGCCATCAGTGAAAACTCTGGTGGCTCCTTCGGTGGGAGTGATATTCCCTATTGGGAACAATGGATTGAAAAGCCCGCCAAAATACGGTTCAAGTGGGCAGTAGTCGGTGAAGTCATGGAGCGCTTGGTGCTGCCTGAGAATCTTGGAGTGGCCAAGATCGGTTCTCGTTCATGAACATGTAGCGTTCAGTCTGATCGCCGCAATCAAAGCTAGCTATTTGGCCAGAACATCCACCGTAAGCCAGTTCAGCATAGCGAACAATGCCTTCGTTGGAGTAGACCTGAGCACTCCCGTTATCAGGATCACCGCTAGCCGAAAAATTGTCTCTATAGTTCGTCGGTGGGAGTCTTTCTCTAGCACTTCCCACCAGACTATAACCCCATAGAAAATTATGGGATTAATTACCGTCGCAAAGATCCAGTTGGTCCCTCGGGCTTCGATGCCCCAGCTGCGACCAATTGCTCTTTTGCAGGTGTAAATACCCACGAGGGATTTTTTTGCTCTATACTGGGTGTTTAGGTTCCAAGATAGTTTACTGTCTAGGATTACGCCCAGGTAATTAGCGTTGTCCGAAACCTTCAGTGTGGTCCCGTTTAGTTTGGGGGGCGCAAAGTCTCCGATTTTGTGCCTCCTGGTGAATAGCACCAATTCGGTTTTCGCCGGATTGACGCCAAGCCCACAGCTAACACTCCATTTGCTGAGTAGTGTCAGAGCAGATTCCATACACTGAGATATTGTGCTCAGGTATTTTCCAGAGATAGCTATTGCCACGTCGTCAGCGTAAGCTACGGTTTTAAACAGCTTCCGCTCTAGGCTTAGCAGTAGAGAGTTGATGGTCAGATTCCACAAGAGCGGTGACAATACACCCCCTTGTGGGGTGCCCCGATTCACTGCTCTGTATTCAGTGGCATGGAAATGATTCAAACATTATTCAGCTGAATTCATTAAAACTTATACCAAATTAAAAATATTTATTTACAGAAGTGAACAATATACATACATATAATATTTATTTTCAAAATTGCTTCAGCATTTTGAGAGCTAAAAAGCGATTAAAGTTATTATCAAAACATATACACGTATGATAAATGTTTGTTGTGTCTTTTTTACACTACGCAACTTTGTTACATGAAACTCCATTTTGTATAGTGCAAAATAGAGAAAGAATGTATTCATTTCGATTTCAATAATTTTACTCAATGAAAATTACATGCAACAAAGTTGCATTATGTTCTACATGCGGTATGAGGTATGGTAACTAATTGTAGTTGAACACTGTAGTTGACACTTTCATAATTTCTCTATGAATATTAAAAAGTAATTTACATCTAGAATACGTACGATTGTGTCATTTGTATAGCTAATTTAATACTTAAATCTAAGGAGGTATAGAGGTTTGTTACATATTAAAATTATCTTAATATCTGTGGCAATAAGGAAAAAGTGCTTAAGTCATATTTTATAGTCATCTAGAAAAGCAGTTCTATATGTTTAAGTGGTTTTATAAAAATGTAAACCCGTTGTACTAAAAGTTGATCATTCGTTGTTCGATTGTTTATATTTTTTAACACATGGTTCTGTCCACTATAACATTACTCGTATATTCAATTTGAAATTAAATATGTTATAAGATGATATTCCATATGGAATAATTATTTAGAAAATAAAAAGCAGCAAGTAATTGTGCCAGAACTTCGTTAAAAATCGTTTAATATAAATAAAAATTTTTCCAGAGATAATTTTGAATATGAAGAATACGATGTTGATATTAACTCGAAATCAACTTATCTCGACTTAATCACTTTTTCCTTTTTGCCACAGATATTATTAATATTATTTATTCCAGAAATGTCTTCTATTTCTTCTCCATTTACTCAATGGGACAAAATGGTGTGTGTGTATGTAAACTTATCTGTTTCACTGTATTCACAGCTATCTGCAGGGTATTATTAAACACACATATACGCACACTTTCATATACACTTACATATGTTTACATTACCTACTAAGAGATAATTCATAATAATAATAATGCTGACTTTTATAAATATTGTAAATTAATTTTTTTGTTGTCAATTTTAATTTTTTTTTTATCCTTCCACTGTATCTGTAAAGTTAATTGCAGAGGCTATAAAATTTTTTAATTATAAAATACGCAACAAACAAACAAACAAACGAAATTGTAATTTGCCTATAAAACACTTTCAAAAGATGCAAATAAATGCCCCTGTGTGTTCAGGAATAATGGAAAACAATGTACATGTTAAAAGGATCTTCCTACAAAAGTGGATGAATAAAAAAAAAAAACTCATATCATTTCAAGCACACTTTAAAAAACTTTAGAAACTTGTTACGTTATTTTCGTTTAACATAAAAAAAAAAATGTTTTTTTTCTTTCTTTTTGAATTACTCTTGAGCTTCCTAAATGATTGCCTAATTCTACCTTTTTCTGTTCTCTTCTGATGAATTGTTATGTGTCATTTCAAATTAATTTCTATACTTGCTTTTCTATTGTCCCATTGCCTTATATTTGCAAAAGAGGAAGAAAAAAATAACTTTTTACTTTATTTGCAAAAGAAGAAATGCAAAATCAATTGTGATAAATTTCCGCCATAGAATTGTTACAAGTTTTTTCTTTATGTACATTCTATCGATTTGTTACAAATCAATCGTATTTTATTTATTGAGAAAATATGCAAAATTATAAAAGGAAAGTAATGCAATTTAGTTCTTTTGTAGCATGTGGTTTTGTCCAAAAATACAGTACAATTTGTTGGCCAGAGATAAAAATCAATTGTTAGTAGAAATGCAGGAAAAAACTTTCTGGGAAAAATATTGTTAGTGACCTCCAAAAGCAATTTTGTTCTATAGTGCTGTGTCTGTGTTCGTCCCATATTAGTGGTGTGTTGATGTTTGTCCAAACATTTGGAATATTCGCCTTAAAGAACATGCTTCTACATCATATTGACTAACGATCTTGTTGATACCGGGCTTCCCGGTTATAAAAAAAACTTGAATGCGTATAAGTATTCATAGGAAGGAAGGTGAATAACGACTTAAATTTTCAGTTAAGCCCAAAGTCGATAGAAAGTTATCCTTAGAGGATTTCTTTCGAGACTTGACGAGTATCCACATTTTCTCGTAGCCCCAAATATGGCCTGCTTTCTAGAGTGCTTAAAAAAATGCTCCTTACTCCTTACTTTCAATATGAACGACGATTGTGTGGTCGGTTATTGATCAACTTCGATAATCAAAAAAACGGGGAAGTGCAATCAATGATGATGTTCGTGAAAAACATACTCTGTTTAAGGATGGATATGCTGGAGGAGTTTTTCTTACCTTCAATATAAAGATCGGCTCTGTGGCAAGTCATTGATCTATTTCGAAAGTTTACACAGTGCCTCTGCTGGCTGTCAAAATCACGGTGACTGCTGCTGTTTTAACAACTGATGATCGATCAGTGCAAATTTAAATCCCTTTTTGGACTGTGAATAAACCAACATCACAATATTTATTATGTAACGAGATCTAATCATTCTGGATTAAGAAAAAAAAATTGTTTATTTTCTAAGTGAAAGCAATTACTTGAACTGAATTACTTTCGTTGTTTTTTTTTTCACATTAAAGTGAATATTCCTGATGTAAATCTATATGTTTTTTTTTTTTCTGAACGTAATGTTTGAATACGCTTATAACAATTTTTACTATTGCAAAAATATCCAGAGAATAAAAAGAACAAAAAAAAAAAACATTGAAGGACATCATCGTTGCCTCATTTCCTTTATGGAAAACTAAACTGAATGCAATTGCTGTTTGAATTTATGAATTGGTTTGGTGTATTAGTTCTCGATTGCAAATTACTTGTCGCATTGATGTTCGTATAGGTGCAAAATCGTATATATCGTAGAATAAAATCGTATGTACATTAGGGTCGCCCATACACTCTAAGGGAAAATTATAATTGTCTTAAAGAAGCTATAGATTACATTAGTCTAATAAAAAAAGGTCATCTCAGGCCAGCTATGCAGAAAGTAGCTATTGAGGAGCTCCTAACGAAATGAATCTCCCCAATAAAATACTATCATTTGCTCCCTAGAATAGCGGACTTATAGATCGTGTAAAAATGTTTGTCATAAATTTCGACAACAAGTCCGGTTTAAAATTCTACTTAATCACCAGAATCGAGAAAATGTTATTAAGGGTTTATTTCGTACTTATTTAAAAGGAGTGTGTAAATATTAAAAACAAGTATCACACTTAATGAGGACATTTAATTTTCAATGGAATTCAGTGGACGGCGATTTTGATTCGTACACTTAATGTTCCGAACGAGAATAATTATATTTGTTTCACATTAATTTTATATCTTTTGGGGCGACATTTTTCGTTTTTCTCTTGATTTTTCGTTTTAGCGAGTTTGTTAATTTATTATAAGTTAATTGTTGGTGTTTTTTTTTTCGTTTTTAGTGTTTTTTTTCTTTTAGATAATTAAAACTGAAGTTTTAATTTTTTTTTTTTAATCTTTCTCTATAATATAGCGTTTTTTGGGAATAGGTAAATTTTACCGTTTTTTTCTGATGATCTTTTATTTTATGAAGGTTTGTATTTCTATATTTCTTGTTATAATTGAAAATATTTTCAAATTTGCAACCTCTTTGATTTTTGTGACAATTATCGCCATAATAAAATTACTTAAGAATGGAATTGCTTTAACTTCAATTTTTTTTTTGTTTTAGCGACTGTTGGTTTCGGTGTTTTTTTTAGGTTTTGGGGTTGTTTTTTTTTGACTTTGAAAATAAAAATCACTGATATTTTTTATTCTTTGACTAATCAAGGAAAGCATTAGTGTTTTGTTCCTTCCGCCAATGGACCACCCTATTGTATACATGTGAAACACATTCTGAGATGAATGCAAGAGTATTTTGTGGAAGTTGTTTAGTATGCGTTCTGGTTAAAAATAGAGTAAAAATGCATTTAAATTTCTAAATAGTTCATGATGAAAATGATAAACACACAAATACACATCTGCTGGTAAGCGACAAATGTCAGATGTTATAAAGATTATAAGCTCCTATGCCATGCATATGGATGGGAGAATTGTTAGCAAGAAGAAAAAAATGCAGACGGAAATGTGTGAGAATGAATATGTGTTTTTTGTTAGAGGACATCAATTTATTTTTGCCATGTTATCTTATCAAAGAAGAAACTCTAGAGATGCAAAAAATAAATACAAATTGATATAATACACTCGCAACGATAATCAGTACATGCTACACACACAAACCATCATTATTGCATACAACAAGTAGTAGTAGTTGTTGATAAACCGACAACAACAATTGAAAATGAAATGAGAGAAATATTCAGGAAGCCAATAGAAAACATAATAAAAAGATAGTGATGAGGAGGAGATTGACTAGAAATCATACATGAAATTTATTTTTGTTTAACAGTAACTGATGGAATAAATGCCGTTGTTAAATGAGTCAAGGAATAAACGACTGAACGATGAATGAATGACTGAATGGCTGATTGAATGGTCGTGTTTGTGGATGAGTATGTGTGTGTGTGTGTGTGTGTGTGTGTTGGTATGGATGAATAAACAAATAACTGAATAACAGAGTTTTTAGTGGATTTTGCATATTGATGTGATTTTCCGCTTATATCCTTAGGGAAATATGTATGTATGCGTGTTCAATACATTCATTGTATTCACCACAAAAAAATTATTTTTCTTGTTTAATATGCTCTTAGCATGCATGACTATTTCAAAGAAAACAGTTTGGTTTATAGGTGTAAGAGAGAAAAACTAAAAAAAAATTAAAGTATCAAGGACAATTAATAAGCATATTTTTAATTGCTTTAAATACAAGACAAGTCAAAATATGATGAAGGCAACAATAACGTATCAGCAATATGATTAAAATCAAGCCACATTATTATCAAAATGAATCAATTCTAAATATTAGATTTTTGTCTAATTTAATACAAATATAAAGTGATGTAACCATAACTTTGGTTTCAAATATTAGATGATTGAAATTAATAATCCTATATATTCGTAATCATAATATGGTCGTGAATTTATTTTTCGCTTCATTGCAATACTTGAAATAATGTAGAATTCCAATTATTATTTTTCAAAAGCGATGAGAAGCATTTGAATAGCAGAATGTATCAGTGCTAATTATGGGACACTACAGCATTTCAGCGGTATTCTTTGCTTTATTTTACCATTTGCCATCGTTGATGCAAGTGGGTAGGAAGATTAACTATTTGTTGAACTAATTTATTGAAATCATACACACAAAAAAAAGTGGGTAGATCTAACCAATTTTGTTGGTTAGAATTGCACCAACCAATGAAAATTGTTAAAACAACCAATAAAAATTGTAAAATTACGTTATTTTACAAAAGTTATGGTAACTGCACACTTTTTGTGGTTTCATTACAGTTTTATATTTATTGCACACCTATTTATCCTGGGACTCAATGACTTGATATTTTTAATACGTAACTACGACTACATATACATACATATATTAAATTATTTACTCACTTATTTAATTTCCAAATTTATATTTGCCCACACTTGGTATTGAACATAGAACTCACATGATGGTACCACATCGCCTTAGACAACTCTGCCACAGTAGAATATTAACATAAACAAATAAAAGCAAATTCAAAGATGTATCTTAACATTGTGTGTGTGTCTGACCAACTTTTCGTCATTTTCACATACACAACACGACTGTTAACGAGCTACAGTAAAAAGAGCGTAACAAAGTATAACTGTAACACAATTCGTATGATTGCTTATCAACAGCATGTTGTTGTCGTTTTCGTTTTTGTTGAAAAACAAACACACAATTGAAATTGAAAATAAGATTAAAAAAAAAACAGCTCAACTCAGTATTTTTATGTTTATGTATGTGAATTCCAAAAACAATTAAAACAAGTAGTACAGTTACTGCTGTGATATGGTTAATTTAACCAATAGCAATAGTAAGACACTGAAAATTGCAACAACAATTTACATTAACAGTTCAGTAACCACTGAAATTGGTTAGATTAACCACAACATTTTCTTGTGTGTATAGAAGAGGTATTTTGATTTATTCTGTTCTTTAAGAACTTATTTCTATGTAGTTTAAGGTGAAATTCTCGAACATTTACTCTTACCTGCCGATCGTGAAGCTTGGGTATGACAAGGATTTTAATGTTAATCTGTCATCTAATTTCATCTCCTCAAATTCTTGGAGGCACAATTTATCTAAAAGTATGTTTAGAAATAATTTAATTTGTTAATTTCCATTTCATTAAAAATCTTAACATTATTTATAATTTAATTTCATACAAATGTATGTGAAAACTTTCTCTTTTCAGCTTTACAAAGGTTGTTGTTTCTTTAGAAATATATAAATTATATGAAAAAAAAATAAAAAAAAAAAACAATAATACTTTTGAATGCAAATTCTGGGAAATAAAATAATAAAAATGTTATTAAAATAACTTCATATTTAATAAATATTTTTTATAAGTCACATAAACATAACAAAAATATGTTGCTATTCAGGATAAAAATCCATTAAGTAAATAGCTTTAAGCATTAAAAGAAACGCAAACACCCACACACACACACACACAATAAAGTGGCAGGAGACAACAACATTCAACATGTTATCAAAAAAACATCAAACATCACCTTTTGTCATCATCAGCAACAACAAAATCATCGTCAGCATCATCATCATCGTCAGCAAGAGGACAGAAATATCCGCCATAAAGACAGAAAGACAGACTTGTGTATTTACAAAAGAGATGGAAAAACAAATGTATGAATTAAAATAAAAAAAAAAAAGAGAACAAGAAAGAAGTCACTCCCCTTCGGAATGATAAAAAGGAATCTTTTCAATAATAAAAGTTAAAATTATTGTCACTGCCGAATTGTCGAACAAAATGTTGCATAGAAAGAACCAAAAAAAAAAAAAAAACATTCAGAAATTCTTAGTAAAATTTTAATAACGACATAAAGGTGAAAAAGATAAAAGACAAAGTTTTTTTTTTTTTTTTTTTGAACAGATTGATCTTTGTTGTTGTCCTTGTACTCGCATACCAGCATTTTTCCTTCCATTTTATTAATTTCCAAACTTTCAAAGATTTGATGCTTAAATATGTTTAATCAAATGTGCTCTTTCTTAATTTATTAAATTAAATTAAAGAAATGTATACTAAATACGTGGGCATTCACTAGGAGTATACTAAACGTTGTTTTGTTTATTTCCTTCTGCTGCGGTGTTTTCCGAAGAACAGCATTTTCATAATTTTAGGGTTTTTCAAAACACTTTGCATTTGTTGTGTCTTGAATGTGTCTAAATGATTTAGTTTCATTTTGTGATCATACCAAATCATCAGTAGACATCAACCCCATTGTCAAAACTTACAAAAACTCTGATCTGACGCATCCACTTACAAAAATTATATGAGAACAGTAATAATCTTAGCAATTTTCATAAAAAGCTTAAGCAAAACAAATTCTATCCGTTATGAATTAATTTTCTTTTGTTTTAAGAGTACTGATGATTTGACACAGCAAATGAAAACTTATTTAAATGTCGTGAAATTTAAAGAATATTCCAGATGATAAAATATAGATTATTTAGCACTATCAAGTGTGGTGTCACTGCAATTACAGCTCGATTTCTTACCAGAAGATTAAGCCTTATTTAAACAAGTCTAGGTTTGATTTCTAACTTGAACTCTTCTTATAGGTCTATAGCCAAGGAATTGACAAAAATACGTTTACTTTAAACCATTTCTTTAATTTACTTCAAATTCAAACAATAAAAAAAATTCCATAATCGCCGACTTTGGAAATTTTAGTGAGTTCTGCTCTCATAATTTACAGATTTCTTAACAGATCCCCTTGTTTTTAATACTTTTGTGCTTTATTTTTCATCTCATCTAATACTCATATAATTAAAATAATAATTGTGTTGTGATTTAAAGCGATAAATATAACAAAATATAACGAATAGATGATGAATTAATGATTGAAAAAGCAAGCATAAAGACTAATTGAAAAGAAGAGAAGCAGCTAAGAAACACACTTTTAAAGTCTTCATTTATTAAATACAACGATTTAAAAAGAAAATTCAACAACAACACGGCATATAAAAGAATAAGAAAATTAGATTTCTAATAACAAGATTTATAGAGAAATAAACTGAAAGTATTTACAAGGTAGGTATTCAGCTGCACCGAATGTTTGTACACCCTTTTTCTATAAAACAAAAATTATTTAATCTTTTATACAGAAAATAGTAAAATAAGGAATAAATTAAAAAACTTAATTGAAATGTTTAAAAAAAAGAAAATAATTTATTTTCTCAAAATATTTTCACATACACAGATGAACTATTCAATTCAAAAATTTTATACCCTTTATACCCAAAAATGATAAGGGTATAAATGAGCCGTTTATTTTGAAAGTGGCATAAGTCAGTTTTTCAAAAAAATCTATTTAATGGCAACACTAAATAAAATTGAACGGTATCTTTTCATTTGTAAAACATTTGCAATCAACAAAAAATAGTGACTTATGCCACTTTCAAAATAAACGGCTCAGATTCCGTGTGTAGTTTTCACAATATTCATATGACACTCATAAAGTATATATAATCCGGATCCTTATAGATAGGGAAGTTAAAAGAGCCATATCTGTCTGTCCGTCTGTCCATCTGTCCGTCTGACTGTCTGTCCGTCTGTCTGCACGTGAAATCGGTTTTCTGAAGCCACCAGAAGACTTAGAGACTTGGGAATAGGACTGATGTGTAGGGATTTACCTTACTACGATTCATATTGAAAATGAGCAAAAATAAATAAAATATCGGTTGCGAATATATGTACATATAGATGTAAATGAATATAATATACACATGTATATATGCATGTAAATGTATACCCATAGCGGAAATAAATTGTCTAATAGATGGGGCCCCAGTATTGAACCTTGCAGCAGTGATACTGTGGCTTTTTAATCTCCTTTTTTTTTGATCAAAAACCCTTTTTGATCAGTGATAGAACAGGCCAGGTATGGAAAATAGAAATATTTGTTTAGAATATGAAATGAAAAAAAAATTGTTTCTCTGACAGTGGCAGTATTGGAGGCGTGATTTTATCAAACAGTTGATAAATTATTAATGTAACTTCACATTTATAACAACAATAACAGAAAACTGGATGAGTTCAATGGCATTCTACAGTAAATTTTTAAAATCTCCAATTAAAAGTAGTGAAGGGAATCTAGCTTAAGTATTTTCTAACAAATTCTAGATTTTAATATCTTGCAATAAAGTCCACAAAAGTGATTTAACCGTTTTTTTTTTTTTTGTTTAATGAATCCAGCCGTGATTCAAAAAAAAAATACAAAACGAAATAGCTAGCCAAAAAGCATACACACTTTCTGACTATGGTGTAGAGTGTAAAAATTTGAAAAAAGATAATTGAATAAGCAGCCAAGCAGCCAATTGTAAGTTTGGCAGCCAGTATGCCTGCCAGTCAGACAAGCTTTTTACCAACATTGTCAGTCTTGTAAAAGTTACATCTTTGTTATGTTTTTATGATTTAATATTTTTACAACAATAATAATTTGAAATTAAAATAGAGTGAAAAGAAGGTGTAACTTTGTAAAAGCCAAAACAGTTGGCTACTTGAATGATGAGTGCGTGAAACTTTAACTTATTTAATATCAATTTCATTCTTTCACAGCCCCCTTTTGATTTGAATTTTTTTTTGGTTTTTTGTTTATAATAAACATCAGCATTACAAGCAACAACAACAGCAATAACAACAGCAGCAACATCAACAGAATCTTATAATTGAAATATTGCAATCAGCTACAATTTAAAAGAAACGTAGCATTCAACAGCCAGCCTCTGATATTTAGCGAAAGAAAAGAAGGAATGGGGTGGTGTGCTTCGTATTCAAGGAACTGGAATGTAAAATTTCAAAACGCTGGCAAAGAAAAAAAAAAAAAAAACAACAACAGCAAAAAGCAAAAAAGAGGAACAAACTTTAAATTATATTAAACTGTAATCGAAAAAGTTTTGAAAACTTGGCCAAACAAATGTAAACAAGAGAAAAAAACATTGTTTTATAAATACAATATTAAAGTTTTGTATTGCTCGTTTATTTTTGTTTTTATTTTAATTATTTCTATAGATATTCTGTGAGTTTTTTGTTAAGCGCGAGTTATCCATCTATGGGGGCAGTACAAAACAATTGTTTTGTTTTAAATTATAATTGTTTAACAATTCAGTTCAACTTTAGAAAGCAAAACAAAATATGTGCTCATGAAAAACAGTCCGTCGTAGTGGTTTTCATATATTTTACTAAGTGGAATATTCCTTTCAATTCAATCTCTTTTCTTTTAAACGAAGTATGGAATTTTAAAAGGTTTTACATTTAATAGTTTTTCCTATTGCCGCCAGAAAAATTTGTTTAGCTTCAAGGATAAAACCTTGGACAATCTACTATTGAAAATTAAATGTTGGTGTGTTTGTCTGTTTGTAATATCTGAAGTGGGCATGGCATTTTTCATACAGAGGAAATTTTCACATGAGGTTGTTTATGGAACTATTTTAGCTAATTAGTTGTTTGCATGGCTCATTGTATATTGAATTTCAACAAACTGTATTAAAAATTAAAGAAATGGGCGTGGCAAATCCTACACTTAGTGCCTTATTATAGAAAATAATAAATAGGCGTGGCACTTTCCATATAAATGAACTTTTTATATTGGGATATTTATAGAATTAATTCAGCTAAATATCTGAAAAATTACTAGTGTGGCCAATTGAATAATGGTTTTCAACATGTGGGCGTAGCACATAGCACACAATAATTTTAATATATCTTAGGTATTATTACTTAAGTAAATAAACTGAAATTTTGTAGGAATTACTCCGTTGACTTGGTGCCTTATTCTAGAAAATAATAATTGAATAAAAATTAGTAGGCGTGGCTCTTCTCCATTAAAAGGAACTTTTTATATTGGGATATTTATGAAATTGATGCAGCTTAAAACTTGATATTTTGTGCCCGTTGCTCCTTGTGTATTGGCTTTGCAGCAAAAGAATTTATAAAACGTAATATTTTTTGGAATGTAATCAGTTTCTGTGTTGTACAGTGTAATCTTATAGGATTTTTTTTATTCTCTATAAAATTAATTTTTTCTTTTTTTTTTATTATTATTTATTTATTTGCAATCTATCTTCTATAAGACAATAAGCAAATGTGATAATTTAAATCAAGAATTACAGGAGTTTAGTAGCCTTAATGGACTACATAACAATTACAATTTAATTGAGATAAAATATAATATATGCTATACAATTTATAAAGAGCAGACTAGCCTATGAAAGGCAAGTCCAACACATGAACTCGTTTCAATTTTCGTAACTCATTGGTATCGTCTAATACTCGTAGAGTAATAGCCAGAGGATTAGTACGGTTACTTAATCTTTGAAGGTAGTTTTTACTGAACCTTTGAATTTCAATACGAATATTTTTGTTTGTGACGAACCATGGCGCTGCAGTAATTAGTCTTAGAGTTTTTGACTGATATCTTTCTAGAATATCGATGTTTGATTTGCTTGCTGTTGCCCAAAGCATAATTCCGTATGTCCAAATAGGTTTTAGAATTGCCTTGTAGATTAAAAGTTTATTGTTTAAATTTAGTTCTGATTTTGGCCACAGTAGCCAATATAATCTACTAGTTTTTATCTTTAATTGATTTCGCTTAGATTTAATATGCTGCTTCCAAGTCATCAGCATATGTTGCCACCATGACATCATCATTAACTGGCATATCTGCAGTAAAAATAGTGTACAACACAGGACCTAAAACGCTCCCTTCCGGCATACCCGCTTTTATTTCGTATATATTTGATCTTTCATCTTTAATTTTTTCATAAAAATGTCTTTGAGAGAGGTAGCTTCTAAAAAAGATATAGAAAGGAGCCGGTAAAACTTTCTTTATTTTGAAAAGTAAGACATGATGCCATACTCCATCGAATGCTTGTTGGATGTCGAGAAAAATAGCTGAACACTAGCGTTTGTTTTCAAGGGTATCAGTTATAGTATATAGTAGTATTCTATGGCATTGTTCTGGAGTTCCATGTTTATGTCGAAAACCAAACTGATGATCTGGAATGATATTTTGTCTTTCCAGAATTGGCAGCAATCTTTTTATCTTTTTTTTTAATCTCTATAAAATTAATTAAAATGTTAAATGTTGAATTATGTTTCTGAAGAACGGTTAAGAAAGAAACACAGGATATAAAAACTATAACAGAACGTAACAACTAAATATACTCTCATTAGTGCAGCTGTGCGCTTCTTTTTCTGAATCTAATATTCGAAATATGTTAATTGATATGAATATTTATAAAAGTTTTTTTTTTTTTTTGTTACATTTTTATTTTTACATCCATCGATGTTTAATTTGTTATTCCACACAATCTTGCGGTATTTGTAGAGATTTTAATAATTTTGTTAGTTTTTTTTTCACAATAAATATTTGGAATTAGTACAACGGATTTTATAAAAAAAAAAAAAAAACATGAAAAACTATTGTTTTCATTTAAATCGGTAAATTGTTGCAATAGGATTAAATAATTCATAAAGATTTTAGTTACAATTAAAATCTTTTTTGCAGATATAAAAGAAAATGAAAAATTAACTACATGAACACAGGAAGGATACTCTCTTTATTACTTAGACCACCCTTTTTGGGGCGTTCTACCAGAAAACTTTTAAACTTACTTTATACGATGCAAATGTCACAGATCTCAATTTCCATCGGAAGGGTTTCTATTCCGATAGTTAAGTCTTTAGAAAAGGAAAATCGAAGATTGTCTGTGTAATCAAACCACTTTAAAAATTCAAAACGATCCTGACAATGAATTTGCAACTAACTTCATTTGAGGTAAGCAATAATAATCAATGCATACCTTTAGGAGCGTGAATAAAATAAACTTATAAAAGGCTTAATATGAGATGTTTCTAAGAAAAACAAAAAACAAAAACTCAGCGGAGTATAATTAATTTATAAATATATAAAATTTATGTTTTTAAATTTTATTTATTTGTTGCGGGTTAGCAATATCTGAATATATATTTCGTTGGTTGCCAAACCAACTCATCAGTAGATGTTTACCATTTATGATTAAAAAGTTCAAAAGCTCATCTATTTATATATAAACTCACAAACAGATTTGCGAATTACAAAGCATAAAAATAGCCTTTCAAAAAAAAAGTATAACTTACTTATGTAAAGGTGTAGAAACGAAAACACATATTCATAATGAAAAATTATTTGTTGTGTATGTTTGAAAAGTTTTTTTGAAAAGCTATTTTTATTTTAATAAATTATGACATGGTATGGGAGACAGGGCCTTACTATCAACTCTGACAAGACTATTCTGGTACCTTTGTCTCTCAAGAGGAAACTTGGTCTAGGGACAATACTGCTGAATGATCGCATTATCCCTTTTTGACCGAAGTCAAAGACCCGGGGGTTATGTTTGATAGCAAGTTGACGTGGAACCGTCATGTTGAATGTGTTACACAGAAAGCCACTAAGGCGATCTGGGCGGTGAAGAGTTGTGCTGGGTGCACCTGGGGCTTGTGCCCAAAAATTATCATGTGGATCTATACAATGATTGTCAGACCAATCATTACGTACGGCGCACTTGTTTGGTGGCAGAAGACTCTCCAGACTACGGCGAAGAACAAACTCTACAAGGCTCAGAGAATGGCGTGTCTTCTTGCTACATGTGCAATGAGGTCATGTGCAACTTTGGCCATTGAGGCCTTGATTGGGTTAACACCTATTCATTCGACCCTGAATACATTGTCCTGAAGAAAGCTGTTAGGAATGCCAAGCGACAGAATAATCTGTGAACTAAGATTCAGCAGAAGATTCAATGTCACAATTCCGCTTAGGGCCACGTGGGAGGGTAATGGTCCCTCTGTGGATTCCAGAAGTTTATGTTGGTATACGGATGGATCAAAAACTTTAGATGTGTTAGGCGCTGGAGTCTGTGGACCCAACGTGGAAATCTCAGTGCCCATGGGTAAATTTCCCAAGGTATTTCAGGCGCAATCACCAAATGTGTTCATATTAGAGTCTGAACACAATGTTGCGATAATTTATTGCGGTGCGGTTTTTCATACGATTTTGAAGTAAAAAACCGCAATGCGGAGCGGCATAAAATTAAAATATATTTTATTTTCATTGCGGACTTTCTTATTCTTTCAATTTTTGATACTCTTTCTGATGTTGCCATAGTTTTTGAATAATTGGCGGTGTTCACAACATTATTGTAAACAAAAAACATGATATTGAAGTATGTTTGAATGTGTGCACATAAAAATTAATACAAATGTAAATGTATTGCCGCCGCCGTCTTCCGTTGTATTATATTTATTTTTCTCTCCCGCAACGAGAAATCGCACCGCACCGCAAACATTGTATTCAGACTCTTAAGTTGAGCAGAGAGGTGAGAGCGGAGAGAAGAATGGTACTCGACACCATTCTGCTCACCCCTTTCACCGACAAACTAACCACTTTCATAAAAGAAAACTTACACGTGTGAACCCAGTCATGCAGCCATTCTCATACAATGGCATCCTGAATTTCAACAGGAACGACTTACGGCTAGTTACTGGTTTCCACTTCGGTCATTATGGACTGAACTACTATCTTTGGAAACGGAACCTAGTTGGCTTACCCTTGTGCCGTTTATGCATGGAAGAGGATGAGACAACGGCACACATTCTCTGTGAATGTATAGTCTGATTTAATAATAGAAGGCGAGTTTTTCTTTCTGAATTTGTGTGTTCGGATGATATTAGGCGGCCTTCACCAAGCTCTGTGCTGACTTTCATAAGGAGAGTCATTCAGAGCTTGGTTTAATTTAGAGATCCATGGCACAAAAGATCTAATAGGTGTCGCAGTGCCAGTCCTTGGACTAGATCTTTCCACTTTTCTATCTATCTACTTCAACTAATGAATTGAGTCGCCATTGGATAGTGATAAAAAAGCCAGCTTTAGTCCCCTCTGGTATCAAACACTACACTTGTAAATAATGTAACAAATTTATTAAGTATTTAAGTGTAAATAAACGATTTTCCAATAAACATTCTAATGCAATCAAATGAATTTCCTATAAAAGTTAAACCACTTTCTATTGTTTCCTGAACTTGTTATATATTTTTTTTTTTGCAAATATCACAAACTTACATTTACAAACGTTAATAATAAATATTTGCATAACGAATGAATTTTTTCTGTTCCTGTTTCAAATGCAAACTAATAACACTGAAATTGAAAGTAATGTTTATTGGATTTAAAATAAACAGCATGAAAAAATATATACACAAAATAAAAAAAAACAACGTTAATCTTTTTTTTGTGAAAAAAATTAATATATAAAAATCAAACGATTTGTTGTGTTTTTATGAATCGTGTTAAAACAATAAAAACAATACAGTTTGAATTGTTAACAAACATATTGTTATACATTCATGCATACTTACATATTTGCATGCATGCAAACATTCGAATGTAGCATGGCATTTTATTCTGGATTTAACAAAAATGTATTCATTGAAATAAATTCGAAGTGATAAATTACAAGGGCCTGCCTACCTGCAGGCTTTTCTGGTTCATATTTAGTCTCTATTAAATGTAAAGTTATTTATCCTGCGAAACATCCTTAGAAAACCATAAAGAATGTCTTGTAGTGCATGGAGGCTCAGAGATATGGTTTTGACAAAACACACACACACAAGATGACATAGAAAGAGGTTTGAAAGGACTAGCAAAAAATTGTCAAATAAGGCCCCGAATTTAATACTAAAATCACAACATACAAGAATGCTTAATAAAGTTTTATGTTTTAACAGAATTAACGAAGAGAATCCGTTAACAGCACAGAAAGGACTTTTTGATATGCGAAGATGTTTATGTATTTTTTCTAATACCCTGCAGTTGACAGAAGGTTCAATGAAACTGACATCTTTTCAGAATTTGATTTCAAAGAATAGCGTCTTTACTCTTAAAACAAGGCGCATTTTTCAAATCAGCTTAAGTCTTTGATTTCACGATCAGCTTAAGTCTTAGATTTCCCGAAAGATTAAATTGACATCCTGATGTTACGAAACCAACCACAGCAGTCTCATCATCAGAGCTTTTTGCTCACTGCTCATCACGACAGCTGCTATCAACTTATATGAAATTTTTGTTAATAGATTTTCTCATATTACTAATTTGAGTTTTTTTTTTTGTAATGAAAGAAATCATTCCTTGATACATTAGCTGTGGGAATATTTGTGTTTATCCTTCCGAAACATGCTGACCAAGTATTGAGTAGTGGGTAACGAATATCGAATATTAGGCAAATTTTTTTTTTTTTTGGGTACTCAATACTCAAAAGTAGTGACTCAATATTTTCAGCCTTGTATTTTTATAACTAAATCCATTGAAAATTTAACATTCGATATACAATTCTGTGATAAATTTTCTACAACTTTGCCTAAAAATTTACCTTTTAAAATTATCGATTAGTATTGAGTACCCAAAATAAAAAGTATTATGTATTATTGAGTATTGAGTATTGAGTTACTAAAAGTAAGAGAAATTGCCAGCACTACCACCAAACATTCAGACACATAATGTATCGGCAACCAGTGGTCGGCCACTTAGGTTTCGAAGAAACAATAAAGAGCCCAATTTAATAATAACACAGCAAAATAGTAAATTTCCAAACCTTTAATATGAGAAAATCTGTTGATAAAACTTTAATAAGACTCAGCAGAATTAATTAATGATCAAAGATATGCAACAGCTTGATTGCATCTGTCGCGATTCGCAGTGACAGACTGTCTCCTGAGTGACATGTCCACTCCCATTTCAAATAGTGAATTAATATTTCGCAAATACTCAGATCATACCCTATAAAAACAGAAGTTGTCAATAAATTCGTTATCTTTCGCTAATTTCAATGACTATGGAAGCCTTGAAACTTGCAGTGAATGGAAGTCACTGTATACAGTCGCAAAACTCAAAATGTATTTGTCACACACACAAGAGTTTTGTTGTTGTTGTTATTGTTTTTGATGTCATGTTGATGTCAAACTGTTAAATATCCAAAGAACTAGCGGATTTATTCACGTTTTAAATATAAATAAATGTTATTTTTGTTAACACAAATATTCCGCTCAATTTGCCTGCTTTACTCTACATACACGCGCACACACAGACGCTGTTACTCACACAAACACAATCAGATAATTGTTTGTACTGCTCGACGATGCTATTTCACTCTTGCGCCGCATTTTTATCGTTTTATCGTTGTATGTTTGCATACAATTTTGTTCATTCAGGAATTTAAAGAATATTAAAATAAATTTTAATAAACATTTTATATTTATTTGTTCTTAATAAATGAAATAAAGTCCTTGATATAAAACGTTTCAGTAGAATTACAAAAACAGTATGAAATTATAGTTAAAAGTAGGGAAGTTGAATTGAATTGTGTGAAATAAAGAAAAAAAAAATTATAAATTTATTGTATCATATATTCCCCTAAAAGTATGTTAAACAAATATTTTCATTTGTTATGTGTTAAACATATCTAAATCATCAGTTGACTTCTGCCACATTTTTTCAAGTCAGATAAATACAAATAATAATTGTACTTAAACTAATTTATTTTAACATACCAAAGTAATTAACGGGTAAGAAAAGGACGTACATAATCATATTTTACAAATATAGAATATCCTTAAATGCTTCATTTCTATAAAATATTACAGTAGTCCTCAAAAATTTTACTTCTTTATAAACTGCATTAAAACTTGTTTTCTATTACCTCAATATCAAATTGGGTTTTCTTTCTTCCTGCACATCTTTTAAAATGTTAGTTACATCCTTTATAAGTTAAACTAACGATAGACTCGTTCACTTTTTATTTCTACCAAAAATAGTTATATATAATTCTATATACGAGTATATAAATGAGTTGCGTGAGTGACTGACTCATTCATCATCGCCCAGCCCCAACCGCCGAACCTAGAAACTTGAAATTTGGCATGTAAGTTCCTTTTACAGAGTGTAAATCCACTAAGACGGGATTTTTGGAAATTCGCAATTTTAAGGGGAAAAATGGGGTAAAAACGATCAAAAAAGGGATATTTAAAAAAATCTTTAAAAAAGGTCACAGGAATATCAAATTTGGAACGTAGGCTCCTTTTACGACGCAGACTCGAAACGAAATATGTATTTTTGGAAATTCGCATTTTAAGGGCGTAAAAAGCGTCCCAAAAGGGAATATTTTTAAACATGGTCCTAGGAATATGAAATTTTGAATGTAGCTTCCTTTCAGGACGTAGACTCGAACCAAAATATAAATTTTCAGAAATTCGCACTTTAAGGGGTAAAAGGCGTTCCAAAAGGGAATATTTTTAAACATGGTCCCAGGAATATGAAATTTTGAATGTAGGTTCCTTTCAGGACGAAGACTCGAACCAAAATAAAAATTTTTCGAAATTCGCACTTTAAGGGGTTAAAAAGGGGTAAAAGCGTCCCAAAAGGGAATATTTTTAAAAATGGTCCCAGGAATATGAAATTTGGAATGTGGGGTCCTTTTGGGAGGCAGATTCGAACCGAAATAGGGATTCTTAGAAATTCGCGCTTTAAGGAGCTACAAAGAGGAAAATACGGCCCAGAAAGGGACATTTTTAAGTATGGCCCCAGAAATACTCGATCTAAATACATGAAAAATATGTTATTTATTTTTTACTTTAAAAATTACAGGTAACGAAGTACCGGGCGGGTATGCTAGTCGTTAATAAAGCACTGCACAACGTGTTTCAAATTAAAAAAAATATATCAAAAAGAGTAAATATTTAGATTTGACACTCACTTCTCGCTGGATATTCATATGAGGAGTGCACTTTGGATGGAACGGTAGCCTTCAATGTGCGAAAAATGCGAACTTAATTTCGAAAAATGGATCTACTCGTATAAATCAAAAGCTGAATCTTAATTTCGAAAAGTCATATTTAATTTCAAAAATTCCAAAGTTTTATGTATTGTTTCCACAACACAGACAAATGAGTTGTGTAGAAATTTTGTATGGGAATCATTAAAAAATCATTATAATTTTACATATTTTTTATGGTCAATATGATTTATGCTTTACATTTCTACATATAAATTAATTAATTATACTGATCAACAAGGTTTTTGCCACACGGATTCTGTATTATTAATTATTACTTTACTATATACCCTCATTGCAAAACACAAATTAATTTGTTTCTGTCACGAACAGATTTGTTGTGACACCCACTTATGATTTTACCTTATTTTCCGTTAATACTACTGTACGTACGGTTTAATTTAGTCTCGGCCACAAAGAGAGTAAAAGAGGATTCAGGTAGTAGTAGTTTTTAAGATCAAGGAATTGTTAAAGGATAACATATTCGAAGAAAAGTTAAATCTAGTATTTGTACAGGCTAAAGTTCGTAAATGTTTATAATCAGAGAAATATTAGGTAGACATTGTTAAGATATTTCGAGCAATAGAGGAAAAATTTAATATTTATACATCCCTTTTGTAGATTTTTCAACAACACTGGCTGAATAGAACAAACGTTGCTTTCAGTAAAAGCCACTAAACCTCGTCAGTATTCATGTGCAAATTCTTTTTTACTACAGACAGAAAAATTTCATTGTAAAATCAATTAAAACAAGCTTGATTCAACATTAGCTCTGATTTTGCACCATTGTTGTTTCATTTAATTTCAACATGGTTTTTTAATAACACGATACCAACTTTGTATCACTTAAAAATAACTGGAAATCATGTTGAATTACCATTGTGATGAGTGTTGAATCAAAATGATTATCATCTTGAAATAAACTACGATTCCTGTTGAATCCAAATTATTTTACGTAATAATACTTACTTGTCAAATTAGGCTTTACTTCAATTAAATTAAAAGTTTTCAGCAGCTCGTCCAACTGGGATATTATATTGAACAACTGGAATGTTGAATATAACATTCAGTTATGAAATTAACATTTTCTTCAATTGCAAGTACTTCTTGCTCAACATTTAAATTGTTTATATTACTGCTGTTGTTCGCAGACATAATTATATTTTTATTTTAAAAAATCAATTTCACTTACTAGAAAACCTCGATTTTTTGCCACCACACACGATTCTTACTGAAAATATACTAAAAATATTTTAATGTTCCAAAATAGCGGCACTTTTGACTTTTTAATTCAACATGGTATAATTTTGAAAAGTAATATTATCAGGCTCAAGTTCAGTTTTATTGAATTAATGAAAATTCAAAATTACTAAGAGTTTTTTTTATGTTGAAAAATAGTATTATTTATATCCCATCAGTTTTTAGCAGAACGTATCAGTATATGGTATAATTTTATTTCAACATGTTTTCATGTTATTTCAAAAGTCCATAAAGTTCTTTCAATCTGATTTAAATTTGTTTTACTAGTTTTTTAATGTTGATTTAACATGTTTACAAATTAAAAGATTACAAATTTTGTTTCAACATGCTATAATGTTAATTTTATTATAAATATAATGTTGATTTAACAATGGTCAATGTTGCTTTTATTAGATGCAATGTTAGTTTTAAATTTTTAAATTCTATTTTATATTTTATTTATTTGTTGCGGGTTAGCAATATCTAGATATATATTTCGTTGGTAGCTATACCAATTCATCAGTAGATGTTTTACCCTTTATGTTTAAAAAAATTCCAAAGCTCATCTATTTATACAAAAACTCACAAATATATTTTTGTGAATTACAAAGCATAAAAATAGCCTTTAAAAAATTTCTCAAACACACACAACAATAATTTTCCATTATGAATGTGTTTACTTTTCTACATATTCATAGATATTGCTAACCCGCAACAAATAAATAAAGTATAAAACATAAATACTTGAGTACATGCTCAAATAAATGTAAAAATTTTTTAAATTCTATGTTACAAAATGTTGTTTTAACTCCATGAAAGGTTGATTTAATTTTGTACCATGTTATTTCGACATGAAAAATGTTAAATCAACTATTCTTAAAATAATATTAACAATTTAAGCTATTGATTCAAAATGAAACAAGGTTGAATCAAAATTCAGTCAATGTATTTTCAGAAATTTAATATGATTTGTAATTAACATTTTTTCATGTTAAATTTACATTGGTGTTTTTTTCTGTGTGTACTTGTTAGGTAGCTTCGTTGAACGTCATTACATATTCTATTTATACACAATTGCAAATACAAATAGAATACGCGACTTATTTCTACTGGATACTAGATGGGGAATTTTTTATTTTTTAAAAATTAAGTTTGTTATATAAATCTGCTTGGAAATGTTTCAAAAATCTCGCACAAAATTTTTTGGGCAACCACAAAGCAAGTAACTACAAAGGTCTGAAAGGAGAATTACTTTCGACGTATCAAGCATTGGGTTGTAATATGTCTCTCAAAATACACTTTCTACACTCCCGCATTGATTTCTTTCCCGAGAACCTAGAAGCCGTTACCGACGAACACAGCGAAAGGTTCCATCAGGATATTTCCAGCATGGAAAAACCATACCAGGGCAAAGGGAGTCCTCGAATGTTGGCAGATTATTGTTGGACACTTGTAAGAGACCAGCCTCAGGTCAAATACTCCAGAAAATCATAGCTTTTAGTTTTAAAAAAACATATTATCAAGTATAATTGTATGTTAAGTATCAGTATATTTTATGAAATATAAAATTCCTGTAAAAAAAAAAGCAATGGGTGTCAAATTTGTTCTACCTCTGTTTTCCACTTTAGGAAATCAAAATAAAGTAAAAAAGACCAAAAAAGTTCATGTGACAAATTAAAAGTTCATTATTGTCAATCAGTATTATTCTTCAATTATAGGAAATATAATACATAAGTGTTTTCATACAAATTTTCTATTCAAACCAATAGAAACCGCACATTAGACTTAAATTAAAAAAATGGAAAATTTACTTCTTGTGAAACAGCTCTAGCAGGCCATACCAGATATTAGAGCTCTTCGCATTTTTTTAAGGCTGCCACACGAAGCATACATTTTCCAATTTTTGAAGTCACACTCAAAAAAAAAAAAACAAGACGTTTACTAAATTTTAGTAAAAAAATTTTCTTGAAAATATTTTAAAAATTAAATTTTAATTTTATCAATATCATGGTATAATAAAACAGGTAAAATTGCCCTGCCTGCTGTAGAAGAATTTTTTTGTTTTACAAATGTCAAATTGTATGTAGCAAGCAACACGCTGATTTTAAATTTGTAGCAAAAAAATTTATTTCAACCCGCCGGTGAAGTATAAAATTTTATTTAGAAGTTTTATATATTAAATAAAAAAAAAACTGCTGTAAAGAAAAGTCTAATTTCACACAAAGAAACTTGTACATAACAAAGTAAACATGTTATTTACTGATTTTAAGAACATTTTGTCATACAATTGAAATTATTTTATTTTAGCTGTAAAAAAAAAATTATTTTGGAAATAACTTTCTCCGGAATAGTTCATAAAAATGTGAATACTTAAAAATGGAAAACGGCTATCCTAAATTTAAGTTCATATATTTTTCTCATATTGGAAATATTTTTCAAAATTTAAAGAAAATACATAATTTGTTAATAAATTTTATTTCTTTTAATTTCAAGAAATGCTTGACATCAAGCGTGCTTATGTGTGCTCGCATCAAGCATACGCAATATCTAAATTTTTGATTTTTCAACAAGCGTCGTCGGTATTACACATACAAACAAATTTTCACTGATACAACTTTAAATGCTTGATGTAATTTTGACGAATATATAATGGACCTTAAGAATTCAAATTATATCCCTAATATTAATATCAACGAATTGTTTATATTGAAATCCTGCTACATACCAAAAAAACTATACTTCTTCTTAATGTGAAACGAATTTATTAGAAATTGTATGTTTATGTGTTGTCAAAAATAAGGCTTTTACAAGAAAACATCTTCTTTTCGCTATAAATTTAAAATTTTGCTGTAAAAGAAAAATCTTAAAAATTTTAGTATCTCTTTTTTTGTACATACTTTCTAAAGCAACAACAGACTTATTGCACTTGAAATACAAAGTGCCCACAGCTGTTGAAGTATTAAAGAGAATTAAGTACGAGATTTATTCACAAGTGAATATTTTAAGCACATTTTACACTTAATTAGTTTAAATTTTTACTACTTTTTTATGCTAAAATGAAGCGATAAAATATTAAGAAATTCTAAAGAAAAAAAAAAAACAAGAGAGATTGACAATTTTCAATTATCTTGTATATAATTTGTAGATTTTTATGGACATTGAAGTCGTAAATCACCGAAAACGACAACTAAACGAAATTATGTAAGAGCTGGAAATGTTACAGCAAATATTCATAAAAAAAATTAATAAAATCATGATGTATAAAATTGCAATAACTTATAGAAAAAACAAAATAACTGTTGAATAATACATGTGCAACTGGTGGCGTTTATGTAAAACTACCATTTGGAAAAGGAGGAATCATTATAACAGTTTATTTATTTTTTCCATCATTAATTCCGGCATAGAACACATTTCGTACAGTTTTGAAGGAGCATTCAAAGGAGTTAAAGTAAATCGAAATTAAAATAAAAGTTTTTTTTTTTTTGGAGGAGAAATAAGGAGTAAGGAAAAAAAGCTTTATGTTATTATAACAGTTTGTTCGACTATTTAACAGAGTTGCTTGTAACAGTAGTAACAGTTTTACTGTTAACAAATGCAGACACATTTGAAAGAAGAAATATTAATACGCTGAAGTTAAAAACACATTCATAATGGAAAATTATTGTTGTGTGTGTTTGAAAAATTTTTTAAAGGCTATTTTTATGCTTTGTAATTCACAAAAATATGCTTGTGAGTTTTTGTATAAATAGATGAGCTTTGGAATTTTTTTAAACATAAAGGGTAAAACATCTACTGATGAATTGGTATAGCTACCAACGAAATATATATCTAGATATTGCTAACCCGCAACAAATAAATAAAATTTTAAACATAAATACTTGAGTACATGCTCAAATAAATGTAAAATTTTGTAACGGGGAGATTTGCTTTTCATTTTTGCCTTATAAAATACTTTTAATGGCAACCAGCGGTTGTCTAATTGTATAGGTGTAGAAAAGTAAACACATTCATAATGGAAAATTATTGTTGTGTGTGTTTGAAAAATTTTTTAAAGGCTATTTTTATGCTTTGTAATTCACAAAAATATGCTTGTGAGTTTTTGTATAAATAGATGAGCTTTGGAATTTTTTTAAACATAAAGGGTAAAACATCTACTGATGAATTGGTATAGCTACCAACGAAATATATATCTAGATATTGCTAACCCGCAACAAATAAATAAAATTTTAAACATAAATACTTGAGTACATGCTCAAATAAATGTAAAATTTTGTAACGGGGAGATTTGCTTTTCATTTTTGCCTTATAAAATACTTTTAATGGCAACCAGCGGTTGTCTAATTGTATAGGTGTAGAAAAGTAAACACATTCATAATGGAAAATTATTGTTGTGTGTGTTTGAAAAATTTTTTAAAGGCTATTTTTATGCTTTGTAATTCACAAAAATATGCTTGTGAGTTTTTGTATAAATAGATGAGCTTTGGAATTTTTTTAAACATAAAGGGTAAAACATCTACTGATGAATTGGTATAGCTACCAACGAAATATATATCTAGATATTGCTAACCCGCAACAAATAAATAAAATTTTAAACATAAATACTTGAGTACATGCTCAAATAAATGTAAAATTTTGTAACGGGGAGATTTGCTTTTCATTTTTGCCTTATAAAATACTTTTAATGGCAACCAGCGGTTGTCTAATTGTATAGGTGTAGAAAAGTAAACACATTCATAATGGAAAATTATTGTTGTGTGTGTTTGAAAAATTTTTTAAAGGCTATTTTTATGCTTTGTAATTCACAAAAATATGCTTGTGAGTTTTTGTATAAATAGATGAGCTTTGGAATTTTTTTAAACATAAAGGGTAAAACATCTACTGATGAATTGGTATAGCTACCAACGAAATATATATCTAGATATTGCTAACCCGCAACAAATAAATAAAATTTTAAACATAAATACTTGAGTACATGCTCAAATAAATGTAAAATTTTGTAACGGGGAGATTTGCTTTTTATTTTTGCCTTATAAAATACTTTTAATGGCAACCAGCGGTTGTCTAATTGTATAGGTGTAGAAAAGTAAACACATTCATAATGGAAAATTATTGTTGTGTGTGTTTGAAAAATTTTTTAAAGGCTATTTTTATGCTTTGTAATTCACAAAAATATGCTTGTGAGTTTTTGTATAAATAGATGAGCTTTGGAATTTTTTTAAACATAAAGGGTAAAACATCTACTGATGAATTGGTATAGCTACCAACGAAATATATATCTAGATATTGCTAACCCGCAACAAATAAATAAATATTGTTTTGATATATAAATTGAAATGCAAATAGTTTTTATGGTTTAAAAAATAAGAAATTTTTACTTGCACAAATGGAAAACAATAAATAATACGGTTCGCGGCGATATTGTAGAATTTGAGAGATATAATTGCTGCAATTGAAGCGGCGTTATTTCAATAAAATTTTCGAAATAAAATTTTATTTTAAAATTCATTCAATAATTGGAATGCTAAGAGCTTATTTTTCTTTATAGAAAGAATAGAAGAAGTTACACCGACTTTTTAAAAAAGACTTTAACAGCCATGTTGAAAAAAACAATTTTAAACAGGAAAATAAATTAAATTTTGAGTGTGATTAATTCTCAAGCTTAACAATTTTAAACTCTTGTCATTGTGGATGTTTTTTAAATTTTAATAAATTAAAATTTTATGCGACTGAAGCAAAAGAAATATTAGAATAAAGGAGCGATATACTGATGCTGTACTGCTTGACTTGAAAATAAAGCTGTTGCGTTCTGATATTTCATTTTTAATATTTCTTTTTAAATGAAAAAATTATTGAAAGAAAAAATTCAATTCATCCAAAACCTAAATTAAATCCATAAAAATTTTGAAAACACACTGTTGCAAATTGGTGTGGCATTTTTAACGATAATTGAAAAAAAATCTACACATGAAAGACATAAAATGAAAAAGGAATTTGGAGCTCATATTTCTCCCTATTTTATTTGAAGGCAATATAATTTTTTTTCTTTGGCAAAACAGTAATAATTTTATAAAACTTCCTTCGAAATGTGTTCTAACTTCTTGTTAACAGCAAACTGAACTTAAAATTATTTTTAAATTAATAAGTTCCCGTTTTGATCAGACAAATTCATTTCGACGCTGAAATTTGTAATTGTGTTCTTTGTATGTCTTGAAATCATGTATCAATAATTATTTCTAACAAAAATAATATGATAAAGATTAAAACGCGAGTCTTACACTGTAAAACATACGCCAAGAAATTATATGATTGTTGTGTCAACAATGTAATTGTTCGTTAATACTTATACAGGCTAAAGTTCGTAAATTTAGTAATCAGAGAAATATTAGAATGACATGGTTAACATATTTCAAGCAACAAAGAAAACTTTTAATATCTAAACATCCCTCTAGATTTCAACTACACGGCTGTTTAGAACAACCATTGATTTCGGTACAAGCTACTAAATATAATTTTTCCCTGCATAGTTTATAGCTATGGGAAACATATTATTATTGTTATACTTTGTGATTATGCAGCACGATAAGTATACGATTAACAAACTATTGTTTAAATGTTATCAAAACATTATTACCCTTTTTGAAAATTGCAGGCATGGTTGCATTTAAACATTTATTACAACGGGACCACATCTGAGTCCAAGTGGGCTGGAATCTATTTACTTTTTTGCATTTAAACATATTCGATATTATCAAATTAGAATATTGTCATCCGTCCTTGACAAGTGTATGCAATTTTTAATAAATCCGGCCGCTTAAATGGATCAAAATTGAGTTGAAAGCTTGCGTTACATACATAGACTCACAGATGTATACATACATGTGAAGTTAACATAAAGCGTGTAAAAATACAATTGCTTTCTTTCGTTGTATAAAAAATTCCTTGACTTTAATAGCAAGCAATAATTTACAAAAGCACTTGTATCGCTTGTGTGTCAAAAAACAAGTTCAAACTGAAGTCTTCAAAACAAAAAAAATGTTAAAACAATTTATTTAAAGCAGATTTATTTTCCTAATTGAGCGATTTGACTAAAACTATATCATGCAATCATAATATGGTTACCTCAACCATAATTTTTTTTTTGTATCTGTATTTACACTATAATTTCTTATAAGAAGAATATGAATATTTTCCAAAGGATTTTTACAACAACTACAAGCCATTTGTGTTCTAAACACACGTAGAGAAATGATCTGGTTAATGACTGGCTCGTGACAATAATATCGTACATTCTCTAGTTTATTATGGTTAACCAAGATATCAAAGTAAGCATAAAGTTCTTACTTATCACATTCCTTTCACAGTAGTTTCTTATCCACACAAATTTCTTTAAGGATCTCTGTACTGTCGTGAGTGAACAATCCGTTGTCTTTATAAATACAAGTAATTTATTTTATAACTTAAAAATTTAAGAATAAAATTATCATTGCGTGAAATGAAATGAGCTATGATTATTATATAGTATTAGTAATTATAATAATGCTGTGGGACGAAAAATCATATTGAATTTTTTTCTTCACATTATTATTGAAGCCTTGATAATTTTATCACGCTTGAAGAGAACATTATTATATTTAAAAAAAAAACCAAAAAAGACCACAGAGAAAAAAATAGTACCAAATAGTATATCAATACCAAGCGTCCTCCAAAATACGGTAAGTACGGATCTTTTTGAATCAAGTACAAGATGGGCTAAAAGTAGTCATCCGGGCCAAAAGAAGTCATCCGATGCTGTTTGGCTCTCATTTGTTTTCTAAATGAAAAACTTCGATTCAGTTTTTTGCTAAAGAATTCTAAAAGTTCAAATAAACATAATCAAAAATCGGAATCGAAGTTTTTCATTTAGAAAAAAAAATTAGAGCCAAACAACATCGGATGACGTCTTCTCTTGCCCCACTTTGTACAAAAGGATTGATTCAAGTACGGATTATTCAATACCAAAAAGAGATAAGCTTAAAAAAGTGTAAAAGAGTCCGCGCTCGACATCATTATCATACAACATCCAATTGAAAGTCATACAAATTTCTTTTATATTAAATCAATCCCGTTTCATACTTGAATCATCAATGCATTTTCCGGATTATTATTCCTTTTTATTCTGGCGCACAATTAAAATAATATAATGAATTCGTAGTTAAATTAAATGATGTACTTACTAATTTGAATTTCAAAAAAATCATTTTTGTCCATTGTAGGTATTGAACATAGAGTCACGTGTTTGTGACACATCGCTTGAGACAACTCAGCCACATTCAAATATTAAAATCGGCTAATAAAACCCAAAATATGCCATTGAGAACACCTGCTGACATAGAAAATTCTATTAGGTTGTTTGAAGCACATGCTAAACAAATTCCCCAAGGCAACATCTTTGCTCCCTTGCTGTACTTAATATATGCCTCTGACTTACCGTTAAGCAATAACATTCATACATCAACATTTGCTGATGATACAGCTTTTTTAAGCGCCTATGAAAATCCAGTAGAAGCTTCCATCAACTTACAAGGGTATATATCCAAATTGGAAAAATGGCTTAAACAATGGCGTATAAAAGTTAACGAGCAGAAATGTGTACACTTCACTTTTACGTTGCGAAGGGAAACATGCCCGCCTATACAAATCAACACCGAGACTATACCGCAACACACTGTAGTAAAATATCTGGGCGTTCATCTTGATCGTCGTTTAATGTGGAAATCGCATATAGACGCAAAGTTGATGCAAATAAAATTAAAAGCAGCCCAAATGAATTGGCTTATGGAAAGAAATTCTATACTGAGCCTAGACTGTAAACTTCTACTATACAACGCGATCCTGAAAACAATATGGTCCTATGGAATCCAGCTATGGGGCACTGCCTTAGCATCGAATTTAGAAAAAATTCAAAGGCGACAAAATAAAATTCTACGTACAATAACTGCAGCCCCCTGGTATGTCAGAAACCATAGAATTCATAAAGATCTAGACGTTCCGTTGGTAAAGACAGTATTTTCGAAACACGCGAAAAAATACATTAAAAAACTTGAGTTGCACCCAAACCCACTTGCGCGCAATATTCTACAGTATAGAGGCCACACCCGGCTTAGGAGGAGGGACACTCTTTCTATCAGCCGTACACGAGAGATGTAAAACAACAAAAATCAACCGTTGTAACTAAAAATTTTGTTTAGCATTGGCTAAACTTATATTTAATATTTTTAGATTTAAGATTTGAAAAACTTATTGATGTTTCAATCTATTATTGAAGATTCAATAAATAATATACATATACATACATATATCAAAAAAAAATAAAACCCAAAACAAAATTTTTCCTTATATCAGTTTTGTTTATTTCTGACATTAAACAGATGCAGCTGAAAAAGTGTTTAATACTTTTTTGTATTGATTCAAGTAAAGGGTCCGCCATTTAACGTTTATATTTTTTGAAAATGCTATAATAAAAAAAAACTACTAAATATTTTCTCAAATTTCTTTTTTTATTTGAAAGTACAAACCTTCCGGTTAATAATGAAAAATAATTTCATTCAAATGGCTGCCTCGGCTGGCCATGCAGTAGCCTACACGATCGGTCCAATTTTAAGGCACATTATCGATTGTGTGCAGTTGTATTTCACCAATGGCTTCACCAATATTGTCCTTTAAAGCGTCAATTGTCTCTGGCTTATCGGCGTAACACTTATCTTTGACGGCACCCCACAAATAATAGTCCAACGGTGTCACATCGCAGCTCCGAGGTGGCCAAACGACATCAGCTCTGCGGCTGATAATGCGCAAAACATCGAGTGTAGCCTCGGCTGTGTGGCACGTAGCGCCGTCCTGTTGAAACCAAATGTTGCCAGTATCCTCCTCTTCAATTTTTGTGAACAAAAATTCGTTCAACATGGCCCGATAACGATCGCCATTGACTGTAACGGCCACTCCTTGCTCATTTTCGAAGAAAAATGGCCCAATTATGCATCTGGACCAAAATCCGCACCCAACAATGACTCGTTTTGGCTGCGTCGGCTTTTAAATATATGCGTGCGGGTTTTCTGTGCCCCAGATGCAACAATCGTGCTTGTTTACATACCCGCCAAGATCAAAATGAGCATCATCTGTAAAGATGATTTTTTTTTTTTGGCAAAATCGGCATCTTCTCTAAGTCGATCGCAGGCAATATTTCCCAGCGTTATTCAAGCGTATATACAACCATATTCGTTCAGCGGAAGAATAAAACTAATTATCTGTCAAATCAGGCATGAGCTAAGTGTTACCATTCACGAAATAAGCACCAGTTGAAAAAAAAACGTTAAATGGCGGACCCTGTACATTTCGGTAAATTCCTTAAATATGTACCATAATTTAGTACGAATTTTGTTTTTTGTGTGTAGGCAAAAAAATAGTATAATGCTTCTGCCTGTCTTTTGAGTCAAAATTTTATAGCCGCCTGTATAAGAAACATAAGATGAAATCAACGAAGCTACCTAACAAGTAGTGAAAGCATTTGCACATGAATACGGACGAAAAATGTTAAAAAAAATCTACAAAAGGGATGTATAAATATTAAATTTTCCTTTGTTGCTCGAAATATGTTAACAATGTCTACCTAATATTTCTCTGATTATAAACATTTACGAACTTTAGCCTGTATAAATATTAACAAATATTACTAACTAGCTTATCCCGGTGTGCTGCGCTACCCCCTTCGTTATAAAATAAAATTAAAAGTATTTATATATCTTATTGTGAAAATTTAATGACGATCGGTCCAGTAGTTAAGACTATATTACGATTTTTAATTTTCCTAAAAAGGGGCGTGGTCCCACCCACTTTTCTCCTGGTAGGTATTTCAAATTATGCCAATACCATATATACCAAATATCATCGACGATTTAAATTTTTGGGTTATATGGGCGGTGCCACGCCTTTTTGTCCAATTAAAACTTCATCCGAGAGTTCCAGTTAAATACTGTGAAAATTTCAGGAAGATCGATCCAAGGGTTTGGCATGCTTGATATAAAAACATTTTTAGCTTTTGATAAAATAAAAATCTTATATTCATAGAAATATTACACACGTATTTTTAGTTCATTCGTACATTTACAAATGTAAAATACTCGTAAAAGTTATTTATCGTTTCTTAACTAGTTAAAATTAGCAAGATTATATTTTTGTTAAATGTCTATATGCCACTCTTTGTATACATATTCGTGAAACAACTTTAATTGGTAACTTTATAGGATACTAAAAATATTGTTTGAAAAGAAAAGTATTGATATCTATTTGCCTTGAAGTAATAAAATAAAATTTGCATAAAAGTGATGATATACAGTGATTTACTCGAATAAAAGTTAAAAGTATAAAAGTAAATGGTTGATTTCACTCAGAAAGAAAGTTTTAATAGAGTCATAATTTTCGAATGTTTTGCATTCAGTCATTTGAGGTTGGTTTAGGTTATGCAGGCTGCTACTGCATACTTGGGTACAGGTGAGGTCACTTTGTGATACCTGCAGGTGACAAAAAAAGAACTAGAAAATAAGTAGAAATAAAGAAGGAGAAGGCAAAGTGTAATGGCTGTTGTCGCATGCCGTAAGGGGGATATTTTGACGATCTAGTCTTCAGATAAGCTGACGAAAGACGATCGGCCCGTAATTTCCATTCGTTGGTGCTCCAGAGAAGGACACAAAAAGAAAAGTTGGGAGATTAATTCCTCCTCCCCGTCATTTATGCAACTTCTACCGAGTTCATGGGACGTTAGTCTGACTAACTTTGCATGGTTTCCAAATGTGCAGTGCTCCATGACTGCAGTCATCAAAGATTATTAAAAAATCGTAATATAAAGATTCATAAGTATACCATATGTCGTCCTTGGCAGCCATGTCTGCCTATAAAATGTAAAAAATTCATTAGAAAATATTTTTTTTTGCAATAAGTTCGATTATTCGTGGAGGATTGAAAAGTCAATGAGAACAATTTTTATATCCTTTTGGGTATGCGCTGCTATAAAGTTCTGATTTAACACAATATTGTGGGAAATATTCAGCCATGTCACCGAAATCAATTACGATCGAAAGTGCTTTCAATTTCGAAAGTAGATTGACAATTAAATTTTCTACCAACTTCTTTTGTAGTAACAAGAGCATCAGTAGAATAGGCTATCCTTGTATGCTTTGCTAGTAAAAATCATTTTAAAAAATATTAAAAAACAAATTTTTATCAATATAAAATCGAAATACAGTAGACGCTCATAAATTAGAACTCGTGGAAATGCGAATCCCTCGGAAATTATAACAAACGTTTTTACTTTACAGTGCGTTTGTATATTTTTTTGTTTGTTTATTTTTAACACTTGAACAATTGTATCTTTTGGCGCTCCGCAACGATATTGTTATGACAAATTTAAGAAAGCCAAAAAAAACAAACAAACATAACTGATTAAATGGTTAACAATTGAGCCGTTTATTTTGAAAGTGGCATAAGTCACTTTTTCAAAAAAATCGAGTTAATGGCAATATTAAATAAAATTGAACGGTATCTTTTCATTTGTAAAAAATTTTCAATCAACAAAAAAAGTGACTTATGCCACTTTCAACATAAACGGCTCAATTAGTAGTTATATGTGTGTTCGCTTTAAGTAAATTCAATTAAAAAATAAACGAAGATGCACTTTCGTGTTGCTTTTTGTTTAAAAAAGAAACCTTTGGAAATTAGAACTTCTCGAAAATTATAACTATCCCGGGAACAAAGTGGTTATAATTTACGAGCGCCTACTGTATATAAATCAAAAACATTCGGAATACAAATAGGGAATTGAAACCATTCCGATCAAAGTATGTGTTTTGTCCAATTAATTAAAGACAAGAGAACAACGACACACATCACAAAAAACATAAACCGGTGGATTTTATTATATGGCCTCTTTTATGTGACATTGCAAATGCTGTTGCATTTAAGTGATAAACTTTTCCCAGATTCAATTAAAAGCGATGTAAAAAACTATTAATAAGTAGTTTAAAACAATTTAAAACATTGCACTGCTATCCAGCAAATTACTGCTTATCACTGTATAGATTTACACAAAAGCATTAAAAAGTGTAAAATTTATTTGCGAGTTATTTTTCTAAGCAATTTTAAACTGAAACCACTATAAAGTGAAATGCAGCAACCGGAGGCTATTGAATAGTAGTAAGTGGTATTTGACATATTTGAAAAAAAAAATAAACAAACTCTATTTAACAAAATAGTTTCCAGCAGTTTAATTGAACAAGAGTATCACATAAGTCAAAGGTAACCAAACAGCATATCAGTGGTTTAGTAACCATTGCAAATTTATATCGTGGGCGTAGAGAGAGAGAGAGAGTGAGAGGAAAAAAGCCAAAAGAAATTTAATCGATTTAAAACATTTATTTTCTTTTTTTCTAACCTTTTTTTTTTAAAAATAAGGTAGCCAATATCAGCTACTTAGCCAACTGGGAATAAGTCAAAGGCTAATTTTATTTTTTGTTGGTTTAGTAAATCTTAGCAACAAAATCATTTATATATAACGACAGGCAGAGAGACAGACAGACATTCTACATGCTTGTTATTTGTTTAAATATTTTGCTTGAAGTGACATGAAACTAAAGGAAAAAAATATATAATATATTTCAAACATAAACACACACACACACACACATATTTTGCTCTGTCCAATATAATGAACAGTAGGATCAATTTCTAAATAGATTAAAATCAATATAGAATTTATTTTTAAATATTAGAGGGAAAAGTGAAGAGTGAAGAGTGGTTCAAACAATCTCTCCTGTGTTCGACTAAAAACATAATAAATATTATTCCTTTAGCCCCACCAAAAAAGGGTTTGTATGGATAAACTTTACATCTGGTGACATTCAATTTAATTCAGTTCTAGTAGCAAATTTAAATATTAATAATTTACAACCACTTAATGAACAATCGATCCCACTGTGCCATCTATGTAGTTAAGGATCAGAATTCATGCATACTCACATCAGCATTATCGTTGTTATAGCAACAGCAACAACAAAAGGAATATTTAAAATAAATATTACAAACATGTGAAGAAGGAAAATATTTATAAATCACAAAAAAAATATTTATCTTTAATACCATTTTTACCTGTCAATCTAATCAGTCAAACTTAAAGACATAAACCATGTGGATTGTTAACAAAAAATAAAACCAAAAAGAAAAAACACAAGAAAACAAAATTATTTTTAAAAATTAAATTGAAAAATCTTATTCATAATCATATTTAGGATTATATTTTCTCAATTTCAATCTGACAAACAAAAAAAAAAAAAAAAAAAAAAAATATGAGCCTGCAAGCGGTTTTATGATGATACGAGTATGTTTGTGTGAGTGTGTGTGTAACTAAAATAATATTAATAATAAAAGAAAAAGGATAAAAGCTAAATAGTTAGTTACCCTTTTAAATTAAATATTAAATAATATTGATAAAATGAAATGGATTTATATTTTTGTTTGATTTAAGCCAAAGGATTCAATCTCACAAAATAACAAATAATAAATAATATAGTGCAAGGATGTCGAGGGTGTACCATAAAAATTATTTTCACTACTCTCCTGCATTATAGCTCTTGAATTACTTTCTGGAATCGTAAGAGCAACAACTCTGCTGTGGTTTTTATGTTTCGTCAACTCAGTATTGCTTTGGCGCATATCCCACAAACTCAGAATGAATAAAAATAAGAATTTTATAAAAATAAAAATTTTCTTCGAAATGCACCTGATCTATTTTTTTCCAGCATTCATTTTAAAGAAAATTTAAAAAAAAAATCATTTATGAAAAATCTTGTTTAATGCCGCATATCCAATTTTGTATCTCCTGTGCTTGTGCTGCATACAATAGAGGTTTATGTTTTAAGTAAAGCAAAATTTTTTTAAATTTAATTTCGTTTGTTATAGTCCAAAGAAAATCGTCACTTACGACCCAGAAGCAGCCTTTTTTATCATTTATTTACGGTCTATCTGCAGCAAAACTTTGAAAGGATAAATAAACAAATGAGCATTAAATAAGACAGATAATCTTAATTTTATTTTTAAGTGTTTTAGATTTTTTTTTTTTAAACAATTAACTTGCGGCTGCTAGTAAGGTGTTAATTCTTTTTTGGCCCTAAAATTCACCAGATCTTTTCATTGTTAAGCATCATTTTATTTTGCTCTGTGTATGAAAATCATCCAAAGCAAAGCAAGAGTGAATTTTATTTATTAATGAAAAATTTGCTGCACTTGCCAAACATTAACGTATACAAACAAATACTTAATGAACTTAAATATTAGTGCTGTAAAGCAAACTGATTAGTTTATATCTCAGAAACCATACAAATTTATCATGTTTAGAAAGAAACTTTTCAAAATATACTCGAATAAATTGAAACATAAAGAATTAATCAAACAATATCAACAAAGTGTCAATATCAAGAAGCTGCTTCATATTCAAAATGATGACATCTTGAAAAATTATTATTTATTTGTCGAAATTATTAAGAAAGTTGTTTAAATTAACACATGAATGCAATGAAATCCTGTTGCTATAAAAAAAAGTTATGTACCACTTTTCTAACTCATTGGTGGTTTTTTAAATAGTCGGTGCGACAAATCAATAATAACGTGCTGACGATTTATTGATTAATTAGTTTAACAAGTTGTAGTTCCTACGATCCATAGAAATTTTAAAACAAATATGCTGTGTTATCATCTTGTGTTCTCTCTGCCGCAACAGATTTCATTGAAAACTCGAAAAATATTTTACTTATCTTTTAAAGGACCAGCGAAAAGCATTTTTAATCAATTATGACCAATTGGCTGGAAAATTCTTAAACTTACTCTAGATATCTTTGATTTACTTTTCCATGATGTTATTTTGTTTAACTTTCCTAAGAAACCCTTTTTGCATATAAAATGTTTCTTTTTTGCTGATTTAACCGAATCTATGTTACTTTCTCGTTTTATAACATTTTCTAATATTAAAAAGCTCATTAAACTTAATAAGTTTATGACACATAACTTTCATAAAAATAAAACTCATTTCAATAAAATCCTTTAAGATCTTTACGTTCTAACTAAAACAAATAAAACAATGAAAGTTACACGGAAATCTTCAAGTCATATAAATAAGGACAATATTGTCCTGTTTTTATGACTCTTTAGGCTTTTACAGGCAGGCAACAGTGCGAAATATATAAAAAGAGTTGAAGTGCGAGCATTTTAAAGTGGTTAAATTTAATGACTGACACACACGAATAAAGGAGAAAAACAAACAGATGAACACTAACATATGCCCGTTTTTTTTTTAATTTCCCATAGCCAACACTCACACACGTGCACATACACTGACAGCAGACAAAAAAAAAAAAAATTACTGCATGTCAATAAATTTTAAGAAGATTTCAAATTTTTTATATTATTATTATTACCTTTTTTAAGAACTCTCCCACTTTCAAGCAACACCATTTTTGGTTTTGCACATCATACTTTGCACAGTGGGTTGGAGGATGGTAGAAGATATTTAATATTTGTATAAAAAATTTTGCAAATCTGTAATGTTGGAGTGGAGGAGTGGATATTTATTTTAAACAAATTGAAAAATATATTAAAATGTACGAGGTCTGTTAAAAAAACAAAGTAAATTTTAATCGTTTACCAAAAAAATTTTTTTTGTTATTCATCAATTTTATATTCTGTTCCCCTCAAAGTTGTACCCCTCAGATAAAGTACACTGCATCCAGCATTTTTTTTTTCAATCCTCCGAATCAGTTCTGATATGCTGTTGTGAGTAGGTCCTTCAGATCTCTCAGCGATTCGATTTTTATATCATTAGTTGTCCTCAAACGGCGTCCTTTCGTGGATCTCTTCAACTTTGGGAACACGAAAAAGTCACACGGAGCCAAATATTGCAAATACGGTGGCTGAAGCATAAATACACTTTAGTTTTCTACCTAAAAATTATTCGGTAATTTTGCTTAAAATTCAGCAATATTGGAACAAAATTTGCTGCCCACTTTTCATGCCCAAAATTTGCGAAAAAAAAATTGCATGGCATGAGCGATCCGACCATTTTCAGCAACATCTTTAATAGCAATTTGAAAATTCTCTGTAGCAATTTCAATACATTTTCAACATTTTCATCTATTCTTGATGTCCTGGGTCGTCCTGTGGGAGCGTCGCGTCGTCCTTTACATCTTCTCGAACTTCTGTAAAAAGTTTTTACCACTTGTGATAATTTTTCTGACTGGGATTGTACACAGTTTGCCACACTCAACATTTCAATTGTTTTGGAGGTTTTAATTTCAATTTTTACTGAAAATTTTATGGAAATTCTTTGATAAATTATTTGCAACACTTTTAACTTTTATGTCACTCACCAACAAACTAAACCTACTAAACTGCTGAAACTGTGATTTTATTTTCGAGACTTAAAGAATAAAAATATCGCTAATCGAACGTATTTAGCCAGCGTAATTTTAAATTTTAGGTGATTTTTTGAACTGACCTCGTATTTGTGTAACGACCTCCTAAATGATAACGACAGGTTGTACTTCCAGAGCTGTTATTTTGTTTCGGCGTCGTGATTAAATGGAAATGTCCTTGGGACAGCATTGCCGCTTTTAGCCTAAATAATTAGACGTGATATATTTTGGTCACATTTAGGATGCTTCAAAATGAAATTTTGATTACACTGAATGTCTGAAAGGTGTCTTAGAGAGCCTTGTGCTTGTAAGCTGCGTAAATACAAATATATTATAAGCGGTTTCTAGATTCAAACAGATATAAATACTTTTCTTTTTTACAAATTCTTTTGCTATTAATTCCACAGTGTCCTGAAAATATATGGAAATGGTGTACAAAAAAATTTTATATTTGCTTTCAAAATAACGAAATAAGACACCTTAAACACAGGCACATAATTTTTATGTGCAAGTGTGTATTAAATTATGTTCACATCTACATGTGATTGTGTAATTGTATAAGTGCTTTTGTGAATGTGTATGTGATATGTGTATGTGTGCATATGTCAAATTATGTACATGCATGCGTGTGTGCGTGTATGTGTGTGATTGTGTGTTGGGGTAATTATGCAGATGGTTTATGAGGCGGCTTCTTGCTTTGCTTTCCGTACTGCTGCTGTTCTTAAAGGTCTTTTGAGATTTCCATTGAATTTTGTTTGTACGTGTCTAAAATAACGTGTGATTTAAAAGTCACACACCGTCATTAAGTCGTTTTACACGCACGTTGGCAACCAAACTGGAATGATATATATGTACGATTTTAACACAATCAGGGATTTTATTTTCACTCTTATTGACATTAATGACAAATATGTTTGTTTTTTTCATCTGCTATTCATTTTCTTAACTTCTTTCTTCTGAAAATATTGAAGCATTTGGAAACAAAAAAAAAAAAGAAGAAAGTGAAATAACAACCACATCAAACTCATTATCATTTGTCGTCGTATACCTATAATATGACAAAAAAAAGTATGATCCCTAAAAAATAAAGACGACACTAATATCATTATTTTAACTCATGCTTATTTTAATTATTTAAAAAGCATTGGCTTTTTTATTATAAAATGTAAAGATTTTAATATATGTTTTTTATTTTGTCTGTGTCATGAATTTTCTTTAAAATCATTACAATTTATTTTAGTATAATGGATATGTTTCTTTTTTTGTTTTGTTGTTGTTGATAAACATACATTGTCTTTTATCAAATATGGTGGTGGTAAGTTGTGGTGTCAGCATGTCAAAGGTCTGAGTATCTCTGTTGAATATTGAAATATTCAAGTGAAAGTGCATTTCAATAAAGCTTTAAATAGTAAAGTTTTCTGATAATTTTTCAGTTGTTATACGAAAGTCCCATTAATTTGCATACACCGAAACTATAATAATAAAAGCTGTTAAATATATAATACAGCATTATGGATGGATCCTCCTTAATGGAAATAAAACCAACAACTTCTATTTTTTTTTTTTTTTTTTAATATCAAAAAAGCCAGATTTGCTATTATTTGTAGGGAAAAGCTGCTTTAAAGGCCAGTATTATTCAATTATTGATGTCTATATTTCTAATTATAGAAAAACCACCTTGTATGAGGTCGAATAATAGAAACAATAATAATGAAAGGAATTAAATTCATCGCAAACAATGCCCTCAATGTTAATAATTATTTATTGGGTTATTTAAAAGCCAACAAACCACATTTATTGTATCACCCAACACCAATTAGATTGAAATATAATAAGAGGGAAATTGTTTAAGGCTTGGCTTTTCGATAAGGTTTTTTTAAAGTTTCGTAGTATATCAGGATATTATTGAAACTATTCAGTCACTTGCGACCTAAAAAGTTTTCACTAAATCTTTTTTGAAAGTAGCTGTTTACCAAATGCGGAATTTTTGCTCTTTTCATCTTTACACTAAAAAAAAATTAATTAAAATATTGGAAATTTTACTTAATTTGAGTTCAAATTGGTTGTCGTATGGCGCCAATGCGTTTTTTTTTTTTTTTTAAGACCAGCTTTAAAGGATGACTCATACGTATGCAGTGCACTGTGCCGGAACTCAGGGAGAAGGATAGGGTAGAGAAGATAGATGTTGAAAATTTAGAAGGCTTAACTATTTTACAACTCTGCTTTGCGCGTTTTGTTAATTTTTATAGCAGTGTTGAGGCGCCTCCGGTGTTAAGTAGACGCATTAACTTTGTTAAGCTCTATTAGCAGGCATTTTTATAATAGTTTTACTTCGCCGATGTTTCTGCTAACCGACGAAGGAGGACGATGTTGTGTGCATTAGCTAGGAACAGCAGCAATCACTGTAGGAACTGGTTTTAGTGACCCGTGCTATGCTGTCATCACTTAAATAAGCCGACAACAATTAATACAATGCCACACTAACACGTACATTAGGGTTTGAACCCAGCCCCCAAGTTTGCTTAGTAGTCAACGCGCAAACCACTTCAGCCAACAAAAGTCAGTAAAATTTTTCTTAATGTCAAGAAATATAAATTTCGTTTTTATCAGGAAATTTTTACTAAAAACTAGAAAAATATTTACTAAAAACAAGTTCCATGCTTACCCAACTTTAGTAAAAATTTTATTCTGTGCGCCACGTCTTCCATCTTGCTACACATTTTTCATTTCCTTGTTTTACCTTCTTCTGAAACGTCCCATCTGCTACAAAGAAACTTTTGATATCATCAGAATGCTGGAACGCCCGGAATGCTTATTTACAAAACGTAATTATTTTATCTGAATTGAGGGGTGATGAAAACATTTTCATAAAACTTAAGTCTTTTGGGACTCGAACCAAGGTACTTCGGATTCGTAGATAGGCACTCTAAACAGCTCACAACTACATCTTGCTAACTCTCAACAACCAGTACACATATGTAAGTGTACTACATTCGTAATTTCTTACATTAACAAAAATAATTTCTAGAAATTAAACGAAATAAAAATTATTTAAGGCCGTGCCGCACTATCTTACACAGTCGCGCGATTTGCAAATTATGACATGTGTGCTCAAAATGTATGGTAGTGTGGACTAAAATGCAACTGTGTGACGGATTTTTTGGCAAGTCGTGCGATTTGTAAAATTTTATGAAAATTTTCATAAAATTATAGTTTTCATGCGATCAGAGGAGTATTTATTGTCAACCAGATGTTTTGGCATCAGATTTGTATGATGGTGTGGCACCTACAACACCATTTTGAAACGATTTTTTAAAGTCGGTCAGATTTTTGCAAAATTTTCCTGTGAATGAATCGTACGATTGTGTAGGATAGTGAAGCACGGCCTTTAAGAAGCTATTTTCTTCAAATTTTGAAAAATATTTCCAATTAGAAAATATATGAACTAAATTTGAGGACAGCCGTTTTCCATTTTTAATAACTCAAATTTCTATGAACTATTCAGGAGTACGCCATTTCCTAAATAATTTTTTTTACAGCTAAAATAAAATAAATTCAATCGTATGGCAAAATATTTAAAAAATTAGTAAAAAACAATCTTATACCTGTTCAGTTGTGTTGAATTTACCATACAAGACCTCAATAAGTTAATTGTGCAATAAGTAGTAAATTATATTATTTATTGAGTAAAATACGAAATGCAACCCTTGGCCAAAGGTATGTTTAGTGAAAAGTATGTTCAATGGAAGAAAAAATTCGTTATAATGACAAAAATGACAAAAAAATATTAATAAATTATTCATATAAAAAATATACATACATACATATGAAAACAATACTAAAAAATATTGTAGAAATATCAAATTATTACTTTCTTATTTTAAGAAATGCTATTTTAAACTCAAACACTAACCACACGGTCTGCAAGATATCGACATTTCTATTCTACATTCAACCAAAACCTTGGATGAAAAATAAGGAATAATTCGTGGAATCAACGAATTTATTCCTTATTTTTCACACAAGGAACAGGTTATTTAAACTCGACGTAAGGCAATCATTGACTTGTTGAATTCAACATACCAGTTCGTTGAAGTTAAGTGACCATACGCTGAAACCGTACGTTGATTTTTAAGAATTTATTCCTTGATCCAACGTATTCATACAACAAAATCAACGTATATTAATTAAAATCAAGAAACATGTTCTTTGAATCAAAGGATTTGTTTATTGTGTTTAAATAAATGAACGAGTTTCTGAAATTCAACGAATTATCAAAAAAATTAAATTAAACGTTAAATCAAAAAACTAGTTTATTGTTTAATTCAACGAATAAAATCAAATAATGCTTTTAACGTTGAGTTCATAAATACATAAAATTTTAACTTTGAATTTCAAGGAATATTTTATTGAAACAACATATAATACGTTGAATTTCAAAGAACGGGAGTTCGTTGAATTTATGTAAAACTGTTTTTTTTTTCAGTGTATTATAACATAATAAAAATGTCTTTTAAAACGAAATTTTCCATTTCCATTTTTTATATCTCTATAATTTTAAATTTTTACAAATAAAATAAAAGCAATATTTATTTTTCAGCTGTCATAAAAACACCAATTGAATATGTATGAACAGTAAATTTTTATTGCTCAATTAAAACTAAATTGACACAATTAAGAATGTACATATGTATGTACTCGTATGTCTGAAAATGGTATTACTTTTAGAAAATGAGAAATCAAGTTAAATAAAAATGTTGTTGAAAGATTAATGTGATGCTGACAAACAGTGATGTGAATGTAAAATTTGTATGAAAAGAACTCAGTTTTTTGAGTGGTTTCCATACAAAATTAACACATTATAAACATATTATTTTTTTTGTCATTATAAGAAAATTTTATTTGATTAAAAACAATTCTACATATTAATAAAATTATACTTATATATAGAAATATTTTAAACTATTTTGAAGGAAATTTTTTATTGAAATTTAGTACATGTCTTTTTTTTTAGTGTAAGCTTGCATTTCCCGTTACACTGTTTAAGCTTTATAACAAAACATTTTGTTATTTTTTTTATTTATACTTGATTAGTATCCCAATTTTAATTTCAGTGTAAGTTTCGCATCGCCAAAAAATTTTAATGTTGTAACCGGTCACTAGCTGATACGTACATCTCCTTGTCGTGCCTCACTCAGTTTTTATCATTCGTATTTTGCGGTTTTTAATATAAAAATATTTTTCTTGTTTTTTCTTTTGTTTATGGCCTCAACGAATGTTGAGAAATTAGTGCAAATGTTTAGTCATTAATTTTCACCCAATATATTTATTTCTTCTTTACATTTTTTTATGTCATTAAATTAAAACAAACCTTTTTTTTCTTTGGTTGTATTCAAATATCTGGTAGATATTTGTTCGGCTGTTGTGTAGGACCCCTTTATGAAAATGCCTTAATTTTTATTTACATTGTTGATTGTCAGCATCAATTATTTAACCTTTTTTCTTGACAGCAGGAGCAGCAGCAGCCGCATGAGGCATTTTACCTCGAACTGTTTTTCTATTTCAGTATTTATTTATTTTTTTGCTTCTGCAGGAAAATTAAAAAATTTTAAACCCAAAAAGTAAAGTGCTAAAGAAATAAACTTATCACGCCTGAATTTGTCAATATAAAGGAAAAAAGTTTATGGAAGAAAAAAAAAAAACAAAAATAAAACAAAAACAATTTTATTCAAACATTTTTCCATAAACAATTTCGTATACAATGGGCCACAATTGCCTACAATAATGATGTTGTCGTACATGAATTTTTGCAGTTGATTACGACAGCCTACAGATGCAACATCTTCTTCAAGTTACGCGAAGTATTGTTCAGCAAAAAAAAAAGAGAAAAACAAATTCAAGCCTATTAGAAAAAAAAAAAACACATCTCAACCCTTTTTAGACTTTCAGTTCATTTGTTGCGTGCGAAGAGGAAGTGAAAAAGGGAACAATTGCCAACCAACCAGTTTTCTGTCTTCTCGTGTTGCCAGTTGTATGTATGAAGTTGTTCTTAAGAGTGTAGTTGTTGGCTCATGATAAATGCAAAATACTTTGCATACTTTTTAGGGCTTCTTTTTTTATAAAGTCTTTTTTTTCCTTTTAAGAAACCCAACGAACAAAACTAAGCAACAGAAATATTATGTTAAAATTTTTTCCTAATTGAAATTTTAATAAAGATTTCAATTTTCCAATCAGGACGCAAATGTTGGATTTAAATCAAACTGTTGCCTAATATTTAAGTAATTTGAATTAATAACCAATACATTTTATTAAGAATTTTGACGATTTCTACTCGTCCCCTGCAAAATGGACATTGAGACATCTGGGAAAGAAAGTTTTCAAAAGAAGATGCCTTGACCTTGAAACTGGTATTGATTTTTTAGTCTTGTGTTGTATGTTGCAATAAGATGGATCAAAAAAAATATTTGGGAAATTCTTTAAGTAAAAAAATTGTATATTGTTTTAGAGGAAAATAGTGTGACATTTCACTCGACACTGAACTTCAGACGTAGAGGATAACATCTGTTTCGTTTAATCGTGCTTAAAAATAAAAATAAAAAATATGTACACGCAAAAACAAGACATTTACTAAATTTTAAGTTTAAAAAATTTCTATATTTAATTAATATTAATATAATATTAATATTAATATATATATATATATATAATATATAAAATTCTCGTGTCACGATGTTTGTTATTGAACTCCTCCGAAACGGCTGGACCGATTTTAATGAAATTGTTTATGCATATTTGGTAGGTATGCGAATAGGTTCTAAAGTATATTATAAATCGCTACGGGCATGAGGAGGGCCGAGAGGGGGCAATTTATGTATTTCTGAAACGGCTTGACCGATTCTTATGAAATTTTTTATGCACAATCAGTAGTTCTGAGAATCTGCTACTATCTATTTTTCAAACCGCTTTGGTCACGAGGAGGAGAGGGAGGGGCAATTTCTGTATTTACCAAACTATTAACCCAACAGATGGAGCTATGTTTGCCTCATAATTATTTTTGTTGTTGAATGACAGATGGCGCTTTGTTTGCCTCATAATTATTTTTGTTGTTGAATGACAGCTGGCGCTATGTCCGCCTCATGCAGGAGAATCGTCGTCGTTCGTATTTGAAACAGAAAAAAATTATTGTTTAGTATTTTTTCATCTGCGGTCATCGTCACAAACTTAACACATTCGCTATTTTTTGTATAACACCCAAAATATGCACTAGAAATATTTTGTATGGAAAGCAACATTTACCGGGTTATCTAGTTTTATATAAATTTTTTATAAAATTTCCTTATAATGAAAAATAAATCAAATGTTCATAATGTCAATCAAAAAAGTAGGTGCTGTTTATACAACATGAACGAGTGATTTGAGTGTAAATTTTGTATGGAAATCACTCGAAAAACTAAGCCCTTTTCACACAAATTGTAGATTCACATCACTTGTTTGCCCGCATCGTATTAATCTTTCAACGTAATTCTTATTTAATTTGAGTGCTCATTTTCTAAAATTAAAAATGTTTTTTAATGATTTTAAAAACATTTTGTCCTGCAATTGAAATTATTTTATTTTACATATAAAAAAATGATTTAGGAAATGTCTTACTCCTGAATAGTTCGTAAAAATTTGAATACTTAAAAACGGAAAACGGTTGTCCTAAATTTAAATTCATATTTTTCTCACATTGGAAATATTTTTCAAAATTTAAAGAAACTAATTTCTTATATTATTTTTAGTTCATGACTTTCAAAAAAATATTTTTGTTAATGTAAGAGACTAAAAATGCAGTACTATTTATTTGTTTTAATTTTATTATTATGTATTCTTATATATTTCTTCTCTGCACCTCAAATCTTATATAAAGAAAATGTTAAAATAACAATTAGAATACTTTTGCTACTTTAAGACTTAAGTTTTGTTGTAGAAGGTTCCGAAATTAATAATAAAAACTTTAATAAAAACTTTAACTTTAATACTTATGGGACTGGCTGTTGAGAAATAGCAAGAAGCACTAGTGAGGTGAATAGAGTGCCTAACTGCGAAACCGAAGATCCTTGCTTTGAGTCCCAAAATTTGTAAGTTCTTAATAAAAATGTGTTTATTACCGCCCAATTTCAGATCATACAAACACATGTTGTAAATAAGCATTCCGGATGTTCCAGTGCTGTGATGACATCAAACTCTTCTTTGTAGCAGATGGCCGATTGAGAAAAAGCAAAAAGCAAAAAGAAGGAAATAAAAGTAAAATGATCAGCAAGATTGCAGAGGTGTGGCGCACATGACGAATTTTTTTTTTTAATTTTGGAATAAACACTGAACTTGATTTTAGTAAATATTTTTCTAGTTTTTAGTAAAAATTTTCTGTTAAACACGAAATTTGTATTTTCTAGCATCAAGGAAATTTTTACTAAGTTTCTGTCAAAAACGGCAGTGGCGCCATTCGGTAACCAATTTGAACTTAAATTAAGTAAAATTTCAAAAATTTTAGTTAATATTTTTTTTTGAGTGTATAATACAAAATAGAAAGATTCGAAACGGGCAAGGACTTATGCACGCAGAGAAATCAAAATTTAATTCTAGTCAAACGCAGGAAAAAATATTATGAAAACTTACTGGTTAAACAATAGATTCTCGTGCTATAAGTATGTCGTAACCCTAATAAAAAGAGACACTAACAACTTGTTTTACAAATTGCGGATTTATCATATTTCTATATAAGCAAAAAAAAATGGAATTGACAAAGAAAATCGAATTGGGGCCTTTTACGATTTCTATCATTCGGTGCGGTGACAACAAAATCTGCAAAAACGGTTTAAAATAGAATGCCGATAATACTAAAAAACGGACTTTAAGTCATCTCCTTTTTTTCATTTTAAGGAAGAAATCTTGCTCCCTGTTCGCTCTGTTCACTGGGTTGAGTTAAAGGATTTTTTTTGTCTTGTATTTAATATGTGTAACTGTAGAAAAAAAGGGGTGCCGCAGTGGCATGAAACCAAAAAAAAAAAAAAAATGAGATATAAACACTGTGAAAGAAGTAAAAAAAAAAACCAGTTGCTGCAGAACCACTTAAGACAAATTGCGGGTAACAAGCACCATTCAACACGCAACTTAAAAAAAAAGAAATTGAAAAATATTTTCTAAATCCTTCAACAACACAGCACCTCAGTCAGCCACGACAAAAAAAAAACAGCAAAATTTTTAAAAGAGATAAAATGGGTGCAAACAAACAACAGCAATAATAACAACAACAAACGCAAAAATAATGAAAAAAATAAACGAAAGGATTTTCCTGTTGTTGCCAAAGAATGAAATGAAAAATCTGCATATATTTAACAACTTTTCTGTGTGAATCTTCTTTCATTCATAGATTTGGTTTTTTTTTTTTTTTGTTGTCTCCATCTAAATGATGGAGTGTAAACGGCTTGTTGTTGCTTGCGTTCAACGTGGCTGCTTGTATGGCATGCGAGTATACAATTTTTTGCTCTTTGTACTTTTTTAGAACGCTTACAATAAGGAATCTCTTTCTATCCCTTTACCAGCCCCTCATTATTTAATTTTTCCCTTTTTTGTTTGTTAAAGAGTTTTAGCTTTTGTTCAAGAAATTTTCACGTCAAAAGTGTTTAGAAAAAATAACTTTTCTTCTAAATAAATTTCAATTTATTTGCGGCACTTAAGCGCTACTTAAACCTCAAGTATGGCAAGACGAAAATTATTTGTTTGTTTGCTTTTTCCTCTTGGATTTTGTTTTTTTCTTTTCCTAACACATTTTAATATTAGCAATTTTATATTTCTTTTTTTTTTTTTTGAAACTTGCTTATCAAAAGCTTTTGTTGTCATACGAAAGTGTAAAGCCAATGACAAATTTTTTGTGAACAACACCGCAAAGGCAAAAGGATAAAAGCTGAACAGCAGTCAATCAAAAACAATGTCAGAAAAAATACCAAACAAAAAAAAAATACTTGATCTTTAGCCGAACAGTGTATAAGAATAAATACTATAAATATATTCTATATTTTTTCGTTCTTCTACTTATCAACTCTAAGTGTTTCCTTCATTTGTAGAAATTTTATTATAGAATTTTCAACAAGAATTTCATTTAAATTTCTGTGCACAATTTACACTTCAAAGTAACACCCCTTATCTTGATTTTATTTACTTGATTTTTTTCTCTCTATTATTTTTATGCTCGTATTTTGTGTTTAATGTTGTGTTAAATATGCCCTAGACTTTTTGTTGTCTTATCTTTGCTACACCATCAGAAATTAGTATCAATGTCAGAGAATAAGATACATTTCGTGTCATTTGCCATCCACCTAATTCGTTCATTCATTGGCTCTTGCCTTAATACGTGTAGCGTGTACGTACGAGTATTTAGTTAGTCTTCATTATTTACACATAGAAGAGCAACTTTAGCTGAGAGTGTGTTTCACCTTAAACATCATTTCGCTAAGTAAACACTTTCTAAGGAATTGTAATAGAATACAATTCGTTAATGCATGAAGATTTCCATTAAGATTGTTATCGTAAAAGGAATTTATAATTGTTTAGTAGTTGGAAGGAAATTGATTTCAATCTTTTAGCTAAAAATTTATGAAAGTTTTTGCTGAGCTCTCTAAGTAATTATTTTATTATTGCAAATGGCAAAGAAGTTTGTTTGAATGGGGGTTTGGAAAAATATTGCAAAAAAAAACAAATAAGAGTGGAATATTCGGCAGGGCCGAATCTTATGTACCCTTCACCAATTTTATATATATTATTTTGAGGATATGTAAAATATAATGACCAACACACATTTGTGCGTCCGCACAGAAAAAAAAAAAAACATTTAATTTTTTTTTCAATTAACCCTTTCATTAAAAATATAAAAAAATTTGATTAAATATTTACTTTATTTGATTAAATTTTTAATTGTAATAAATAATTTTAGTTAATAAATGTATAAAAATTTAATTGATACTATTAATTTGTTTACTGGTGCAAATGTAATTAAATTTTTAATTGATATCACAAATTTTTTAATTGAAATCAATTTTTATTTTTTTCTGTGAGGAGTTTGATTTCGCTTGATATCCATATCATGGAGACTGGGTTGCAAATTAAAAAAAAATCTTCAACTCTTCTTTCTTTTATTGCAAAAACAAACACAACCCGATTAGCTTGCCCAGGATCTTTTCTCGGACTACTAGGCTAGCATTGCTACCAGCCATGGCAGTACCTCGATTTCGACAGAAGGACAGACAGATATGGCTCAGTTAGCTTCCCTATAGATAAGGATCAAGAACATACATATATTGTATGGGTCGCATATGAATATTGTTTAAATTACAAACAGAATGGTAAAGGATATAAAAAGAGAAGTTGACACAAGATAAGTCACGAACTAGACACCGAAATTTTAGCGAATTGTGAGATTTTTTACAACTGTTGTGGGTGCAGTCAACGGAAATAATTGGGATAATCTGTAATATCTCCAGATGTAACCTTAAAGTCATCGTTATATACGATGTGAATCACTTAAATAAGGAACTTAATTTGATTAACTTTGAACGAATAAATATTGTTATCAAGAAAGAGACCAGCGAAAGCTAAAAAATTTAATTTTTAGATCTAGAAAATTTTAGGTCGTCCAAAATAGTAGGAAAAAAATAGAAATACTTAAAACAAAAGAACAGGGCAAAACTATTTTTGAAACGAAGTTACAAAAGGTAAGACGGACTTGTGATCTAAAGTGTCACATCCTGCAAAAGTTCTTGATATTAAAAAAAAACAAACAAAACTAATGGAACATCTTACTATTTCACAATTTATATATAAGGTTTTCCAATAAGAGTGATATTATTTCTTTAAACAAAAACACAAAACACACACTTATGGTGTTTTCTTTTCTACACACAAAATTGCACTTTATTGAAAGGTACATAATATAAAATGTCTTGCCAACCTTGTAATAATGCAGCTTGTTATTTCACTAGAACTGAACACAACTTATGAAAAAGTGGAACGCCATGTTTTTAACAGCTGACAGCTAAGTTTTACAGGGCACTATCAACACTGTCGATTTTTACGGGGCAAAAAGTGCAATGCCTTCCACCCTTAGTGAGGGCGTTTTTTTAGAATCAAACGCACTGCCCTTTTAGAGAGCAAAACATTTTTAAGAAACGAACACCAAAGTACATTTTCTGCATGGAGATGTACCAATTTTTTGTAGAAAAGAAAACACCATTATTGTTAAGGAAATTCAAAAGTTTTTTATTTAATTTGAAGTACAATCGATACAATTAAGTTCTAAATAAAACTTCATTCAAATGGCCTTCACGACTTCTTTTGCAGGAGCGAATTCGATGAACCCGATTTTCTAGCACTGTTTCCACTAAATCAAGTCGTATGTCATGAATGGGCACGTTCAATATTGACCTGTAAAGCTTGAAGAGAGTCTGGTTTGTTTCGAAAGACCAATAACTTCAAATAACCCCACAAGAAATAGTCACTGGTGTTAAATCACAACTTCTTGGAGGCCATTCAATATCACAATTTCTTGAAATAATCGAATCTCCAAACTTTTCACGCCATAATTCAATTGTTGCATTTGCTGTGTGGCACATAGTCCCGTCAGTGGCTTCAGCTCTTGAGTGAGAACAATTTTATACGCATGCAAACCCAAATCCTTTCTAAATATCCGCCAGGTTGTGGTTTGAGACAGTCCTAATTGTTGAAAACGTCTTGGAATCGACAAATTACGGTCTTCAGCAACACTTGCCTGAACGGCAGTAATATTTGCATTACTTCGAGCGGTTTTTTGTCTTATTGGTACTTGAACATTATGGAAAGAAAATGAAAGATCAAAATTTTAAACAAGTCGACGAATAGCGAGCACACTTGTACGATTATTACGGCCATAAAATGGCAAAAGCGCACGAGAAGTTGCAATTGGCGAACGATTATTTTGATAATAAAACTGAATAATTTGTAAACGTTGTTCTTGCGTTCTCTCCATGATGAAATTGTAAACAATACTGAATACAATGAAAAACAAATGAGCATCATGTCATATAACAAATGTCCGAAACGTCACATCAAAATCATATCATCCCTATTGGAAAACCTATTATATTAATTTTAGATCCATACCATGAGTCTCTTAACACGTCCAAATTTCATAAAAAACGACCAGAGCTGTAAAATGGTGCATTCGTGAATAAGATTTATAAAAACTTTTAAAATAGCCTTAATTGGATGCGATTCCTAATGAGCACTGAGAAATTATTGCCTTGCAAAGAGTATTGAAGCGTCCCTTGTGTAACATGTTTTGGTTTAGCAAAATCGAACATCACTCGCATTCGCATTCGTATCCGTCTGCAATATCAGATTAAAAATTTAATTTATCTAGAATTTCTACCGTTGCTTGCACTATTAGCATCCCCGATACTTATTAACGACCACTGATTAAAAATAATTAAACACCAACAAACTTTTTCTTTTTTTGTGCAATTAAATCCTCTTAGAATTGTAGATTTTAATCAGTTGTAGAATAATTATTTATTTCATCAATTTCCCAATCGTATGGTTGGTTTTTAACCTTTTTTCGCATCAAACAAACGTGACAAACGTTAAGTTCTCATAGATTGACAAATGACACAAAGTGTAAGCATCAACCTGATGGCATTAATTTATACTTCCAAAGAAAATACTGGTATTATTTATATGTAAAGAAACTCTATTAGAGGAATAAAGGAATAAAAAGAAAAATCAAGTAAAATGCAAGAAACCAAAACAAATAAATTGAAAATCTCATTAATTTCAATTAGGCAATCGACCCTTGGTTGTATTGACACAACAGCCGTAAACTTGTTATCCTTTTTCTTTTACATATAACTCTTCCTCCAACTTTCGTACATTTGTGCAAAATAAGAAAAAAATTAAAGATGTAAAGTTTCTTATATCTCATCCACCCCACCACTTAAAAAAAAAACAGAAAAAGCTAAACTTAAAATAAATCTGTCAGGATACAGCAGGAAATTCTCGAAATCCACAGGAAAATATAAAACAAATGAGAAACAAAAATTATGATGTTTATGCCAACGCATACACATATGAATACATGCATGCCAACTTGTTTGTTTAAGGATACAACTGCATGCGTACAAGTTCCTGTTGCTCCCAAAAGTGTCATTAAAAATTTAAAAAATTGAAAAACAAGAAATTATAACAACAAAAATACCAAAAACAATAATATTAAAAATAGAACATCAAAACAAAAGAAAAATAGATCCTTTTAATGTTACTAGATTACACAAAAACACACACACACTCACACACTTCTATGTGTGTAAGACTTTGTGTATTTAAAGTTAAAGTCTTAAATTGTTGCTTACTTCCTTGTAATACTAGTAAACAGAATATAAAATGTTCTGATGGCACACAAAAAGCTTATGACAATAACAAAATCTTTCAGAAGCTCCTTTTAAGGGGGGAAGTAGAAATTTACCAGACTTTTGCATGAAATTTTTAAATACCCTAAACGGATTGCTAAAAGTACCATACGGAATACTTTTTAGTAGAAAATATTAATTGCCATGCACTCAAAACAAAAATCAAGACATCCGTATTGAAATCATTGTACAGTGAATGACAAAAGTACATGAAGAATTGAGTGAACGAAATACGGAGAGCTTTATTGAAGAACTTCTAAATGATAGATAGGAAAGCTGTTTCGATGCCTGTTAAAGATCCTGGCTTTTTCCTCGGACAAGCAAATCTCTTCGTGGTTTTTATTTGATAAAAAAAAAACAAAAGTTGTCCTGGGGTCATGGAGTGGTTTTTTTATGTATAACGAAGTGCCAAATTAGGAATTATTTGACAGTCTTGAAAGTTAATATTTTGAAAAGCGTATAAAATTCAAAATTCGCTATATACGCGAACATGATTCGACTCTTTCTCATTCATACTGAAACTAAATCTATAGTAAAAAAAGGACCAAACTCTCTAACTTCAGCGCTATTGTCAGAGCTACAATAAATATTCGCTTTTCGAGCGTCACAACTAAATGAAGTTTAACACCTTTGATATTTGCTGTGAACTAAGTTTTTCTGTGAGGAAATCGATAAAAAATGTTGAAGCTTTAAAAAAGATTTCAATTTATTTTTCGTAATTAATTTAGCAAAAAAAAAAAATCACAAATTTAAATGTATCAAATAAATATCAAAGTTTTTTGTCGTTATTTCGAGCTGTTGTAAGAAGAGAGAAATTCCGAATATTCTAAATAAAGTAACAATTTTCGAATAATAAATTCAATCTTCAAAATAAAGTTCGAACTTTCGAAATTAAAATCAAATTTTTTAAATATAGTTTTAAATCAAGAAATTATATTTGGATATTCGAAATCAATTTCGAGTTTTCGAATTTAAGTTCGAATTTTCGAAATTAAGTCCGAATTTTTGAAATCTAGTCTAAATTTTCAAAATTAAATTTGAGTTTTTTGTACATTGAACGCTAACGATCCTGCACATGTACACTACTGATATGAACATCCAGAGAGAAATTTCATATCGACCTAGATATTTCTAGATATATTTCTAGATATTTTTTCAAAATTAAAATACGTTATGACGGTCATCATTGGAGATAAAAAATGTATTTTCAGGTATAAGAAACATTTTTAGAAAAAAAATTTTGAAAAAAATGTATTCCTAGTGGAATGGAATAATGGAATACATTAATTAATTCGGTTTGCCAAAGAAATTTTATTATAAAAAAAACTTTTCTATAATTAAACACAGAATGAGAATTCCCAGTAAACAGGTTTCCCGTTCGTGGAAAAGAAAAATACTATCCGCACAAAAATGCAAATGTGAAAATAAGGCCAAGTTCCTATCCAAAATATTTCGGCCGTAAAAAGTACTGAGATCAAAATAAGGACCAAGTTCTTGATAGGTACAATTCCATCTCATTCTAGGCAACCTATACAACAATATTTTTCCAAGAATTCTTTCCCATATTAGAAAAGCCAAAAAAATTTTGCCAAGCTTACAGGTTACCTAGAAATGAGATGGAATTGTACCTATCAAGAACTTGGTCCTTATTTTGATCTCAGTACTTTTTACGGCCGAAATATTTTGGATAGGATCTTGGCCTTATTTTCACATTTATGTTTTTGTGCGGATCTCACTTCTTTTTTCTAAGTTGTTTTTGTATAGATATTTATATGTATTGCTTATCAGGACCTACCTGTGTACGAAATTTCAGCTTTCTAGCTATACTGGAAATTCCCTATACAAAGAAGGGGAACCTAGTAGCCCCAGGTGAAGAGTACCCGTTTAAAAATTATTTTTGGTAATTTCTCATCAGGACCTACCTGTGTACGAAATTTAAGCTTTCTAGCTATACTGGAAGAGCCCCATACAAAGAAGGGGCATGATACTCCCGCCCCCGATGAAAAGTGCCCGTTTTCAGATTTTTCTTGTTAATTTCTCGGCAAGACCTGTATACCAAGTTTCAGCTCTCTAGCTATACTGGAAGTGCCCAATAATATTGATGAGTGAATCAGTGAGTGAGTCAGGAAATATGTACTAAAATATGAACTTTTCACACCTTAATATCTCGTGAAGCTTTTACGGTAGATTTTTCAAATTTAGCCTGTGAGATCACCTCTGTTGGGAGACCTTATGTTTGAAGTTTCATTATATTATGATCAAGAGGAGCAAAGTTATGAGCGGGGTAAAAACAGCTCGAATGGTTTCGTGTAAATATACACACTGTGTGGACGAACTTGGCCGGGCGCTCTGACGTGTGCTTAGATTTAACAATAAACATGAGCTATACACTATTTTAGATAATATGTTTTTATTACCATTTATTCTGCAAATATCCCCACTGTGCATTTTGATACATCTCACTGTTTTGCTATTTACGTTGTTAACTTTAAGTTAAATATTTGCAAACGCGATATATTTCGATAAAAGTTCTTTGGCAAACGTAAGCAGAAAATACGAAAGACAAATGCATCATGTGTGTGCATGTTTTTTTTTTTTTTGTTCTTAAAAATATTTCATATAGAAAAGTTTTCTTATGACAAATATTTTATGACAATATTTATACAACGATACATGAACACGTACTACTTTTACCCAGATTGTTGATACTTGACCAAATTTAAAGAAAATTATAAGATTGTAGACAGACATTCAGGCGGGTATAGACGACGTTCATTGCTACCAAAATAAGTTTGGAACAAACAAGGAAAGACACACTTTAAGTCTTACAAAAGAGTTTACTTGCAATACACGTCTACGTGATGTGGAATTTGTGGATTTATTCTTATTCAGCAAAGGTGTAAAATGTCAATATTTGGATTCATAAGTATTAAATTTGAAAACTTTATACTCAAATATAAGTACGAAGCAAGCAGCACATGCTGCTGGTGGAAATTAATTTAAGAAAATTGAAAGAAATTCATTTAACGCAGAGTGTCTGTAATACGGGATCGCAGTGAATAGAACAAAATGCAGATGTTATTATATTGAATATACGGTCGTTTCACCCTTAATTGTATTTAAGTATCGGAAGAGAATTTGAGACGTTTGTTTTAATCTAATTAAATATCGTTTTTGATCTACCCGACTGGGTAATCGAGTGTAGTCGTGGATTTTACAAAAATTCTAGGAAATTTGTTGCATGAAACATTTCTTCATTAGCCAATAGAATGATTACGGAAGTAAGTTTTTTTTTTTTTTTTTTAATTAGGACCAGCACTCAGGAGATGACCCCTACGTATGCAGTACACTGTGCCGGAACTCAGGAAGAGGGATAGGGTAGAGAAGATAGATGTTGAAAATTTAGAAGACTTAGCTCTTTCACAACTCTGCTTTGCGCGTTATGTTAATTTTTAAGGCAGTGTTGAGGCGCCTCCGGTGTTAAGTAGACGCATTAACTTTGTTAAGCTGTATTGGCAGGCATTTTATTAATTGTTTTACTTCGCCGATGCTTCTGCTAACCGACGAAGGAGGGCGATGTTGTGTACATTATCTTCAAACTGCATTAATCGCTGTCGGAACAGTTTTTTAGTGACCAGTGCTATGCCTTCATCACTTAAATAGTCCGACAACAACTAATACAATGTCTCACTAATGTACATTAGCGAAACTAATGATGTTGATTGACTTGCTCTGGCCAGGATTTGAACCCAGGCCCCAAGTTATTGTTTGCTTAGTAGTCAACGCGCTAACCACTTCAGCCAACACCACCCTGCTTTGAAGCAAAAGAAGTATGAATTAAAATATCATATTCAAGATTACTAAGAAAACGTGACATTCAAAACACACCTGTTGATTAAAACCTGTGATTGACAAAAATTATATAGATTTTTTTTTGCTTATTACTTTTAATATATTTGTAAACTATTATGATGTTACTGATGTTTACTTGTTTTCGCAAATTTCTTAAATTTCTTAGTGATCGGAAAAATAGTTAAATTTAAGAACTAAGAAGAATTCATTATATTTTTAATATAATGTTTCGCTAAAAATTTGTATTGAACGTTACCAATAATTTTCCATATTAAATGAAAAAATTAAAAAAAGCCAATCAGAAGTTATTGTCGGTTTATAAATAAAATATACCGGGATCATGCAATTATGTAATGAACGTTACCTTAACAAGACTCCCTAATATGTTTTCCAATTGAGTTAAATGGCATTAAAAATTACTTGATACTATTGGAAAAGTACAAATGATACAGAGAAAATGTCAGGATCGATAATGTCATTTACAACAATATTTTAGTTAAAGAAAAATCTAAGATATCTTTTTATGTTTACAATCCACAAGCAGTACAAAATCTTGTATCAGTTGAATGTGCTGAAGATGTTCAAAATATTGACTTATCTATATAATTCTGTGGCAACAAGGAAAAAGTGCTTAAGTCATATTTCATAGTCATCTAGAAAAGCAGTTTTAAATGTTTAAGTGGTTTTATAAAAATGTAATCGTGTTGTACTAAAAATTGATCATTCGTTTGTCGATTCTTTCGATTTTTTAACACATGTTTCTGTCCACTATAACATATATATTCCATTTGAAATTTAATATGTTATAAGATAAAATAAGATGTTATTCCACAAGGCATAAATATTTATTTAGAAAAAGAAAAGCCGCAAGTAATTGTGCCAAAACTTCGTTAAACATCGTTCAATACAAATAAAACTTTGTCCAGTGTCACTTTTGAATATGGAGAATACGATGGTGATATTTACTCAAAATTAGCTTATCTCGACTTAAGCACTTTTTCCTTTTTGCCACAGAATTAATAGGCAATTTCATTTTATGTGCTGCCCTTCATAATTGTAGTTTTGGTTGTTGTATGTCTGTTTTATAAGAGATTTTCTATGATTTTTCTTTCTATGACTAGAACACGGTCAATTGGGTCGACCGTTGGTACACACTAGTAGTTTATTATTTGACATGCAACTGCATTCTTTATTCAAATATGAAATGTTTTCGTACAGAAAAATTTGTATATCTAAGATATTTTTATTTTTATTAAAAAAAATTGAAAAGTTTACATTTTGTTAACGCAAAAAATTTGCGATCGCTAAAAGGACTATGCAATAACTTCTCTTCTACAAAACGATATTTTGTTTAAAGTTTTTTTATTTATTTTGTGAAAAGGAGGCAGAAAATCCAAGAATTTTTGTAACAAAGAAGCGTCATAAAAAGGACAACATAGTCACCATACACAGACAGAAAAAGTATAAGTTCGTTCACAATACCGTCTTAAAATACGTCTTAATATTGCGTCGTTTCAATTTTAATACTTAAATAGGGGTTGACAAATTTGTTGGTTTTGTTTTGTACGTAAATGAAATTTAATATCAGGTGGCAATTTTAAGAGTCAAAAAAGCAGGCCATTTTCAATATGGCAATAGAAAATATAAAAATACAAAAATAAGAAAATGAAGGCCAAAAAGTATGTATTTTTTTTTGTGTTCTCTTCAATTAAAATTAATTAATAATTTGCATTTTTTGCTGTCTTTCGGCATTTTTGCAGGACAAAAATTAATTTTAATACTTTATTTGCTGTATTTGCTTACAATGAAAATTTTAAGACGTAGCAATGTTGCCATATTAAAATTTTAAAATACCCGTTGTGAATACCTTTTATATTATTTCCAAAAATTTTTTGCTAATTTTTTGCTAATTAACTCATACGTTAAACCCATAAACTTGAAATCAATAAACTTGCCTTGAACTTTAATAAATATTTTCTGCACAAAATAAGTGAACTTTTACAACAATGATTTTGTCCTGCCGTGCAATCGTATAAATTAATTTTTGAAGTGAAAACTTCTTTTAGCGCGGTGAGACAAAATCACTGAACTCGCGACCGTCACGTTTTTGACACTGTTTCTGCCAATCCTCACCTAACAAATTACTGGTGTAGTAACGCCCGAACATTTGACACTTAACATATAGCTACATACCAGACATGGTAAAAGAAACAGGTATGCGCTGTTCGACAACAAGTACAACAATCCAAAAACAACATGTATTTTGTTGGTATAAAGCACTCGCTTCATATCAAAATACACAAACAAATTTAAAACATTTTCTTACGTATGCATACCAAACTGTAACTATTATTTATGTCTACTTTTAAAACTTTATTAGTTTGTATGATACAATTCATAAATATACGTTTTCACTTCTGTCGGCACTCCCGGAGTGTTACCCGTAATTTTTTTTTTTTCTTCAGTGTATTTCAGATGTTTTTTGCAGCACCCGTAGATTTTGGAATAAAATCCAATTAAGCTTTTAATTAAATTGAATCGTTCAATGATCTGCATCTCATGTGTTGTCCCTTTTTCATCAGTACCTTGGCAATTTAGTTATTATTACACACATATTTCCTTTTATTATTTAATTCTTCAAATGAAATTTACTACTTCAGCAAATCTTAAAATATGTGCTTAAGCGGAGGGGGAAAAATAACACATAAAAAAACTCATGAGAAGCTATCAAAGGTAAATATTCCAAAGGATTTATCGTCCACCCACTCAAACAATAGATAAAATTGTTCTTTTGTCTTCCAAGTGCAGTCCTTTAAATTGAATTGCTCTGCTCAGTCAATTTTACTCGTACTTTGATTCAGGTAACAAAACCAGCTAAAAAAAGCTGTTGCAGTATCAGTACGAAGTACGTTTAGTGTTTCTTTATTGTAAGTTATTTATTATTAATAAAAGAAAGAAAAATATATATAAAATAACACAGAATAAGAACCATTGTTTTCGTGAACTGTTTTATGGCCCGCAAATAACATTCTACCCACACACACATACACACACACACGCACACACACACACACACATGAAATCCACCTTTCCAATCAGCCTTTTTAAGCAATTGTTTGTGTAGATACGTGTATGTGCGTGTGGGCGTAACAAGGATTTGGTAGGAATTGAGTATAATAAAAAGGGTGCGTAATTTTAATACTTTATGGTTAAGCTGTGGCAGCAGCAAAAACCCATTATTTTTTTTTTCTTTTTTATAAGAATGCAAGAATTTTCAATAGCACAACAACAAGTATTTTATGTCTAGTGGTGTTTATTCTGTGTTCTTTGTTTTATTCCAAAAAAATAAAAAAAAAAAATTAAATATATAAAATAACCAACGGTATGATGTTTCTTTATGGCAGAATTTTTTTAAGGTTTATTGTATTATTTATTTCTTTTTAATACTCAGATTTTTTTTTCTCCTTCTAAAGTTCACTTGGTTTAGCTTCTTTTTCTTGTTTTTTATTTTTCCTTTTTTTTTTTTTTTTTTGTTTATTTGTTGTGAAATGAAGTCAAATCTCCGTATATATGCAAAACAACAATTTATTGAACGATTATCAATTTGGATTTCGAAAAGGATGTGGTACCGAAGAAGCTTTTCTTAACGTAGTTAATTTCATTTGTAAAGGACTAGACCAAGGCAATAATGGCGTAGTCGGTATATTTTATGATTTAACAAAAGCATTTGACCTCGTTGATCACGATATTTTAATAAGAAAGCTACGATATTACGGTATATGTGGTAGTGAATTAGGCCTGTTTAAAAGTTATCTAGTAAACCGCCAGCAATATGTTCAAATAAACTCCAGTAAGAGCTCTCTAAAGCCCGTTGAGCATGGAGTGCCTCAGGGAAGTGTACTCGGACCTTTATTTTTCTCAATTTACATTAATGATATAATAAACCTTGATTTATACGGTAAGCTTTTTATTTATGCTGATGACATATGTCTCTTTTACCCATATAAACACGAAACTGTTGTTAAAGCCTATATAGAGAGGGATGCAGCTCTAATCTCTGAATTCTTGAGAATTAACAAGCTAGTTTTAAATGCCGACAAAACTAAAATAATTAGATTTAAACCATTCTGCCACAATAATATCAACTTTAGTATTTTAGTTGACGGTAAAGAAATTGTTGATGTTCAATCAATAAAATACCTCGGAGTTCACTTACAGTATAATTTATCTTGGAATCTGCATATTCAGCATGTGAAAACTAAAGCTTCCCAAGGACTTGGTCTACTATACAAGTTCAAAAACAAATTCAATCGAAATACCAAATTTTTAATATATAATGCGTTAATTCACAGCCACTTTAAATACTTAGCTATTATGTACGGATGGAAAAAGACCAGTGAACTTAAATCTCTCCAAAGATGTCAGAACAAGGCTTTAAAAATAGTTTGCAACCTTCCCCTATTGTATCCAACAACATCACTCTATAAAAACGTATTTCCAACTGTTTTACCAATCTATGGGATTTACAAAAAGCAACTTTTAATTTATGTTTTCAAATGTATTCACAATATTGGATACCACACCATTCGTCTCCACACGAACCAAACCTTACATAACACCAGAAATAACAGCAATCTATCAGTAGCAAGGTGTAGGTTGGAAACAACCAAACAAAGAATTGAGTTTGCAGGTAGTCATGAGTTTAATAGCTTGCCACAATGTTTGAAAAACTTTAACAGAATTTCTTTATTTAAATCTTCATTAATAGAGTACTTATACCATAATGTGGAAAATCTTCTTATATAACTTTATTTTGTTTCTGATGTCATATTGATATCAAATTAAATTGTTTTATATTATATACAGATTAGTATACTTTTAAATATATTTTAAAAAATTTTTATTATTTTATTTTCAATGAATTCATAATCAGAACTAAGAGCTAAGTTTTAATTTATTACCAACTCGCCTCAATAATGCCTATAAGGCGCTGAGGCAACACTAATTGCATTGAATTGTTTATATTTTATGTAAATAATAAATAAAAAAAAAAAAAAAAAAAAAAAAAAAAAAAAAGTAAAAAATTTGCTGCCTATAGTTTATTACCGCGATTTGTCTTAAACAATTTTTTTACCTTTCGCCGCCCTTCACTCAACCTTTTGCCATTAGTTGGTTTTTATTTGTTTTATTTTTTTTTTATATTCATATTTGTTGCCTTTTGTTTCGTTTGCTATTGTTGTAATTTTTATGATACTTGTGTAATTTTCTTAGAAAATGACAGAAAAAACATATATAATTCACAGTAAAGAAAAATGTTACAGTGAAGGGCAGTTAAGCGAAAGTATTTGAATTTAAAGAAATACAACTTTGGTCCTGTTTTCTGAAATACTCCAGCTTTACAAACTTACGATAATTAGTTTGACACTATTTGCAGTCTACGGAGGCACACCAAAATCATTAATGTTAGCAAAAATTCAAAACTCTTGTCATTTATCTGGATATAAATAAGAATAAAGTCCTTGTTTAGTGTTATACCTGAGAAAATAAAAACATAATAAAGCGATTTGATAAGAAAACGGTTGACCTTTTTCGGTAGCAAGCAAATTTTGTACAAAATTATTTCTTAGTTGCTCTGTGGTTGTTGTATCTGGTGCGGGCCTAAAAATACTTAAAATAGATCTGACCATTCGTTCTCTAACACACATATGTTATTTTTAACATAAATATGCGGTTTTTTTTGTTGGTAAAATCTTTTTTCATTTTTTACATATCGCACCCTAAATACAAAAGGGTCACAACTCAAAATTTTCCAAAACTGACTTTTTTCTATAAATTAATTCAGAGTACACATCTCTAACTACTGCAAAAATTTCTTTCACATCACTATCTTCTTTAACTGGAAAAATACAGTTATGTCTATTTTTATGTTAAGTGTGTTGCTTCTGCACGAAAACAGTTTTTTGTCTCTCCAGAAAATTTTAGTATTTGACACTTTAGTATTTAGGGTGCGATATGCTTTGTCACGCACTGTAAATAATTTACTTTTTATTGGTACAAATATTAATGCACACACGCACGCATGCAAGGAAACCTCAATTTTCATATTTAAAATAAATGTGCTTCTGCATACAGATGTGTGTGTGTGTGTGTGTGTGTGTAAGAAGTACATGTGCATACATTTGATTGTTACATCAAGTATGTCTGACTACCTGTACTTTTTCTTTTTTTTTAATTTAAGCTTTTGTTGTAAATGTTGTAATTTTTATGCATTGTTTGCTCTTATTGTATGTAATTTTTCTTATTTCATTTTTATTATTATTATTACTACTTTACACACTTACACAAGAAGCACATGCACACGCACACACATATACGATTATATGCATACTACATACACTTAACTCACTCATGAATTCTCTTACAGACATTTTGATTTTTTATTTCCTCTTTTTTTATGTTGCATACAACTCGGCAAATTGTTTATTTAGTAAAATATTCTTTGTATTTATTTGTACATATAAAATTTTCTTTTTTTTTATTTCTTGTGTATTTTAATGAAAATTCATAAAATAAATTGAGTTGATTATTACGCATTGTTGAGGAACATAAATGAAGTATACAGGGAAATGTATGGATTTTTTCCTCTTTTTTTTTTAATTTGCGTGTTTGAAATATTTGATAAAAGGAAATCTTTTGTTGCATCATTCATTTCATGGACAAAGGAAGATTGTACTAATTCTTTTAAGATCGTTTGCTTGGCGTTCGGTTAGAGAACATTTTAAAGTGGAATTAATAAAATAATAAAGAAAACGGTTCCCAAATAAAAATCAAATTTTCCCCATAAAACTTTTTCGAAAAATACGAAAAATGTTTAAAAGCTATCGAAAAAAAACGTGACCACAAAAAAAAACTAATAATTTATTTCCTTTAATTCAACAATTTTTTTTAATTATGGGTTTGCATTTATTAAAATCTGTATAAAAATACTTTTTTGTAGAATAATTAATTTAATTTTGTAATATAAAAACTAAGTTAAATAACACTTATCCCTAAGTGAGGGTGGTGTTGGCTGAAGTGGTTAGCGCGTTGACTACTAAGCAAACAATGACATGGGGACTGGGTTCAAACCCTGGCCAGAGCAAGTCAATCAACATCATTAATTTCTCTAATGTACATTAGTGAGACATTGTATTAATTTTTGTCGGACTATTTAAGTGATGAAGGCACTGGTCACTAAAAAACTGTTCCGACAGCGATTGCTGCAGTTCGAAGCTAATGTACACAACATCGCCCTCCTTCGTCGGTTAGCAGAAACATCGGCGAAGTAAAACAATTAATAAAATGCCTGCCAATACAGCTTAACAAAAATAATGCGTCTACCTAACACCGGGCGCCTCAACCCTGCTATAAAAATTAACATAACGCGCAAAGCAGAGTTGTAAAAGAGTTAAGCCTTCTACATTTTCAACATCTACCTTCTCTACTCTATCCCTCTCTCTGAGTTCCGAACCAATGCACTGCGTACGTAGATCATCCCCTGAGTGTTGGTCCTAATTAAAAAAAAAAAAAAAAAATCAACTAGTGCAACTACAGGAAAAGTTACAAAGAATATGAAAGAAGGTATGTTTTGTAAAAAAAGAATAAAAATAAAATACATTTTGTTGTGCACCAATTTTTTTAGAACCCATTTTCTTAGTAAAACAAAAAAAAAATTGATAAGTATATATTTTTTCTAGAAGATTTCATTCCAAATATTCTAAAAATACCAAAAAAAAAAAACAATTACACCCAGATCACATGATGACTTTTGCGACGTCGTTTTTACTGAATTCCCTTTTGAAGTTGCTACCAAAATCTTTGTGTGTTCATACGATGCCTTTTAGATGCATGTCTTTTTTCCCAATTTTGTTTTGATATAATGAAAATAATGATAAGTAACAAAGAGAAATAGAAGAAATGTCTTGAAAAACACAAATCGAGTCTTTTTGTTTACCCCTCTTTCTTCCCTACACTGCTCATCAAAAAGCAAAAAGAGACGTCGACTAAGCGACCTCACAAAAGTCATCGTGTGAATTGGGTGCTAGTTAAAAAATACGAAAAAGTACGTTTTGTTCTGCGGCTGCATATGTGTTCTAATATGAAAGTAACACTATAAAAATCTTGGCATACTTTTAGGTGTGAAAAAAATTATGGATTTGCGTTTTAGAGAGAAATTTACTTTTATACAAGCCTAGTGTATAATCGATGCATAATGCAGCTTGGCAAAAGATTTTGTGGCTAGTGAAAACACATTTCAAATTGTTTCATTTACATCAACCATTCCGTAAGGCCAAGTCAACGGGAAAAACTAACTGATATAGAAAAGAATATGTTTGTGTAGTCTTAAAAATCGAATTTGGAAGCTAATGAGCCTGGTTTAATTACAACTAACTGCATTAAAATATTTTTGGTACTAAAGTAACAATAAAAGGCTGGTATAACAACTAAAAGGTTTAAACTTTTTTGCCATTATATTAATTTTTATTACATTTTTAGCTTAAATAATAACAACTTTATAAAAATATTAAATTATTTATTTAAATATTGCCTGTTAAGCCAGCAAATCAAACTAATTTATAGTCATAAATTAAAAATGAAAATACATAATAACAACGTTTTTACACAATTCCGAACTACTGAAAACTATTTGAATATTTTATTAAAAATTATTAGCGTTTTTTTTTTTTCAATTATAAAATATGTTAATTTAATTTTTCAGAAAAATTCATGAATATTTTATATATTTCATGCTGCGTTAATTTAATTTATAGCTGAAGGTAGAAAAGTAAACAAATAAATTGAATTTATTTAGATATTTTATTTTATTAAAAAAATTTTGTTTAAATGTTTTCTTTTTTTTTCCTGCTAACAGTTAATATTGTCAATTAATTTAAAAAGACCAAAAAAAAAAAAAAAGAACCAAATGTTCAAGTCATTTTCATCATATTACCCTTGTAATGACTGCTTAATACAATAACGTTAAGGGTCAGGCTTCAATGAGCATCATTTGTCTTTTTTATTTCCGTTTCATGTTTCATTTGTTGTTTTTATTTTTTGTTTGGTTTGACCATAGAAAAATGATCTGGCCAAGTTTAGAAACCTCAACAAGTTTCATTTGCAGAACATGTTTTTTGTGTTTTCGCACAATTCTTTTTTGTTGTCATGACAAAAAAAAAAAAAAGGAAAAAAAGGTATTAATCATTTTCAGTAAAAATGTAATTGCTTGTCATGATTATTGTTTTTTCTCCCCAATTTCTATACATTTGTACAATCATTTTAAGTAAATGGAGGAAATTTTTAATAAACAATCAAAAGTGGGACTTTTTATAGCAACTGAAAAATTGCTTGAATGGCAAATTGAACGTAAAAAATATTTCGTATTCTGTTTCATCAAATAAAATTGGTTAAAAATATGTTACTGTTATTCATTGATACAAATAAAGAAAGACCGCTGACGCAATCGTGTACCGATCACGATTTCAATACTGAATTGTACTGCTGGCTAATCGGCTATTGTGCAGTTCTACATTCGGAATTTTTCCATTTCGTCATGATATATGATGAAATATAGTCTGCTTAAAATCTTCAACATTTCATTATAATTCTTTTCACTGGTAGCTGTACTCATACTTCTTTATTTTTGTTTTCTAACGAAAGCTTATTAAGCTCTTAAAAAACTTTATTAGAAAATTCACAAAATTAATTAAGTATACTTAACATTGTAAGCAATTTCAAATTTCTTAGCCTTAACACATTTCATTTGCACAAAATTTCAACTCCAGTTGGTAGTATTTTATACTCTTACACACAGTGAAGAAAAAAAATTGGTAACAAAGACCCATAAAAATTACATTGACAACAAAGCGAGCAAAAAAAAAAAAAAAAGAAATCTTATACAAAAAAATAAATAATCAACAAAAAGAAAGATATCATTTGTAAGCCTCAGGCGGCAACAAATTAAAAACACATTTATATTGGTTAAAATAAACATTTCCTTCGAGGTATAAAACAAACGAATGTATGGAAAAACGTTAAAAAAAATATCCGAGCAAAGAACTGTGTATTAATCATCAACAAAAAGTTTGTTGAAACAACATATACAGCAGCTAAAAAAAAATGATAGAGAAAAAAATTAAGAGAATTTTTGTACGGCATTAACAAACAATAAATACCCTTCTCTTAAGATAATGTTTGCGAAAAAAATTGTTGTTGACATCTACGATTACATACTTTCCTGAAATGAAATCGAGACATCATAAAATTTCGTACATATCCACATGTTAATCCATCTAAGGGTTTTTTGTGGTGGACTTCATGCTCATACTCTACAACCGATTTTGGCAAAATTTGTATCAAATTAAAAATATGCTTTCACAGAAGTGAACAAGATATCTTTGGTTATTGTCAGTGTAGTATTTTGGGATCTAAAGGTGTTTAAAGTTGGTACTAATCCATTTACATGTATTACTTATGCATGTTAGTTAAAAGAAAACATGTCGCACACTAAATACAAAAGGGTCCAACTCAAAATTTTCCAAAACTGATTTCTTTCCATAAATTAATTCAGAGTACACATCTTTAACTACTGCAAAAATTTCTTTCACATCACACTATCTTCTTTAACTGGAAAAATACACTTATGCCTATTTTTATGTTAAGTGTGTTGCTTCTGCACGTAAACAGTTTTTTGTCTCTCCTGAAAATTTTAGTATTTTGAGTTGTGACCCTTTTGTATTTAGGGTGCCATGTGTTTTATACATTTTCGTTTGACAGATAGAGTGAGAGAGACTGAGAGAGAAGATGTGGGGAATAGTAGGATAAAAAAGAAAAGAGTTCAATAAATGGATTTAATTCAATATTTGTTTATTTTTAATATTTGGGAATTCATGCAAATGAATCATTCAACCTTATTCTATTAGACGTCGGCAACATCGTCGGCAATTTTAAGGCAACATCAATAGAACACAACGGTAATACTAATTTTGTATTCCCTAACAGTATTGTTACGATGTTGACTGTATCGAAACATACAACACACATACCTATCTAATATTTGAGCCAGCGGATTTATTTATTTGATTATTTTCGATAAAAGTGCTTTTGAATAAATAAAATTTTTGTGCATAATTGAAAATAAAAATGATTTTTCTTCTCGATTCGGATTCCAGTGATGAAGGAAATAAATAAAGTAAGAGTGTGAAGAAGACTGCTTAAACAGAAGTCTTGTCTTTTTAGCTTTCCCGATGAGAAGTAATTAACAATTTTTTTATCCTTTTTAAGATTTGGAAATTATTTTCGGTTAAATAATCCATATTTTAAACATATAATAGTTGGAGCAATTTCTCTGCCAAATCCTCTGGCTATTGATGGATTCTTTTCAAGTTCTTGCACAAGCTTCTCGAATTGGCATTTATTTGTTATATAAATTTTTTCCATTAGTTTACTTAAACTAACGTTAACGTAACGTTAATTTTTTCAAAGTTTTAAAACACAATACAAAGCAACGCAAGACAACACCAAAATTACAGACAACATCAACATCAATTTTGCTTACAAAAAATCAAACATATGTAAAAGTTATCGATAAATGGCAATATTGCCAATTAGAATACCAATTGGCAACAAAAGCTAAAAAACGGTCTTCTATTGCCGTTGCCATATATTCTATAGGTGATTAAATATTGTTGTTTTGGTTCTTGTAAGACTATTTTTAAAGCTATTGATGATAAATTCTCTAAAAACATTAGAACAACAATTGTTTACATCAAGAATAGAGTCGATTGGGTCGGTCGTTGGCTATACATACTAGAAAAATAGTTTGTATATGTGCAGTTGCAATAGTTCTTGAATATAATCGAATATTTTATTTATTTATTTCTTCAACTCTATTGGTGAAAAGATGTTGCTAGAAAATTATAAAATAAACTATTTAAAATATCTCAATTAATTTAATAAAATGATTTGTTCTAACAATTTTGTGTTTCCTTGATATGGCGAGTTATTACTACATATCCAGAAGTTGATTTTCTGTCGTCTAAGTCGCCAGCCCAGTCAAGACGTGTATCTCCATTTTCATTATGAGATGTTTAAAGCTTTGAGAAGTGACAATGGAACGCAATATTGTAATAGCAGAATGAAGAACATTTTCCTTAAATGCGGAATTCAAAGTTCCAGGTACACGAGCAACTGAAGTACTAAGCCTAATACATTCAGACCTCTGTGGACCTATGGAAGTTCCGTCATTCAATTGGTCGAGGTATTTGTTAATTTTCATTGACGATTATACCAGAAAAGTATTTGTCTATTTTATTAAAAATAAATCAGAAGTAACGGACAAATTTTTAGAGTTTTCAAAATATGTTGAAAATCAAACTGGCAAAAGAATTCTAAATGTGATGTAGACAGTTATAAAGCCAGGCTGGTTATAAAAGGCTACACTCAACGGTATGGAATCGATTACGAAGAAACATTTTCTCCGGTAGTTCGGTATTCATCGATACGTTTACTCTTAAGCTTGGGAGTGCAATATAATTTGGATATCGATCAAATGGAGTGTGGGAACAGCTTTCCTTCAGAGTGAAATAAGTGAGGAAATATATATGAAGTTACCTGAAGGATGGAGTGGACACAAGAACATGGTATGCAAACTAAATAAATCGTTATATGGGCTTTAGCAAGCAAGTAGAATTTGGAACCAAAAGCTGGACCGAACAATTATAGAGAAAACAAGATGCCTTTTAATCGAATCCAGTTTAACAACGAATTTTTGGGCAGAAGCGGCAAATGCAGCAGTGTTGTATTTAATAAATCGTACACCCTGCAAAACATTGAACAATATTGAAAAGTTCGTTCGACATCGAGGGCCAGGCAGTTAATTAATAAACTATTTTTGTTTTAATTGATAAAATTTGAAATATTCCCAATTTGAGGCTTAATTGAAAACTTTTAAAATTTTTTAATTCAATTTTCGTTTTTCTTGAATGATTTTCGTTTTTATTTTTTTTTTTCTTCTGTGCTAAAAACGAAATAGATTCAAATAATTACATTCATTTGGTCGGTACGTTACAGCAGAAAGACATACACGTACTGATTTTAGATAAATGAAACTTGTCTCTATCTCGTTTAATTTAAGAAGGATTATGCATTCTCTTCAGGAAATCACTTTCAAAAGCTAAAGTCTGTGAAAGTCTTCAAAATACATATATTTGAAGTTACAAACATTATGATGAACTTAAGTGCATACTTACAAATGTACTTCTATAAATCGACATATACCTTCTTTAAATGTGTGAGTGTTAAAAACATTTCCACATAAATGAATGAAAAGCAAAAAACATTAGAAGGAATAAAAGACCAGAATGAGAAAATTTTTTCATTGTATTAAATGCAAAATAAAAACAAACCAAACACTATTTATTTTTCTGTGTAAAACGAAAAGAGAAAAATAAATAAATGTGTGGCAAAAGCAACAGCTACAAAAAACACATAAATTACAATTTGTTCAAATAGATAAGCGTAGAGAAATTATGTTAAATTACAATTAATAATACTCATACGCCTCATATGTTGCGAAAAATATTAATCATACGTTGTGAGGTGAAGTCATCAAGTAGTCGTCGTCGTCGTATCTCAATTAGTTTCAACACAATTCACATAATTCATTTAAGTAGAAATTTTGTTCTAAATGAGGTCAACTGACATTTCTGAGAGTTAGAGGGCTAGAACATTTTCTAAAAATTGTAAAATGAGAAGTGTGATTTTTTCTAGGTAAATGAGAATGGATATACGAGTATGTACTTATAAGTGATATTTTAATTGTTATCTTTAATTGACCTTAACGAATCAGATTTAGTTCTATCTGTATTTAGCTGTCATATGTGGAAATAGGCCAGACAATTTCTTGTTGTACACTTTTAAGTATGTTATTTTTCACCAATATTGATCAAAAATATATGTTATGAAAGGTATTTTTGTCTAGATATGCACAATACACTTTTTGTCTGGAAACCCGATTGCAAAACTGGTTACAAACAAACCCGATTACGAAACAAGTGGTAGAATTTCGGCTACTGGGCGGGATTTAAGTACATATACATATATAAATCGTCCTTTAATCCTGATATTAAATTACTTGAGAAACAATTTCAATAGAAAATTAATAAAACAAAAATTAATCTGCACCTTAAGAAAAAATTTCCTACAACTGTGAAATTGAACACACAATAACATCTTATCCATTTTAATTTACTGCCATTAAACTGGAATTAAAGTCTGCGAAATAATTTAAAGAAAAATTTAATGATGACATAAATAACATCGATGCTGACTTGTACCGTCTATTCACCCATTAAATCATGCGATTACGTAGCAAAAGATGACAAACAACAGAAGTTGATAATGTTTTTATATCTAAAATGTTTTTGCATGTGAAACAGACACCAACAAACAAATAATAAAATTTTACTTACTGCTAATAACAAATTATGTACACATCCGATTTTTTTTTCAGATGCCATAGAAAAAACATCAAAAGTCAAAATGTAAAATAAACTGATCACTTTTTGATGGTTTGAAACAAAGGCAAAAAGACATGTATTAGTCTTATACTCATTTGAATAAAACCACAACATTTGTCATTTACAAATGTAAGTGTGTGTGCATATATTTCACATATGTATTTGCACGTTTGGCTACATGTGTTGGAATGCAGACATATGTTTAAATAATTTTATATTAGCGGCACTCATCTACGAATTCCCTTCCTGTGCAGCTTTAAAACCACATAAAATTGCTGAACCCTGTGTGTCACAGCGCTGCTACATTTGTCACATTTATTTCCAAAGGAATGCAAAAATAATGATGTGACATCATGACAAAACAACACATAAATAATTTTTACTCTCGACACTCGTATTTGCAACAGAATAGAAGCAAAAAAAAAAAATTAAAAAAAAAATAAGAAAAAACAAAAGATGTAAATATTACAATTTTCTGTTTCTTCGTTGGTCTTTTTGAATTATATTTTGAATGAAAATGACATTAAAAAAGAAACGAAAATGTTAGCACAGTTAATGGTTTAATGGTTTTTAAAAACAATAATATTTACACATGAAATTATTTGACTGTACGAGGACATTTAAAAGTGTATTTGTAAGTTTGAATTCAATTTCGTATTTGTATAAAGTAAAGCGAAACTTATTGCCAATCGTGCATGTGCATGTGTCGTGCATGTGCACTCAACCTTATTTATCTTCACTTATTTTGGCGGGCATATTTTACGTTTCTTTACTCTCATATCGTGCATGAATGTCACCATGTCATTTGACACACATTGTGACCTGACGCTTACACACTTTCGATTGGACTTTATCGTGCGTGTTTTTGATGTGTAAACATCTATACGCTAGGGGGTAAAATTAATTTTCACAATACAATCACAAATTTTTGGTGAGATGTGAGATTTTGATAACACGGTGTAAGCTGTGTATGAGTGTATTAGTGTAATCACACGGACAACAAGAAGTACCGAGAAACTTAACAGCTGCATAGAAATACACTAACACCATCTAGTGCGCAATAATATAAACACTAGATGGCGCAATAGGAGCTACTAATTTTCCCTAACATATAATTATGCTAGCGCTGTACAGTTCGAAAACCATTGCTGTATAATAACTACATGCTCTACATTTTAGTAAACAGCTGAAAAAATGTTTCATTACTACATGTTTACACATCTCCCCTGTGATCGGACTCACATAATTTTTTTTGTTGTTGAGTATGACAAATATTAAACAATTGTGGCGATGTACTAAAAGTTCAGGCACAAGATTGTTAATTTTTTTTGCGTCTTTTAGGTTTTTTGTTAGCGAAAAAACTATTGAAAATTCATAATAGAAGTTTCAGTAAATAACAAACGTTATAAAAAAATATAGGGTGTTTTTTTTAGAGTGCACAACTTGAAGTTGGCATCACTGCTTTATTTGATAGTTGCTTTTTGTTAGAGCAACGTGTGCAAATTGTTGAAATTTTTAATAAAAATTATTGTTCTATTCGTCAAACTCATTGTGCAGCGGGCGCTACAGTTGATTTACTTAAATAAACTTTTGAAAAAAGAAATAATTTCACGTAATGGCGCAATTAATTGGCCACCAAGATCGTGTGATTTAACCCCATTAGATTATTTTCTTTGGGGTCATGCTAAGTCACTTGTCTACGTCGATAAACCACAAACAATTAAACACCTGGAAATCAACATTAAAAGAGTTTTCGGTGAAATACGGCCGCGAATACTGCGACAAGTTGTTGAAAATTTGTGTTCCAGATTGCGCCTTCTACGCACCAGCAGTGGCGGTCACATGGCAGAAATCATATTTAAACATTAATTTCATAAAATTTTCTTTCCAATAAAGCTCGGTTCATTGATATTAAAAATATATTGCCTTGTTTTATTATGATTTAAACTTGTGTCACTCTATAAAAAACACCCTTTAAATAAAAATCAGGTATACCATTTTTTTTTTTTGGTAAATCCCCTTATCATGTTGGGAAATGATAGAGTTAATGCGAAGAATAATAAAAAAAATTTTAAATAAAAATCCCGCAAATTCTCAGAGAAATTAACTAAATCCCAAAAATGGGATTATTTAGAATTTTCGTGATTATATTTATTTTTTCGTATGTTTGGCCATACGATATTTTTGGTTTTTTAATATATAATATAAATTTGTTGATTGCAGCTTTGGGATGAGATAAAAGCGTATATTTGTGAAAAAAAAAAAATTTATATTTCGAAACGATCTTTAATAACGAAAATTTCGAAGAATAATATGTTTCTGTGCTATAGTTCATAGTGCTATTTTTATTATATTTTTATATTATTTTTATTATAATTTCGAAATACACTTCTTGAACAAGAGTTTTCCTTTTTTCATAAAATAATATCGAGATGATGATTAAAACTCTCAAAAAAAGAAATTTTACAGTTTTAGTTATCAATATTTTTAGCTAAAAATTTGCACTTAGGTAGAAAACTATAAAGATAATGTGAGAAAAATTAAACTAAAATTTTTGCTTAAAATCCCCCAATTCCCAAAGAAATTTTGAAAAATTCCAAAAATGGGATTTTTTAGTTTTCTACTGTATTTTTCGCCAGGAACAAATAATATTTTTGGAAATATGTACATAAAAGCATAATAAGCCTTTAGGAGACATCATAAATTTTTTGGTTGTAACTTAGTAATTTAAGGTCACAGGCCAGGCACGTCTATTTAACACCAGAGGAACTACAATAGAGCTCTAAAATTAACAAAATACTTATTAGCAGAGTCAATATCTAACCTCTCTACCAAATCCCTTTCTGCCTACTTCTGGCAAAATACATTGCATTAGTAGGGGTAATCCCCTGAGTGCTGGTCCTAAAAAAATGTTTTCTTGTAAATATTAAACATTTCTTCTAATTTCTTCGATCTTTTATTAAATTTATTTTCAGTCTGATTTTCCCGAGTTAAAGATCCACTTTTTTGTTTTTTTATAAAAAATAACAATAACAATCTTTATTTTTAAAAACCAATATTTCGCTACCAAACAATGGGTAGCTTCTTCAGGGTTATATTACGTTAATATTTATATGAAAAAATGTTTTTTTTTTTTGGAAAATCAGACTGAAAAAAAAAAAAAAAAAAAAAAAAAAAGTAAATATTAAACTATAAAGAAAAGAATGAATGCCACAATTTACATACTTCATGCACACTTTTCTTGAAAGCTGTAAAACTTTTGATTTATAGTCGTCGATAATATGAAAACTCATCAATGAGAATAAAAAATGAAGAGAAGACTAAAAACTGCAACAAAATCATGAAAAAAAAAAATTAAAGTATCTCCAATTCAGTGACGATAGAAAAGAGTCACTAAAAGTCACTTTGTGTCATTTAAAGAATTTTTATACATAAATGACATAAAATGGTTGGATTTTCTTTTCAAAAAAATAATTCTAATAAATCAAATTTTCTCCAATAAGAAGCACATAAGAAGAAATAGAATAAAATTTTTAAAAAATCTTTTACAATATTATCGTGATTCATAATTGATTGTATGCTTTTTTTACATCAGCGGTATAATTGATTTTTATGATTGTTTGAATAGTAAATGTATGTACACTCAACGCGAAAAGCACACAATATATTTTCATTTATTTTGTGAATAAATGTAAGAATGTATTCACACATACACTTAAATGCTATTATTTTTATGTATGTATGGACATGTACACGAGTACAATTTACATGCAAGACTTTCTGTAGTTGGCAAAAAACAAAACAAATCATCTAAATTTCCATAGAAGTTAGTGTTGCCATTTTTTGTCTGAATGTGTGTAAATATTACCATTATTTACTTGTTTCGTTTCTTCTTTTTTTTGTTATTGTTGCTGCTGTTGTTGTTGTATTTGTCTTTCCCTAACTACTTTTCTTCTTTGAAGACAAACATTTTTCACAAATTAAATGAAAACACTTAATGTTTGCACTGCGCGGTATTTATACAGAGTAACTAAGAAAAAAATGTTGGACCTGAGCATCAAACAACTAAAAAGGAATTGTATGTGATGACGCTTGTTTTTGCGATACCACTTTAAAAAGTATTAAAAGGTAATATTTTGTTTTTTTTTTTTTTTTGTTTTTAACAATGCAGGTATTATTTGTTTTCTTTGTGGAATAGTGTATTTGCTACACAGTAAATTTACACAAAGGAATCCCAACAAGGTTTTTTTTTTTGTAGCGATCATAAGTGAATGAATTGTCTATTTTAACAAAATGAAAACTTCTAAATGTTTGTCTTTGCTAAACATTTTTTAATGCGGTTTTTTCACGAAAAATTCGTGTTTTTTTATAATTTTGGTGTTAAAAGCTTAAAAGTAAATCAATGGAAACAATTCAAAGTGCTGACAAATTTTAATAGAAAAGATATACTGCATCTGTAGAAAAATTTTTCACAGCATCTGTTAGCCCTGATCGTGCTTGCAATTGTCAGCATTTCAATTTTGCTTATACTAAATGAATTTAGTTTAACTTTAATTTCGAAATTAATTACGAACCCAGCAAAATCTTACATGACAAGAAAGTGGTTTAATCATGTGTTTGAGCGACTACGAACTGGTCCGATTTCGGTGAAACAAGCATGATTTTAACACAGGCGTGACATTGGAGAACATGTGTTTGTGCACCAATTTCAATAAAAAGCAACTTCAGAACGCATGAACTAAACCAATGCAAAATCGATGATTTAGATACGTTTTTTCATTGGTAAAATCAATCAGACAGATATTTTGCATATGAAATAATTGGTGAAATGAATGGGTTTTTCAGGAGTTCGACAATGACAATTATAATGAAATCTATGAATACATTAAGAACGAATTATAAAAAAATACATTCTTAAGAAGTCATGAAAAATCACTTCACTTAGAACCCATTCAATTTTATTTTGCTGGGAAAAATTCGGTACTTTATTTGGGTAATATATAATCCGCACAAAACCATAAATGTGAAAATAAGGCCAAATTCCTATCCAAAAAATTTCGGCCGTAGAAAGTACTGACATGAAAAAAAAGGACCAAGTTCTTGATACATAGGTACAATTCCATCTCATTTCTAGACAACCTATAAGCTTGCCAATTTTTTTTTGCCTTTCTAATATGGAAAAGAATTCTTGGAAAAATATTGGCAAGCTTATATGTTGCCTAGAAATGAGATGGTATTGTACCTATCAAAAACTTGGTCCTTATTTTGATTTCAGTACTTTTTACGGCCGAAATTTTTTGGATAGGAACTTGGCCTTATTTTCACATTAATTTTTTTGTGCGGATCTCACTTCTTTTTTCTAAGCTGTTTTTGTATAAATATTTATATGTATTGCTTATCAGGGACTACCTGTGTACCTTTGCCTTATACAAAGAAGGGGCACCCTAGTCTCCCCAGTGAGGACCAACCTGTGTCAAAATTTCAGCTTTCTAGCTATACTTTAAGTGTCCCATACAAAGTAGGGGCACCCTAGGCCCCCTCCTGGTGGAAAGTACCCGTTTTTAGATTTTTCTGGTTAATTTCTCACCAAGACCTACCTGGGTACCAAGTTTAAGCTCTCTAGCTATACTGTGCCCAATAATATTGATGAGTCAGTGAGGCAGTGAATGAGTGAGTCAGTGAGTGAATATGTACTAAAATATGGACTTTTCACACCTTAATATCTCGGGAATATTTTACGGTAGAACTTTCAAATTTGACCTCTGAGGTCACCTCTATGTGGAGACCTTATGTTTTAAGTTTCATTATATTGTGATCAAGAGGAGCAAAGTTATGAGGGGGTAAGAACAGCTCGAATGGTTTCGGGTAAATATACGTACGCACTGTGTGGCCGAACTTGGTCTGACGCACTACCGTGCTCCTAGATACTTTCTTTTAATTTTTATAAAGTCTGCTGGATCGTTAATGGCAGTACAGAAACACCTCATGGGATGCTCAGTATCGTATCCAGGATTTAATTTCTTTAAACAGCATGTCATTCTTAGGCGAATAAATATAAAGTGGTTTCGACAACACAGGTGATTAATTATATTCATTCACTTTCGATGCTCATATTTTGATCTTCATTCCTTTTTTTTTTTTTTTTACATCCCAGATAGACATTTTTAAGGCAAATTCTGACGAGAACACCTTGTTTTGAATTCGCCTTAATTTATTCTATTCCATTAATCAAGGTAAATTCATAACACGTCGTCTCAATTGATCAGGTGATTATTTTCGCTTTGTTCCGCCTCTTGTATATGAGAACCAATTACTTTGTCAAATGCTTTGTTGACAAATAGCTTGGTACATTTTTCGACAAAGTAAGTAGAGGTTTTTCGAAGCGTATTGAGGCGAACCAACCGGTTATTAATTCGCCATGTGTATTAATCTAATTTTGTTTATTTAGGAAAAGTTATGGATTTAAAAACTTAGTGCAAATAAAACATTTTCAATTGAACAAAACATTTTCGTGTGATAATTTTCCTGAATAACATTAAGTTCTTTGTTGCCCACTTTCAAGAGTCATCGCGAAATGAAGCTGGTTATCTACATTTTTAATGACATATCCAGTACACCCACTACACCGTGCATAACTTTTATAATACGCGTGACTGTCCCATGTGAATTTGCCAAATGACAACCTGTGAAAAGAACAAAAATTACAACTAGAAAATCGTGCTTCAAAAAATTCATTAAAATTAATTTAAAAGAAGTTTTAATTGCTTTAACTTGCAAAAATATTATTAAACAAGAAAAACTGTGTTGAACAAAACAGATGTCAAGTACATAAGTAGTTTGTAGCTTTTAATCAAATTTTAAAAAATTTGTTTTCACAGACATTTTTATTAAAGATGCTAACGAATATAATTTTAAATCTAGTTTGTTACATATTGTGATAAACGAACGTCTGTCTAATCGATCATAATATGAAAAAAAAATTGTATTTTCAAAAAAGAGTTAGTCCCTTTCTATATTAAGGTAATGATATGTACCTGTACATACACACATACATATGGACGTACATGTAAATATTATTAAATTTACTATTTATTCGTAAGTGGCATGACAAATTTTATTCAAAATTTTTTGATTTATTTATTCCTTCGGGAAATTAAGAAAATGATGAGTTGTTAATTTAGTTTAAAAGAAAAAAAAACATTATTGAATTATTCGTCAGCTAAGAAATTGTAATGTTATAAATGAATTATATGACCAATTAGATTTCTTAATTTAAGAAAATTTTTCATTAAGGGATTTTATTAAAAATAAATTGAATTTTTAGTTGACTAATTTATTGTTGTTGCGATAAATGTTTGTACTTAGTACTTTTTACAATCAATAGTACTTCAACTATTTGCCAACTTGTTTCATTTATTGTCTCTTTTAATAAGATTAAATCAATTCAAATTTTGAAATGACTTTATAATAATACACAAGAGAGAGATTAGAAAATAGATTAAGTACCATAAGCGTTATTATGTTTAGCTCATGAATTGAAAGCACAATAATGTGCACTCAAACATTCAAGATACACTGACTTGCTCATGCACACTGATATATTTTACTATTGCAAGATTTGCTTTCAATGCAAATGCAACAAAAAGCAAATACATACATTGACGTGAAATTATAATTTTAGAAACGAGGTAAGTGATAATATTACCTTGTAAATTTGCAACACGATGTGAAAATTTTCTAATAAACAAATGAAAAGGTTTCTTCATCAAATTGCTCTCAAGTGTTAAGTTTCAGAGAGCCGATATAAATAACGATTTTTTTGTTGGCCCTCTTTTCCGATATAATCAGGTGCTTGTATCCTTTTAGTAATTTTAAAATTTGTACAATTTTTTGTGGAATTTTTTGAATAAAGCAGTCCAATTGAGCAAACTTTAGTAACGAAATGAGTTAAATTAAATACATTTGTAACATTTCTACAATTTGCTTAAATTAATGCGCACAATCATGTTAAACGTATTTAAAGTAATCATGGTCCTTCAAATTAAAAACTAATAAAACTTAAAAAACTTCTCGTACCAACCTCGTTATTACTAATGTATTTTTGTATTTATTTGCTTAACAATTACTTGTTGTATTCAGATAACAGTGTAAAATACTTTAGATACTGCCACATGAAATAAGTGGGCCTTAATAAGGGCTTTTCCCAATGATGAGAATTCATATGGGCGGTATTCAGTGTTTGTTGCAAAAGATATTATAAAAGTGTAAATGCAATATATTTTAGCTTTTTTTATTAAAACTAACTGCAACGGTGTTTTGTCCCCCCAGGGGTACGTTTTGTCATATTAATGATATCCACACCTTGGTGCTGTGCCTACTGGGGAAGAGGGTAATTGTTTTTTTCAGACATTACATTTTGGCAATTACCCATAAACCTTTGATGTTGCTACCCAATCTCTGATATAACAGAACAGCGGATGTATGTATAAGGAAGGTAAAGAAAGTAGGTAATTTATGTTAGTCTGGGTGAAGGTGAAACTGCACGTAAGGTCTGCCTCAAGACCAAAGTCGATAGAAAATTAATCCCTAGAAGTTCTCTTTCGGGGCTTGATCAGTAACCACTGCAGAGTGTCTACTGTGGGATAGAGAGCGTCGTTCTATCGAGATGTTGCGGCGTGCATATCTGTTCTCTTGAGGAGTGATATGCTTTTGGCATATTCCATTTCCTTGCGAATGATTATGCTGGCACCATCGCAATACCCTCATTGGTGGCATGATTCCGTGACCAGATATTGGCGAGTTCTTCTTCGACAGTACACCTGTACAGTTTAATAAAAATTTCATATTGTTTATTTCTGGTTGCGTATGAGCACTATTTTCCTATTAAATAAGTATACGCTTAAGTAGTTGTATTTATGCATCTTCCAAATATGCAGCGTTGTCAACTTGGTGCGTTTCGCACCTTTTTTGTTGCTTTTCTAAATGTTTTGTGCGAAAAATATCTGAGTTGGTGCGTGGTGCGCTTTTTCTTTAATTTTGGTGCGTTTTTTTTAATTTTGGGTGGCTCCAAATCATAACACAATTTTTTGTTTCAGTATGAGAAAAAAGAATTTTGTACAAAAAATACAACTGTTTCAATACCATTTCATTCAATTTGTGTACAATTTTTACACTCAATTTTACAGACCATAATAAGAGCAACCATTAATGATGTTTAAGAGGTACCAAAACACATTTACAAAAACCGTTAAACCGTCTTGTTGTTATAGATAATATGTAACATTTCATTACAAGAAATTTGTTGCCCCTTTTAGATTTTCAGAGTACATAATTGTTTTTTGTCGTAAAAGTTGTTGTCAAGTCTGTTAAAGAGCTTAGCAAAAACAAAGTATTCTTGAGACTTGCGATCATTGTTCGTTTTTTATAAAATGCATAAAAAATTCGTTTATATAAAGGGTTGTAACACTAAAATTAATAAAATTTATATTTACCAAAAGAAATATTTAAAGTTAGTATCAAGAATGGAGTCTAAAAAAGGAGATTATGAGCGAAATACAAAAGGATTTGGGAATCACAATGTGAGTTTAAGCAATGGATTCGGCCTTGACCAAATAATAACACAAAAGCAAGATGTTTTTATTGCAAATGAGATATCACGCTTAAATATCCAACCTTGTTCGGCATGCTGGAACACGGAAACACATTGTAGCTTTAAGTCCATCTAGCTACAACCGAAATCAACAACCATCATTGTACAAAATGTTTTATCCCATTGCAAATATGATATCATGCCATTAGCAGTACAATTTGAATCCGATGTCGAAATGTTATCTAAAATTGAAAAAGGGTGGAGAATGATTCACATCATGCATTGGCACAATATTATATCAACATTAGAATTTTGGACTAAAGTTAAATGTTGTAAAGACGCAAAATTAATTCAACAAAAATTTTCAATAAGAAAAAATCTGAACTTGGTGCGTTTTTTGTTAAATGGCGCGTTTTTTTCTCCATTTGGGTGCCTTTTGAAATTTCAAAGTTGACAACGCTGCAAATATGTTATTAAATTTTAAAGCATATTTTTGGGAACCATGAAAACTAAACCCCAAGTAAAATAAAGAAAAATGGCAATAAACAAGTAATTGGCATAAAAAAGAAAAAGTTGCTAAATTAATTAAAAATATTTTGTTGTTTAAGAGTTTAAAGGGTGTGTGAGTTTATTGGCAGCAACGCGATGTGAAAAAAAGCTGCAACATTAAAGTGGTAGGATATAAATTAAAAGAGGTCCTACTCTGTGATCGCCTGGTAATTTTTTCCTCTGAATACGCACTATTTGTTCAAACGTATGTATGTATGTATGTATATAAGATATTTAAAAGCTGACAACCACAATCTTTCACAACTCCACTAGTTACTCGCACATAATCGTTCTGAAACTCAAAGATATACTATTTAAATATGCTGCAGACCGTATAGTGTGTTTACTTGTGTATTTAATGCTAAGTACTTCTAGTTTTAAGTGGTAAAATATACAGACAAGTGTTAAATTTACAAAAGCAAACAAACAAAAAAATATTTGATTAGAAGTTATTTAATATTTAAAATCATGTTACTTGCCGACTAAGTTGAACAGTGTATGTATGTATGTATATCCTCATGAAAACTCACAAATATTAAATTTACCCATCAAATACCCAACAAACACTCAGATTTAATATCAAATTGAAAATAAAACAATTGTCGGATTGATAAATACATTTACTTGTAACTTATTTTCATCAGTCAATTGTAAAATAATAAGGAATACAAATAAAGCTATAAACACATAGACCACAGCGAGCAGCAGGCAGCAATGTAGTTGATTATTTTGACGACAGCAAGGCAGGTTGTTGTCTATGCTACTTTTGCTGTTGCTGCCAAATTAGACTAATTTCTATTTTCATAAGCAGCAATAAGCTGATACAAAGCTGCCAATATAATATAAATGTTACGGCAATGAGAACTTAAAATAACATAACAAAATTAAAATAAATAAATAAATTGATGTGCTTTTATATTTTTACTCGATATTATAACGTTTTAAGCTGGTAATTTCATTTTTATTCTTGTGAAATAATTATGTGGTAGCTCTGAAATATGTAGTAAAACAAATATTGAAAAATAACATCGAAATTTCAAATTCATTTGTCAGCTGCTGTCGTTCTCAAAATATTTCAGTAGGCAACTACATGGCAGCAATTGCAGCCAACTGCATTTGAATTCTGCTGTGGTCTATGTGTTTATAGCTTAAAGTAAAAATTTTGTTTCTTAAGTTCTTATCATTTCGTTCTATATGCGCTTTTTTATCATTCTACATATAATTTTGTTGTATAAACCAGTATAAGGAAACGGGCGACAAAATCGTCCGTATTCCCGATGTTATTTTTTTAAAGTTCATACAGAAATTATCGAAACGCTTGAAAAAACTGTCACGCAACCAAACTACAGTAATTTTGTTTTGTAAAAAAATACAGTTAAAAAAAATTTAAACACCTTCCAATGAGCGCAATCAGTATATTGAGCTCTCTTCTCTTTTGCTCCTTTAAAATTTCTACAATTCTGCAACAATCGTTCATAGAAAAAGTATCTTATTGTTGTTGTTGTTGTTATAACAGCTCTGATGCTGTTGGTAACGGGAGTTTTTGCCTGAAAATATTGGAGTGGGAATAATTGAGAATATGTTAATTATATTAATTAGTGTCATTGGGTGGATTTGGGGTTGGGAGTTGGAGAATCCTTGCCACCTCAGTTGGTCTTAGCCATAGGTCTATTGGGCTAAGGGATGTTGCGCTATTGGGGAAGTTGTGCTCAACTGCTCAGTATTGTGCGGGCTCTGGAGACAATTTGGGCATCTGTTTATAGTCCATACTGGTGCAGCATAGTTTAAGGGGGAACGACCGATGGCTTTATACGTCGTTACGAGTACCTCTTTAGTCATGCCCCAGGAGAGCTTTCAGGACTTTGTTCCGGGCTTTCACTTTCTGGCTGATATATGTGTATCTTATTGTTGTTGTTTGCGGTGTAAGCGGAAGTGGTTATCGCGTTGACTACTAAGCAATTTCTCGAATGTACATTAGTGTTGCATTGTATTAATTGTTGTCGGACTCTTGAAGTGAGGAAGGTATAGCACTGGTCCGGCAGCAACTGATACTGTTCCAAGCTAATGTACACAACATCGCCTTCCTTTTCCGATTTTTTTTAGCTTCCATACACGAGTAATACGTGTGCATGTTTTGGTAACAACTTTAAATGTTTATATCTCATAGCCGAACAGATTTTAAATTTTATTCAATATCGTCATATTGACGCTGAGATTTATAACATTTGGATTATTCACACCGTAGTCGTATCAGTCATATTGTCATAATGTCTTATTATTTTACAATAGTTTAAAAAAAATGTTGTTGTGCTTCAAGTAGAGTATCCATTTATTTGACGCTTCGTTCAGTTCGAGTAAGGAATTAACCGATTTTGGGATTTTAAAATTCATCGATTAGTCGAGTAAGTGTTTTAAATTTTTCGAATAATTCAAATAATTCAAAAAATTTTCAAGTAACTGTATCCAAAATAAGAAATATACATACGTATGCGCTTGATTTGATACTTTTATTATATTAATAAACGAAAAAAAAGTAACAATAAAACAAAAATGTAGTTAAAAAAAAACAATAAAATAACAATTCATTTGTACTACGTATAAAGTCCTAAAACTAATAGTATGCATATAAAAAATTATGTTTGATGAAAAAAAAAATTGTACTTGTTAACGAGACTTCAATCAAATTTTTAGTCTTTTAAGAACTTTTAATGTTATTTATTTGTTGCGTTTTAACAATATCTAAATGCATTTTGATTAAGAACTTTATTATTCTATAATTAAAAAAATATTGGAAATAAAGAAAATAAATGATTAGTTTCTTTCTTGGTTACGTTTTTGGCCACAAATATTTGATAAATGTGAACGTAGCTTTAGAAATAAATTATTCATTTTCCTCGATTAATTGACATCAATTGTTCAAATTATTCGTTAATCGAATTTAACTTTTTTCATTATTCGATCAAATAATGGAAAAACTTTACTCCAGCTTCACGCATAAAAGTCATATAATAATAAGACTTTTTAAGGTATGTTTATGGTTTGCCATAAAATAACAGTAGGAACCTTAGTCGATTAGACATAGCACGCTAAATTATGACTGGCTGTTTACACTTGTCATACTATGGTGTGCTATTATTTTATGACACATGATTTTAATACTACATTGTGAATACCCCAATTGTTTACAACTTATTTTTCGCTTTAAATAGTGAGTCATATACATATTTGTAATTTGAGAATATCATTTCATATCAATTCGATAAAACATTGTTTCTCGAATATTTATATTCAAATCATTGTGAAAAGTGATAAAGTCATCGTAATTGAAATCATTTACTTAGTGTTTGCTGGGTAGACTCTATGCTTTTAAGCCTTGTATAGAATATGACATGCATTTCAGATCAAGTTTTATAAAACTTTTATAAATCTCCATAAATTTTAATAGTTGACTAAAAGATTTCTATCATTTTTACAAAGTTAAAAATATTTTTGGTTGTCTTTCGAGGAATGTTGTTAACTGTTTGGGGGGGGGGGGGGGCATATATTACCACAATGCTACAAAAGCTACTTTGATAGTTTGACCACAGCAGAATAAATGGAAAACAAGCTGGACTAAAGTGCCATTTTGGCTTTTATCATTTTATTTATTTATAAAAAAAAAAAAAAATATATACTAATGAGCAGCAAAATTTTAAAAATAAAAATATGAATTAATGCAGTCAAAGTATAATTTGACTATAAATGACACAAAAAGGAACCAAGTGTACTAAAATAAAAGTAGTCTTGCGACTTTCGATTTAATTTATTGCAAATAGAAATGTTACTTGAAGCAATTGAAATGTGTATTCCTAAGACTGCTGCCATTGAAAAATAATTTAAAATACCGAATTATTTGGGATAAGTTTTGATAAAATTTTTATTGATTTATATATATTTCCCAGAGCTGTAAAAGAATGATTCTTTTCTAAATGAAACTGAGAATCATTCATGCATCGAATTAAAACTTTTTTAATGCATTCATTGTGGCCAAAAAATGAATGGACTCAAAGTATAAATGCATTCATCATGGAAAACAAACTTTTAATTTAATGCATTCTACAAAATAATGAATTTAGTTAAGTGAATTCGTCTTGAATTAAATATATTGCATCCATTAAAATCATATAAATAAAAAATGGAATGCATTATCGATGATTTAAGGGAAAGGATTAGTAATTCATTTTTTATTCACTTCTATAGTTGGGATAAAAATTCCAAAAATTACCTCTTTATCTCATACGTTCTTCCTTAAATTTTTATAATTATGGTACTTAATTGATTGATTTTTTTATTCATGCATTTTGACAGTATGCCGCGTGGAACACCTAACAGAATAGTGGCCTTTAGATGGAGTTTGTTGACACATAATTTTTGATAATAGCAATTGGATTCAAACTTTTGGACAAGTTTCTAAATCGTACAACAGTTTTTATTCTATGGTGCTAATCAAAATTATAACAGTGAATCACAAATGACTTGCAATTCCTTTCTCTTAAATCATCGATAATACATTCCAATTTTAATTCAATTCTTTTTTAAGACTTTGTTTCGTGTTGCACTCATTCACACGTTAATTCAAGTAAGTTTTCAAGTGATGTCAATGCACACAAGAAGTTTTAATTCATGAGGAATTTTTTTCGTATTCCAAGTCAATTCATATTTTGAGCAAAATGAGTTAATTAAATTTTCTTAATTCATTGTGATTTATATATCAGATTTGAGTCATTCTTTTACGGCTCTGATATTTACATGCTTTTTTATGCTTTAAAATAAGTGCTAAAAACAATTTTGTAAATATGAATCCTATATTTAAGAGTTGAATTATCTTTTGGATATTATTTGCGGAAAACTTTGTTAAATCAAAAAGACATTTAGAATTTTTTTGGTGGCATTCAATCAATATGGATTTTTTTTTTTTTTTTTTAATAGATGTAATCGCTAAGTTAAGAGTTTTGTGTAGTTTGAATTCGGCCAGTTAAGAAGTCCTAGTGTACAGTCATGAACATTTTTATAGTCATCACGACTGCTATTCCGAAAACATATACTTTGAGGTTTTGCTAAACTGAGCAGCATTTTATCGGAAAGCATGAAAATATTTTGTCATGAAGGCAATTTACAATTAAAAAATTTCCATTACAAAAATCCATTTTTATCTTTGAAAAAAGTACAAGTCTTTATTTGTATTTTTACGCATTAATTTATTTGTTGTTGCATTTTGAATTGAGGAAAATTGTTGCTATCAAACAAAACATCACTTGCAGATGGATCAAATAGCGAAACCTAATGACGATGACAAAATGAGAATGGCAGTAAGTCCTTTGTTTTGTCATCTATCACCTACTGGTAACCAGAAAATGAAAATATGTTACAATCCACATGTAGATGCTTTAGTCTAAAGCAAAAATCTTTTTATTATTTAGTTACAACATACTTGTGTATGTATCTACTATTCGTATTTAGAATCTGGCTTTAACATACTCGCTCGCACTTATCATCTGACATACGGAAATTCTGTCATTACTTTGACTGAAACAAACAAAGCGCTGCAGGCTTAAAAACCGTCCAAATACAAACAGATTGAAAACTATTTCATGTTCAATTAGCAGCACATTCTTTTATTTTTGTAGTACGACTATTTGAATACTTGTTTGACAGCAGCAAACATTAGTTAATGCCACATGCACCAGCAGTAGCAGCAGCACATAGAATTGAATTGAATAGAGTCACATTCAAGTGTTGGTCCAAAACGTCGCTGTTCATACGAGTACATCAATTGAATGCAATCGAATGGAATATGTGGTATAACTGTGATGACGATGATGGCTGGAAGTATTCAAATAACCTCACGCATCTGTATCAATATTTTAAGTTAAAGATCAAAGATATGTTCACATATAATTTTGTATCATTCATATGTTTGTATGCACGTATATTTTGTATTATTGTATTAGTAGGTTCGAAAGTTTATTTTATAAAAATGTTTATATGAGAGAGCAGTTTTAAAAGTTGTGGTAGATGAACATGTAAAATATTAGAGAAACATTTAAGACAAGAATAGGCAAGATGAATTTCTGTTATAGACTTTGTGGACATATTATGCAACCGATTTTTATCAAAATTGTACCAAATTGAATATATTTCATCACACTTCTTAAAAAAAAAAACAAAATGCAACAAAAACATGTGTGCGTTTTTCTCCAACTGGGTTTGCAAAGAAAATAACAACAATAACACATTATTTTTTCTATATTTTGATGTGACAGAATTTTAGAAATGTTAAAAAAATAGATGAGAAATCAGACCAATTTGAGTTGGCTCATTGAAAGGTGTTTTGTTTTTGCATTTAACTTTTCGTCTTTATTTTTCAATATAAGTTTGCGAATTCATGCAAATGTATCATTAACTATTGAAAGTGGTAGTTTTTGTAAATGGTGTTTTTTATAGAGTGACACAAGTTTAAATCGTAATAAAACAAGGAAATATATTTTTAATATCAATGAAATGGGCTTTATTGGAAGAAACATTTTATGAAAATTATGTTGAAATATGATTTGTGCCATGTGGCCACCACGGCTGGCGCGTACAGGGCGCAATCTGGAATACCAATTTTCAACAACTTTTCGCATTATTTGCGGCCGTATTTTGCCGATGGTCATTTCCAAGTGTTCAATTGTTTGTAGTTTATCGACGTAGACAAGTGACTTAAGATAACCCTAAAGAAAATAATTTAATGGGGTTAAATTACACGATCTCGGTGGTCAATTAATTGGGCCATTATGTGAAATTATATTTTCATCAAAATTTTCTTTGAGTTTGACAAATAGAACAATTATTTTATTTAAAAAATTTCAACGATTTGCACGCGTTACTCTGGTTTAAGTCGATTCATAATGAAATTTCAAAGCAAACTATACAAAAAGCAACTATCAGCTGTTAAATGAGTGCTCAAACAAAGCAGTGATGCCAACTCAAAGTTGTAACACTCTTTAAAAAAACACCCCATATACTGTGTGACAGTTTTTAAGACATTTTGATAACGTTTGGATAATTGCTCTGTGCAGATTAAAAAAATTATTTACATATTTTCTTTATGAACATTAAAAAATTCTCTGCATCTAGAATATGGATGATTGTGTCGTCCATTGGCTATACTCAGTTTTAAAAATTTCATACAATACACTTTTATGGGATATGACCCATAGACTGAAGAGCTTATCGGTTGAAATATTTCATAAAAATTCTGCACGCAATGTTTTATGTAGAGTGCTTTACAGATTTTATAAATTCATCAAAAATTTTACAAAATTTGTTATACGAATGCACTGTAACGATGTGAAAATGAGAGAGAAATTTTAGCCAAAGTAAATTCCTGTTTTAAACTTTCAATACACTCACGGACGCAGTAAATCACCAGACCAGCAATTGGGGAAAAAATTCAACATTATTGTCACGAGTAAGATAATAAAACTCAGGAGCACAAACATCGTTTATTATACTACGAGTATGTTCACACGGACAGCAATTATAGAGGTTCGCGCTCTCATTCTTGGTTCGCGGGCCAACCTTGATTGAACCTACATGTTTCGCCATACAAAATTTTGAGAGCGAACCTACGTGTTTCATTCTGAACCTTGTTGCGAACCCGTATAATTTACTATCATCTCTAATTTTGATAACAAATTATCGCTAGTTTATCTGAACTAGTTGTCCAAAATTATTTTAACAAAGAAAAACATGTGATAAGTGGTAAAATTTAATAAGAACATTGAACAAATATTAAGCATATATTTATATTTATGTAAATAATTATATGAAATGAAAAAGCAATAAATATTTAATCGTATTTTTAACGGGAAAATAATGTCGAAGTACGAACCAATCTAGAATATGTCGTGTGAACACATGGGTTCGCCATAGAGGTTCATAGAGCGAACCTAGTGTTTCAGTTCGTCGTGTGAACATAGTATTAATCGCGCTTTCAAATATAAATTTTATAGAAGAATATTTGATAACTTTATTTGATGAAATGTAAGATCTCCCAAGGAGTCGGTAGCTTTAGTCAAACGCAGTTTTGGGCAAATGTTTTCTATATTTTCAGCTTGTCCTCGTATGTAAAGATATTTCCGTGTATTCATTATTATTTCTGAAGTGATTTAAATATTTTGTTTTTCATTTATGAATATTTTAGCCCTAGAGTTAAATTAATTATTATATCTATTCATCTATTCAACTGTTTCATTTCTCATGTATGGAGGCTAATTAAATGCCCTTACACACAAACACACACACGCACACATAGGCACAAATATACTTTCTATTATTACTAATTTTTTTTTTTTGTATAATCAAAAATTTTTCCCTTGATAAAAAAGTCCATCAAAAGTAATATGTGGCGTTAACTTGATCACAACTGAGTTGGGTGGTACTTTTTGACAATTTTATTGCCTCGAAATCATTAAAAGACTAAAATATGCCAATTGAATTGTTTGTAGTATTTGACTGTTTTCAACCGACTTCAAAAAAGGAGGGGGTTTTTCGTTCATTTTTTCTAAATAGTGTTTGTGAACATATAAATCAATCAATTGTGAACCGATTGTTTTTTTTTGCTTGAAAGGTTTTTGCTTGTGGTTTGGTTGCATAAATATTTTTGCTTTTATACAATGTTTTGTTGATTCAATAGGGCGGCAAGTTGTTCCTCTAAAATATTGATTATCGGATAACTCCTCCATTTATGGATCGATTTTTCAAATTCCTGTTTTGTTTGAACGAGTTCTGGGACCAACACCATAATTTTAAATGTTAACTATCGGATAAATTAGTTATTTATGGACCCATTTCAATATTTTTATTGTTTCCTTAAAAGGTTTTCTTGTTTGTTTTTTCCGTTGATAAAAAAGTCCATCAAAAGTAATTTGTGGCGTTAACTCAGTTGGGGGTAGTTTTTGACAATTTTATTGCCTTGAAATCATTAAAAGACAAAAATATGTCAATCGAATTGCAATGTTTGACTATTTTCAACCGACTTGCGAAAAGGAGAGGGTTTTTCGTTAATTTTTTTAAATAGTGTTTGTGAAAACATAAATCAACCAATTGTGTACCGATATTTTTTTTTTTTTTTGCAGAGTTTTGCTCGTAGTTTGGTTTCATAAATTTTTTTGATCCCATAAAAGTTTTTTGGTAAATTGTTTGGGGCGGCAAGTTGTACCTCTAAAATATTGATTATCGAATAAATCCTCCATTTTTCAATTAATGGACCGTTTTTCAATATTACCGTTTTTTCTTTTTGAGTGAGTTCTGGGACTTACACCATAATTTTAAATATAACCGATCATATAAATTAGTTAATTATAGACGGATTTCAAGATTTTTGTTGTTGTCTTAAAAGGTTTTCTTGTGTGGTGTTTGTTGGATATAAAGAAGGACAAGTTGCACTCTCAATATATTTATTTCTATCTAACTGCAACATCTATGGAGCAATATTGAGAATGCTTGCTGGCAGTTTGTGCCCTACAAAATATTGACTAATAAAAAACATCCGCTATTTTTAAACCGATTCAAAAATTTTATATTTAAGAAGGCATTATTTAGAAGGCATTATTTACTGTCTTATATTAAAATTTAAACAAAACTATTTCTTTTCTTAGCCAGTAATAAACAAGATAAATAAATCATTTTAGATTAGCTGCTAGATTCATTATATAAATTGTTTGCTTTCTTTTCTATTTAACTAAAGTATTAAAGATTATTAACAAAAAGCGTCTGCTGAAATTAATTCTTAATGAATAAATAGTAAATAAATTCTCAGTTCTGTTCTTTACTTTCAAATGACCTAATTTCTGCCGAATCCTTCAACTCAGTGCACATATTAACACCTTATGAAAATCACTGTACTTCTTTGATGTGTGAAATTAATTATATTGATAATTTATCATTTCTGGTCAGGTTCATAGAATTGCAGTCACTGGACGTTAATTGATTAATTATCTTAACCCGTTTAGGGCGTTCCTTTTTAACACTGGATTTTAAGGCACCCAATACAGAAAAATAATAGTTTCTTTTTTATTAAAGAAAAATTTTTTTAAATCCAAATAAAACACTTATGAACTTCGTTTCCGCCGCACTGTTTTAAAATACATAAATTTTTAAGATCTCGCCAGGTTTACAATGTTATCTTATTTTGATTATGCATTAAAGAACAAGGCTCTGCTTTTATTTCTGGCTACTAAATTATAAACATCCGGAAACACCGTGCACCGTACAAACAACATGACCACAGCGTCAACTGCAACATCAAACAATTCTTATTGTGTTACTCTTTATATGATTCAGAAAATTTCTATGTAATATTTTTAATACCATTTACTGCTAATAAAATTATTTACAATTTAAATTGTTTGTTTTTATTTTAAATCTCTTAAGAAAACTGATTTGTTTTCTCTCATTTCCGCAAAGAAAAATCCAAAATTAATTTACTTACAAGAGCTGGAAATCCATAAAAGAAAATAAATAAATAAATTTTTAAAACACTTTACATTTAGTACGTTTGGCAAGAAAACAAACCACTTACAAATATATACACACAAACACACACACACATGCCCATAAAATACTTGGACTTGCAAAGTTGTAGTTCTACTCATTTAAAATTAATTTCATTTATTTGTTTCTGAGTGTGTTTCTTTTTTCTTTCTATTTTTTTATTTCCCATTTTATTTTTTAGTTCTTTTGCTTAAAACTTTATCAATTTAATATGTTGTCTCAAGATGTGATCTGAGCAATTTCCTTTAAACAAATTGCGAATGCTTCGGAGCATTCAAGCCATTAACTTGTTTTCAAATAGTCCGTCCGACAGTTCTCCGTCTGTCCGTACTTAAAACATTTTGCAATGCCATGAAGAAGATAATGAAAAAGACAAAAAAAAACAAAAAATGCAAAAGAATACTTGCAGCAAATTCGACCACATGTTGATAGTTTTTAACCTGCTTAAGCTTTTTGCAAATGTGTTGCACGTAGTGAATGAATTGAATGCAACAAAAAAAAAAAAATAAAAATGAGCAAACGAATGAGCGAACAATATTTACACTTTTTTTTTTTTAATTTTTCCAAAGAAAAAAAACAAACATACAAATGAACATGAATGAATGTTTATTTGTTCGTTAAGGCACTTCTTGGCATTTGCAATATACAAAAGGACTCCTCCACTCAAGTGTTGAGTAAAAGCAACACTCACACACATACACACACACCAGCAGCATGTAAAGAATTTAGATTTGACTTGCATACAAATTACCAAATGAGTTGATACGAAAAATTGTAACCATCTACACGTAACAAAAAAAAAATATAAAAAGAAAAAAAAAAGAAAATCCAAGAAATGTATGAGAAAAATCATACGTGTTGGTTACTTGGGTGGTCAGTTAGAACAGATCGATCGGAACAGGAAATGAAGTTGCAATAAAATGTTTTAAAATAATTTTGATTACGACTCTCTGTGTTGTGTGTGTGTATGTGTGTTTTTGTTTTACTATGGCAGGTATTTATACCCATTAGTATTTTTCTCATCTTTATATGATTGTTGGGAATTATGTAATTGTCTTCTTAATAATTGTTATGGTTATTAGAAAATCCATTATGCATTTTGTTTCTATTCAATAGTTTTTAGAATGAATAGTTTTGCAGTTCTATTGAATATAAGAAATTGCTAAATTTAATGTCTCAATTAGCAATTTGATTTTATTACAAAGTATTGTTTTAAAAATGCTTTCTTTTTTTAAGAATCTTTGCTTATATTTATGATTAATAAAAAATTTTTTGGATTTATCGCTATGCCGGTAAAGAATGGAAGGATTTGACGACTGGTTCTCATCATGTTTAATTATTTACAATAAGAAAAATATGATTTAATTCATTATTTCAAAAGTCTGAGTCTATATGAAATGAGTTTTTGTGAAGACCAAATTGTTGAAGCGCTGAAGTTAAAACAAGAAAATTCATTGAGAAAGACAGTAAATTTTTTTTCTTCCTAAAATTTATTTGGAAGGATTAAAAAGGAACTCCCCTGTTACCTTTTCTTGTTGTATCCTCATTAGTCCACAGCTGTTTATTGCATGTAGTTTTTGTTTAAACTTTTACACATTAATTAGCATCAATAGCTGCAGTTTCTTTCACTTTTTGTTTGCCTAAAAAGGCTGCCTCATGTAACTCTTGTAAAAACATAATTAACAAGGAATTTCCAAAAAAAAAAAAAAACAAAATATAAATTCAAAAATTTTCTCATTTTTCATTTAGGTTCATGAAGAAAAATTTTCCAACAATTGCAACAAAATGATGAAGAATAAGGAATGAAACACCAACTTACGCGAAAAGTTAAGAAAAAACTAAAAGTTTTTTTTCAATCCTGTATTTTTACAACACTTTTCTTTTTATGATGGAAAAATGTTAACAAAGTATTTTTTTTTAGATATATTTTTACACAACATGATGTTCTTTACTTTTTAACATTTTAATTAATAAGTCGTTTGAATAGTATGTATTTCAGTATGTATTAATGTATGTATGTAAAAAAAGGATATGTCTAGTTAAGAAGATAATGAAAGAGTTGGCAATAAAATATAAGAAATAAAAACTTACAGCGAATTAACTGCATGCGAAGTGAATAATTAACTACAATTTATAGAAAATTTATGACATTTTAATCTTTAATTGATTAAATTCTTTGTTTCTAAATATTTAAAATTTATCACACTCGACTTATGACCAGAAAAAAATAATTTCATTTATTTTATATAAAAACTAGATGATCCGGCAAACGTTGTTTTGCCATACAAAATATTTCTAGTGCATATTTTGGATGTTATATAAAAAATAGCGAATGTATTGCAAGTGTGTGACGATGACCGCCGATGAAAAAAAAATACCAAACAATAATTTTGTTTTTATATTATTATTATTACGAATAAACGTAATTATTATTTGAACTTATATTGATTTACATATGAAAAGTAATATTATCAGGCTCAAGTTCAGTTTTATTGAATTAATGAAAATTCAAAATTACTAAGAGTTTTTTTGTGTTGGAAAATATTATTATTTATATCCAATCAGTTTTTAGCAGAACGTATCAGTACTGATTTCAAGGCCGCTACACCTCTCATCAGCGTTCAATTGTCCATCTTTACAGTTTTCGCAAAGTGGATACTAATTGAGAAGAATATCAACTATTTAACCAGTTTTCAACAGAAATAGAATATGAGAATTAATTTTTAATTCAATTTTTATTCTACAATGAAACAGTGCTGGTTAGTACGAAATTCCCTCATTACTGTTTGGAACTAATAATCAACACAAACTCATAGTCCGTTATCATCAAAGTATTCTACTTTGTTTTTTAACGTTTTTGTTGTTTTTACTCTATATTAGGGAAATTCACATATTACTGTGACCCCTGTTATTAGGGTATTTATAGCTCGTGCCCAAGCGGAATTAATATTTTTATATTATTATTATTACGCATAAACGTAATTAATTTTTGAACTTATATTGATTTACATATGAAAAGTAATATTATCAGGCTCAAGTTCAATTTTGTTTTGTTTGAAATACGAACGACGACGATTCTCCTGTATGAGGCGGACATAGCGCCATCTGTTGGGTTAATAGTTTAGTAAATACAGGAATTGCCTCCTCCCACCCCTCCTCATGCCCCTAGTGGTTTAAAATATACTTTAGAACCTAATCTCATACCTACCAAATATGCATAAAAAAATTTTATGAAAATCCGTCGAGCCGTTTCGAAGGAGTACGATAACAAACATCACGACATGAGAATTTAATATATTAGATTAATTTTGGTTTTTTCATTTGTTTATATATTCCGAAAAATTGATATGGGATAATTTTTTTTTTTGCTATTTCGTTCACTTTTTTGAGTATGTATTATTAATTTAGTGGAGTTTTGTCAAAATCGGTTGAATAATGTGGCCATAGAATCTGTAACAAAAAATGGTCTTGCATTTTAATAAAGCGAGATCGTGTTGCTTGTGTAAAAATCGAGGATGTTCGTGACTATTGTGAACTCTTTTGATTAGTCCTTTAACCAATCAAGATGCAAATACGTAAGCATTTATAATTTGCTTTTCTTTTACGATGCTTAATTCTCGTTTAGTTTTTGAAAAATAATACAGATATTAAAAATATTCAAAAATCCATTTGATGATCTTCAAAAATAATTTTTTAATCATATTAAATTACATAATTTCGCATTTTTAGAAGAGTTTGCTATAGCCAGTGCTTACTGTAAGTCAATAAATAATTTATGTTACAATTTTCTGCAATAAATTTCCAATTTTTTTTTTATTTCAACTACACTTTAATTTAGCACCGCTACATACTGTTGCACTCTTGCAATCTTTTTATTTATGCCGATCACATTTAATATATGAAAAATAACGATTAAAATTGCATGGAATAGACCATAATGAGACACAGTTACTCCAGGCAGCTAAACAAACCAATTCTCAATTTGAATTTTTATCATCTTTTTTTATATCATTGAAAATGTCTGCATTTATTTCTATTTTACAGTTTCTTTGTGTGTCTTATTTCATCTATAAATATTTAATAGGCCGAAAAACAATTACAATTACTCTTACATACACTTAAGATGAAAATTACATGTCTTGTGGGATTGTTAAATCACCCTCTTAAATCAACAAATTGTTTATTTTTACACTTCTCGTACATTAAAATATTTATAAATTTATAGACATTTTGAGTAATTTTTATTTGCAATAAGATAAATTGTATTCAATTTGTTTCTTGTTTTTATATGTATGTGCATACATATATGTATTTCCTCTGTATGTGTGTGTTTGGTTAAAATGAAAATGTTGCTTTTGAAGATTGTTTATTTATTAGATGGTAATGAAATTTTCACGTAATTTTTTTGTTTGCTTCATTTTTCTTTTTGTTGCAGGGAGGAGTATTGCAGATTTTGACAATTGAAAAAGGAATTTGTTTGTAATTCAATTATAAAATTATTGAATAAAGGAAATGTAAGATAATGAAAGGATGCGTGCAATTCTTACTCAACTCGTCATTCCTTAAAAATTATTATGTTCGTTTCTTAAAAATCTAGTAACACTTTTTTTTGCTTATTCGATTTTCAAGTTTAGCTTGCAATTAAACTACATCACGTATTCGGCCCCACCGCGATGTCGACCGATCGATTATGCAGAAAGTGTAAACGAAAAACAATTGATTTTACGACCTTCCAGTGAACAATTAATTGGTTAAATAAAATCGGTTATTAAAGAAACATAAGTTAGTTTTTATACGTCTAGAAATCCAGCAAATATTTACAGTAACTTTTTCTAGAAAAAAAAAAACGTAATTTTGTTTTTCAATTTCCGTACTGCCTCTTTAATAATATACCTGCATGTTGTAACAAAATCGAAATATTTATTTTTACCTGCATCTCAACTCTACTGGTTGGTCTTTTGTAAATGGAACCAATTCATATTCATGTTCATTTCAATGAATATTTATTATTAATTTTCATTACGAAAATTACAAATCCCTAAAGTTGCATATAGTGTTCATTCGTTACTCTTGATATTGCTGGAATATTGCTTTGTTGTAATATTGGCAACATTAACAACAAATATTTGTATAAATGAAAATGAACTAAGAGATTAAGAAAAAAAAAAGAATAAAGTCTGAAATTGGAAATGAAGTTATACCGGTTATTGGGCCAAATAACAATCACATTTTATTTTATTACCAAGTTATTGTTATATTTATATAAATATAAATGTACGTATGTGTAAGTATTTGTGTGTTTGAGGAGAAATTCCATATTGTGGCGCTAAGAAATTGAGAGGCCGTCTGTGATTATTAGGCTTTTTTTGATTTACACTCAAATTTTAGTTTTACACAAACGAAGCACTTTGTTTCAAAAATTGTCATACATTCGATTATCTTCCGTTTCATGGACTTGAGGAAAAGAATATGGTTGGGGTGATTATAGTAAAGAAACCGTATATTATTGAATAATTACTATATTTGTCTCTGTATGACCAACACAAAGGAATACTTATTTTCTATTTTTCATTCAGCTAAATTGGTTGCCGTTTAAACATAACCAATAATAATATTCTATCATAGTATGGTTGTGTAAGCCATATTTTGCTGGCAATGTATTGCATTCTGTATTCTGAAAAGTAATAAGTAAAAACTGTTTGAGGACACATGAGCAATACGGCAAATAAAATTTTAAAACATCGCAAGTGTTCGAACAGAGCCTATTTAATTCAAACCCCATTTAAATTAGTTAGCGATCTTGCCAGCTTGCTGTATCATCACCTAGAATATCGACAACAACATGTAACCATATTATTTTGTCTATTTGAAGACAAGAAGAACGAATGATTTAAGTGTAAAAATTGTATGAAAAGCATTTGATTTTTTCTTACTGATTTTCATACAAAATTTAGTTTTAAATCATTCGTACGTCTTATGGAGGCAGCACTAAACGTACAATATTATCGCTCATATTGTCCTTAACAAAAAACCAACACAAGACAAATTGTAGGACATTGGCGGTCATATCTTCGTCAACAAAATATCAATTGAACACAAATCATAACACATTTCAGCTCATCTTGCCTTCGACAAAGTCAATTGAAAGCACATCGAAGGTCATTGAGACTCATGTTCTCCCTGAGGGTGAGTGATTAAAGACAAAATAAAAGACATTGTGAATTTTTTATACCGAACAAAGTTAATTAGAGGGAAATCATTGGACACTGTCGATAATTTTGCTTTTATCTGATATTTAGTGAAGCGATCTTTTAAAACAATTTTTCATTATATTTCTTGTATTCTGTTTTGAAAAAAAATAACAATATTATCGCTCTAACTAGCTGGTGTAGCAACCTCGAATTATTTTCCCAATTATTCTCCTCCCTTTTTAAAATCGCTTAAATTTATATTAATTTAAACTTTAGCCGAAATAATAAGTTTCAGCACATTGTCGCTCATATTGTCCTTAACTATTTTGCTAAATAAGAAACACACTGTTTTTTAAATTATTTAAAAAAAATGGATTGAGGACAAAAATACCGAAAAATACACCAGGCACAAGGTCTACGTGCCTTCTTCTAAATAAGGCCAATAAGAAAGGCTTCCTCAGTTGTTCTTTTTACCACTGACAATAGGCATACACACACACACACGTATTGTTATGTATGTGTGCATGAATTGTATTTTATTTTATTAATTTTCTATAATACAATATGCCCCCATATGCATTGCAAAATGAAGGGGGAGAAAAACGACAACAACAAATCAAGCCACAATTCTACTCTTGATAATAATAATAATAAAATGTCTGCATCCCATTCTTGCCACCCTGATGATCTTCCCCCCTTGTTAATGTGTGTTTTGTAATTTTGCAACATAATATAATTCGCATATCTAATAATGGTGACTGTTGTTATTGTTAATATTACCTGTTTCATTTGTAATTTGTTTTTTTTTTCTTTATTATTTTTCTTTAGTTGTAAATTTATGAAATTTAAAAAATTCTCTTTTGAATAAAAACATTTCCATAAGGGTGCATATTAATTTTTATGATGAAGTCAACCCTGAAACGAAATTGGAAGAGGGGTTTAGACTTTAAAGCGTGTTTTAATAGATTTTGCAAAAATTTATTGCAATTTAAAAGGAAATTTATAATCAGATTTATCTTTAAGGGCATTTTGCATTTTTTATTTAAATTTCTTATAGACCTTTCCTATAGAATTTGCAAGAAATTAAAAAAAAAATACATATAAATTACATCTTAAAAAATACCATTTGAATGTAGTAGAATGTAGAGGCATCCTGTATTTTTCCGCTGACAGAATTCATGATGTGTCTTTTTTTAATGTTCCTAAAAAACTCGTTATAAAAATTAAATTTTTTAACCATTTCCCTGTTAAAAGCTTCTGGACTAGCAGAATTAGACTGAGGAAATCCATTTTAAATTTTAAAGCTCCTTTACATTCTGCCTCATTAATAAACTGATTTATAATGAAATATTTTTGGAGTAATATTCATAAGTAATGTACCTATGAGAAGTAATATTATTTAGGCTCAAGTTCAGTTTTATTGAATTAATGAAAATTCAAAATTACTAAGAGTTTTTTTATGTTGAAAAATATTATTATTTAAATCTAATCAGTTCTTAGCAGAACGTATCAGTACCGATTTCAAGGCCGCTACACATCTCATCAGCGTTCAATTCCGTCCATCTTTACAATTTTCGTAAAGTGGATACTAATTGGGAAGAATATAAACTACGAGTATTTAACCAGTTTTCAACAGATATAGAATACGATAATTAATTTTTAATTCATTTTTTATTCTACATATTGAAACAATTCTGTTTAGTAAGAAATTCCCCATCACTGGTTGGATTTTGAATTTTCATTAATTCAATAAAACTGAACGTGAGCCTAAATAATATTACTTCTCATAGGTACATCAATATAAGTTCGTATAATAATTACGTTTATTCGTAATAATATATATAAAAAAAGACGTGTGGCACTCGGGGACTGCCGCGGTAAAGCTATTGCAATTTCAATTTCAGCTTTCTAGCTATACTGGAAGTGCCCCATACAAAGAACGGGCACCGTAGTCCCCCCAGGTAAAAAGTTTCTTACCTTAGTATCACAAAGTCTTAGCAAAGACACAAACTTTAGCAAAGACACCAACCACCTTCGAGAATTCCCAAAAACTTGGACAAAAATCTCCTTAAAATCCCAGAAATCCCAGAAAACTACCCGGGGAAAGTGTAAGCACTGGACGGGAGCTCCCAAAAACTTGGATAAAAATCCTCTCGAAATTCCAGAAATTCGGGAAATTTCCCGGGAAATGTGGCAACACTGGAATTTTAAAATATTTCCAAAGCGGCAACACTGTATAGTCATCATACATAGACTATACAAAAAAGAAGTTTTCACTTCAAAAAACAAAAAACAAAAGACTTAAGACACAAACTTAGTGTCAGGTTTTTCGTTCCAAAAACAAAAGGCTTGAGAAACAAACGTTTCAAAATTTCTTGATTCGGTCGCCTAAAATCCCGCGGTAGAAGCTATGCAATATAGCTTAAAAATATATTAATTCATAAGTAATTTTAATTTTAAAAAAGCTTTGAATAATTAAATCGTTATTCTGAAAAAAGAAATTCCATTATATTTCGATAATTTTTATGCTTAAGAAAATTAAGTTTAATATAGACCACTTTATAATTGGCTGAAAACCAACTTAACTCGACTTATGATGCTGCCAAGCATTAAATTATCACAAGGGTATGATTACAAATAGTTTCTCACATTAAAAAAATAACTTGACAGCAATCAATATTTTTTTTAAACTTTTTCTCAAACCGCAAATTACAACTTATTATTTTAATGTCCTTGAGGTATAAATAAGTTTTAAAGAAAAATAAATGGGGGAAAATATATAAATTTTTTCACCATCTGGTCAGTGCTATGCCTCATCAAATAATCAATCATTAGATAAATATTATTTTAACAAAAAAAAACTAAACAAACAAAAGAAAAAAATTTATAAAAAATGGTCACAAAACTGACATCAAATGTTTTTACACCTTGACATTGTGACCACCTTCTAAAACAAACAGCAAAGAGAGAAATTGACACAAAAACATCAACAATAAGAGCAAAAAAAATAGCAAATGTAACCATAAATGACATGCGGCAATAAAAAAGCAATCGCCATCACAAACACAGACTCGTACATACATTCTTACAAAGTCAATAGATAAATGTTGGCACAAAGGAGACATTTCAATTTTGAACTGTCAAATATTTTCCACCATGGCAAAACGAATAATAATCAATGACAGATCGGCAGGCAAACACAAAGAGAAAATACACAAGCAACGTAACTGCCTCAAGGGATGACGAATAAATAAATATGGAAGGCAGCTGGTTAATGGAGTTGTAAAAATATTTTAAAAATTTCAATTTTATTTTTAAAAGTATGTGTTTGCTTTTAAGTTTTCTTTGAAAAATAAGGTTTGGTAAATATATTTTCGCTTCATGCAGTGTTGCATTAAATTTAAGCAAAAAAGTTTTATAAACACACCAGATTTTAAAAAAGAAAATAGATATTCTAAGAAATTAATTCCCATTCATAAATATTTAACTTTAAAAACATATAATTATTTTATTACAAAATACAGTCATTAAAAAAAAACTTTCAAACAAGCAGGTTTCAAGAGGAGTACATGGAATAGTTGCCTGTAAAACGTACACACATATAAACAAATAATTGTATGCACAAAGTTATTAAACTGCAAACTCATTGTCCTGGTTCACACACATCAGGTTTTCTTGTGACAATTTTTCTTTTTCATTTATGTACGTTAGAATTTGTAGCTGTTTCAAATTAGGTATTGAATATTAAATAAAATATTATCACCCATTTACACAATAAATAAAGTTTTCTATTGTGAAGTAAATTTTACCAAGTGTGCACAGGGACTTTGAAAATAAAACAAACCAACATTCACTCATGTAATCTTTCACAAATGTGTAGGAAACATACACACACACACATCTCATCTCATCTCATCTCATGACGACTACTGACCAGTTGATGAATGTTGTTGTTAAGGAGTGAATATATGAGAGAGAATGATAGAAGAAGCAATAACCAGTTGACAAATGCATTCATAGTTTTATTTGGCTGGCGTACATGACGTTTGTGGCATTAGGAGGACACGTGTGATGTGACAATCACACTTTGGCACATTTCACATCAAACAGAATACAATAATTTAATTTCAGCACCCAATTACAACATGGGTTAATTTGTCGTATTTTAAGCTTTTAAATCTCAAAGTGAAATTAAATGTCTAAATTTCATTCAGGTATGAGTTTAACACTTCCAATCACACACACACACACATATATACTTATATGACATGCAAACATCTAAATGCATACATACAGTCCATATAGAATTCTCACATACGACTGTTTAATAGTGAATATTCAATTGACACATTACATTCGATTGGCAACAGTGGTGTTAGTTAGCGTTCTATTGCGTCGCAAGTAAAATTTTAGAAAACTTTATCACAATTTTGAAAAGTGTTTTATAAAGAAGAGTATTTGTAATGGAAAAATATATTAATTAGTTGAAGATTTATTTAATTTAATAATTTTACCTTTGGCGATATTGTACCTATCAAGAACTTGGTCCTTATTTTGGCTCAGTAATTTTTCGGCTTGCAAATACTGGAAGTGCGAATTAAACGCTAAACTATTTGATATTACATGCCACTCGGAGACCAAAAAACATATTAGTGCTATAAAATGTATAGCTAACACAAAAAAACTGCCTTACATACCAGTAAGTATGAAGACGCAGCAGCAGCAGGCATCGTTGTGCATGTTTTTAGCTGTTCATAGTTCAATATCAACAATTGATCATTTGGGAGAACTGTGTAAAAATAAATTTGACTGCGTATCTTTAAAAATGCATAGAACAAAGTGCGCCGGCATAATCAAAAATGGTCTTTCCCCTCATTTTAATAAAGAATTATGTGACGATATTGGAAATGGATATTTTAGTATATCAATTGACGAATCAAGTGACATTGCTTTAACAAAAATTTTAGGTAAGTACATTGTCAAAATATTGTGTCCAATTGCAATGAAATTTGTTTAAATAATAATTTTTTTCTTTAGGCTTGGCAGTAATATATTTCAGCAAAACAAAGAATAAAATTGTTGCCACTTTTTTGGGTATTGAAGTGCTAGAAAGTGGGGCATCAGAGTCTATAGTTGCTGGTGTTAAGAACATTCTTCTGAAATTAAATTTAAACATACAAAAACTGGTCGGAATAGGAACTGATAATGCGAATGTAATGGTAGGTAAAAACAAAAGTGTCCATGTTGCCCTAAAGAAGGAAGTTCCACATTTGATTTTGGTAAAGTGTGTATGTCACTCACTCCAGCTTGCAGTTAATCAATCACTTAAAGAATTCCTGCCCGAAAATTTAGAGTTTCTTGTTTACGAGACCTACAGTTGGTTTTCTAAGAGTTCAAGCAGGCAAATTGCATACAGAAATCTATATAGACAATTAAATGAAAAGGTATAAGGTTGAAATTTTTAAACAAGCTTAATAACAATAATAATTTTTTGTAGGAGCCTTTAAAAATTCCAAAAACGTCAGACACACGATGGTTATCCATTGAAATGTCAGTTTCACGAATATTAACGCAATGGGATGAATTTCAACTGCATTTTGAAACAACCACTATTGATGAAAAATGTCATAAGGCAAAAATATTAAGCGAACTCTATAACGATAATGTAACCTATTTGTACTTGGTATTCTTAAAGCCAATTTTACACGAGGTCCAATTGGTAAACAAAATATTTCAAGGCCACGATAACGATCCAACTCGCCTATTAAGAGAGGTTTCGTTGCTTATGAACTTTTTGAAAAGAAATGTTATAGCTGATGACAATATCGCTGTTTTATTTGCGGATTTTGAAGATTTTATAACATACTCATGTAGCCTTGGGCACGAATTTGAAACTGCAATTAATAACTTTAAAACATTGGGATACATAAAAAAGAAGAAAGAGAGTCAAATCAGGAACGACTGTGTTAACTTTGTAGTAAGCTTAATTGGTCAACTAAAACAAAGGTTAGTATTGGCATTTGCACACGTAAATAAATGATAAAAAAATGTATATTAAAAATTGTTTGTTTCAGATTACCCGACAATATTAAAGTGCTGCAAAATATAGAATATTTTTCTGTACAAAATATTTTACGGTCTTCTAAAGAAAGTATTTTACCAATACTAGATTTATTTAAAGTTGAAAATTAAATATCTTCAAAAATTCAACAACAGTATTCAAATATGCAGTATTTAAAATGGAATAATACAAACAATACAATTGCTTTTTGGGCTGAAGTATTTGAATACAAAGATGCTGGTGGAATTACAAAATTTAAAGAAATTTCTGATTTTGTTGCCAAATTATTATCGCTTCCATGGTCAAATGCAGAAGTAGAGAGAGTATTCAGCCAAATAAATCTTGTCAAGACTAAAATAAGAAACAAGCTCCATTTAACAACAGTTAATTCCATTTTATCAATAAGGTAAATATTTTTTTTAAATATTTATACACCATATTTAATTTAAATATTATTTTTATAGGTTTGGATTAAAAAGAATAGACTGTTGTTGCTACGACTATGAAGTCCCTGAATGTTATTTAAAACTTATTGGCACAAGCGACGTCTATGACCAAAACAACAATGATGTTGAGGAGGATGATCTCATTTTATAAATAAAAAGTTCCTACATATGTATCTATTTAGTTTTTGATTTGTTGTACCTGAAGAATAATTTTTTTGTTAAATACCTTTTTTGTATTAATTTCTTTTTATTTACTTTAAAAACTCTTACCAAACTGCTGTACAAAATAAAATACAAATAAACGTCTTGGTTTTGAATTATATTTATGGTTTTATGTGCCATATGACGTAGTCGATTTTTAGCTAGTTTTTAGCAATTTTTTTAGCTATTTTTTAGCTATTTTTTAGCTATTTTTTTGTTTACATTTAGCCATTTTTGGTGAAGCAATTCTGGCATCACTGGTGGGGAGACCTTATGTTTTAAGTTTCACTATATTATGATCACGAGGAGCAAAGTTATGAGCGGGGTAAAAACAGCTCGAATGGTTTCGTGTAAATATACACACCGTGTGGACGAACTTGGCCTTGCGCACTACCGTGCGCCTAGATAAAACCACCTTGTGCTTAATATTATTATTACAAAAATTAATTTTATTTTTAATTTGTCGATTTCTGGTTGCGTTCACCATTTATGAAGCTTGCCGATTTTCCTAACTATGACAAATTTTTTCGTTTTGGCGATTGTTTTACTTTTGGGAAAAAGTTTCATATGGAGATATTTTATGTTTCTTGTTTTTTTGCGATTTTTTTAAGTTAAAATATTTTTCTTTGGCGATAATGTTTCGATTGATACATGTTTTCGTTTTGGGATTTTATAGTCTTAATGGTGTTTTTCGGCTGGCATTCAGACGAGTTTTCAAGCTGAGAATCTTTGCAATTATTATTATTTTTTGACAGTATATTTCTAGCTATGAATTTTATTTGTGATTTGACGTTTTTTTTTTTTTTTTGATTTGGCAATTATTTCAGTTTTAGCAATTTTTTCAGTTCTAGCGATTTTTGCAGTTCTAACGATTTTTACCTTTTGCGAGTTTTTCCAGTTAATAATTTTTTTCTTGCATACTATTTTTCGATACGTTTTTAGTTAGTAGTCAATCGTTTTATTTTTGTTTAATGTTTTTTTTTCCTTTTCGAATTTATTTTTTTTTATAATATTTTTTGCCATTGCAGTTTATTTCATTTTTTAATTTAACAATTTTAACAAATTTTAATTAAATGTAAATCAAATTTGTCATCCTGAAATTTCTTCTTCACAAACTACAGTTTACACTTTTACACACATTCAATCATGTTTGATATAATATAAAATTATATGTCTGTACAAATGGTTTCAAACACAAACTATAGATACATACGTACATACAAATATATACTCATATCGTTCATACATAGATACCAATCGATTTGAGTAGACATTTACTGTCAGGCTATTTTAAAGTACTAGATAGTTCAAACGAAATATGACAACCACAAAACCAAATGACACCATCATACATTGATCCTTCTTTCTCCATTTGTCCTTAACTTCTTTTAAAATGAGCTAATTTTACAGATGTAATGGTGCCGGGCAATAATGTCATATATCGGCTTGCATAAACAAGCACACGCACGTTGAATCATGAATATCTTTATTACTAAATATTCAAAAACTTGAAATATATGTTTGTATATACATACATACACATGTGTGTATGTTAGCAATTGTATATGCTGGAATGCAAATTAGATTGTCATTTTCAAGACACCTGAGACTTCCAAATTTTGTATCAAAGTAGCAAAGTATTTGGAGAATGTCATTAAATTAAGTTTTATGCTTGCAATTAAGTGCAAGAAAAATTATTGTGTTTTTTATCAATTAATAATTCAATTAAATTGTAGAATTTTAATAATTAAATTTCAATTAAATATTTAGCTAAAATTTAAGCAAAAAGAAAAGTTTTAGAGAAATATGGGCAATTGTTATTTCATTTTCTTTTCTTTCAATTTTGAACGATTTGTAACCAAGTTCTGCCATTATGACCAACAGCTTTTCTTTTTCTAACTAATTATCTCATATGGAATATCGACTTTATTTAACTTTTAATTTAATATCTTTATTACAGTGGGCAAAACCAAACGTTAGTAAATCACAAAAAAAAAACGCAAAACAAATAATAAAATTCTCAAAAATCCATTTGAAAGAGGTTCTCTACAAAACTATGAAATATGATTTCAGCAATTTTTCCTAAAGGCAACACATTTGTACATACATATACAAAATCATATCCCTTATTTATGTGTTTTCTATCTCACGAAAAAAAAAGAAACAACAAGAAACATAAGCATACAATAATGTAGAGACTTTTATCTAATCTATAAATCTAAATGTTTTGTAAAGATTTGTTAAACAAACATCAGCCTATTGTTCATTTTAAAAATACGAGTTTCCAGTAAAAGATTTATTACCGGTATTTTAAAGTATTTATTACGCTGAATAAACAATGAATGAATCAATGAACGAATGAATGAATGACTGAACGAAAGAATAAGTACAAAGACGAGGATGATGATGACATTGACAAAGGATTGAAATAATTATTTATTTCTGGCAACAAGTAAATAAAACTTGCTGTAAGAAAACATTTGTTAAAGGAAATTTTTGCAAGGAAAAATAAATAAATAAAAAATAAATAAAAAAATCTAGAAACTTAAGGAGCAAAAAATAAATTTGAAATATTAAATTTTTACAATATTTTATATCATATTTTTATTTAAGTACAGAAATTCTATTTTGTAGTTTTTCTAAAGAGGGTTCTGAGGGTTCAGCTGTAAATTTCTTTTTTATTATCGTTCGTAATTAAAAGTTCGTATCTATGAAATATGGGTGATGGTGGTGTTGGCTGAAGGTGTTAGCGAGTTGTGTACTAGGCAAACAATTACTTAGGACCTGAGTTCGATCCCTGATAAGAGCAAATCATCAACATCAGAAATTTCTCTAACGTACATTTGATTGGCGTTGTATTAATTGTTGTTGGCCTGTTTTATCCTGGTCACTAAAAAGTATTCCGACAGCGATTAATACAGTTTCCAGCTTATATGCACAACAGAGGCCTCCTGCGTCAATTGGCAGAACCATCGGCGAAGTAAAAGAAATAATGAAATGCCTTATCATGCAGCTTAAGAAATTTAAAGCACCTACTTACCACCAGAGACGCTGAAACACTGCTCTAAAAAAGTACAAAAAACGTGCAATAGCAGAATTGCAAAAAAAAGTGGTGTTGGCTGAAGTGGTTAGCGCGTTGACTACTAAGCAAACAATGACGTGGGGCCTGGGTTCAAACCCTGGCCAGAGCAAGTCAATCAACATCATTAATTTCTCTAATGTACATTAGTGAGACACTGTATTAATTATTGTCGGACTATTTAAGAGATGAAGGCATAACACTGGTCACTAAAACCTGTTCGGACAGCGATTGATGCTGTTCCAAGCTAATGTACACAACATCGCCCTCCTTCGTCGGTTAGCAGAAACATCGGCGAAGTAAAACAATTAATAAAATGCCTGCCAATACAGGTTTTCAAAGTTAATGCGTCTACCTAACACCGGAGGCGCCGCCTCAACACTGCTATAGCAATTAACATAACGCGCAAAGCAGAGTTGTAAAAGAGTTAAGCCTTCTACATTTTCAACATCTATCTTCTCTACTCTATCCCTCTCTCTAAGTTGCGGCACAATGCACTGCATACGTAGGGGTCATCCCCGGAGTGCTGGTCCTGCACTCACAAATAAGTGTCAACAAACAAATATATTTTTTTATATTTAATATTTTGTAAAACAAATTAGTTTATAACACATGTAACAGTGCACAATGGGTCAGAATTATGAGATTTTTAGACCAAGAAATGTGTTCAAGCAGTAAGAAACCTGCGAATGTCTCACAAGACAATGGAGCTTTTTTTAAAGGAAAGCTACAAATCCAAAAGGGCCTTCATCGCCCCTCCACAACAGTCTACGTTTGCCAATAAGCAATAAGGATTCTTTATTGTGTACTATGGAAACTTTTCATTAAAAATTGTGACCATAACTACCCCAATGTGATTTGCCTTTATATGTGTGTATGTGTGTCTTTTTCATATCCGTTCAATCATTAGTTTTGTTTAGATATAATTGGCATGTGTGTTAAAAAAAAAAAAAACAAAAAAAGAAATTTTATAGAAAGTGTAAATTATCATTCTGGTCATCATTTTTGTAAAATATTTTTTTTTTGTTTTTGAACAAAAAAACTTTATGCCTGCAAAAGGACTCATAATTAATTTAACTTTCACAAGTCCATGAAGGAAAGTTTAGTTTAAAAATGAAACAAGAAAAACATAAAGTTTTTCTTTAAAAAATGGTTTTTTATTTTGATAAATTAAATGGCAACAAATGAAATAATAACTAAAATTTTCACTCGAAAACAAAAATTGCAAACATAAAGTCCTTTAATCAGCGATTGGACTAAAGACACACACACACACACATACACAAAACTAATTAACATTGTTAAAATATAATTAAAACTGCTTTTTTTTTGTGTGAGCTTCTCCCAACTTATAATAACAAAGCAAGTAAATGAAAATGAATTTAAATAAAAAAAAAATCATTTAACATCTCATCTTAAGCATCCTTTTGCAGCAACGGCACACAAAAAACTCAATGCAGATAATTAAGTAATTTCTAACAAATGTTGCAAAACAAAACAAACACAAAAAAAGAGGGAGGGGGTTGAGAAAAAAAGAACTTTAACAAACACAAAAAGTTAAGTAGCAAAAATAATAAAAAATTGAATGAAAAAAGCACACACAAAACTGAATAAAACTTAAAACAACAAAAATTATCAACTCGAATAAAAGCCAATTAAAAACGCATTCCTGTTAGGGATATTCTCCCTATTAATAGTTCCCCCCCATACCCCAAAACGTTTTAGACTTAAAATTGGCTTGATTGTTACCGACCACCAGCTGCAGATTATTAAATAAAACTGCACAATTTTAAGGAGTCCACCGAGGCAGCGCATGAGAGAGAGAGAGAGGAAGAGAAAGCGTTAGTTGCAAAAGTTAATTCTATTATTTGTGTTTTGAAATTGGATAGTATTCATAAAATAGTGAAATTGCATATATTTTTTATTTGTGTATTTATTTTATAGTCGATTTGGATCTATTGTAAAAGTTTTTTATATTTTTTGTAAAACATTTAAGTGAAATTTCTTATTAAAAAAACATTTTTGTGCCAAATTTATTAACACTTAAGGAAAAGGCACCCTGCTTTTATTTAATCAAATTACAAGTTGGATTTTGTTGCTTAAGCAGTTAAGTGCTTCAACAAATGTTGCACTGATAATGGTTTCGGAAGAATCCTCTAAATACTTTAACAGTTCAGTTAATTGAGTCATAAATAAACGTAGATGCCACATTGGCTGTGTTGTGGTGGCTGTGAGTGTAAAACTGGTTTTACTTTAATTTAAAATTGTATTTATTTAGTTACTTGTTGTTGTTTTGGCAATTGTAAATTTCCACAATTTTTGCCAGCTTATTCTAAATTAGCTTTTAAAAGTCAGTCAGTCAGTCAGTCAGTCAGCCAGCAACCAACCGTATGCCACCATCACTTATCCTCTTCACTTATCAAATGCCATCATTACAATCATCATTATCGTTAATATTTGTTGCGACTATTAATGCGCATCCCATTTGTAAATGTTTTAGTGTCTGGATGGGGGAATGTGTGGCATCAACTTAATTCAAATGAATTCAATTAATTAAAATTTACATTTCCATCGAAAATCACTTCCACAAGGTGTACAGATTTTATAGATATAATTTTCTCTTTAGTTATTTTTTTTTTTTTTGTTTCTTGTTTGTTGCTGCTTAACAAAATGATGCTGATGTCGATGAATACATGGATGGTTTCTATATTTAAATGATGCTCATTGATGTTTCCCTATTTTCTTCTTTAATTGAACATTGAATCAAAATATATTCGTTACATTGAAGTAAAACTACTGTCGTTGATTTTTCATATAATTTCTGAAATTACCATTAATTTGTAATGGTTTGAAAGATTCGATTAGAAATAAGCTGTTTTAAATCAGCTCATCGGATTATTGACAAATTAATCAAAAAGCTGTCGTTCGTTCATTCAATGTTGCGGGCGGTAGAAAGAATTAAATGCGAAATTTGCAGGGGCAACATGTGTATTTTTAGGTGCATGAATTTAATTATAACAAATGGATGATAAATAATTTGTAACTTAAATGTAGTTTAGAAATTACAAAATGTGTACAAATTTAGCTAAAGTCGAAGTAAACCGGCCAACTAATCTTTTAAAGCAGTTGTAGAGTAAGTGCAGATACTAACAAGGCCATCCTAATTATATTTCTATATTTAAAAATATTAAGATGCTGCTTCCACTAGGTGGCCGAATGATTTGAGAGTGAAATTTATGTAGAAATCACTCAAAACGCTAAGAGCTTTTAATTCAAATTTTTTACAAATCATTCGTTCGTCTTGCGAAAACTGCACCTAAATTTTACTCTTACTTATGAGATGAAATATTTGTAATAGGAATGAAACCATTTTTGTATGCATTTCTTGCAATATTGAATGATCTATAATAGGCTTTGATAAAAATTACAAAAAATATATTTTAGTTTTTTTCTAATCTAATGCGCCTTTAGAAAAGGTTTTCCAATAAGAGTGATATGATTTATTTAAAGAAAAAACAAACTTATTGTTAAGGAACGATTTTACGGTGGTGCAATGGCTTCAGTTCTTGACTAAGAGCACTTTTATAGGGATGCAAACCCAAATCCTTTCTAAAAATCTGCCAGGTTGTGGTTTGAGACAGTCCTAATTGTTGATAACGTCTTGGAATTGACACATTGCGGTCTTCAGCAACAATTGCCTGAACAGCAGCAATATTTGCATTACTTCGAGCGGTTCTTTGTCTTATTGGCACTTGAACATTATGGAAAGAAAATGTAAGATCAATATTTTAAACAATTCGACGAATAGCGAGCACACTTGGACGATTATTACGACCATAAAATGGCAAAATCGCACGAAAAGTTGCAATTGGAGAATGATTATTTTGATAATAAAAGTTAAGAATTTACAAACTTTGTTCTAGGGCGTATATCTCTCCATGATGAAATTGCAAACACTACTGAATACAATGAAAAACAAATAACAGATCATGACATATTACTAATGGCCGAAACGTCACTTCAAAATCATATCATCCCTATTGGAAACCCTTATATTTGAGGTATACGACTTTTTAATTTACTTCTTTTAATTCAGCAAAATTTTTTAAATGCCTTCGCCATGTTAAAGCAAGTAGAAGTAGTTTTTTTTTTTTTTTTTTTTTTTTTAATTAGGACCAGCACTCAGGGGATGACCCCTACGTATGCAGTGCATTGTGCCGGAACTCAGAGAGAGGGATAGAGTAGAGAAGATAGATGTTGAAAATATAGAAGGCTTAACTCTTTTACAACTCTGCTTTGCGCGTTATGTTAATTTTTATAGCAGTGTTTAGGCGCCTCTGGTGTTAGGTAGACGCATTAACTTTGTTAAGCAGTATTGGCAGGCATTTTATTAATTGTTTTACTTCGCAGATGTTTCTGCTAACCGACGAAGTGGGGTATGTTTACTAATATTCTATCTTATTACTTTTTCATCAAAAATGATTGCTGGACTATTGAGTTTCATTACCAGTGAACAATTATAAACATTTTTTGCATTCAATTTAATCTTGAAGTTTTAGGTTTCATTTCACAAAGATAACAAATATTTCAAAGACGTTTCAGTGAAAGTAGACACTGGTTTTATTTATTTTGTTAAAAAAAAGAATTAAATTTTGCAAAAGAAAATGGGCAAAGAAAATGCCAATTAAAAAACAGAAGTTATCATAAACATTTTCATAAAAAAAAAATATAAAAAGTATTTTTACACAAAATGCTTTCTGCAGAAGTGAATAAATGTGAATATGTTTTAGAATAAAAACAAACTAACTAACTATTCTGCAAATAAATAGAAGAAAAAAGCACAACAAACTTGTTGCAACTTTCTTATAACTTTTCATACATACAAATTTTCCAATTAATTACAAATTTAAAGGCACAAAAATAAAATGAACTTTTCATTCATAAAAAAAAACTCTTACATAGAATTTTCGATCAAGAAAAAAAATAAAATCCTAAACTATTCATTCATTGAAATAAACAAGTCAGCATGAAGTAAAGATATTTAAATAAATTTAAATGAAAATAAACTTCAACTCGACGCCTACACTCGACGCCGCACTCATACATACACATGAACTTCCAAGCAAAATAAGGAAATTAAATTTGATTAATTGAGATTGATACAAATTCATTTTATATTAAGAATCTATTTTAACCTTCTTAAAGTCTAAAGGGCAAATGTAAAAATGTGAAGATTACTTTCACTTTATCATGCACACACACACATACAAATATGCATACATACATACTTTCATACATAATTAAACCCCAGCAGCGGAAAGAATCACTAAGCAGGCCTTTTTAGAAGGCCTTCTTCTGTGCCTCTTGCCACATTCCATACTCATGCGTATTTTACGCACGATGTCCTAGCCAGCCAAGGCCTTCTAAGTTCCCTTCTTATTCAGTCACAAATTTATTTTTTAATTACCTATAGAAATGCAAACAGGAAGCAAAAAACCATGAAAGTGCCAAAATATCAACTCTACAAAATAGTGATTATTATTGTTGTATTATGTTTAATTTAAGGGTTAACTATTTATTTATTGATGTATACATACCCATAATACAAACTACATTTTTTAGAAGGGAGTAGTTAGGCCTTCCATAATGCCTTCGTGAGAAGACAAGCGAGCATAAATACAAAATCTAAAAGAAGCTCTAGGAAGGCCTAACGGAGTGCCTTATAAATGAAGGCCTCCAAAATTTTGCCGCTGGGACTGCTTGTAAATGAGGCTTAAAGAGTACAACAAATTGTTGGCATTTTATTAAATTAGAAGTAGAAAAACCACGTTTATTTGGCAATTGAAATTAATCTGTTTCCTCATCTCAGGTCGTAAGTTTTCTTTTAATTAAATACATTTCCGTTTTTTTTTTTTTTTTTAAGTTTTCTTCTTGTGGTTGTTCTAGAATTAACAACAACATTAATTGAATTCAACACGAATACACACAACCATATAAAAATATATTCGTTGCCATTAGCTTTTGTTCTGCAATCATTCAAAATACCAAATAATCCAAATTACTTATAAAGGATAATATTTATTGGTCGATCTCTTAATTGTTGTAAAAGAAATGATGATTGAGTTCATTATTTACTTCAAAGTTTGAATTAGACGAGATAAATGCAGGCAGAGAAAATATATGATGATTGTAGCATGTTTGTTACAACAATTTTATATTTTCTGAAGTTGTTTTTGGTTGTGTAAAAAATGATATTTTTGTTTCAAATTATTTTGAATCTTATTTAATTTTAATGTTATTTTTTTTTAAATTTTTATCTCTTTCTTTTTGAATTTTCAAACGAATCACACACAAGCAAATTAATTTTTTCTGAAACCCTTTATATACCGCTCCTAAAACTATGCAATGAAATTTTTTTGCGGAACACCAATTAGAAAACGATAAAGTTTGTGTGACATGGCTGAATATAAATAATATTTCTGCCACAAATTAAACATACACAACCACAAAAGTTTGCAGGATTATATAATTTTTTTCCAAGCAACAAGCAACCAATTGAATTAATTAATAATGACAGCAACAACAGAAAAAAAAAGAATCCTATTAACAATAGCCAATAACGCATAAATTAATAATTGTATTAATAAATTAACAAAATCAATTCCCCTTGGATAAATTTTCAATTTACGCTTTTTTCCATTTTGTTTTTTTTTTTTTTTATTTTATTAATTAATATTTTGTAGTCCTGTTGAGACTGTGGCTGCTAATTGAGGTCTATCTAAATTTATTTAAATAAATTTTGCTGACTCTTTGTTAATATGAAATGTATTCTATGATTTCAACAAAACAAAAGTTTGTTTAGGCGGAAAAATTGTGTTGATTTGCGATTTGAAATCAAACAGTAAAAAAAAAAACATCCAGCTAAGGACCGTTTCGTTGTATATTTTATATAAAATCTATGTTAAAAATATCTAATTAAAATCCTAATTCTAAAGTAGTTGTGCGGCAAATGTGTGTGGTATGTATTTATGTTTATATTAGACAATTACACTGTATAAGAAAATTTTATATATAAAATTTTAGAGGGTATAAAAACGAAAATAGCATAAACAGCGGAGGTTTTTCGCAGGATGCTGATGGCTAAAGTGCTTTGGCAAGAAAGCAACTTGTGACTAAGATCGATCCCTGCTCAAGGCAAGTCATCATTATTATCAAATTTTCTAATGTGACGAAGGTATATCACGTCTATGTTCATTACAGCGCTCTCTTTCGCCGCCTATCAAAATCATTTAATAAAATGGTTACATATAAAGCTTAAAGGACGAGGCACTTAGAATCAGTCAGGAATTAAACGTCACCTTTTTCATCTGACAGCTGAGTTGAAATACAAATTTTTTATTTTTTTACATTCGGTATGTATCACTTAACGCTAAGTACAAAAGTTTGACAACTTTTAACGTACGTTGAGTAGTTAAAACAAACACACATACATCTTAAGCCTTTTTCGGCTTTTATGCAGAAATACCCAAGTCTTGGCAGGAATTGAAACTGCAACCTTCCGCTTAATAGTCTAGCCAAATATTCATTACACTACGGGGTACCCGATACTTCTTTTTTATTTTTTGTTTTGTTCTGCGTGGCAGCATTATTCACTGTCTTTTACGTTGATGTCATCAACGTATGACGTTTTCTTTCTGTCACGGTACCTCAAGAAAGCCAAATCTGAAACTATTGAGAAAAAGACGCCTCAATGGTTAGTAGGCAGTAGTAACTGCCACAATTTCCTTTCTCTCCTTTAACACAAAAATAAGTATAGTTGTTTAAACGAACTACTGGGTACACAGACTTCTAATATCAATTAGTGTGTATGTGTGTGTGTGTGTGTGTGTGTGTGTGTGCAATCAAATGAAAATTTAAGCCTGAATACATAATGCAATTAATTATTTTTGTTTAATTAATATTAGAAATTGGAAAATGACAAATAATACTTAAGAGCTTAGAATGCAGAAAATTACATGCAGTAGAAAAACACACTTACTATAAATATGTACGCAGGTATCTCTAAATCCTTGTAGTTTTGAAGATATCAAATATGAGAGTTGCTAACAAAAGTTTCCTATAACTTTAGCTTATTCCCACTATTTCCTAATTTTTAGAAAAAAAAACCTAAATTCTAAATTGAAATTTTGCGGTTTTAATGCAATCATCAGAACTACAGGGCTATATGAATGTCGCAAATATTTCTAATTAACATGTAATGCAGCAATACGAACACATTAATGACTTTGTATATGCACTGGAAATAAGTAGTATCGAAATTGTGTAAAAGGTTGGACCAACAAATCATGGAATATCGCTCTCTTTTCGAAGAAACAGAGAATTGTTTTTGTACTTAAAATTTAAATAAGAATTAATTTCCATTAAAACTAATTAATTTTAAGTAAATTGCATTTGATTAAATAGAAAATCTTAACTCTTGGTTAAATTATTAAAATTCATTTAGCATTTACTTGCAGAGTTGCAGGTATTTGGGTGACTCTTAAGCATATGTTATGATCGTTTAGTTCTTAATATTTCCCATCATTTGACAAGTAATTAAAAAAGCTGTAATTGAAAACTTAAATGTCATTTTACAAAAGGACAATAAAACAATTGAGTTTTTTTTTTTTTTGTTTTTTGAAAAAAGTGAAATGTAAGTCGCACAAAATCCTAATTAAAATGGAATGATAAAACAAAAAATGATTAAAAATTTTTTCATGAGTAATTCTGTTTAAGAGAATAATTTATGAATGAATATCTTATGCAATTGCTTTTATTGTTTAAATTTCTTTTAAATTGTTAATGAAAAGCAAAAGTCTTTTATCTGTTCATAACCCATCTGCAAATTTGCGACTTTTATCTGGTGACTGTTTATCATTTAGTGTGCGATATGTTTACCAGAGTGCATTACAGTGAACTCCTTCGTCGGTATTGCAGGAGAAACACCGCCGGTGATGTAAAATATTAAATGAAATGACCGCACGTGAAGCTTAAGGAATTCAAACACCAGAGGCGGTGTAGCACTGCTAATTAACAAAGCGCGCATTAGCAGTGTTTAAAAATATAAGAATAATTAAAATAAATAATTAGTTAAGCTTCTTTTCATTCATCATCTGTCCACTCTACACTCCCAAAAAAGTTAACACGTTATTCATTAACTGGCAGGCATTGTTTCACCTAATAAGAAAAAATTCATTTGCAGACTTTCATTTAAAACAAAGCTCAAATTCAATTAGAACGCCAGAAATAGGTGAAATTTTAAAATTTTTTCAGGGTGAATATTGAAATCTTCTTTTATGCAAAAATGTTCTTCATGACATTTTTTGCTTCAAGTCAAACAAAACAGCTGAAGATAAGAGCTAATATTTCATTTCAGGAAATTTCGATGTCTACACGCAGAGAAAGGATATGATTGCAAAATGTTCATGTAAACTAAGTATATCTGACACAACCAAATAATTATTCTTTGAAGCAAATATGGTTGCCTCAAACATTCTTCCATTAATAAAATATTGGATGCAAAAATAAAATAATCATTCTGGGTTTCGTCCCATAAAAATTTAATGTATCAAAAGAAGTATTTTCGCTGCTACAAGAGTATCTTTTGCAAATGAGAATTATAAAAGTTTATTGTGACCATACATTGTTTGTGTTATGAAAAGACACAAAATAGCTGCCAGTCTTATGTAACTTCAGTCGTTCATAGAATTTAATAAGACGAGGAGATCTGAAGTGAAAAAATTAATGTTAAAACTATAATTATATGATGAAATACCTGAAATCTTCTACATCAGTGGTTTAAGATACACATACGAGTACATACTAATATATATAGAGTGAATTAAATATACGAATGTATGTTTCTTTGCAGTATGACGAAAAAAATACTACGGAACTGCAAAAGGTGGCAATTGGATTTTATATAAATATGCCGATACACTCCACCCAAAAAGCAATTAAATTCAAGGAAAAAATCGTTGATTTAACGAATTTATTCGTTATTTTTTACACAAAGAACAGGTTCTTTGAACTCGATGTATGGCAATCATTGGCTTGTTGAATTCAACGTACCAGTTTGTTGAAGCTAAGAAACCAGACGTTGAAACCGTACGTTGATTTTTAAGAATTTATTCCTTAATCCAACGTATTCAAACAACAAAATCTACACACATATGTATGTTACTTAAAACCAAGAAACAGGTTCTTCGAATCAAAGTATTTGGTTATTGTGTTTAAATAAATGAACGACTTTCTTAAATTCAACGTATTATACGTTAAATTAAAAAACTAGTTCAATTTTTTTATTCAACAAATAAAATCAAATAATGGTTTCAACGTTGAGTTCGTAAATACATAAAATTTTTACTTTGAATTTCAAGGAATATTTTATTGAAACAACGTATAATACGTTGAATTTCAAAGAAATTAATTCAAGGAACGGGAGTTCGTTAGCAGCGTTTGCAGAACATGCTATGTTCATACACTTTTCTTATCATTTCACTGAACTATTGAAAGAAATATACTACATATGTATGTATGCATGTGTGCTATAAACATGATATTTAACTTGAAATAGTTCAAAATAAAAATCTGGTTTTAAAATGGGGAGTGGTACTGTCCACTGTGTTACGCACATTTCCCGTAAATACTCCATCTATTGACATTTTGAACAACATTGGAACTAGTAACGCAGAAAAGAAAAAAAAATATTGTCTAATGTTGTCCAACTAATTGTTTACCCAGCCAAAACATAAATTTCAATTAATATTTTAATTGTATCCACAAATATTTTAATCGATTTTATTTGTTTAGTTAATAGAATTGAAATCAAGAAACCATAATAATTTTCATTTGTGTACAAGTGTGAGAATTTGTTTCATCAAAATCAATTAATATTTTTTAAACATTTCAATTACATGTTTAATTAATATACGATAGGTTTTTTTTATTGAAAAATTTCAAAATATTGTCCGAAAATTATATATTTCCTACGCAGTCATACATACGACGAAACACATACATAGATACATATGTACGTAATTATTATTTTTATATGTACATATGTATGTCTCTTCAGTGAAGACATTGAATTATTTTTTGCAGTGAACCGTAAAAAATTGTCAAAGGAATTGGCAAAAATAACAAAAGAAAATAAAAACTGTAAAATTTGAAAAAAGGAAAGTAATAAAAATATTTTTATAATTCCATCTCCAAAAGTGAATAAGAAATATTCCAAGAATGCAATAAAATTAAAAAAAATATTTGATTTAAACAGAACGAACTGAGAAAAAAGAAATTATGAAGTAAAATCATTTGTTTTCTTTAAAAAAGGGTGGAATTTTCCAAATAATATACAGTGAACTCGCAGAAACGTGAACATCCAGTAACATGAACTACCCAAAAAGATGAAATTTTTTTTTTTGTACAATGACTACTTTAAAACGTGAACAAAGGTTAAATAAAGGCTCTAAAACGTGAACTTTATTCAAACGTTTAAATTAAATTTTGTAAAAGAATTTTTTAAGTGAATAACCATCCACTAAAATCATTTTTCTTATGTTATATAATGCCTTTGAATGAAATAATTTTAACAAAACCTTTTTATTTTAAAAATTTTTTTACTTTTCTAACAAAAAGTAGAATCGAAAAATGTGTCAAAAAACCACGTAAAAAACCACGTACTTTATTTTAATATAAAACAAACGACAAAAGAGATTGAAAAAAATGATAAAAATACAATCTAAAACGTGAACAAAATCGAAAACGTGAACACCCTTGGTAAAAATTAGTTCACGTTTCTGCGAGTTCACTGTATAGTCTTAATAAAACGTATACGTAGTGGTGCACTTGTCATTCTTCAAAATCATTAAAGCTCCCTGTCAACCGCAAAATTAGTTTAATGTTTTTCACATTAATTTTACTTTGGCTGTGATTAAACGAGAAAAAAATAATTGAAATTCAATAAATACTCGTATATCTGCAACATTGTGATTACGTTTCTTGCATGACATATTTGCCATGTCTGACCTGGCCTTCAAGTTTAAAATTTTGTATCATCCATTCATGCCAATTAATTTTTCACACATAATTTCTTTACAGTGTGAGACATAAAAACGTGTAAAAAATCTAATTTTGCTACAAAAAAAAAAACGAAAATCAAATTTTTCAAATCGTTATTTGTGTTTCAATCAACACATTCTGCAACTATTTCAAGTTCTACTTTCACCGTCAAGGCTTTGTTGAGCTCATCTCGTACCTAAACATATTTTCATTATATCCTACGAGTGAGCTAAAAAAAATCATCATCACAAACCTGATAAAAGTCTTATCTTTTAATTCTTCTACAGAAAATTGAAAAGAAAAAAATATATAGTAAAATATTTTCATTTCTAAAGCCACACAGGATACAATTTAATTATTTCTTTATTGTTGTACTACTCTTCTGTATGATCGCTGTATTCTTAAAATGTGTTCGTAAAATTTATTATTCAAAGAAAATTAAAAAATATTTTTTTCTATTGTTAAACAGTCATTTGCCATCACTTTTATGTCTCCCCTCAGCTATATGTTATTCCAATAGGTCGCCTGCGGTTTTTAGAGTCGTGATTGACAACAACAACAAAAAAAGACTCTTAGTGTAGTCTCTGAAAGGTGTGATACTAAAAACTACTTTATTTCTGGGTATTCAATCGTAAATATGTATGTATACGTATGTGTGTGTTGTGTGCTGAGATGCGAAATTATATGCCTGCAGTAAAAATTTTCTATATCAACATTATTACTTTATTCAATAGTGTTTTTTTTTTGTCAACTTGTTCCCTGGCAAAATATATATAATGAAGTAAACTTAATGGTAAATATTGAATCCTTACAAACTCCACAGGTTTCTTTTGTCCTTTTGTTCAAATAAATGGCAAAGGGATTGAGAAAAGAAGTCTCACAGTGATCACGCATTCAAAAAAAAAATTAATTACACTGACTACAAAACGCATATTTTTTATACGATACAAAAAAATCGTCTTTTTTAACATATCAATAAATTTTGATACGTTTTCATGGTATCATCTTTAAACACTTCAGAAAGTATGGTAACGTTCAATACACAAATGGGTTTCATTTTCTATAGAATGCAACGGAGTCCTAAATATTTACTTTAATTTATTACAATCATCATATTTGTAAGCTCCGTTACTGAGTAGAATTGAAAGCAGTGATTGCATAAAGGATCTAATGTACAGGATGTGATTAAATAAAATTTATATTATAGTTTTGTTACATTAAATGAATAGTAAGACTGTAGATTGCTTAACGATGCTTTAAAAAGAAAACAAATTTTGTGTGTTGCATGTTACCTATTTGTCTCAATGGCTCTTCTCTTTGTTATGTGAACATCCTTTGACGACTCTCTCTCTCTCTCTCGCTCTCTCACTCTTTTGCTATTTCTAATGTAATTAAAGCAATTAAGATCAGGGGAACCGTAAATATGAATTTAAAACTGTGTTTTATAAGCATTAAATATGTAGCGAAACTTTTTAAAATATCCTCCCAAAATTTAAAAAATGTTCTCTTTAAAGGCCACAAATCATCATATTAATTTCTGATAGCATGAATACGAATTTTGAATCGTTATGGCAACAATAATTAAAAAATAACGCCATAACTATGTAGTATAGTAGGAAATATACAAATTTAAGAAGTAAAATATGCAAAAATATGCACTAATAAATTGATGGCAAAACTCTTAAAAAGTTCTGAAACGTAAAAATATTCAATTTTCTTCTACATCAATCGCACAGTTAAAAACATGCAATTGCATATTTGCGATTTCGCTGATAACAAGGCAATTTGGGAGAGAGTAACACTCAATACAATAAAATAGTGGCAAACAAAAAAATGTTTCCAATATTTGTTGATATTTATACAGGCTAAGGTTCGTATATTTAATAATCAAAGAAATATTAGATAGACATTGTTAACACATTTCAAGCAACGTTCCTTTGTTCCTTTTAATATCCAAACATCAGTTTAGATTTCAACTACACGGCTGAATAGAACAACGTTGTTTTCGGTAGAAGCCACTACACATCGTTAGTATTCATGTGAAATTTTATTTTATTATATTTTATAATTCAAATTTAAATTATTTGTAAAAGTTTTTAGCTAATCTATATGCTGCATTTTATTGGTTGCTAAATACAAACTCATCAAATAAATAAATTTTTTAAAACATAAATTCTTGACTAATTACTCGAATAAAATGTTTTCTACTTGAAAATATTTTTAGTTTTACCCTAAAGAAAATTTAGCTCGAACCATCCTTTCTTTCGACATTTTTCTTTCTATCATAATATGATTGCTTAAGACTATCATATTGACCATCAAGCACTATGATGATAATATGTTTAAAGTAGTATGGATCCCCTAGAGACAAGTGAATATATTGCCGCTCAGTTCAATCATATTTGATAATACATTTTTCACTACCTTAAACACTGTGCAAAGCTAATAATAATAATAATTTTTATGAACCCTCTCACACTTCTCTTTGACAAATTTTCTTGCAAATGGGTTAAAATGGTTTATTCACATTAAATTTTCTATCGACAAAACACATGTATGAAGTGAACAAACAACAAAAAAAAAATATCTATAAATGAAAATAATTTAATTAAATTTTATGTGCAGGATTTTTGTAAAACTCAATGAAAATTGAAAAAAAAATCTGTGCAAAAATGCTTTTGTCATGTTCTAAAATTACGCATGCATGATTATGAAATAATGGAAAAAAAATATTACCAATAAACCAAATTGAAAAATTTCTTTTACACTTTTAAATAATAAATAAACCTTAAATAATTGAAAGGAAGATAAAGAAATGAAAAAAATAAATAAATGCGATTACACACACACACACACTTGCACACTCTTAATGTTAAAAAGTAAAACACCTAAAGCTATTAAGGATACGTTAAAAAAACCAAAAAAAATTTTAAGTTTATTTTCACTTATAAACAATTTATTACCAAGAAGCACAAAAAAACAACAAGTGTACGAAAGAAGTAGAAAAAAAAGAAACTTAACAAATCTACGAACATCATAAATTTTTGAAAAGAATTGCAAATGGAAGTGACATTTACTTATGCATCTTGTTACTATCAGCTTTAGCAAACTTATGATAATGTCAGTTTTCCATTTGCCACAGTAAATCTAACGAGAATAGAAAAAAAGAATGGTAAATAGCAAATCTTTTGTAATGCATTTGTTAGAAACTAAAGTGAACAGATAAATAAAAGTTTAAACATTTGTATGTTTAACATGTTGCCTTATCTGTAATTATGAACGGTATATAAATATTAAGAGATTATAAGATCTTCATATTCATGTTCGATAAATTTCAGTATGATGTTTGATTAAATGATCACTAGTCTTCACTAATGATCACTAATTCTTTACTCCATCTCATCTATTTAGTAATTATACCGATTGAAAATAGAATACCTGTGGTATGTATGTAAGTTACATGATCGTGTACAGAAAAGGTCCATTCAAACAAAATGGCACAATATGATTCGAGCTTCATTATTCTTTCACCAATACAATGGAATGTGTTCCATTGAAATCTAGGTACTTGTTACCAAATCCCCATCGTTTTTTGAATACAACAAGATCACATCAATTTATGCTCGATCTACCGATGAACTGCATTACAGTGAAATTTTTTTCATTTCGCCAATCACATCGTATGTAAAATAAACTCCGCACAATGGTCGTTCCAAACATTTTTACTAAAGATCAAATTTAATGACCAAAACACACACTTCCCTCTTTCGTTTTCATTCCCTTAAATAAAAATAATTCCCGAAATGATGGTGCAAAAATACTTTAAAGAGACAAGTTTTTTAAAGAGCCCCTTAAAAGGTTGTAGTGTTACAAGTTCTTATCAAATATTAAATTTAAATTATTTAGATTGGAATCTGAAATAGTACCAATAGTTGCCCACATCAACGTTAATAGCTGCGTTCGCTCACATTGAAAAACAACAACAATAAAACTGAAACAACCATAAATTCCCACTATAGTAAAATGAAAACTGGGGAATTTATATGCTGCATTTCATTTTAAAATAAAATTAAAAAAAGAAAAGTAAAAATCACCTGTAAATCGTAGTATGCAAGACTCGATGTACATATCTCTGCATCTGTGTTTGCGTATGTGTGTTCTTATTACAGTCGTCTATTTTGTAAGAACTTTCATGTATTCCCATATTGCAGGAAAAAAAACTTGTATCCTGCTACTGACTTCGTTTACTTATTGCAACAGTGGCAGGAACAAAACAACAAATTCTCTCCCTCAAACTTCAAATGAACTGGCAGAGATGAGTACGTACGTATGTGCACCTTTAGGGGCTGCGTATCAATCAGAGGGCTTAACTAGTTAAATTTATGCACTTGAGAGTTGAATTTAAAAAAGAAAATTACAAAAATGAAAATTAAAATACAAAAATTGCACAAGACATAAATTTTTAAAAGTGCAAGTTGCTAAGTACCCTACAATATGTAATAATCAGTCAGTGCCCGGAATCAAGAAATAGATTTAAAGTAATTTACTTAAGCAGCGCAACAAATTAATTAAAAAAAAAAAACGGAATAATTTCGGCAATTTTGTTAAAAATCACCGCAGTGAAAAAATCGTGACAAAAAATAAAAATCGTCATGTCTGAAAAAATGATCGCTTAAAATAATCTCGCCAAACTTGAAGAAAACACCACAAAAAAATCGTGAAACTTAAAAAAATCGTCAAAACTTTAAAAACTCGCCCAGAAGAAACAAATTGTTTAGGAAAAAGATAAAATCTGAACTCTAAAAATGTCCCAAAATTAAAAATATTTCAAAACGACTAAAACTTACTGAAACGAGCAAAACCGTCAGAAAGCAAAAAAGGTTAAAACACAAATAAAAACTAAAATTAAAAAAAAAAACTATTATCTTAAAAACTGGAAAGCAAATCAGTTAAGGTAAAAACAATTTCAATAAATATAATTTCGTTCGCAAAATGGGTTTGGAAACTTGCTATTTTTTTTTGTTATACTGTGTAATACACGCTGAGAAAAACGCCTTCTTATCAAATTCATCACTCAAATGACACCAGCGAAAGTGTGAAAGAGTGTCTATATTTTACCTCATACCCTTGTTGCAGTGTCCAGGTAACGCTGGCATAAACTAATGAACATCATCCCTCTAACGGTGTCTTTTTATACTTAGTTATCCTGCAATTATAAAAGTTTATTTAATTTTAAGCTCTCCCTGCTCCTTATAGTGTGACTCAAACAGAATAAAAAATTAAAATAAAATTTGTAAATCTTTTTCTATACTTTTATCCCCTAACGAACTGAGATCTCTGGAAAATTCATTGTGCAGAAAGCAGTGCTAACACACGCATACGTTGCAACAATTTTCAAGCTTTTAAAGCTGTCAACAATAGCGATAGAGTAAATGACTAGGGATGTAAGTTAGCATTAGAATATGCCAAATAGGGATTCCCGTACTTGCTGATGTTTATTTTTATTAACGTTCTGTGTGGTCCTTTGTTGCTCTTAATACTTTTGGTTTTTTTTTTTTTCTTCGTGTTTTCTCTTGTGCATCTTTATCAACGTAAGAGTGCATATATAATGATTTGACAAAAGTATTGGTTCTGCAACAAGTAGCAAGCTACAAGTGAATATATTGAAATACATTAAAAGTTTATATGGCTGTGTTAGATGAAATAAGAAATTATGGAAAACTTCATGAAAAGCATTTAGTTGCATGTTCGCATGTTCATGGCAGGAAGGGAAAGGGGGAGCGTTAGCAACCAACCAACTACAAATGTTGAGTGAAATCATATTGTATACGAGTATGTGTTGCATGTTCTTTATTTATGCCCAGGTGTTGTTTGTAAATTTCCAACAACAACAACAACAACGTTGTTATTCTTTTAAATGAATGCCAATACTTTAGTTTTTGTTTTTCTACAGAATATATGAGAAGGTCGAATGTGTTGTTAGCTTGCTTTCTATTCTTTATATTCTTTTTTTTTTCCTATATTGAAAAGCATGTATGCTGATGTTTTTTTGAAATATCCTTTAAGCCATTTATCCTTGCATAAAATAATATCATCATATAATTGCGTATGCAAGTATTTATGCATCAAATTCTGCTTGTAAAAACATTTTATAAGGACTTGTATGCTGTTGCATGGTAAAATCTAACTTTATGTATGTTCCCCATCTGCATATGTGTGAGTAATAACATTGTTATTTACATTTCGTAATACTATTTTCCTGTTTATTGTTGTTTTTGTAAAATGTTTAAATCAAAGATTTATTTTCTATAGAATAAAAAAACGAAACAAAAACAAAAGAAATACTAAAGCAAAGTAACATGACCATCAATAACTAGAATGGGACGATATAATTTAATGGTAATTTAAGTTTTAATTTATGGCAAAACATTTATTAGCATCAAAAATAAAATCTGTTCAAAATTTCAAAATCACAAAAGAAATTTAAAAAAGCGCAAATAATTTAAAATTTTTGCGCAGTTTAGTTTAAAATTTTGTAAAACTAATAATATATAAAATAGAGTATTCATCGACCTATTTTTAATATATAATTAAAACGACAAAATTTTGTTTCAAGCTCGAGGTCAAGTTTTAGTGATAATCTTTTTTATTATTCACTTATGCCAATATTTCGCTACAAACTTCGAGTAGCATCACCAGGGCTTATCTTATTGAGTAGTTTAGTGTTACTTTTGACGATCACTCAAATACATGGACGTTAAAATGTTGGTTTAATTGTGTGTGAACTACTCAATAACATAAGCCCTGATGATGCTACTCGAAGTTTGTAGCGAAATATTGGCATAAGTGAATAATAAAAGAGATTATCACTAAAACTTGACCTCGGCTTGAAACAAAATTTTGTCGTTTTAATTTTGTAAAAATTTTTTAATTTTTTTTTTCAGATAAAAACGCGGTAATTATTCCATTATCCCCATCATATTTATAAATATTTGAAATCTATTTCCATAAAGGAAAAAATATTTCTTAAACATTTTAATAATTGCAGAAAATATAAAATTTTAGGTCTGGGCGCTCATAGTCTAGTGTTGCAATCAAATAGTTTCTCAGCTCACCCAGAAGTCCTATTACGGTCTTGAGTATTTCCAAAAATATGATCTGCATTTGGCAAAAATTTTCAGATTGAAGGGATTTTTGAAAATTTGTTTAGGAGTTACGGGATTCTCAGAAAATAATATATAGATATATTCTTTTATTTCCTCCGAATATGGGTAAAACTTTCAAGCAGGTGGTAAATGATGTAGTTAAACCAAAAAAAAAAACATTAAGAACTAATAAAACCGAGAGATTCCCAAAGAAATTTCTAAAATCCCAATAATTGGATGTTTTAGTATATTAGATATTTTTTTTTTTTTTTTGTTATTTTTCGCTCAGCGCCCAACATTTTTTATTGCACGAAAAACAAAAAATATTTCAAGTCAGGCCAATTTATATTTTCCCATTAGTAAAACAGTGGAGCAAAAAAATTTCAATTTTAAATTATTTTTTCGTCGCATACACTGTAAGTGGCAAGGAACTAATTATAGCCATTTAGACTTTTTTATCGACTTAAAATTATCAAGTTGGAAAAATTGAATTATTTCTAAATGCCGAGGTGACCAAATATGGACTCTTGTGGCTTTGCTCCCACTGAGGGTATAAGATCCACAAACTGTAAACTTAAGACCAGTAGCATCTTTTTAAATAGAGTGTGTATTAGATTTGTTTGGAAAAGAACTTATCTCTTAAGAAAGTGAAGATTTAATTTAATTTTTTTTATTGAAATATCCAACTGTCAGACGTTTGCAGCTAAAGACGTAGAAACAATATTTAATAAAGGTGATTGTAAAATAAACCCAAATGCTATTGATCTTTTGGAAAAATTAATACCAACGAAAATTTACAAATAAAAACAACCAAACATTTAAACGAATAACTTTTAGTGACGAAATTCGGTGAATTATTTTGTTTGCAAATAATTTTAAAAATTCCAAAAATATTTAAATAAAAAAGAAAAACGTTTTTATTATTTAAAAAATCTATAGAAAATTCGAAAAGAATCAAGCAACAAAATAGTTTACACAAGACTCTATCTAATTACTCCAATATAGTTATAAACATATAAAGGGTGTTTTTTATAGAGTATCACAACTTTGAGTTGGCATCACTGCTTTATTTGAGCACACATTTAGCAGCTGATAGTTGTTTTTTGTTTAGTTTGCTTTGAAATTTCATTACAGCAGAGCAACGCGAGCCAATTGTTGAAATTTTTAATCAATATTATTGTTCTATTCGTCAAACTCATCGTGCTACAATTGATTTACTTAAAGAAATATTTGATGAAAAAATAATTTCACGTAATGGCCCAATTAATTGGCCACCAAGATCGTGTGATTTAACCCCATTAGATTATTTTCTTTGGGGTCATGCTAAGACACTTGTCTACGTTGATAAACCACAAAGAATTGAACACCTGGAAATCAACATACAAAGAGTTATCACCGAAATACTGGCGCAAATGCTGCGAAAAGTTGTTGGTGTTCCAGATTGCGTCTTATACGCGCCAGCCGTGGCGGTCACATGGTAGAAATCATTTTTAAACATTAATTTCATAAAATTTTCTTTGCAATAAAGCTCGTTTCACGATATTAAAAGTATTTTTCCTTGTTGTATTATGATTTAAATTTTTGTCACTCTATAAAAAACACCCTTGCGACTTTGTTTGCGCCTACTGACGAATCCGAATCCTTATGAAAACGTCTTAGATGCTGATACACATAATTAAGCCCTGCAATTAAGTGATTGGTCACGTTTATCATTTCCATGCCGTTTGAATTGTGCATTTTAGTCAACATGTAAGTGATTTTTTTATTAAAATAATAGAGAAATGTAAAAAAATATATTCATTTATATAATAAATATAGAAACAAAGAGTTGCTATTATTATTTGTATTTATGCATGCATATGCAAGCACAAACATTGTTTCCTGGAAAGCATACAAAGAGAGAAGAAAATCAAATTTATAATAAGTGACCACACACGCACAATTATAATAAAAAAAATTTAACATTTCAATTAATTAATTGATTGATTCAATTACGAATATTAATTGAAAACAATTTTATATTTGATAAGGTCTTTTTTCTTAAATCTAATCAAGAGTAATAGTTTTCCCGTGAAAATTTGTAGCTTTAAAAGTTTAGCATACAAAAAATTATCCTTAGAGCAGGATTTCTAAAACTGCATTTCAATTGTACAAAATCACAATCATCTCTGCCGAACTGAGTATTGTACAATTTTTACTAATCGCTGGGATATTTCGGTCATGTTGGAGTGATTCGTGAGTGTTGAAGAAGTCCTTTTCTTGAAAGTCTTTGTATAGATTTCAATAAAAGAAAAGCAAAAATACGGCTTTAAATCGCATCAATGCATAACTGTGTATACCATTATCTTCGGTATTTATTTTTTTTTTTTTAATTTTTCTCCACTCTCTCCCGTACATTTCTGATTCCAGCACTATATTTTCTTTTTCGTCTCCATGGCAATTTAAAAAGTCATTTTCATTTTATTTAAAACAATATTTTGATGCCGTTGTTTTCTTATCTTTATTTTTTTTTTTTTTTTTTTTGTCACTTATAAATTTTTAATAAAGTATGTACGATTCTTGCGTCCTTTGACTTTTAAAGGATTATTTTTTCCATTGCTATGGAATTTTCTTTTTAAACGAATAAAACGTTTTTAACTCCTGAGTTAAGCTGGAAATATTCTTTGTGAGAAAAAAACAAACAAAATTAATATATATTCTATTATATTTCATCTTTTCAGTTTATTTTTTCTATTTTTATAGTTTAGAACATATTTTTAATAAAGAAAATGGGCTCCATGAAAAATGGCCCCAATGAAAAATGGCCCCAAACTTTTGTATTGAGCACAACAACACGAACTTTGGGGCCATTTTTCCTTTTTTGGGGCCATTTTTAATTTTGTATATTAAAGTTTGGAGCTTTTTTCATAAGGTTTGGGGCCATTCTCTCTTTATATCAAAAACTGCCTTCCGAAGAGATTCCTTATTATCTTTATGCAAATCTTTAAAAATAAATTTGTTTAATTTTATCAAGAAGTATAATACATAAAAAATATATACAAGAAAATGCTTTGTTTTTGTTTATTGCTGGCAGGAATATGAAAAGCTAACAAAATTCTTATCAAAAGGTTTGCAAAAAAAAAATATATAAGTAAAAGTGTAATAAACATTTTCTAGCTCGATATTTTTACAAAATAAACTAAAAATTATGAAATTGCTATTAGTTTTATTAATGGAAATTTGGTTAGAGATTTTCCCTGAAAATCAAACAATTTTAAGTTTTTTAAAGATTTTCTTGAAAACAATTTAAATATTCTACAGTAAAACTCTGCTGCAGTTGCACGCAAGTTATTGTAATTACAGGTGCACAGAATACAAACAATTTAAACAATTGCTTTTTATATTTGCTATTGTTATTTTTTTTTTGTAATAACTGACCACAATGGCTTCAATACAATGGTAAAAATGTTCAATTCAATTGAATTGTACTTAAAACGCTTTGGGCAACTTTTCTTTTGTTTTGTGTTTTTGTTTCTTTTTTTTTTTGCAGCATCTCCTCCCTTTACTCGTTGTTTAATGTTTTTTTTTGGTTTTTAATTTTTTTTTTTGTTTCATTTGTTGATTTTGCTGCGGTTCTGTTCCCTTTGTTCTTATTGTTGTTTTATAGTTTTTGTATTGTTTTAACTGTTACTACCAACCAGTAGACTATTCAAAAGTAAATAAGCTTTTGATGATGGGGGACATGAAAAGCGACACACTATCGCATACGAGTATAAATAAAGACATTTACTCATACAATTTTACAGTTTTTATTAAAGTTTTGTGTAACAAAAGTCGATTTCTATTCGACTTTTATCGAAAAATTAATTGTACAAAATCACAATTCTTCTCTTTGTCGGCAATATATGCCCACAATGGACGAGGGCATCTTCTTCACAATAAAACCGGTAAATTTAAGTCGTTACTTTTTTCACAAAATATCCATAATCAAAGAAATTTTTTTAATATTTTCCCAAAAACTTAAAACTTTCAGTATAACTTTTATTTTTCAAATTCAAAAACAAATTCCGTAAAATTATCTACTAATGGCGGAGTTATACAATAATCAATGGCAGTCAATAGGTCAGCCATTACCAAATGAATGAAGATAATTACCTTCCACTCTAATTTATAATAATTGCTCATAGTGAATTAAATGGCCCTCTATAGGTATACTTAATACGTTTTGTTTAATACAACTTATTCAGACTGAGTCAAGATAAGTATTTCATGGAAACATTCCAAAAGTCTGCAGCAGCTTTTAAGCAAATCATTACGTACATCTTTACGTATGCGTAATATTTTGACAAATCAAATTAAATATCGCTCATACGTAACGTGACCACAAGAATTTTGGTAAATAGTGGGAAATGGACAATTGGTAAAAAAAAGACAGATTTGCAAAAATATCTTGCGGAAAGTCCATTTTGATATAAATTTTTGTCGATCGCAAACGATTTTGTACGGAGCAAAAAAAAAACGACTGCACTTTTTTTGTATGAAAAGCACAAATATTTTTGTGTGGCTTTTAAACAAGTTTTCTACTCAAATCAATTGTGGAAATCGCTATTTAAAATCTTATAATCTCTTATTTTTTTTTTGGAATCTTAATGATTTGAAAACTGCATATGGTCGGCATATCAAACTAAAAAGTAGTGTTAATAAATTAATTTTTCGACCGAACAATTCGATCGCTCTTGTAATTGCAAAAGGAAAAAGATATCTACGAAATAGTTTAAAATTTAATTTTTTTAAATAAGTACATATGAAAAGTAATATTATCAGGCTCAAGTTCAGTTTTATTGAATTAATGAAAATTCAAATTACTAAGAGTTATTTTATGTTTGAAAAATATTATTATTTATATCCAATCAGTTTTTAGCAGAACGTATCAGTATACCGATTTCAAGGCCGCTACACCTCACCATCAGCGTTCAATTGTCCATCTTTACAATTTTCGTAAAGTGGATACTAATTGGGAAGAATATCAACTATTTAACCAAGTTCTCAACAGAAATAGAATACGAGAATTATTTTTGGTTAGTACGAAATTGAAATCGGTATACTGATACGTTCTGCTAAAAACTGGATTGGATATAAATAATAATATTTTTCAAAATAAAATAAACTCTTAGTAATTTGAATTTTCATTAATTCAATAAAACTGAACCTGAGCCTGAGCCTGATAATATTACCTTTCATATGTACATCAATATAAGTTCGAATAATAATTACGTTAATTCGTAATAATAATAGAAAATATTTTTTAAAAAAGAAATTGTGTCATAAAAATTATTTTTGAAAAATACAAAAAACATATTATTTTCACCAATAATTCGAGAATAATAAATGTATTGCACTAATGAGGAATTTCGTGCTAACCAAAATTGTTTCAACATGTAAAAATAGAATAAAAATTAATTAAAGTAATTCTCGTGTTCTATTTCATTTGATAACTTGGTTAAATAGTTGATATTCTTTCCCAATTGGTATCCACATAAATTGTAAAAATGGACAAACGAACGCTGATGAGACGTGAAGCGGCCTTGAAATCGGTATAATGATACGTTCTGCTAATCTGATTGGATATACTAATGTTTTTCAAATATAAAATAAACTCTTAGTAATTTGAATTCACATTACTTTTTGCTTTCATTTATTTTCTACAAATATTTTCACTAGTAAGCCTTTCACAAACTCACAAGGCTGCATTTGATTAATACAATATGTACGCGTGTGCTTTGTGTCATAAAGGAATTTTAAAATAGAAAATAATGATCCTTCTCTAATAACATAATTATAAAATATTTTCTAATGTAGGATTTATTAGTATTAGTTATCAAAATAATTTTACAATTTATATATTTTAAAATTTTGTGATAATGATGGACATAAATTTCCTTTGTTAACTAATTTTATTCAAATTGTATAGGAAACATCAAAAATGTACGGGTCAAAATGGCAAAAGGATATTGTAATATCTATGCATATGCTTTTCTTTTTATTTCAAATTCTAATTAGTCATTTAATTTTTTTTTTTTTGTCGCTAACCGGAGGAGTATGTAACACATGCACGCCCAGTTGCCAGCTGAAATAATCATTGGCCATTAAGAACTTTAGATTTTGCCTCTGGCTTTTTCGGTATTTTTCTTTTTTTTTTTTGTATTTTTGTGAAAAATTATAACAGAAAAAAGAACAACCTTTTTTTTTAGTAAAAAGGAAAATGGAAAAAAGTTAAGCTGATTATAGCCCATTACGTTTTATTCTTTAAAGTAATTTTTGTTGTGTTATTGTTACAACAAAAACAACAATGCAAGGTAAAATGAGCGCATATGTGTATGCAAGCATACATATGTTTAAGGGTGTTACGAAAAATATTATTGTTGCTATATACGTATGTGTGTGTGTGGCTAGGTGTGTATGTGTGCGTAAAAAATATTTTATATAAATATTTTGACAAGGGTTTACAAATCATACGAAATGATTTTTATCTGTAGCATACCGTTTTGTGCATACATATGCCGCAAACCCATTTTCAGTGTATTTGTAGGGGCTTATTCGATTTATATTTGACCCCTTTCTACACATGTACTTGCGGTTAATTGTGTGTATACAAGCGTTTGTGTGTTGATAAAAAGATTATTCCCCTGTGCTAAACAAATACTTTTCATCACGAATTTTCGTATATTTTTTATTTTTTGTAACTAGTTACCCCTTTTTTGGGTTTTAAATCACTCATCAGCCCAGAATGGCAATTGAATAGAGCAGCGCATAAACAAATTTAAATTTGCATTTTTTTATTTTCTACTTAATAGATGGGTATATACACACACCCACATGTATAATATTTCTTATAACATTAATTTGAAATTTAAAAGCCTATTAAGCTAATTGTTCACAAACATGCCTCCAACTTATTAAAGCTAAAATAGTCGTGTAGTTAAAGTCGTTCTTTTGGGTTCATGCATCAAAAATGGTTACAAAGATCACATTTAAATGAATAAAAAATATGACACGGCCTTAATATGAAGTTCCGTTTGTTTGATTTAAACATAATTCGAAAACAGTATATTTAATTTCCAACTAAGAAAACACCAACATCCAAAAAACAGAAATTTGAGACAACCATAATCCGAAATAAACAAACTATGATTGTATTCAATGCTACGACTCAAATCGTATTGAGAGCAAAAGCTTGTTTGAAAGCAGACACCCAGGCCAGTTTTATAACCACAGCTTGATTGCAAACAAACTGGCTTAAAATATTCATATTTTTGTCCAATATTTATTTATTTATTTATAATTCAGTCTATGGATACAATAAAATCCTTACAGACTAACACATTAAATCCTTAAATTGAAAATAATTATAATATAAAAATTATTATTTAATAATATTATACAAAATATTCTTATATTCCGAAAAATAAATAGATATATGTATCTATCTAAGTTAGTAGAATATGAGTTAAATAAAATCATAGATTTATTTAAAGGTTCATTCCTAACAAAAGTTGTTCTATGAATATCAAGATGAAAAAAATACTTATTATTTCTTAGAGTTCTAGCAGGAATATGAAATTCAATAATACCATTAACAAGGCCATACGAAAAGTTTAACGACGAGAATTAGGCCTAGCTTCCAGAGTTTTCAAAGAAATTGGAGCGCATTTATCAGCATAGGAGATATTAGAGTTGAAGGTATAATAAGCAGAAAAGTTTAAGAAAGAAAGAGCATATTTTATATATTTGAATTGAATTTATTCAATTCGATTTTTATAAATTTGAGTACTGCGACTCCATATAAATGAAGCATATTCAATTCTAGATCTAACAAAAGAAGCAAACAAAATTTTTTTCGTATTTTGATCAAACAGATTGTCTGTGTTTCTACGAATAAAATTTAGCATGGAATAGCCTTTGGCAACAAAAAAATTCAAGTGATTATTAAAAGATAAGTTTCTATTAAAGACTATCCCTAAATCCAAAATTTCATCCACAGAAGTCAGCTCAATACCGTTTATTTTATACCGGGTAATTAAGGGGTGAAGACATCTATGATAAGTCATTGCAAAACATTTACTTATCTTGAAGGATCTTCCCTTGTTCACTGACCAACAACTTAATCTAATTAAATCTTCTTGAAACTTCATCAATAGAACTTGATATCGATTTGAACACTTTAAGATCATCAGCAAATAATAGGAACTGAGAATGTTTAAAACAATAAAGGACCCAGAATACTATCTTTGGGAATACCAGATGCATTAATAAATGAATGAGAATAAGCACCATCGAATGATACAACAGACTCCCTATCAGACAAATAATTACGGAACCAAGATAACATCTGAGAATGAAAACCTAATTTAGACAACTTCATTATCAAAAGCTTATGTGGTACACGATCAAAGGCCTTAGCAAAATCAGTATAGATTAAATCTACTTGTGACCTGTTTTCAAAATTACTTAAACAAAATTTATTGAAAACTGCCAGGATAGTAGTAGTGGACGTACCAGCCATAAAACCATGTTGAGAAAAACTAATATGTCTTTTTACACAGAAGAACAATTTATCATAAACTATGTGTTCAAAAATTTTTGCAATATTAGTTAGCTTATGTGCGTGAAGTTAAATTTTAAAATATAACACCCTAGACATGAACCACAGAATTTAACAGAGCTCTGTTAGCAGGTTATCAGTGCTCTGTAAACATATAAAAATCTTAGCGAGTACTTTAAAAACGTGTTTTTTTTTAGGAAGGAGTCAACGTGGGCGGAAAAAAATCATTGGGTTTTGTGGACGAAGTGGTCCTCTACAAACCCCTATATTTGGTATATCTAACAGTTTGAGTTTTATCGAGATATACCCGATTTACAAAAATTTTAGATATATGGATTGTCTAGAGGATGACTACATTTTTTTTTTAGGAAAGAGTCAACGTGGTTTGTATAGGAACACTTCGTCCACAAAACCCATTGATTTTTTTCCGCCCACGTTGACTCCTTCCTAAAAAAAACACGTTTTTAGTGTACTCGCTAAGATTTTTATATGTTAAATTCTGTGGTTCATGTCTAGGGTGTTATATTTTAAAATTTAACTTCACACACATAGTTAGCTTTGAGATAGGCCTGTAATTGCGAACATTCTTTTCTTCCTGATTTATGGATGGGCAAGATAGTTGTATATTTCCATTTCTTAATAAAATATCCATTTGACAAATATTTATTGAGCATTATTCGCAATGGTAATCTTTGTTATCATTTTGATTTTTTGCCATCACAGTTACACTGTGCTACAAAAGAAGAATTTTTCAAAATAGTACGATGCTAAAAACTGTTGCTGTCGGAGGTGAGCCAAAAAAAGTTGCAGCGCCCAAATGTTGCTGTAAATTAAGCTAAAGCTCCTCATTTTTCATTGCTTATCGTTATATGGAAATGGCATATAGGAAACCATGTAGATTTTATGTGTTGTGGGGGCTTACAAAACTATTTATTATAAAATTTTACTATAAGCTTCTGATATGTGAAAGTCAGAATATGAAACACGTTTCGGGTTAATTTGATACTTCTTCACAATTGGTACTTAAATATTCCAAATTCGAAAAAAGTTGTTATAATGTATTAAAAAAGAAATAAATGACTTTACAATATGAGAAAAATGCAACAAGTTATAATCAAGTTTAACCATATTATAATTAAATTTAACCATGTTATGTTCATTACTTTATAGTATATGCTAGAAAGAAAAACAAGGAACTACATCATAATATTGTGATCAATTCAATTATTTATCTTTGTCTGGAAACAAAATTTACGAAATATTCTGATAAAATGTAATTTGTAACAAAATATATATAAATCGTTTTATCAGAATTCAAAATTTATATTAAAGAAAAAATCAATTAAAACAAAGTTTTTAATTAATCAGGCTTAACTTTGTAACAATAAAAAGCTCAATTGATTGATAATACAAGAAAGTAATGAGTTTCCGAACCATTAATATTAAAAAAAAACTTATGATAAAAATTCAATGACTCAGCAGGTTTGGTAAGTGGTAAAGGATGTTCAACTCCTTGATTGAAGCTGTCGTGATTGGCAAAGAGTTAGATCTCTTAAATCTCAGAAAACAATTTTAATGACAAGACCGTCTCGAAACATCATGATATCAATTGAACCTTCCGTGCAGGTCAAGTAAAAATGTATAATTCAGTTTTCAGTAAAAAAAAGGGTGCTCTCAGAAGCGACTTAAACGACTATAAAAATATAGTCGCCCACTTATTTTTTATTTTTTCATTCAAATCTCACCTAAGTGTGTACTTTGCTTAAAAATTTAAAAAGTTTAAATCATTTTACATTTCATCATTTTGTTTTTCTACTTGAAATTCAAAAGCTCTTAATAAAATTTTCACAATTTCATTTTGTGATTAAAAGGTTTTATGCAAATTTTCTTTTTTATTTTAGACTCTGACTCACACTTTGCAGTATCTTCCCGGCATTTTATACATATTTGTTTATTCGTACCTTTTATTTGTAACTCATTAAAACACAAACATTCAGTTGTCGAACGAATGTGTTTTTGTTTTTTTTTTTTTTATTTTTGTAGTATTTCTTTATGGTAAATTTTTGTTTTTGCATTTTTTTAAATGTTTAAACTTTTGACTTTTGAGGAGAGAAGACAGTAGTGTCGCTAATAATGAAAAATGGAATTCAACTAAAATATCTTTCAGATATAAACTCCGATACACGTAATTTATTTTTGATGGCTTCTACAGGCAGCGATCGTTATGAAAAATTAATTTTGTTGCACCGTCAAATTTTTTCCTCCTCCAAACCACTGTGGCTAACAAATGATTTTAGATCTAAAAATGCTTTATTATTTTACTCATCTTAAAGCTTTTGTTTTTTTTCCATATTTATTTATGTTGATTTGTTTCCTTTTCTTCAGCTTTGTGTTGTTGTTAAAGGCTAATGTAGAAGTTTATTGATGTCTTTGTAAATGGCAACTAATGCTTGAGTTCTTGACAACTAAAAGAACATAAATAAAAATCACTTTAAAATGCATTTATTTTAATCCATCCTGAAATTTAGGATAAATAAAATTATAAATTATTAAAATTTTAAAATGAAACAATGTTGCAAATATGTAAGTATGTATGTGTATCTATATCTGTATGTATGCTTGTAAATTTAAAAAAGAGAGATGGTTTTGAGTTATAGTTCATAATTTCAGAATTTACGACAAAAATTTATAATTTTTCTTGCTGATTTTTAATTAAAAAACTGTCAGGACATTGAATTACACGCAATAAAATGTAATAAAAGACTATAATTGAAAACATTCATTATCTCTTTTCTGTTTCTTTTTTTTTTTTTAATTTTTACCCTAAACGTTTCTTTTCCGTTGTATGCATCTGCTGTTGCTGCTGCTAAAAGTCTTGGTAGTGTGGTCTGCCTGCTTGCCTTTCGGGGGCATAAAGGAAACTTGAGTTAAGTTGTGCAGCAGCGTTTGGCCTGTTTAACAAATGACCTTAAATTGCATTAAATCTTGATTAATGCAAGATGACACTTGAGGTTAAATGCTCTTGTCAAGACAATGGCAAATAATCCTTTTTATTAAGCTTCTTGCTGTTCTCTTATGTTTCTTAGTGATGTCCTTTAATTTCTGTTTTTAGCTTGTTTCGTCTTATATTTGAAAGGACTTTGTTTTATGTTGGAAAATGTATGTATGAATATAAATTCTTCAGTTGTGGCTTTAGTAATGGGTAATTAAATTTTAAATAATTATTTGATGTATTTATTATGTTAAAATTTAATTATATGAAATATTTACAGGGAAGAAAATACCTCAAATACTTGGTAATGATTTACCCACTACAACAAACTATTGGCTTAACGTGTCGCATAAATTTTCAAAATTATTTCATTTGCACAAAAATATTTTTTTTAAGGTTTGGTTGAAGCGCTAAATTTAAAAATGTTTAATTGAAGAAAATATTAACTTTTCAGCAGAAAGAATTGGAAAATATTTAGTTGTTCGTTTTCGATATAAGTTGTTGCATAAATTTTTGCTTAAAATGATCAAGTAAGAGTAGTTCTTTGTGTTAGTTTGGCTTTACAATTGAGGGTCAATATTATTAAGTAGCTCATTTTAGACAAAAACCTATGATCAGGTCAACGGTAAAAGGTTTGTGTCTAAAATATGCAAATGTACAAGTCTCTGCTTAGAGAATATAACGTTACAAGTTTTGATTTAGAATTAAAAGTAGTTCCCGTCCAGTAGCTCATTTTAGACAAAAACCTATGATCAGGTCAACGGTAAAAGGTTTGTGTCTAAAATATGCAAATGTACAAGTCTCTGCTTTGAGAATATAACGTTACAAGTTTTGATTTAGAATTAAAAGTAGCTCCCGTCCAGTAGCTCATTTTAGACACAAACCTATGATCAGGTCAACGGTAAAAGGTTTGTGTCTAAAATATGCAAATGTACAAGTCTCTGCTTAGAGAATATAACGTTAAAATTTTTGATTTAGAATTAAAAGTAGTTCCCGTCCAGTAGCTCATTTTAGACTAAAACCTATGATCAGGTCAACGGTAAAAGGTTTGTGTCTAAAATATGCAAATGTACAAGTCTCTGCTTTGAGAATATAACGTTACAAGTTTTGATTTAGAATTAAAAGTAGCTCCCGTCCAGTAGCTCATTTTAGACTAAAACCTATGACCAGACCCCTTATGAAAGGTTTGTATCTAAAATAAACAAGTGGAAATTGATACCAACCCTACTGTGCACTTGCTCTGATCTAAATAGTAAATTAATTTGATATAATCACCATTGAAATAATTATGAGTGAATAACGGTCAGAGATGGGAAATTTAGAACCTACCTAAAATTCAAATAACTATCGTATTTTATATGTTGAAAAAAAAGCAAATAAACTTACAACAAATTACATAAATTATGGAATATTAAAAGAAAACCTGCAAAAAATATAGTCCTTAGAATATCGTACACTTTTTCTAAACAGTGATCACTGTATAAAATGCTAAACAAATTACACCGCCCCATACTCTTGTTTGTAGTTACAAAAAACTAAAACGTTTTTTTTTTTTTTCGTTCCTTTTTAGAATATAAAGAAACAAAAAAACACGCACACCGAAATAATTCGTTATATGAAAATTTACTTAAAATATAATAAATCTTTGTTTTTTCAAAACTTCTTATTTATTTAACAAAATGCCCTTCATTGTTTACTTAAAGTACAAGTAATTTGCGTACCTTTAACAACTGCTTCCACTACATCCCCCATATTAATAAAAAAAAGAATCCAAAAGGTAACTGAAAATGTTTCAACATCTATCATTTTATCCTACATAAGGAACATCTTTATGCAGACTCTAAAGTCTCTCCCTCTCACCACCACCCACTGGTATTTTATCTTGTAGTTAATGTAAGAAAAACTTTTGTGTTTTCTAACTCAATTACAAAAAAAAAAAAAAACCGACTACGACTGTTATTGCCTTCGGTTATTTGTGCCAAGTTTAATGGAATTTTCAGCAGTTGAATTGTAGTAAAATGAGAAATGTGTACAAAAAAAAAGAAATCCTTAATAACAATTTCAATCTTGTTTTGTTTAAATTTTTACACACAGTATGTATTTTGTTTATTCTTTTTTTTAATTTTTATTTTTGCTCTGCCTCCACACTTGCAACAATTTTCTTGTAGTAAATTTTAGTGATTGCAAAGTATTAAGCAGCAGTTGAAAATTGTTCAAGTGTATATGCTGTCTATTTATTTTTATGTAGAAGTTCTGTAGAAATTTCCATTTCAGTTGTGATCATAAAAATTTTTTTCATAAAGTCGTATCTCATAAAACAGTGCAAATTTCAATTTTTCAAAATGTCGCCAAGTAAATCGAACATAGAGGGAAACTACTTTTATAAGAAGATTGTCCATTTTCACCTTCCGTACACCAAACGTTAAAACAGTCCTTTTTTTCATCTCTATTGTGAGAACCGTAGGATATAAACTAAAGGTTATTCTATCAGGAAATGAAATTTTGACGATGATTTAAAGTCAGTAGAGAATGCTTAAAAGCGATCAAAGAAAACTTTAATCGGTATTCTAAAAGTCAATATAGTTTTGATGTTAAGCTGCTTCTTATGAACGCAATAAGAGTATTCTTATAGAAACTGCAACACATGAACCAAAAATGATATTTAAAGAGTATCGCTTTTCAAAAATGCCACATACGAATATCAAATCGCTAAAACGAAAAATGTAAAAGCCAAAACAAGTCAATAAAATTTACGAAGTAGTAGAAAGAAAAACAAAATCGGTTAACCAAAAAAAAAAATTGTCCAAACGAAAAATATCGTCAAGACGAAAACTTTTCTAAATCAAAGATCACCGCTAAGACGTTAAAAAAGTCGCTAAAGAAATCAGTCGTCAAAACGATATATGAAAGTCCCAAAAGACGACAAAAAACCTCCCCAACATAATTGATTCAACAAAAATAAAATATGGTGAATCCAAAAAAAAAACATTCCCCAAAAAAACTCGTCAAATTACAAATTTTCCCGAAAAATTAAAAAACCGCTAAAATGAAAACAAATCGCCAAGATGGAAACTACTAAATCAAGGATAATCGCCAAAATGAAAAAGAAAAACGATGTTATAAAAACATTTATCAAAATTAAACAAATTTGTTCGAATCTTAAGAGAAATAATTTTATAAAAATATTTATCCAGCTGCTGCATCGATAAATAAGTCTTTCACTACTTTTTATTAAGAGAAAAAACCGATACTCGGTACCCAGTACTCAATACTTAGCCAGCACTATTCCATCTATCAATAAATCGTTGGTTTCTACGAATCACAGCGATGCATTAAAACAGCAAACATAGTATTGTTCTAACTAACATTCCACAATCTAGTATTTCTTTGCGTGTTCCTTAAGTCAATCCTTGTCTTCAAGAGACGATTCTAGCACAACTACACAAACATAATTTAAAAAAAAAACATCAAATAAGTTTTGGTGAAACAACTGAATACTCTGCAACGCTCTTCACAATATAAAAAATTTGCGTAGTCATGTACATGACGTTTTTATATGTTCTTTTTTTCTGCATGCCAAAAAAATCTTTACATTTTTTTTTATAAAATTAAAAAAGCACACACACACATGTATGTATATATGTATGTGGGTATGTATATAAAGCCAATGTTTTAGTTGTTTTAGTGAATATAAATAAAGAATATGTTTTCTCCACAAAAACCCTGTGCGGCATGATCCAAAAGCAATTACGTTTAAAAAACTTTCCAACGAAAAGTTTTTTTCAGTTATTTTATACAAAATCGGAGTAAGTAAGTAAATTTTTAATGAAAATGAATTATGATTTTTTTATTTTAAATAAGAAGCCAAAAAAATTGCAAATGTAATTTTTATTATAAAAGAATTGTTAGAGAGAGACAGACCTCAAGTTTGAAGGTCATAAATGGCAGATTATTTATTGTTGGTCGTATCATAAACAATTAATTGCCTTCATAAATAAAGATGGTCAATTGAATATTTTCGATAATATAAATTAAAAGTTAATAATATTATTTCCTATTTCCCAAAATTGATTAAACGTATGTATGTGTGTGTTTATGTATATTTTATTATTCTATTAATTCTTGTAGCAAATTATATCAAGACATTAATTTGCCAATAATGAGCATTATTTTACAAGTATGAGTATAAATTGTATTTTCTATGAAGAAATTTGCAATTGACGCAGTGGGGTTACGAGAAATTTCAAGTTATTAAAGTAATATGGGCCCATAAGAAATGGCCCCTTTGGAAATTTTCCTTTATTTTGTCACAATTTTTTATTTTTTTCATTATTTTTTGGAGGCATTTTTCCTAAATTTTTGGCGCAATTTAAAAAAAAAAAAAAGAACAAATATCTTTGTTGATTTTAATAAAAACTTTTGGGGCAATTTTTTATTTTAGCTTAAGGAAAAATGGCTTCAAAATCAAATACGAAAAAGGCCCGCAAACTAAAAAATGTCCCTTAACTGAAAATTTTAAAATGACCCCAAAATATTTGATTTCAAAAGAAGATCAACATTCGTCGGCTGAGCTTAAAAATTTTCTCCATCCTGATTTTGTGCATTTCCTTAGAAACATAGTTCACTGCAACCTAACACCCAAATGCAATCCAATTCTTCAGATCACTAAAAAAAAGGGTGGTGGTGTTGGCTGACGTGGTTAGCGCGTAGACTACAAACGCGCGTAGACGTAGGAAACAATGACATGGGGACTGGGTTCAAACCCTGGCCAGAGCAAGTCATCAACATCCTTAATTTCTCGAATATACGTCAGTGTGGCATTGCATTAATTGTTGTCGGACTATTTAAGTGATGAAGGTATAGCACTGGTCACTAAAACCTGTTCCGACAGCGATAGATGCTGTTCCAAGAGAATGTACACAACATCGCCCTCCTTCGTCGGTTAAAAGAAACATCGGCGAAGTAAACAATTAAAAAAAATGCCTGCTAATACAGCTTAACAAAGTTAATGCGTCTACTTAACACCGGAGGCGCCTAAACACTGCTATAAAAATTAAAATAACACGCAAAGCAGAGCTGTAAAAGATTTTTTTTTATTATTATTAATAATAATATTTAAAATAAATTTTAATAAAATTAAAGATATTTCCAGAAATATTCATTGGCCTCAGAGTCACCAGGACATTTTTGAGGCTAGTTATACAATAAATTTTTGTTATGAAAAATGAAGAAAAGGTAAAATTATGGTAAGTAATATTTGTACGTGATAGTAAGTATAATGAATTGTATTTGGATAATAAATAAATTATGCAAGTAGTTTAGAAGCATTTACAACAGAAGCATTTCCAAATTTTGTAATAAATATTCTTTTACTTTAGTTTTAAAAATTTAAATTCGTTCAATGGTTTTCTACTCGTATTCTACATGTATTCTACTCGTTGTTTACTAGTTTCTAAGCGACATCTCACTGTTCTCTAAGGTACATATTATTTCTTGTATTTAACGTTGTTTGATTCCTTTGAAATGATATCGTGTGGTAACCAATATTGTGGAGTGATTTAAAGACATAAAGTAGTAACTGCATTTTAAACAATCCGTATACGGGCAATACTGTTGCTAATACATCTTTGTTCAACGAAACGTTGCCGGCATATTAAAAACAGCATTTAGAGCTTTATTTTGACTTGTAATGATTTTAATTTATTGCTGTTTTTGTGTGCATATATTATTGGCAAATAATTTAAGTGACTGTGTATTAAAGATTTATGTTATATTATTAATTTTGTAGTTTTGTTGAATTTGTTTTTGTATTTATAAAGCAACCCAAGTACGGACATTATTTTGCAACTGAGGTTTTCTATATGAATATCCCAACTTAGATTACTCTGCAAACACAGTCCAAGATACTTTGTTGAACAGCTTTCTAAAACTTCACTCCCATCAAAAAGAATACTAAACATACTGTTGTTATTCGCATATGGGCGAAACCTTAATACTTTAGTTTTACCAGAATTCAGGACAAGTCTATTTATTCTAACAAACTCAGATATTATTGCTGCGTCATGTTCCATAGATGCTTTTACAACAGTTTCATACTTATATGGATAGAAAAGGCAAATGTCGTCTGCATACTTGTATAGTTTACCTGATAACTGTAGATTTTTCATATCATTAAAGAGGACCCATATTGAGGTACGCCATATTCAACTACACCTGTGTAGCTTTTACAATTTCCAATTTCAACAAACTGTCTTCGATTAACTAAAAAGCACATTTATAACTGCTTCTTCAGTTCCACATCCTTTCTTAAATCCATACTGGCGACTATATAGAAAATTATTAATTTCAAAATAAGACAGCAGTTGTTCGTGAAGAATTTTTTCAAAAACTTTATCAATAATTGGTAGCATTTAAGCCTTCTAAATTTTCAACATCTATCTTCTCAACCCTATCCCACTTTCTGATTTCCGACACAGTGTACTGCATACGTAGGGGTCATCCCCTGAGTGCTGGTCCTAATTAAAAAAAAATATGTAAATAATAATTCTGTTATTCTTTTCAATGCAAATACTTTGGGGCCATTTTAAAATTTTTCAGTTTGGTGAAATTTTTCGTTTGAATAATTTTTCCAAAATATTTCCATTCAATAAAACAATAAGATTACTTGCGAACATTTTTGCATATCTTTATTTTTAAAATTGGGGGTAGTTTTTCTATTTTGGAAGTTAGAGAATTGAATTTTCAATATTTAAAAATACACAAAATACTGATAAACATTTCAATAAAATAAAAAAAAACTAAGATAATTTGAACCCACAGCTGCTAAAACCTTTTCAAACTACCCACATTTTATTACATTTCCAGAGAAGATGGTTATGAAATCTCAGTTTATTGGAATATTATTGATACGCAACATTGTTAAATCATAATGATACATTTTAAGATGATATAGTGGCTGTTATTAAACCGAATTTGGTTAGAAATCTACACATAGACAAACATTAATAAACACAAAAATATACACAAATGAACTCACATCACATTCCTTTGCACATAACATTCCTTTCTCTCTGCTTTGCTGGCAACGTGTGTGTTTCTAAAATTTATTAATTTCAAGAATGTACACATTATAATTTTAGGAAACTAAGGACCAGGTTGTACTTGTAGTTTCTTACAAGTACTAGAAATTACTTTAGACATCATCATCAGCATCACCATTAACGTCATCATTGTTATTATTACGAATTGTAAAGTATTAAATGCATAATTCAATAACTACTAAAACAGGATAATGATTGCATGAATAGGAAACAAAATCAGTAGAAACAAACAAATCTTATTATGTGGCCGAGTACAAAACTAATAAATTAGATCCTTGTAACCTTTTGTACATGCATATGTATTCTTGCAATAAAAGATTCATGACTAGTTTCACGCAAACACATCCACATAATTGAACTGGCAGAGAAATTAATTTCTCAAAACTTGTTGTTTATTTCCAACACAAATTTGTGTTGTTCTAATATTTAATGTAAATTAATGAATTCAAAATTAAATATCATTTTAGCAATAAATACGAGTATACACATTATAATTTATTAATAGCAAGAAGAAGACCATTATAAACTTGTAGCCAGTTAGATTTAATGAAATTTTCAAAAAAAAAAAAAAAAAAAAAAAAAAAAAAACATTTTATAAGTAAATATATGCATAAGACGAGAAAATAAATCCTTTGAGGTTTAGAAATCAACGTTTTGGCGATTATAATAAGTGTAACCAGTGCTGCCTACTAGACAATTTAATATTAACTTTGAAAAGAATGGAAAATCGCATGATTTGGCCAAAAATTTTGTGTCCTTTCATATTCCAAGATTTTAACTCACTCTCTGCATTCACTGTAAAATATAGAAAAAATTACTGACTTTTACAAAAATGTAATAAAATAAAATATACGTTCACCTCCATTTAAATTTAATTTTAATTTTAATTCCCTCCTCCTGATCCTCCCCGCCCCCGCGGCTCTAAAACTTAAAAAAAGCGCAATAGAAAAGTTGTAAAATAATTAAGCTTTCTTCTATATTTTCCAGCCTCCATCTTCTCTGTCCTATGCTATTGTCACTAGTTCTGGCTCAATGTATTGCAAAAGGTAGGGGCCATCCCCTGAATGCTGGTCCAAGAAAAAAAAAATATTACAGAAAATCTTATGTTTGTTGTATAAAATATTGTTACTACTTTAATGTTAAGTACCGCGAAGAACGATTTTGTAGAACATTTCATTGCTGTATCGGTTTTTTAGAAGTTTTTTTGTTTTTGAAAAAGTGCACAAATTTCCCTTCAAATCGTGCAAATATTTTTCATCCACTCTGATGTTATACTTTTCTAGCCATCTTTATATCCCCTGGTTTTACGGACTCCCAAGGTTGTTGATACTAATTTTATTAGAACGCCTGATAGACTGTACGAGGGCTGCGCTGTCTTTGCAGATGGATCGAAAATGGAAATAGGCACGGGTGCTGGCTTCTATTCTTTAGGAACGGACATTCGTAGGTCTTTTAGGCTACCGCACGAATGTAGTGTATTTCAGGCTGAGATCCTAGCGATCCTCAGGGCCACGGAACTAGTGACAGAACACGTAACTGCACAGAAAAATATATTTAATTTTTTTTTTCAATTAACCCTTTAATTGAAAATATAAAAAAATTTTATTAAATATTTAATTTATTTAATTAAATTTTTAATTGTAAGAAATAATTTTAGTTAATAAATGTATAAAAATTTAATTGATACTATTAATTTGTTTACTGGTGCAAATTTAATTAAATTTTTAATTGATATCACAAATTTTTTAATTGAAATCAATTTTTATTTTTTTCTGTGTGAAGGCGTGGAGGTAACATTCTACTTTGACTGTCAGGCGGCGCTGAAAGCTTTGAAGGGGCATAGTGTCAAATCGAAGCTGGTCAGCAAGAGTAGGCTATTTCTCAACTTGCTTATGGACAAATTTAGTGTAAGGCTATGTTGGGTACCAGGACATTGCAATATTGTGGGAAACGAAATTGCTGATGAGCTGGCAAGAATAGGTTGAGCATTAGATGTGGCAGTTAGTGACAGGTCGGTTAAACCTCCAATCGGTTACTACTATAGAGAACTTAGTAATTGGCTAATTAGCAGAACTAACCATTCCTGGAGTAACAGAGGTCCATATGGACAGATCTAGACTCAGGTAAATCTGATCTACTGCTGGGTATGAATAGAAAGGTTTTGAGAGTCTTAGTAGCCGCTTTGACTGGCCATTGCTCGGTTAGAGCGAGGACCAGCATATGGGAAAATAGCACTCTGGAGGAGCCAGAAACTATAAAACATATCATCTGTCATTGCCTCAGGCTGCAACGCCATAGGCAAAGATGGTTGAGCAGACGTTTCCTTGAGGGCATTAGTGATATCGCGAAGTGCAAACTTGAGGATATCAGGGGCTTTATCATGGGAATTAAATGGCTGAATGATGAATGTTAACGGCTCTTTGTTTCTCCTCGGGCAGTAAGGAGACTAATTAGTCAATATATTATAAATGAAGGGAATCACAATGGATCCAATTGGGTCTCCGAGTGGATGTGTATTTCACATTAGCCTTCCTAACCTAACCCAACCTAACCTAACGTCACCATCTTTATATCCTTAGCACTGAAATTAGAAAAAAATTCCTTTTCAATGAAATCTAAACACTCAGTTTTCAAAAACTTTCTTTTTAGCCACCAGAAAAAACGCTTCTATTCATCACTGATTGTTTTTAGCATTTTCTCATTCAAAATTTTATTAATGACAACAAATACATACGAATACGAGTACATACAAATATTGTTGTTTATTGTAATTTTCCTGCAGTTATTATTTGATTAAAATGTAAATAAATATTGTAAATAATTGTTGTATTATAAAAATTTCCTTTCCCAGACCAACCAACTGCGTCAAATAAAAAAAAATGCTGAGAAAAAACAAAGAAAAAATAAATTAATGAAAATTAAAAACGCTGGCAGCTAAAGTTGTTTGGCTAATCAAATTTTTGTTTCTCTCTTTTTGCAACAGTTGTACCATTCGTTCAAGCTGATGGCAAAACAAGAAACAAATTAAACCGACATTAGCAGAATCGTGTGCACAGTGGGACTGGAATTACAATATAAGGAAAGCTATTTGGGATTTAAATAATAATACTTTCGAGCAATCGTTCGTCACTGGTGGTAACAAAGAATTGAAAGTCGCAAACTCTTTTAGTGTTTTCAATTTGATATCCATTTTATTCCACTGTGGCATGTAGAGTAGAGTTTTATTTTAACATGCATCACCTTAAGCAAACTCCTGTCCATGTTTTTGTTTTTGTGAAAGTGAAACAACAATAAAATGTACACAAAAAAAAAACAAAAGAAAATAAAGGAAATTTTATTGTAAAATTAAAAAAGGAAAAACGCTAAGCACATACATACAACAAAAACAACAAATATTGTCGTTTGAAAATGTCACAAATGTGTCAATGCTCAACTTTTCATACAATAACGCTGCAATTTTTGCGTTTAGTTGCTCTTACATAGAGTGAAATATATTTTTCTGATTTAATTTATGTTCGTATAAACAGAATTTGTTTAAATCGTATCATCATAAAGAATAATAATTTCAGTTCATTTGCTGATTTTCTACATGCTCGTTCTTGTCAGGCAAAAAGCAAACATGAATGCGAGAAATATTTAAATTGGGTTGGCAAATTGTATATTTCCATTTATTTGTAACTCAAATGTCCTTAGGAAATTTATATACAAAAACACACGTACACATTTCATAATTTGTTGTTCTCATTATGATTATATGAAAATCCATAATGACATGGAGGATTCACTTTTCATCTTTGGTTCAATAAAAAATTTAATTGAATCTAATCATTAATTTATTGGTTTAAGCATTTTAGTAATAGTTGCTAAACTAAGCAATATTTTTATTGTTTCAATTATTTTCGTAATTGAAATCATCTCCGATTTTCTTTTACGAAACTTTGGTATCATTAAATGCTTATCAACAATTTTATAATATATCTGTGGCAATAAGGAAAAACTGCTTAAGTCACATTTTATAGTTATCTAGAAGAGCAGTTTTAAATGTTTAAGTAGTTTGATAAATATATAATCGAGTTTTAATAAAACTTGATCATTCGTTTTTCGATTCTATTAGTTTTTTTAACACATGGTTCTGCCCACCATAAGAAAGAAATGCAATATTTTATAAGTCAAATTAAGCCGTTATTCCATATCATAAAATTAGTTAGAAAAATAAAAGAAGCACGTAATTGAGCCAGAACTTCGTTAAAAACAGTTCAATATGAATAAAACTTTGCCCAGAGAAACTTTTGAATATGCAGAATACGATGGTGATATAAACAAACTTAAAATGACCTTATCTCGACTTAAGCGCTTTTTCCTTTTTGCCACAGATATATAAAACTTTTTTCTAAATGTTGATTGAAGCCTGTTTGGCAAACATTTTTTTCCAAAAATATTACAAATCACAAATTGGAAAATGTCTTCCAGTTATCCAGAAATCATGGAATATAATAAAATTTGGCAGAAAATAAGGGCAGGAGTATTATTTCTCGTATTGTTTTTTTTTTTTTTTTAATTAGGACCAGCACTCAGGGGATGACCCCTACGTATGCAATGCATTGTGCCGGAACTCAGAGAAAGGGATAGAGTAGAGAAGATAGATGTTGAAAATGTAGAAGGCTTAACTCTTTTACAAATCTGCTTTGCGCGTTATGTTAATTTTTATAGCAGGGTTGAGGCGCCTCCGGTATTAGGTAGACGCATTAACTTTGTTAAGCTGTATTGGCAGGCATTTTATTAGTTGTTTTACTTCGCCGATGTTTCTGCTCAATTAAAAAAACGCCCCAAAAAACAATGACCTCAAACTGCGATATAAAAAATGGCCCCAAAAACAAAAAATAACTTTGAGAGCCAGAATTTTTAATAAAAAATTTAAATCACCTAAAAACTATTTAGCCGTTAAAACTTTACTAAAATTATATAAGCAAAAAATGCTTTCTGCAAGAAAGTTAGAAGAAATACTATTGCTCACAAATATGTATACATATAAATTTATTTTTCAATCCTTTCTCTGAATTACTTTCTATCATAAAATCTACCCCGATTAGATTTATAAAAAAAAATATTTCACTAAATTTCATTATGATTTTAAATTCTTTGTTATTCATTAACAAAACAATAACGTTAAATAACTCTATAAAATATTAGTATAATTATAAACCAACCGAATGCAAAAAAATAAAAAACATCATACATACTCGTATGTATGTTGTATATGAAATCCAGCAAAACGATTAAAATGTCACCATATTAATGTCTACAACATTTAATTCTAATGAACACATTCATTAATGGTTGACTTTAAATGACCAACATTAAAAATTTCTGTTGAATTGTTCACATTCGTTGTGTTCAATCCCATTCCTTTTTCCATTCGCTTCTAAACATTCTTTTTAATTGTGTTTTTTTTTTTTTCAAGTTTATGTCACATTCATTTTATTCTAATCAGCCACATTAGAGACACATGTTTGCACAAAGACACTGTGCAGTTAGAGAATAATAAAAACTTTTGTTGATCTGTTATTAAGCGAAGAACTCAAGTTATCAAATGACCATTTTATTGTTATTTTATATTGCAAAAGTTTTATTAAGTTTAATGGAGAGTAAGTTTATATGCTGGCTAAATCTCTCAAAACCTTATCCATTAAATGCTGAGTGTAATGCATGCATGCATCAGCATGCTTGCTGTACGTGCATACTGTATGTAATTAGTTGGCCATTTTTTTTTTCTCTGGTGCATGTGTAACAGGTTAATTGTAGCACGTTACGAGTATTAAATGATCCAACAAGGACAACTGTTAGCTCAAAAGGACACATTTTAGTATGGAAATTTAGGTTTTATACGAACTCAGCGAAGCTGTACTGTGCTAATATTTGAGAAAAAAAATATATGAGTATGATTTTCTTTTTCAACAAAGAAAACAGAATAAATAAATATTGTGCCATTTACACAATAGATTTAAAATGATCAGTTGCCTAGGTTGGACGTACTTGAAGCCGTTGCAAGACCAGTAATAAAGTTAAAATTTATTTCACATCATCGGGTAGTGAAATGCCAAATTGGAAAGAAATAAAGGGTAAAAATATAAACATGTGGCTGTGTGAAGTTAAAACACTTTTACCATCACAACTCCCACACATGTTATATACGAGTGTGTGCATTCGCTGTAATAATAATAAACCTGTCCAACAATACAATAATAAAAATGGCGCATTTCCGTTTTTCTGTGATTATTTTTATTTTTAACTCACCAAATCCCTCTTGCAGTTCGGCTCACTGTTTTTAATGACACCAACAGTAGATGCATGTATACCTACCTACCTGCCTACAAGCTGGCTAAACATAAAAACAATGAATTCATCGATATCTATACGAGTATATAAAAATTAATGTTTGTCTGTTTGTACATTTGAAAGCTATGGACTCCTTAGCTGATGAACCAATCTTGCTCCAAATTTTTACAGTACTTTTACGGTGCTCTAGAGGAAACAATAGGTCTGTTATTTTTCAAACATCTAAAATGGGCGTGGCACTTCCCATACAAAGGTACTATTTATATAATGATATTTATAAAATTAATACAGCAGAAAACTTTAAATTTTGTGCACTTTGTTCTTTTTATATTAGCTTTAATGAAAAAGTATGTAGTAGTGGGCAAATGGGCGTGGCAGCTACCACATAATATTTTTGATATATCTTGGGAATTAAGGAAGTAAATGACCTGAGATTTTTTACGAGCTTATACGTTGATTTAATGAATTCTTCTAGAACAAAACGATTTAAAAAAATTATGTGGGCGTGGCACTTCCCATACAAAGGAACTATTTATATAATGATATTTATAAAATTAATACAGCAGAAAATTTTAAATTTTGTGTACTTTGTTCTTTTTATATTGGCTTTAATGAAAAAGTATGCAGTAGTAGGCAAATGGGCGTGGCACCTCCTAAATAATAATTTTGATATACATATCTTAGGAAGTAATGAAGTAATTGACTTTTTATGAGGTAATCAGTTGATTCAGTGACTTATTCTAGAACAGATCAATTTCAAAAAGGTTGTGGGTGTGGCACTTCCCATATAAAGCATTTTTTTTTTCTTTATAAAACTAATGCAGCAAAAAGCTTGACATTTTGAGCACTTTGCTCTTTTTATATTGGATTCAATGAAAAAGTATTAAGTAGTCGGGCCATGCAAATGGGCATGGCACCTCCTACATAGTAGTTTTGATATATCTTGGAAACTAATGAAGTAAATGATCTTAGTCTTTTTTTTTTTTTTTTTTTTTTAATTAGGACCAGCACTCAGGGGATGACCCTTACGTATGCAGTGCATTGTGCCGCAACTCAGAGAGAGGGATAGAGTAGAGAAGATAGATGTTGAAAATGTAGAAGGCTTAACTCTTTTACAACTCTGCTTTGCGCATTATGTTAATTTTTATAGCAGTGTTGAGGCGCCTCCGGTGTTAGGTAGACGCATTAACTTTGTTAAGCTGTATTGGCAGGCATTTTATTAATTGTTTTACTTCGCCCATGTTTCTGCTAACCGACGAAGGAGGGCGATGTTGTGTACATTAGTTTGGAACATCATCAATCGCTGTCGGAACAGTTTTTTAGTGACCAGTGCTATGCCTTCATCACTTAAATAGTCCGACAACAATTAATACAATGTCTCACTAATGTACATTAGAGAAATTAATGATGTTGATTGACTTGCTCTGGCCAGGGTTTGAACCCAGGCCCCACGTCATTGTTTGCTTAGTAGTCAGCGCGCTAACCACTTCAACCAACACCACCCTTATACGTTGATTTCATGAATTATTCTGAAATAAAATAGTCACAATGATATAAGTAGGCGTGGCACTCTTCAAGTATAATGAAAATTAATATTGGAATAGTTTTAGAGATCAAATAGTAACAAAAACAGGAAATTTTTTGTTTTTGTCTTGAATATAGTTTATCCTAAGACATAAACAAGACTTTTAATTAAATTTACTTAATTTGAATCCAACAAAAATAGTAAAAATAAATTACATATCAAAGTTTTGTTCTTTTTCTCATCACGAAAAGTTTGTGGTGTAGTGAAGCACGCCGGTTCTCAGCAAATACATAATAAAACACTTCTAGGCGCAACTAGTTGTTGTAGCCTTAATGTACTCCAATTTTTTTTTTTTTAATTGTAGTACAAGTATGAACAATATTTTTGTGGTTATTTTTTCCCCTACAAGTATTATTTGGCGATTTCCATATAATTGTCATTAAATTGTTACATAAAAGTTTTCTTTTTTTTTTTTGTTTCGTCTAGGATCTGCGTTATTTTCTACCCACAAGGCGAACCAACAATAGCCAACGAGCACTCTTTAGGTGTTACTATTTCAATACAGAAAAAACAAATAAAAGTGCAGAAAAAAAAAATTATGTGAAAAAGAATAGTCTACTAATTGCTGGTCATTTATGTAAAAATAAGTCCGAGCGAGTGCTGCTCGTGGGTATCCTTGTTGAATGGTCTTTTGTGGTTCTTTATATTAATATTTATGATAATTTTATGTTGCTTTTATGGCTATACGAGGGAGCCATTTATAAAATGTTGGTATAATTTGGGGAAAAATAACTTTTATAGCGATTCTCAGTGAACTTTTTCGGTCATTGTGAAATAACTTATAACTTTGGGAGTAAATGGTAATAAAAGCGGAAGTTGAGCTTAAAAAACTATTTTCCCAGGAATATCATTTATTCCTAAATTAACCCGTTCTTCAAGAAAGAGGTGTTTTGTTTTCCCTGTTAGTGCATGATTTTTTTTTTTTTTTTTTTTTTTTTGTTGAATACATTTTCAAAATTCTTCTCAAAACTTCTCAATTTATGAACTGTTGGGTGTTCATGGTTTCTTTTTTATTAATTAATATTATTTTTTCCTATTATAGTTACATATACGAGGATGTTTAAGTAACATGACGAACACAAAATTTGTTTCAAAATAACAAGTTTCCAACGACTGATCCTAGTTGGCGGTACCTTTTATTTAAGTTTTAAAAGTTATTGCTAAAAGTTCGTAAATGTTTATAATCAGAGAAATATTAGGTACACATTGTTAACATATTTCGAGCAACAAAGGAAAAATTGAATATTTATACATCCCTTTTGTAGATTTTTCAACAGCACTGGCTGAATAGAACAAACGTTGTTTTCGGTAGAAGGCACTAAACCTCGCCAGTATTCATGTGAAAATGCTTTCACTACTTCTAAGGTAGCTTACAAATACAAATAGAATACGCGACTTATCTCTACTAATGGATTCTAAGAAAGTTATTACTTAAGAGGGTCTTAAGCACTCATCCAATTCTATATTCCTTCTTTTTTTTTGTTGCCAGGCTTTGTAGTAGATGAATTCAATGGATTGATGACCCTCGTAATAATTGTTTTTAGCTTGGTTATTTTAAATTTTTAAAGTCTTATTATTTATGGAAAAATTTTATAAAATTTATAGCACTTAGTAAAAGTTTTGTGTGGTTTAATGTAAGTATTTTATATGGTTTAAAAATTTAATTTAACAGAAAATAGACACAACAATAAACAGGTGATTTAAAACGATATTTAAAATGCATAATTTAAAAATATTTATAAAAATGGTTATTTGAATTTAATTGTAGAAAAAATACATAACAAAAATATATAAAAAATTAAAACGTGTCGATTTAAAAATACAAAGAAATATTTTATTATAAAACAAATTAAAAGTGTTGTGGTGCGAAAAATTGCATTATCACTCCTACTTAGAGATTTTTAAGTCATTAAAAAAGAAGTAAATCGCTGATAAAATTACACTTAATTTTAATTAACTTTAATACCACCATGGATATGTTATGAAGAAATCATTTCAAATTATTAAAAGAAAAATTGATGTTTATGTGATTTCAATTAAAATCATTTAAAAAATAAATCATAATTACAGCCACCAAGAAAGCACCAATTGAAACAAATCCCATCACACTCCAAAAAAAAAAAATATACTAAATTTTAGTAAAAAAAATTTCCATATTATTATTATTACGAATAAACGTAATTATTATTCGAACTTATATTGATGTACATATGAAAAGTAATATTATCAGGCTCAAGTTCAGTTTTATTGAATTAATGAAAATTCAAAATTACTAACTGCCTAACCCACGATATCGAACGATGTCGATCGCTTGATTTTTAGACGTAAATAATCTATCTTGCGTTCCATTAATAACCGATTTTATTTATTTGTTTAGCTGTTCTTCCAGTAAACAATTAATAAGTTAAATAAAATCGGTTATTAGTGGAACGCAAGATAGATTTTTTTACGTCTAAAAATCAAGCGATCGACATCGTTCGATATCGTGGGTTAGGCAGTAAGAGTTTTTTTAAAAAAAATCCTTTAAAATAATTTAAAAAATTTCTATATTTAAATATAATTTAATTAGTATAGAATTTTTTTTTTTGTAAATCAAATGAAATTTTTTTATAACAAAAGCAAAATCACTTAAAAAAAACTACTTCAAGAAAATTTTTATTTTATTTGAGTGGGCATTTTCTAAAAGTATCATAGAAATGAAATTACAGTCAAATCCCGATAATTCGTAAATACGATAAATCGTAATTCACAATAATTCGTAGTAAACTGTCAGTCCCTTGAAAACATCTCGTTACCGTAAAATTTCCATACATTTTGGTCCCCTTGTTAATTCGTAATTTTTTTTTTTAAATACAATCTGCTTTACCTCTTATAAATCGTAATTGTTTGCTAACTACCACTTATAATTCGTAATCTAGGCCAGGCCAAGTTCGGCCACACAGTGTGTATATTTACACGAAACCATTCGAGCTGTTTTTACCCCCCTCATAACTTTGCTCCTCTTGATCATAATAAAATGAAACTTGAAGCATAAGGTCTCTCCACAGAGGTGACCTCACAGGTTAAATTTTAAAGTTCTACCATAAAAGCTTCCCGAGATATTAAGGTGTGAAAAGTCCATATTTTGGTACATATTCACTGACTCACTGACTCACTGACTCACTCACTCATCAATATTATAGGGCACTTCCAGTAAAGCTAGAGAGCTGAAACTTGGTACAGAGGTAGGTCTTGGTGAGAAAATAACCAGAAAAATCTGAAAACGGGCACTTTCCACCCGGGGGGACTAGGGTCCCCCTTCTTTGTATGGGGCTTTTCCAGTATAGTTAGAAAGCTGAAATTTTCTACACAGGTAGGCCCAGATAAGCAATACATATAAATATTTATACAAAAACAACTTAGAAAAAAGAAGTGAGATCCGCACAAAAACATAAATGTGAAAATAAGTCCAAGTTCCTATCCAAAAAATTTCGGCCGTAAAAAGTACTGAGCCAAAATAAGGACCAAGTTCTTGATAGGTACAATTCCATCTCATTTCTAGGCAACCTGTAAGCTTGGCAAAATATTTTTGCCTTTATAATATGGGAAAGTATTCTTGGAAAAATTTTGCCAAGCTTTCAGGTTGCCTAGAAATGAGATGGAATTGTACCTATCAAGAACTTGGTCCTTATATTGATCTCATTAGTTTTTACGGCCAAAATTTTTTGGATAGGAACTTGAACTTATTTTCACATTTATGTTTTTGTGTGGACAAAAACAACAGAAACATGGAAAGAATGATTTTTTATTAACTGCTATTTTTTTTTTTTTTTTGCGTGGGTTTTTGCTTTTGCTTGTGCTTGTGTTTATTTTCTTAAGATCAGTTTGTTACATGAATAATAAAGAAAAATGTCAAAGCGCACGCATAAAATGAATTTTTGCAGCCATTGACAATGGTGAGAAAAAAATAGACGTTGCTAAGCGGTTTGAAATTGCTCCATCAACTCTTACTTCAATCCTTCAAAAAAGAGAATTTATTATGCAAAAATCTTCAGGCAGTAAGCTAAAATGCGAAAAACTACCTGAATATCCAGAGCTTGAAAAGTCTTTAGTTTTATGGTTTATACAGTGCCGGCAGTCTAACATACCGATTAGTGGCCCATTACGAGTACTATCGGAAATAGCAGTATGTTTGGGAAAAAAGTTAAATCTAAATGACTTTAAAGCAAGCAGTGGCTGGCTTGATCGCTTTAAAAAACGGAATAACATGACATGTGTATTGAAAAACCCCGTTAATTCGTATTTATTTTATTTTAACCCCGTTAAATCGAAACCCCGCTAAATCGAAACCCCCTATAATTCGTAAGAAATGCTCGGTCCCTTGCGATTACGAATTATCGGGAGTACACTGTATTTGTACGAAAAATTATTCAGAAATACCTAAGAACGGAAAATGGCTATCCTCAATTTAAGTTCATCTATTTTTCTCAAATTGGAAATTTTTTCATAAAAGAAAATTATTTTTTAAATCATTTTTAGTTCATCAGTTACTAGTTTCAAAAAATTATTTATTTTAATGTAAGAAATAACGAATTTAAAACTTGCGTGTACTGGATATTGAGAGTTAGCAAGTTGTAGTAATTAAGTGATTAGATTGCCTATCTACGAAATCGAAGTTCCTTGGTTCGAGTCTCAAAAGACGTAAGTTTTATAAAAATGTTTTCATCACACCTCATTCCAAATAATACAACTGCATGTTTTAAATAAGTATTCCGGATGTTCCAGCGCTATGAGAACATCAAATGCTTCAGTGTAGCAGATAGCCGGTTCAGAAGCAGGTAAAACAAGGAAATGAAGAATGCGCAGCAAAATGGTAGATCTGCCGCATATGACGAAATTTTTTTTTAGTAAATATTTTTCTACTTCTTAGTAAAAATTTCCTGTTAAAAATTTGAACTTAATTTAATGGCTCGATTATGGATAGCAACCGAACTTCAGTTGCGTTGCCAGCCGGCAACTGAAGATTTGTGGTTGCCAGAAAAGCACTATATAGCAACTGAAACTATCAGCTATTAGTTGCCAGTTGCCATTCGTAATACCATTTTCAGCAACTGGACACGCAACTGAGGTTCGGTTGCCATCCATAATCGAGCCATAAGTAAAATTTCGAAAATTTTAGTTCATATATTTTTTTTTTTATTGCAAATATACTCGATCCGATTCTGCTTTACATATTACTTCTCGCGATGTCAAAAATAGTTAAACGATTTTTTTTTTTTTTTTTTTGACATCAGAGGGAGATCCAAAGTTAAAGCATCTAAAGAATTGACACACAAATGAGTGACGCTACTATATGATCAGGAAGTGCAATCAATGCATTTTAATTCCCCTCTTCATTTTTATTTCAGTACGTAAAAATTATTTTATATCCTTTAAAACTTCATTGTCGCCAGCATTCAATTTTATGTCAAGAAGATTTGCAACAAAATAATTTCTCTACTTATGCTAGAATTGAGCACAATGTAACGATTAGCTTTTCTTCTATCCAATGGATTTACTTAAATATTTTAAATGGACAATAACTTCCAACAATACAATACATATGTACGTATATGCTTCAAGAAGACATGAATAGAAAAGATTTATCTTACTAAATATATGACAGTTTAATTGTTTTAAACTTTTCCCAGCAATAACAACAACAAAAAAATACTACTTCCGGCATAGAGTTTTTTTTTTTGGCAGCACATAAGAATACACATGCAAACGGAAATGCACTGAAAGTTTTTGTCCAAATGGGCACAAAAAAGGAAACAAGTTGTATTATAATAACAACCGGAAATTAGACAAGAATTAGTTTCCACTAAAACTGTAAATACAAGAACGCACACACACACACACACACACACTTACTAACGAATAATAATAAAGAGCTTTGAATTAATCTTTCAGATCCAGATTAAACAAACAATTTTATGGAAGATTAAACTTTAAGAATTTATGTTAAACGACATTAAGTAGAGATAATGAAGATTACAAATCTATTAAAACAGGAAGTTTTGATTTTTATTTTAATTATCTATTTGCCTTATTTTGCTAGTTAGTAAATAATACAGCAACCAAAAGCAGCAAACATTATGCAAATATCATATTGTAGTAACTGTAAACTTAATCATCAATATTTACTGATAACCTCTAAACGATATGTAACAATCAATTTAAAATCATTCATTACTTTTGGCTAACATTTTGTTTATAGTTGATAGATCAAAGGTGATGTATATGAGGCACAAAAAGAAGAAAAAAGAAAAGAAGCTTTTCACCAAAGCCCAAAGCAAAAATACGAAAATTTAGTAAAGTTTTCTGAGAAATTCCAAGAGATTTTTGTTTTTCAACTCAACTTAAATAAACTTCCAATTTTAGTTGCATAATTTAAAGTCTTAATTAAAAATAGTCATCTTTTAATCCGTTCATTGTCATTTGAAATATTTTGTTTCCCATTATCATTAATGTCTACCATTCGATTTAACTTTCCATACATACAATGCACAATTAATTGAAATTTTTTTTTTTTTTTTTTTTTTTGTTATTTGCTTCTCTAAAACTTCTCTCTCAGGTACGTACGTACCAACATTTAAAAGGTTTTTTTTTATTTTTCGAATTTCATTCTTCATAAAACATTTATGGTTATTACGTTTACGAGTGAGTGTACGGATTAAAATTTGTTATAATGGTTGCAATTATTTAATGATGGGTGCACGTAGTCGATTGTTATCAAGCAGCCTTTGATCGAAAACTGTCCAAGTGAATAATGAAAAACAGATGACAAATCGTACAGTTTAATGTGTGTAAATTAGGGTGGCACTATATTGTATGATGAAAAATGTTATTAAAATGAATATGCTTTACTATGTACTACACTGGAAATTAAATATTTTCTTCCACTTGTAAAATATATCATTAATCATATAAAAATATTTTCCAGCACATTGTCTTTAATTTTTTGTTGAATAACTAAGAAATAATTATGTGGCCCGAGTTCAAATCCGCACATCGGAAATTAAATTTCTTTTTTTTTTATAAATTATTTTTCCAGTATTTTTTAGTCAGAATAACATTGAGAAAAATAAAAAATATGTTTTCATTCTCAAATCTTTCTACTCACAAAATTATACCATTTTTGTTTTGGTGCACAAAACATTTAAACAAAATTGATTTAGGAATGCTGAAATTCATATATTTTTCTTTTTTGTCCTTACTAAGATATTAAGCTTTTCATTTTGCTCCATTTCCTACAATTTTAATGTTCAGTCACTTAAGTTCATAATAGTAAAACTGTTTTTCCTTTTTTCGCTAAATTAAAACACATAAAATACTACATTTTATCAATTTTAAATTAGTATGTACTTTATTGTAAAAATAGAGAATACATATTTATTTCCACAATTCGGATGAATGATTTGAGTGTAAAATTTTTATAAAAAATTTTTATTAATGATTTTTAAATAATTTTCTTGTTTAAACTTCTTGTTGGAATTTTCGAAATCAATTTGACGTTTGTGTTGTTTATTTATTTTTAGCATAAAAAAAATTTTAAGTACCAAAATAAAAAAATTTATAAAAATGGATGATAACACCGAGTTTTTATTAAATTAAATTCAACACAACCATGACTTAATGGCAAAAGTATGTAACTATTACTGTCAACTTTGGCAATCACAAATATTTTTCCAAACGCCGTTTTTATTCGTACTTAAATGTCACTTTTTCGGATTTGCAAGTCACTTATAATAGATGCCCCAAGGTTGCATTTTTAATAATAGCAGCCACACAGTGTTGCATAGACAAAGTTCGAAGTAATTTGGAGGAAATTAAGTCATTTGAGATAATTTGCTCATATGAAAAATGTATGGGAAATCATCTCGCAAATTACCTGTCATTTGACCAAATGAGATGAGTTGGCGCAAATCACGTAGATGGAAACGCACTATTATTATATTACATTCATAAAAGTTCACAAAAATTTACAGTTTTGTTCTCATTATTGTAGATATGGTGGTGTAAGTGCAAAATTCTCCATTCCGAATTTTTGCCACATGCACCTAATTCAAGGGCTGCCGATATACGTATTGATTTCCAGCTATCGATTTTAACAAATTTCAAATTTTGAGTTCCGTGTGAATGGCCCAACATATTACGTTACGCTTTTTTTTTTTGTAGCTTTTTTAACCCCTTCCCCACACCCCTTCGTAACGCTTTTAGCTAAATTTTCCGTACAAAATTTCCAATCCGTGACAAGTCTTTAAGGGAAAAAAGTGTAAATTTCACACTGAAAATTTTTTAAAAAGCAGTTATAAAATCTCTGAAAAAAGCTTAACATAATAATAAACGAATACGTAAGTATATTTGAAATATGTATTAATAATATTAAAATTAGCTAGATGGCGCTTGTCTATAAGAAGTACCAGAAGTATAAAGTCTCAGAGGTACTCATCGTACACACTTTCGTATGAATCTACTACGAATATTAAAATACGCATTAGAGCAGGTGCTTCTATTGTTAAATATATTTATATATACATGGATGAGTTAAATTAATTTTAGGTATCATACAAAATTTTATGACTAAAACAGATGTGCAATGGTATGAGTACGATGTCAATGTTGGATTCATACTTATTGTAATCTATATATGTAAATAAAACCGAATGTGTGTTTCTTTATTTGTTTGTTTGTTTGTGTGTTTGTTTGTTTGTTCCTTATAGGAGGCCAAACCGTTGGACCGATCTACCTGAAATTTTCAGAGTATTAAACTGGAACTCTCGGATGAATTATAATTTTCTATAATTATAGGTTACTTTTTTTTCAACCACACCCACTTTTACGCCCACTTTTTTAAATTATGTTACTCCTACCACGTAGTTTTTAACAGATTTTATAATGTAAAGTGAGCATAACTTCGCCATTTTTGAGCCAATTTTCAAAATTCTTTTTGCATATGGAAAAGGTCCAGAATATTTTTTTGTTTTTAGAAATTGTTTGTTGGATCGAATGGGGGGGGGGCGGTAGGGCGTTGCAAATGGCCCGCCACAATAATTGATTATCAAATAACTTCGCCATATTTTGGGCATTTTTTGACCTACGTCGATGATATTTGGTACATATGGTATTTTCATAATTTGAAATACGTACCTGGAGAAAAGTGGGTGGGACCACGCCCACTTGGCCCCTTGGACCGATCTTCCTGAAATTTTCACAGCATGTTACTGTGACTCTGGAAGGAATAATAAGCTATATGAAGTTTTGATTGGACAAAGAGGCGTGGCACCGCCCATATAACTCAAAAATTTAAATCGCCATATTTTGGGCATTTTTTGACCTACGTCGATGATATTTGGTACATATGGTATTGGCATAATTTGGAATACGTACCAGGAGAAAAGTGGGTGGGACCACGTCATTTTTTTAGGAAAATTAAAAATGGTAATATAGTCTTAACTACTGGACCGATTCTCATTAAATTTTCACAACTCGATTTTTTTTCTTCAAGATTGAAGGACAAATCGCAATAAAATCCGTAAATTTTTAAGTACATATAAAAATGTTTCGGTGCAATTTATAGTAAAAAAGTAAGCAAATCTTATGCTTCAATTTATTTTATTTTGAAAGCATGGTGTATTTGACATTTGTCTAAAATAATAGGCAAAAACACTATTTCAAAAAATCGAGTTAAGCCTTTCTTATATAAAGCCATCGATATATAAATACTTTTAATTTTATTTTATAACGAGGGGGGTAGCGAAGCACACTGGGATTGGCTAGTCCAAGTATAATTATAAATCAATATTATTTTGAGTATGACAACAACAGAATAGTAGATGACTACTCACTTGTATTTAACATTTCACGAGTGACTATGAGTAACGAAATCGTTAAATCTGATAAGTAGATATAAATGACCGTAAAAGTTTCATTTTAATTTCATGATTTTTTTTTTGCGAATCTCTTCATATGCAAAGTTTAACATTACATCGTTTGAAAAATTTCGATAAAATTACAACTGTAATTTATGGAGATTTTCTTTACAGTGTAGTTGCTAGAAAATTTTATATCATTTTAAAAATATATTCAAAAGATTTTCTGAAAGTGTCTTGGCAAAAACGGATTTTCTGTTAGAATAATAAAAGGGTATTTCTGCTATTGTTTCCATTATGTTGTGCTGCACATAAATATGTACAGACACATACATATATTTTTCCAACTCTTTTCTATTCGTTTTGTATTGAAAAATATATATAAAAAAAATATTGTAAGTTCATATTCATAGTGATTATAATCTATTGAATTTCTGTTGCTTGAATTAATATTACCCAACATATTTGTCGTATAGTATGTATAAATGTATATTTATATATATAGACATGTTAGTAAATCCTATAGTACATAATATGATAAACGATATAGCAAATGTACACTTGTCTAGATGTTTGAATACATTTACCAAAATGAATACCACAAATCGTTGGTTAGCAATTGTATTAGTTAGTTCAGAAAAAAGCCTGTCGAAAGGAAAGAATAGCAACCGACAACAAAAAAATAAAGAGGGAAAACCATCAAATACCTTTTTGAACTGTGTACGAGTATAAAAAATTGCATATTCATTTGCAGTAACAGTGGCAGGCGAAAGTGTAATCATAATCTCTCATAATAATTATTCTTAAAGCTGTTCTTCCTGCTATGCTATCTGCTGCATTGTTGTTGTTGGTATATCGTGGCATTTGTTCTATTTTTTCTCTTCTCTACTCCTTTTTTGCATTTTTCTGATGGTTGATTTTGTGATGTTGGTTTTTAATACAAAACGTGCTGCTAAATATGCATAAAATTGCCTTTTGGCAGAAAGTAGTATATTAATTCTTTTTTTTCAATTTTTTTTTTTTTGTAATTTTAGCAAAAAAAAACTGAATACATATTTATATTTTTCGTATTGAGTTCTTGACAAATTTGCACATTAAAGTAACTGTCAGTGCTGAGAAATGGCCTTAATGGAAAAGAGCATTTGTCGAGCGTATAGCGATGATATGACAATTTATTAAACCCCAAAGACTTAGAGATATTTTTCTATGAACGAAGACCAGATTAAAAAAGAAAGCATCAAGAAGCAAAGCTTTTATGAAAAATTTCTTGTTTCCACCTGTCAACTTCCACATAAAAGTAAATTAAACCAAATTGTTTTAAATATTTAGGGTAAGCTCGTAAAATTTTAAGACTTAGTCCCGGTTCTCAAAGGAAAGTTTTCTTTTATGAAAATTCCTTTTAAAATTTCATTCGTGAAGGTTAACAATAATATCAGCAAAAATATTCAAAATTAATATATTATTATTGTTTGTATTCTAAATTAACAGTGCAAAAAATATGTCTTAGGATGTTTTCTTTTCTACAAACAAATGGTACATCTCCATGCAGAAATTGTACTTTGGTGTTCGTTTCTTAAAAATGTTTTGCTCTCTAAAAGGGCAGTTTGTTTGATTCTAAAAAAATCGCCCTCACTAAGGGTGGAAAGCATTGCACTTTTTGCCCCGTAAAAATCGACAGTGTTGATAGTGCCCTGTAAAACTTAGCTGTCAGCTGTTGAAAACAGGGCGTTCCACTTTTTCATAAGTTGTGTTCAATTCTAGTGAAATAACAAGCTGCATTATTACAAGGTTGGCAAGACATTTTATACATGTACCTTTCAATAAGGTGCCATTTTGTGTGTAGAAAAGAAAACACCATTAACAAATTACACTTAAACGATTCAAATTAGTAAAACTAAACTCTAAATTGACTAATTTTAAAAAAAAGGACGCAACATAAGAAATCGCAAGACAAAAAAAGCCCAAAATATATCAATACAAATAAAAAACAAGTGAAAAAAACCGGCAAAAAACGCTAAAATTAAAAAAAAATTGTCAAACAAAAAACTGCCAGAAAAACGCCAAAAATTTCAAGAAAAATAAAAAAACGCCAAAACAAAATATCGGCAAAACAAAAAAACGCAAAAATTTAAAAGGAGAAAATCACGAAACGCCGGCAAAAAAAATTTCCAAAAAGAATTTACAGTACAAACTCGATTTTCGCGATAACAGAACGCAAAATTTTATTGAATAATTGTATGTAATTTTTAAAATTACAAATGTTTTTATTGATATATATTTACATTTTAAACATTTTTAAAGAAATTGGAGATTTTGAGGTGCTTTTTTGCTGAATCACATTTTTCTCATTCTTGGGTATTCAGCTTTCTTTAAAGTGCAACATTTTTAAATCTCTAATTTTTGAGAAATCGTTGGTTTTAAAATAATATTAAGAAATGTATTTATATAACAAATGACACGAATAAACTGACAAAATTGAAGATGAAAATCATCCGAAAAGGTTAATATACCACAATACGGGGATTTCCCTTTTTTGGCTATAGACATTGTAATCAAATTAAAAAAAAAAGCAGAGACAAGTCGCAAAAATAGAACCGGTTTTTCGTAAGCTGTCGCGATTATAGAACCTGCAATTTTAAAAAAAAAACCTTCGCGATAACCGGGCCGTTGCGATTATGGGTAGTCGCGAATACCAAACTGTATTAACAAATAAAAACAACAGCAAAGGGAAAAACAAAAGGAATCGCAAAAAGAAAAAAAATTGCTTCTAAGAAAAATCAATAAAATAAAACGGCGAAAACGGAAAAAATCGGTAAAACAAAAAAAAAATACAGAACTTAAAGGAAATATTTTTATAGTTATCAAATGTTTAGGTGTTCCCGTTTAATGGAACGAATATCGCAGAGGAGTCTATCATGTCTTGCAACTTTTTCTATTGCGAATAAAAAAATCATTCATATTGGACGCCGCACAGTGTTGCGAAACAGGAATTTTTTGGAAATCATATTGCCTAAACTGTAATTTTAATTGTATCGATGAGAAACTTCTACAGATTGGTCAGAATGAAATCCCAAACAGAATGAGTGAAAAAAAATTTACACCGAAAAAAATTGTTGGGTCAAATTTTCAACAAAAGTCAAAAATAAAAAAAAATTGTTCGAAAAATTTAAAAAAAAATTTATTTTAATTCTTCTTTTATTGCTGATAAATACCCTATGATTAGTTTTTAAAATAAATTATGGGGTGGTCCGAACAAGAATTATAAACGTCAAATTTTCATGATTTTTCGATATTTGTTGAATAACTCTGAAATTTTATATAAAACCAAAATCTATTTCATTTCTTATTTGAAAGGTGGCAATAAAAGCTTTAATTTGATACCGGTTTGAAGTCAATAGCTTCAGTTTTAAGAGAGTTATGCTCATTTTTGTGGAGTGCTAGAATAGATGTAGAATAAAAAAAAACTTTGAAGATACAATTTCCGTTCTATTTCTATGGAATAAATACTGAGAGTGATATACTAAAATCGCTATAACTCCCAGGAGGGCAGGTATGGGCAGCTGATTTTTTCACAGTTCGTTGAAAACAAATTATGTAACATTTCTGTAGTGGTTTGGAACTGGGACTCTCTGGGACTTTTTAGATATTGCTTATCTAACCCAAATTTTAAGGAAAAATTGACCTTTAGTCGGGTTTTCGCTCTAAAAAAGGTGCAAAATGTCTCAAACAACATTCCTTTTTTTTTACAGAAGATACTTGTCCGAAGGCAGATTTTTTTTCCGAATCAAAATATCTGTCACCAAAATCAAATGAGATCATTTTGAATACAGCCCTGAAATCCCCTCTTTTCGTGAAAATTTTGTATATTTGACTTCTAAAATCAATTAAAAATCAACGGGCCAACATAAAAATAAGCTTTATGTGTTTTTTGTTTACTTGGAATGTCTGTGACAAAATTGCATCATTAAAAACACTGAAAAAAATAATCGGAAAAAAGTTACTTTTCCACTAGCCGCAACACAGTGCGCCGACATGACTGAAGATAACAATTCTAGCCTATTTATGCAAACGTTGCCGTTTCGATTATGGACAAAGGACTTGGGGCTATTTTAGAAGATAATTTGCAAATTGTCAATGATCGAAAGGTCTTGCAGGCGCTAGATTTGTGCAAGAACTCCGCATTGATTTATAACATGCACTTTTCGAAAATTCACAAATAAACCTTTTGGAATAGTTCGATCATTTAAAGTTCCGAACGGATAACTGACAAAGCAGTGAATGAGACGCAACTAGAGAAATGTTCCACAATAAAGCTTTAAAAAATTGTAGTGAAAGATATTTAGTTGCACGAATCGTATTGTGTGCCAAAAATTTTTTGACGGACTTACGAAAGGTTACAGGGTAGGTAGAGTCGATAGATAGATGGTGAAAATGTAAAAGAAATCTTTATTCTTTTCACTTTTGTTAATTTTAGATCATTTTAACAACTCTTCAAGGCATTTTCCTTATCCGCAAATAATTGACTTTTCCGTGAAAAACTATTAATCTCTTAGTATGAAGTTTGTAATTATTATTTGAACAAGAAATATATTTTTTAATCCTTTCATTATACGTATGATTTGCCAAAAGGTGTACCTGTATTCTCATAATTGGTAAATAAAGTATCTATGTATGTATGTATATAGTGATCGAATTAAATTACAATGTTGGTGTCTAAATACTCGTGCATACACACACACACACACATGATGTTTCAATTAATTTTAATATCTGTTTTCTCTGCACGTACACCAATAAGCGAGAATGTAAAATTTTAGCAAATTAATTGCTATCGTTGTTACATGAAAAATCAAAATATTTGAAATTATTAGTGCAGATATATAATCACATACAAATCATATACAAATACATAATTATTCTGATCTCAGGTTTCATTCAAATCGAAGCACATTGAAACATTAAGCAAACGCAACTATTGTATGTATTAGAATGGCAAGTTTAACACAGTGGTCCGGACTGCCACAATAAGTGTAATAAATATTTAAGCTTAAAAGTAGAGATTAGAGCTGAAGTGGAAGTCCTGGAGCCAAAAATCTTTAAGCACCGTAACTTTATTATATTATTAAATTAAAGAAAAAAATAAAAACATGGTTGTTTTAGGTAACATCAACTCTACAGCGCAATATTGCCAGCATTAAATTCATGCTTTAGCAACTCTGAAACTCGTTCGGGAATATTCTATAAAAAATACCGAAAAATTTACTGCAGTTGCAAAGACAAGTCGGTGTATTCTTGTTTTTTCTTTTTTTTTTTAATTAGGACCAGCACTCAGGGGATGACCCAACCCTACGTATGCAGTGCACTGTGCCGGAACTCAGGGAGAGGGATAGGGTGTTATAGATTGTAATTAATTAGAAATGCGTTTTAGTTTTAATTTATTTTAGTAATATTTATTTGTTTGAACAGCCGCTTGTGCGACTGATCACTTTTATTCACATTTTTCTGTGTATTTTATTATTATTATTATGTTCTGGACAGCCGCTTGTGCGACTGTCCATTTGGAATTACAATCATAAACTTAACTTTTAATAATTATTAAATTTTAATCTAGCTTAAACATAGAATAGCTTATACTAACACAGATACAAAATATGTGTGGGAATATGCATGATCAGCATAATACATTCTTATCAAGCAGTCGCAATGTGGACAATTATTTAAACAATAACAAAAGTGTTATGTTTCACTTGCTACATGCAGACGGCATGCAGTAGTTGTTAGTCAAACACTCTACAAGGGTAGAGAAGATAGATGTTGAAAATTTATAAGACTTAACTCTTTCACAACTCTGCTTTGCGCGTAATGTTAATTTTTAAGGCAGTGCTGAGGCGCCTTCGGTGTTAAGTAGACGCGCTAACTTTGTTAAGCTGTATTAGCAGGCATTTTATTAATTGTTTCATCGATGTTTCTGCTAACCGACGAAGGAGGGCGATGTTGTGTACATTAGCTTGGAAGTGCACCAATCGCTGTCGGAACAGTGTTTTAGTGACCTTCATCACTTAAATAGTCCGACAAAAGTTAATACAATGTCACACTAATGTAGATTAGAGAAATTAATGGTTTGAACTCAGGCCCCAAGTCATTTTTTGCTTAGTAGTCAACGCGCTAACCACTTCAACCAACACCACCCAAACCTGCATCAAGCTCGCTGGGCCAAGAAACAGATCGTTATCAGTATAACTTTTTTATTTAGTAAAGGCAAAAACCTCTATGTATGAAGGTAACAAAAAAAATGCTGAATTCCTATCGAACATTAATAAGTTGTATAATAAGTTTCCTAGAAATTTCAAATTAAATTCGAATATTTGCAACCAAGAGAAAAAAAAGAATCATCGTAACTTCCCTCTACACCCAAATAAATTAAATTAAATATTGTAAATTCACCTGTGTAACTCATTATTTTATTTCCATGTATCATGTTTCAAAGGAAATAATTACATTTTTCAAACCACTCATTTTATGTAATAAAAATTCTTCTCTATTTTGTAAAAACACTGAACTTGTTTTAAAATACAACACGTTTATTGTTAAAATATTGTAGATTTTAACATTTTAACTAACTTTTTTTCGCTTCATTTTTCAATTTTAACATCAACATCAAAAATATGAAAAGTTGCATTATTTTCCCACATATAAATACGAAAATTTAATAACAAAAGAAACAAATTTCACAAAATTCTAATAAAAATGAAGAATATAAAATTGTTTACAACAACAATCTGTATATTGTTAAAACAAAAACAAAAAATATTTATGTGTATTTAATACTCGCAACATGGCTTACATACATGCTGCATGCAAATACATTTACAAAAGATTTTTAATAATTTATTTTTCATCAGTTATTTTTCTGACATTACTTAATGCCGTGTGCTCATCATCATCATCATCACAGTCATCCATATCATCCTCGTCAGCTTCAACAGCAGCAAGAAGATAATAGACACACATACGACTATCAGAAAATGCAAACGAATAATATTTAGCTTTATTTGTGTTTGTACAGTTGAAGGGATGTTCGAGGGTGGCCTCAACTTTATTCCATATTTGGCATTCGTAACAGAAAAACATGATTGAGGCAACCATAATCTAATAGCAACTACTCAACAAGAAGAAAATATTTTGTTTCTGGAATCATTAAAAAAAAATCAAGTTTTCCATATGCGGTATTTTAAAGGGTGTGGAAAAATTAATTTTAAGCAAAAAATTATTTTATTTTAATTATAATAAGAAACAGAGAAATGGCTCAGATGCGTTCAAGTCTAACATCGGTAGCTGCCTTTCAGACCAACCTGACCTGACTGAGTATCCCCGATGATGTACCAATATGACTTGCAACGAACATATGGAATATATGAGTTACTCTTTTCTAACTCTACAGTAGGTATTCATCAGTGTGGTCGGGCTCCGAAATAGAACTCCTAGAGATAAACTTTCTATCAACTTGGATCTTGAGCGTAGACCTTAGGTGAGTATTCGTCTTTTACCAGACTATGTAGTGTAGGTTACGCTACTTCCTTTTTTTATATTTTATATGCACGTCTGTTTCTCTGTGGTTTGAGAGATTGGTAAGAAAAACATATATTTTCGGGGTAATTGGACAAAGATAAAGTCAGAAAAAAGCCAGTTATACTTTTCCCCAGAAAGCACACCACCAAAGGTGTGGGTAATCACCAAGGGTAATGCGGGGGAACAGATGACACAATAAGACGATAAAGGAAACGCAGTTTCACTTACAAACAGAGGAATTTTAAAAATTTAAATCCGAATTTAAGTTCCGTTTGCCTCGTACGCCCTTGCAATTTCAAGTAAAGTGTGCAAAACTGCAGCTGTTAACTATTTTTAAACGTTTTTAGCAACTTTAACAAACATTTGAGGAAATAATTGCTAAACGGACCTCATATTTGGACTAAGCGTGTTGAAAAACATGTAAGTGTGTACATGAATCTGGTCAAATTTACAATATATAAATGTTTTTTTCTTGTTTTTATTTTTTTTGTCTTGATGCCGATAAAGTCTATTACTTCTTAACATTTGTGATCATACAAAATAAAAATAACTGCAATAACAAAACCTAAAACTGTAATTCATGTATGCAACTGTGTTACAATATTACAATTAAATTTTACTAATGAGCAGCTTCAATAATGATGTACGTTTTCTGTATCCTTCCGTTGTACTCTAGTTTCTTTTTTTTCATATATTTCCGTTGTGATAACGTTACTCCATTAGAGTATGCAGTGCTGCCAGACTTTCGAAGAAAAGAATAATAATATCAAACCAATATATTCAATATTATCTACATGTTAAGAACTGCTCTTGTAGAATTAGACCTGCATGTGATGGCTCAAAATTTTCCAAAACTGACTTTTTTCCATAAATTAATTCAGAGTACACATCTCTAACTATTGCAAAAATTTCTTTCACATCACTATCTTCTTTAACTAGAAAAATACAGTTATGTCTATTTTTATGTTAAGTGTGTTGCTTCTGCACGAAAATAGTTTTTTGTCTCTCCTGAAAATGTTAGTATTTTGAGTTGTGACCCTTTTGTATTTAGGGTGAGATACATATGTCATAAAATTAAATTTCTTCAGTAGAGCCAGTCTCATATTATACGAAGTTTTACTTTAAAAATTTCGTAAATACATGGAAAAACAGCTTCGGGTTAAAATTGCACAAACCATATAAAAATAAGATCAGAGCAAAGCTGCTCAAAACCGCTTATGTTGATTTATATTACATTTATTAACTAAGAAGAAAAAATATATAAAATAATATAAAAAAATGTTTATATACATATATTTAGATAAACACAATATGGTTTTTGTATGTCTTCTTAAAAAATTCATTGCAGACGAATACTTAATCCATTATTGCTGAAATCCAATAAAATCAATAATTCAAGTTAAGTTTTTTTGTACAAATAAAAATATAAGACACCGAAGATATTTGCTTTCGTGCAAAAAGTAATTGCAATAAAGATATTTAGCATTTATAAATTAAAATCAACCTAACACGACTTATGCTGTTAATCAATAAAATCACAGTAATGAAATTTTTTGCATGACCATTAATTTGGCATCACTTTAGAAACCAAAATGATGTTCCAATTTATAAAGTAAATGTATGAAAAAAAAATTTATACATTTTGTAACGGATATGCATATGAATGAATGATTGTGGTAACAATTACTTGGCTGATGAGAATAATGACGCGTCATGACTTTGCTCTTTTTTCCCCATAGCCCAGTAATGATTAGACGATTGAAAGAGTCAAGGGTAAATTACAAAAAAAAAATAGGTAACAGAGAAGCAAAAATTATTTCGATTATTTTAATATTCTTAGTTTAGTAATTGGTAGACAAAGTAAAAAAGAAAATCACGTATATGAAATCCCAGTGTTGCCGTTTTGCTATTTTTAATAATATGCACTTTCTTTCTTCTAAATACTAATTAAATGAAAATGGTTTGCTTTTGTTTTTATAGATTACTAGCTGAACCCCCCGGCCTCGCACGGAAGATGTTTACTTTTATAAATTTCGATTTAAACTTCTAATGATTACTCACTGACAGCTGTAAATGTGTATGCGCTACAACGTGTATTTATCGTGTGTATGAAGTCATCACACCCCTGTAGTAAACTCGGGGCCAATTGTCTCGAAGTCACCACTTTTGTCTACTTGTTTGGTGACTTCTTACTGGGCTTATTGCTGACAGGTCACCAATTTTACGACTAGTGCTGACTTCTTGATGACATTGTCAATGATACGTCTACACTTTTTAGTTTGTTTTAGCAGCTAGACTAAATTATATAAATGTACTAGTAACATTTGAATGTCTCGACTTGGTCCCATTAGAACTACGTAATCACTACCTAGTCAATTTTCAATGACAATCACATGCTAAATGTCTATAGCACAAAGCATTCTTATGGGGGTAATATAGAGTAGTACTGGTGACAAAGTCAAAAGCGAGTCAGTATAATTTCACTAACGACATTTCCTGCAGGGACAGTACACATACCGCACACGCTCATAGGCGCCTACGTATTTGTTGTTGATTTTTTTTATATGGACAAAATCACATGTTGTCATGAAGAGTCATAACTCACGATTTCGTGCAAACTTTACATAAACCATCTACACGACCATACGAACAAACCCTAAAAATTTAATCGAATTCGGTTTGACCGTTTGTGAGTTATAAAGTGACAACACACTTGCAACAATTTTTTATATTTATAGATGTATTATTAGCATTAATAGATCTCTAACCATTATGTTTGACAAGTTTTCGTAGACGTCTGTTTGTAGAAAATTTTTCAAACAAGAAATGAGAATTACAAAGATGTTTGTATATAAAGGGTGTTTTTTATAGAGTGACACAAGTTTTAATCATAATAAAACTAGGAAATATATTTTTAATATCAATGAAAGCCCGTTGGAAAAAAATTTTATGATATTAATGTTTAAATATGATTTCTGCCATGTGGCTGCCACGGCTGGCGCGTAGAAAGCGCAATTTGGAACACCAATTTCGCCTATGATAACTCTTCGCATGTTGATTTTCAGGTGTTCAATTGTTTGTGATTTATCGATGTAAACAAGTGACTTAACATAGCCCCAAAAAAAAATAATCTAATGGGGTTAAATCTTGGTTTGCCAATTAATTGGGCCATTCATTACATGAAATTATTTTTTCATTAAAAGTTTCTTTGAGTAAATCAATTGTAGCACCCGCTGCACGATGATTTTGACGAATAGAATAATTATTTTGATCAAAAATTTTAGCAATTATCACGCGTTGCTCTGCTATAAGTCGATTCATAATGATATTTCAAAGCAAACTAAACAAAAAGCAATTATCAGCTGTTAAATGGGTACTCAAATAAAGCAGTGATGCCAACTCAAAGTTGTAACACTCTATAAAAATACCCTATACATACAAAACGAAACATTTATGCGATATTATTTTCTAATTATTTCTAAAGAAGGAAAGCTAGCGAAGATGTAAGCATACGTGTACGTGTTTATATATGCAGGTATGTATGTACATTAGGGTATAACCAAATTTTTGGCATAGTACCACGGAGTTGCCAAAAATGTTTTGGTAATGAAAACACCTGTCTCCCGTCGTTTTGCGACAAAAAAAAACCTCACGCAGGGAAGCAAATTTCTAAAACCTTCCAAAAAAAATTTTTTAGAAAAATTTTTTATTATACATTTTTTTTTTGTATTTATACAATACGATGATTTACACAGTGAATAAATATCTTGTACAACTTTTATTGCTCTCTCTCTCTGCACATATATTACTCCTTTGTTGCAAAGGAATTGCTGAAGTATCTTTTACCCAGTGTCTTTCAAACCACGCCTTTGCTTTTTGAAATTGGGTCAATGATTGTTCTAAGCCTTTGTAATTTTCTTCATTGAAGCACTGGGGCAACAACACCATTTTTGCTTCCTGTATTAACACTTGTAGTGTCGCAGATAACCATTTAATTATTTTGCCATAAATGAAATTTTGCTAGGACTACCTTCAGTTCATTAAAAATTGTTAACGCTTTTCCGTTATCCAAAAGAAGTACTGCTAAATATATGGAGTTCTTTTTTATCAATTTTTTTGTCATCAAAATGTAGGCACCAGTTTTCACTTTTTAAAGTAGCTTTCAAAAACTCTTTTTTGTTCAGACGACTTAATTACAGCTTTGTAAATAGCTGCTTGTGATGGCGTTGAAATGTTAACTCCCGCCTCTGCTAATTCTTTACATATTTTTTCCGCTTTTCTGGTGCTAACCTTAGCTTTAGTAACTAACTTAACCGCGGGCTTTGTTGTCAATCCATTTAATATTATTCTTTTCGGAGGTTGGTATTCACAGTCCTCGGATTAATAGTCCTCCTCATACTTGCATGTAATAACCGAATCTGCATCAGATATATCGTCCTTATCACTACCTAAGGTTAACTGAGGCTCCATATTTTCTTAAGTTATACTGAATCTTCTTCTAAAATTAGTATTATCATAATACTTAAGGCTGTCTTCATACAATTTTATCAAATTTTCCACATTTCTCACTACAGACCTTTCGCTTAATTTTGCAATATTCAATTTATCCCACAAAGTGTTGAGTTCATTAAAAATTATAGCATACCTCTCTTTTTTTGAATTCTTTGCAATAGCCAGGTGCATGGAATCTTCCAATTACAATTATTTCGCTTGGTATTTTGCTAAATTTATACTCGTATAATGGTTTGTCGACATCGGGAATATTTCTCTGAATTTCTTGAAATTTGTTCAAAGACTTTGGCCAGACTTTAGAATTTTTTTGGACATTTAAAGCACTTTTCTTGAAAGACATCTTTTATTAATTCAAACAAACAACAAAATTTAATAATATATAAATTCGCAACAATTTCCATGCTTTCTAAAAAATTTTTAAATCTAAAGCAGTGGATAAACTCCAAAATAGCATTTAAGTGATACGTATAGGAATATATGTATACAAATACCAGGTGTATATTTTTTCAAATTTCCGCGAGATAAAAATGGTTGTTTTCAAACTTCAACCCGATCCCTGCGTGAACTTTTTTAACGATCCGAAAAAATTATCATATTTTTTATTAATAACTTTTAATGTTCTACACGGCTATACAATGCCGTTTTTGATATTCGCAAAGAGTGTGAAAAAGTTATTGCCCTAATGTACATATGTACAAAAATCGACATAAAATGTAAATAGTCTTTTTTAGTTTTACTTCTGATATTGGTTTTCGATTATTTTTATAAAATATAAATTACACGCTTTAATAAATATTTTATATCCGTTGAATTTCTTTTACAAATAATCTACAGAAAAAACGATAATCAATTTGACTTTTATACAATAATATAATAAAGAGAATTCATTCTGACAACTTTGATAATGATACTTTGTTATTTATGGAATATTTATTACATATGAAAACTTCTAAACTGCTGTAATATACATATAAAATAAACGGAAGTTATTATACTCATATGTATTTATATTCAACATACTTAAATGACTAGATAAAGAATTATAAAGGGTTTTCCAATAAAAGCAGGATAATGTTGAATACATTGCATTCATTTGTTTGGGGCAGTAATGCGCGATATGTATCGATTCTTGAATAGGTCTGCTGTGTACATACGTGACCATAATTTTTCAATCTTATGGTGTTTTCTTTTCTACACACAAAATGGCACCTTGTTGAAAGGCACATGAATAAAATGTCTTGCCAACCCTGTTACAATGCAACTCATTATTTCAATAGAATAAAACTCGATTTATGAAAAAGTGGAACGCACTGTTTTTAACAGCTGACAGCGAAGCTTTTTCTACACAATTAAAATAAATTCAACAAATCCTTTGACACGCGGATGAGGGCTACGACTTAATAAATTTAACATATCTTCCTCATCACATGAGGAGAATGAATCCAATAATTGACTGACAGTCATTTCTGCACATATAATAGATGCGGCAATATCCATATTTTTAACATTTTTGTTTAAAATTGCTGAATATGTTAAAAAATTCACCAATTTATTTTCATACAATACGTAAACATGAAAATACAGCTGCCAGATAGCTGATTTATCGATCTGAACTTTTAACGATTTTTTCATATGAAGATTTTGTTATGAGAGCAATTTTATAACACCGAATCCAGTAAGATTCTATATTACTGAAAATCTAGCATTAACAATGTAATGTTTTCTCATGGCTGGCCTATGAAACAATAGAAATTTTAACTTTAAAACCTTAACTTTTTTACTTCCCAATTCCAGGCGATTTTTTTCAACTTCGTCTGGTAACACTATTTATAAACAAAAACCCTATGTTAAGGCGAATAAATACCAGGTGGCGTTATTAGTGGAGATTATATGCAGCTTTCTAACCAAAGTGTCAAACTCTATATGAAAAGCTAAACAACAACTTTTTGTATATGCATTTAACATTACAGTTTGGTGAATGCTAGATCTTGTTGTACTAATAAGGCCACTTGGTATTACTTCGCTTTGCCATCTGTTTTACAGGGCACTTACAACACTGCCGATTTTAACGGGGCAAAAAGTGCAATGCCTTCCACCATTATTTTTTAAGAATCAAACACACTGCCCTTTTAGAGAGCAAAACATTTTTAAGAAACAAACACGTAAGTACACTTTCTGCATGGAGATGTAGCATTTTTTTGTAGAAAAGAAAACACCATTAATACAGAACATTTTATTACCTGTTCGTTAAAATTATGAAATAGTTTCGTTAAAATAATTATATGTTTTCAGTAGCGAAGCAAAAATTATTATATTGGGTAAATAAAATTATTTCATTCATATATTTGGTGAAATTTGCTTTAAAACAATCTTCAAGAAACGAAGCAGGACGTTGGTTTAGATTAATGTCGCAGTTCATAAAATGTAAGAAAAAACAAATTCTCTCCATGACTTAAATTTATCAATTTAATTAGTAAGCTTTCGCTTGACTTATTAAAAATCTGCAAAATTCAATTAATTCAATTGAATTTGAGAAAATAACTCGTAACTAAAACACCTGTGCAACATCCTTTTTACTTTTAAAGATACCATGTGTCTGTCTCAATTAACAACTTTCAAAAAAATACATTTAAAATCTTTTTTAATAAACTTCTCTGACAGTAAACAGTGAGTGGTGGCTGCTTTTGATTTAAAGAAATTGAAACGAACCTTTGGAAAGTTTTTCTCGTTGTTTTTCTCCCAACTTTCTGATTAATTGACTTCTCGCAGTAGCTGAGAACACGAAATTAAAAAAAATAAGTGCTATTAACAAAATTTTACCCAAAAATTATTACCAAAAAAGTTTGCCGATTAAATAGACCAACAACAATATAGAATTTAATCAACAAATGGTACATGTATTTCTGGTTGCTTTTAGTGCAATAGACGAAAAAAAAAAAAAAAAAATTAGGAAAAACATGTGGATTTCTGTACGAATATTTTTGTTTGGATTTTTCTCTGTTTCCTCTTCTCCACATGTTGCAATTGGGTTTTCCAACATTCTGAGTTTATGTTCATCTCTCTTCTTTCGATTCACTGAAGTGAGTTTCGATTTCTTCAACAAACAATTTTTCAAACTTGACTTGTTCTGGATGAGGATACGACCGATGATGATGGTGATGTGGTTTGGGGTTGTGCTAAATCAAAAGTTCAGATTGTAGAAATGAAAAATGCTCATAACAATGGCAAGATGTGCGTGCCCACAATAACATCAGCAAAATAAGAAGAGAAAAAACTTAATTTGTGGCCTCAGGTGAAATGCACATTTTGGTCTTTAATTGAATATTGAAGTTTTAACAAACAAACATAAACTCATTTTACTTCTAAAAGGTTTTTTATTAATACATATGGCCAGATGTATTTGGATTTCTGAATATAATTTTGTATGAGTTCATTTTGAATGATTTGAAGAAGAATTTTGAACAAAAATATTTAACTCACAAATATTTGTAGTTTGCAAAAGGTTAAGAAAAAAATATTAATTAATTTCTATTGTGTTTATTTAATTTTTTTTTTTTATCAAAATCAAGTTGAAATTGTAAAATGAAAAACCTTTTAAGGGCACAGCGGCTTTCATTTGGAAAATTTTTAATTGGAATAATTCTCCATTAGAAAAATGATCTAAGAATATTTATTCTTATTAGAGAAATGAAAATAATTACGTGCTAAAATAGCCAACATTTTTATAAATGGTTTTATATGGAAATTATATTTTATTTCAACTGATATTTTAAGATCTTAAGCTACGTTCACATTTATCAAATATTTGACGAAAAAAAAAAGTAACCAAGAAAGAACGAAAGAAACAAATAATTTATTTCCTTTAATTTCAATATTTTTGCATTTTTTAAAAACTGTATAAAAATACTTTTTGTGCAATTACTAATTTTATTTTGTAATATAAAATCCAAGTTAAGCAGAAATAGTGGTTACATTTTTTTGGTCAAATATTTAATAAATGTGAACGTAGCTTAAGTCTAGTTAATGCTCAAATATTTTTTTTGTTTTTGGAACTAGCAATACCGCCGCACTAATGACCATTTGAGATATTTATAATATTAGTTGACTTGCCCTGACCCAGGTGTCGTAAATAATAGCTTGTTTTGTTATCAACGCGGTAACCAATCAAATATTTTGTATAGAATGCAGGTTACAACGTAATGAGAGGGAATAAAAATTCCATGATCTTAGCAAGAATTTCATAAGAGCAATTTTTAAATAAATTTCGATGTACTTTTTTTAGTAAAATTAAAAAAAGGAAATTTTATGCGATTCAAAAAGATGGAACAAGTCAATTATCAATTATCAGATCAAGACTCATGTTTACTTTTTCATTTTAAGCATTTTTGTAGCTTTTAATGCCAACTTCCCCGTCAGTGTGTTTGTTTTAAACTCATAAAAAAAAAATATTTAACAGACTTAAGAAAATCTAAATTAATATACTATTTAATATAAAAAAAATAGATAATAAAACTATTATTTTTAATGGACTCAATTTTGAATTTATTTTTCCTTAAATGTTTCTCTACAATGAGTGGGGCAACTGCGAGTACGTACATCACTTGACGGTTGATTACTTTTGACAAAGAATTTTGCAATTGAATGACTTCAACAATAACTCTGCAGCAGATGCAGCCACATATACACCCGTGGCAAACTAAGGTACGACCTCTTGCAAAGCTTAAAGGTAATTCTACTTACATTCACACACACACACTCATGCATCCATACATATGGATATGTGAAAAGTGCATGTAAATGTAGGAATGTGTGTATGTGCAAATGAATGCTCTCTATGGCATCCTATAATGACAACAATAAAACAAATGAAAGCAGCTTGTCGCATGCACATACTCATCCTTCTGTAAGCACAAAAAAAAGAAGCGCAGCACAAAAAACAAAGCTGCATATAACAGCAGCAGCAACAACAACAACAACAACAAAAATTCAACATAACAAAAATAGAAAATAATAGAAAGCAAAATCACCCTGGGAGTTTTATTACAATTGATCACCTGTTACGCTGATTGGTAATTGCACATTGAGCCATAATAAAGTTCATATTACATATTTGTCCCCCCTTTACCCTCTGCTCGTCTCAGCATGACCATCATGTACATGTGTTTGTATTTAAGCACATATACATACATACATATATTCCTCCTTAGTTACATTACTCAGTGTGTAGCTTTTTCTCGTTACCTACAGTCTCTAAAGATATAACCAGTTGGTCAGCAAAAAGGGACGGAGAGAGTAAAAGTGACCATAACGTATGTATGTTGAATTATGCGAGGAATGAAACAAAAGTTTTGCACTGCAAACTTAATATCTACGATTGTATTAAGGATGATGTACATACGTATATATTCACTAAAACAGCGTTTCCCATATAAAATTCGTACATGAAACCAACATTAACATTACTTGATAATCGTTTATGAATAAATCGGACAAGTTTTTAAAACTACGGGACAAAACATCATGACAAGAACAGCAATTGATATAGATCATCGGCAAACTCCTCTCTCTCTCTCTCTCTTTCGCTTTAGCGATCGTGTGCTATCGTTTTAAGACATCCTAGGTGACTCTTCTGTATTTAAGAATATTAAATATTTTCAAAGATTACAAGACTCAGGGAAGATTCATAATTCCTTAATTTCTTTATAATCAGTAGTTCTCAATGCTTTCTTTTCTCCGGCAAAATTTGCACCGTTTTTTAATCATCTCTAGCCATCTGATCGGCATTGAACTTAATATGTCAATAATATAATTCCAATGATAATAGAAAAGCAAAATATTTTACCTTCGTGAGGAATCTAATATACGATGTTTGTTATCGAACTCCTCCGAAACGGCTCGACCGATTTCAATGAAATTTTTTATGCATATTGGGTAGGTATGAGATTAGGTTTTAAAGTATATTTTAAACCGCTAGGGGCAAGAGGAGGGGAGGGTGGGGGCAATTCCTATAAACTATTAACCCAATTCGTATATCAAGTAGAACTAAATTATTTTTGTTGTTGAATGACAGATGGCGCTATGTCTGCCTCATTTACGAGAAGCTTCGGATCATATTGACAGAAAGATGGCCCTACGTCCGCCTCATTTACGTTCTTTACGTTATCGTTCGTATTTCAAGTAGAACAAAATTATTTATGTTGCTAAAGGACAGATGGTGCTACGTCCGCCTATCAAAATTGGAAAAATGGGTTGATGTGTGGGGAGAATGGTTCCCCCATATAAGAAAATAGCTTCCGGGCGAAGCCGGAAAATCATGTAGTATGTATACATAATATACAAATATTTGGTTTCTGAAAATGGCTGTAAAAACTTCAGAACAACAAATGAATACTTTTTTAATACAACTACTAAATATGATGACCATTAAACTAAAAATATTTTATATGCATATGTATGTATTAGTGATGTTACGAATACTCGTATTCCTATTCGACTATTCGACTATTCGCCTGTTTTAAGATATTCGTATTCGTATTCGTATTAGCCAAATTCAAGCGAATATTTTTCGAATAATTTTCCCATACATTTTCCAAAAAAAAATCATACAAAAGTTTAAAAAAAGTAAATAAAATGTAAAAAAATATATTAATTTTTATTAAAAAAACCCATTGTATTTCATTCAAAGTAATAACCTTCTTAAAAAACAAACAAAAATATATATATATTTTGCAGGTTTTCAAATTCGGCATCTTAATGCAATAATAATGTTAAATCACTAAATTTTTTTTTTTCATTTATAGTTACTAACGCAAAGGCAGGGATTTTTTCCAATTAAATTTGAAATATAAACCTCAAAAGAAATATTCGTATTCGTATTCGGCGAATACTGTTTTAAATATTCGTATTCGTATTGGTATTCGCGAATACTAAAAATTGATATTCGTAACATCACTAGTATGTATGTATGTTTGTAGGAATTTTAAATTGCACAAATAATAAACTTACCGATATTTGCTTCATACATATGTATGTATGTATGTATGTGATGAGTAAAAATTATTTAATATTTAACAGCACCAAAATTAACTCACATTTTATTAACACTTTTTCTTATTAAAAATTTTGAAACATTTACAAAAAGACATTCCATTCTTTTCAACGAATAGATTTTTGCTGAGGTTGGCTTTTTTACCGGCACTAAATTTTAAATATCGCAGCCGAAAAACGCACTACACTCACAATTTTCGAATAGCGTAAACACTTTACCGTAACCGAGTTCTACTAGAAAAAAAAAGACGATTTAAAGTACCGATACGCATAAAAATTTCGTTACCGTATTATTATGAAAATTCATCAATCACCACAGTAAAAGAAATAACGAACGAATCGCCAAAAAAAAAAAAAAAAAAAAACACTAAGCCCGCAATGAAGCCGCACATATTTTTCAAAACACACTTTTCACACTTTAGATTATTTCTTAACACCATCAGATAATCTGTAAGTAAAAGAAAAAAATTAAGACAATTAATTTAATTTTTCCAATTAAAATTTGTACTTGCAGCTAGAAAATCTACAACTTTTATACGTATTTAAAATTGTTTGTTTTCAAATGTTGTTTTTTATGGCTGCACGTTAGCTAATGACTGTCATTTATTTTGTAGAAGCGGCCAAACTACATTACAACAGAATTTTAATATAAAGCCACTATTAAGTAGACCTGCCAGAAATATTTGTTTTACATACAAGTGATCTTACGAATATCAATTTTTAGTATTCGCGAATACGAATACGAATACGAATATTTGAAGCAGTATTCGCCGAATACGAATACGAATATTAATTTTAAGGTTTACAGCCACATAAAATTTAAAATTTAATTGGAAAAACTCCCTCCCTTTGCGTCAGTAACAATAAATTGAAAAAAACTGTCACACTACTTTAGGTATTTATCATTATGATATTGAGATGCCGAATTTGAAGACCACTACTGAACATTTTTAAAGTATTTTATCTAAATGCATACTTTGAGATTTCGTTTTTCTTACCCCGCTTGCGCTTTTAATTAGTAATTCAGTATCGTTTGGGAGAACATATTTTCGCAGATTGCGCAGCCACATGTCTCTGTGGACTTTCCCATATTAAATTTTAGTTCATCCACTTTTGAAGTCCAACATTTCTCTACTGAGAATTGATTACTAACTTAACATGATATGAATTTAGATATAAAACTTTAACTTTTAAATGATAGTTACGAAATATAATTTTCGTTTGTTTTTTTAAGAAGATTATTATCCTGCGTCAAAGATAAAGGGCTTTCTTTCTTTAAATACTTTAAGTACTTTTTTATACTTTTGTATGATTTTTTTTTTTGGGAAAATGTGTGCAAATTATTCGAGAAATATTCGCTTGAATTTGGCGAATACGAATATCTTAAAATAGGCGAATAGTCGAATAATCGAATAATAATCGAATACGAATACGAGTATTCCTAACATCACTAATACATACATAATGTTGCCATAGAAATTTAAGTTGCCACCTGAAATGTTATTTTATTAATCAACCCGCTATTTATAGGCCGATTAAAAATTTTGTTTTTTACTTTAGTCGAATAATTTTACCAGAATTATTCACATTTGTTCTTTAATTTAACTGGCTCTAGATGATAGTGAAATTGTTTCTATTAATTCTTAATTGGGCGATCTTATCTCTTTACACATCTGCTCTTTATTGAGTAGTGCGTACCGAGTATTTGTTGCTTTTCAGATACTCAATACTCAAAAGTAGTTACTCAATGCTTTCAGAATGAAAATATACTGGCCGACACGCCACTCTGTGACTCTGTGATGAATTATGGAGAACTTTGACGAAAAGATTGCCTTTTTAAAGTATGGAGTAGTATTGAGTGCTCATATGAAAAGTATTGAGTAATTTAAAGGGGCAGAAATTGCCAGCACTACTACTATTCTTTAGGTCATATCGAAAGACCAACTAGGGCCCAAGTAAAATGGATGGCTGGCTGGCTGACTGGCTTTAATATTGTTCGACTGACAAGCTGTATAGTAACCTAATATAATGTAAAAAAGAGAAAGTTTTCAATTTGAGCAGAACACATCAAACCGCATTGACGTACCAGGTGGTATTAGTAACACTGCTGAGCAACTTTTTTCTTCCAAAATGCAGCAAAATGGAGGTCGATATGTTAAAATTTGCACATGCAAGCATAGTGGTCGATATGTCAAATGTTGTTGTAATGCTGTAGTTGTTTTAGTAGTAACACCACCCGGTATGTGAATTCGCCTTGGAACATATCATAAAAAGAGAGTGAAAGAACTGTTAGTTCTTCGTCATCAAAATACTGGTACGTATGTATTTATGTATGTACGTAAATTCATATTCTTCATTCATTTATTATTCATTTTCAGAATTATGACTTTTAAGTATGATAAACTATACGATATTTTCAACGAACATGAAAATCGTATGTTAAATTTAAAATTAAAAAAAATTATATGTAGCAAATGGGATATAACCTGCTTACTAATATGATGATATAATTTTCTCTCAGAGTCACCTTCCTCAGTTTCGCCAACAAAAACAACAAAAATGACCAAAAAAAAACAATGTATTTGCATCAATGTGTGTATGAATGCACCTGTAGCAACAAAGAATATCAGTTGTAGCAGGATGAACTGGATATCTGTACTATTTATGTGTAGCTTTCTCTTGGGGCACCTAAATGACAATAAAACCCAAAACAGTATCCATGTTCCCCTGCAGTTCTATTGTTTGTGCATGTGAAATTTATTTAAGTTTTACACACATTGCCAACGAATCAATTGGTTTGATGATGGTTGACTAAGTTACTCAATGAATGAATAAATGGTTGTTTTTTATTTGTGCCCCCTACCAAGCCATACAATACATATGAATGGATATATATGTATATGTGCCAACACACAAACACATTGATACGAGTATAAATCCACTGGACAAAAACATTTTTCATTGTATTATCCTGGGTGTTTTGTTTTTTTTTTTTATTTGTCCAGAACAGTTGAGCAGATCTTTGTTATTTTACGAGTTTTTTTTCTTCTACGTGTTTGTGTGTGAATGTGTGTATGTGTCAATGGGTGGGGGTGTGAATATTTATAATGTTTTTGCTATTCTAAGGATTAAAACACGAGTTAAGCTTATTTCATTTGTTTATTGTTGTTTTACAAATGAAATACTTAGTCTCAGTCGACTGATGTTTGGTCGGATGAAATTTTATGGAAAATATCATTCATCACTTGGCAGGAGTTTAATAAATTTCGTCGATGTGAATATTGAAAATATATAGAGAAAGAAATATGATGCAATTTTTATTTTTTATTAATATTTTTATACGTAACTTTTTTTATTTTTGCACACAGCAAGAGATTAAGTTTAAAATGGTTTTATTTCTATTTATTAGTATCCACCTTGAAGAGTCGTAAAAATTTACAAAAGTATGCTGATCAGATGGTGTGTAGTGACTACGAAATCGGTGGTGATACACTCTAATAGTCTCAGTGTAATTTAACAATATTCGTGCTGTCTTAATAAAAATTTAAATTTAGAGTTAAATTCAACTATAAATAAGATTATGCCGAAATAATAACTTGCAATTTTAATTAAAATTTTAATTTGCATAAACGTTTATTTTAATTGATAGACAATATTTTCAAGTATTATTGGTGGAAAATTTAATATTGTTTAAACTATAGATATAATTGCAGCAATTATACTATTTTAATGGCAACAAAATTATTGTTGTATTAAAATGGTTTTTACCTTATTTTAGAAAAAAGAAAGTTCTTCTTCCAAATGAGTGGTTTTTAATTTAAAGATATTTTAATTATCAGGGTTAAGTTACTTCAATTACATTTTCAATTATTTTTATTTAAAGCAAAATATTCACATGCATGACTTCTTTTTATAATTACCGATATTTTTGGGATCAACCGCTGTCTCATCACTACAGATTTTCTTACAGAACGGCTTACAAGGTCAAGTATACAAATAATCATTTTTAAGCTGATATGCATTAAACTTTGCTTTTCAAAATTTAGCAACATTGAGTTCTTCTCTTACACAAGAAGAGCTGTGATAATGAGATCGTGGCTGGCCTCGAAAATATCATGGTGTTAAGTAAGAAATTTTACGTGGTTTGAAAAATTAAAAAATTAAATTAGCCAAAGTATTTCTAACTAATGTTAGAGTTTTATGTATCGAAAAATTTACTATCACTCTGTGAAAAACGTGATAACTGGTAAAAACAAAATAAATACTCTCGCCCCGGTGTTATGTTTGCAGGGTGCTTCATATTAAAGTCCAACTATTTAATATGATATGAATTGTCCTACAAAATATCGGGTGGCAAGTACAAATAATAATCCCGTTCCCGTGAAATTTTCATTTCCCTCGAAGGGAAAAATGGTATCGTGAATCTCCCGTGAAAAATTATTCCCGCTATCAGTTCTAAGTGAATGTAAAAAAGGAAAGAAGATTAAAAAAATAATAAATCATAGAAATTTTTGTTAAAAAAATATACACAGACAATTTTATTTTAAAGAAAACTTAAAAAAACAAAACTAAATATTCAGTGTTGGAGCTTTAGTTTGGCAGCTTCGTTTTTTTATTGCATTTTAACTTTTATTTGTTAAAATAATTCGGCTACTGTTTGGAAACCTAACAAAACGAAAAAATTCCAACAAATTAAAGCTTCACAAATCTGGAGGCCATCGGTCCCTTGTTTTGTATTTTGTTGAGCAATACATCAGTTTGTGCTTTATTATCAGACCTTTTCATTAAAATAAACTTTTTAAGCTTTAATATTCAAATTATAAGAAGAAATACGTAGATGTTCTATTATGTTCCCCATCAAAAATAAAGTGAACAAATTCAAGAGAAAAGTAAAAAAACTCGCGGGAAAAAAATCATTAATTAATTATTTATTTTGGCGTGAAATTATTCACGGGGAATTGTTTCCCGATTGCAAATTTAGGGAAATAGGAAAAGTTTCGAGGGAAAAATTATTCTTGATAGAAGCGAATATTTCTTCGATTTGAGAACTTCTAAGAAGAACTTCTACAGAAACAAGGTATTGTTGAACTTAAAAAAAAAAAATTATGAAATTATAAAACAGTTTGAATTAAATAAACTTTAAGGTTGTTTCAATTGATGCTTGCGAATATTCTTTCTGATTAAAAAAAAACTTTAGTTGAATAACTTTGGATCATTTGCAACTCCTTGAAATAATTGTAATGTTATCGCAACAATAGTCAACGAAACTCATACATAACAAGTGGTATTCATAAAAGCTGCTTCATTAAATTTTAAGAAAATTTTAAGAAAAATCTAATTTCCTCTGCATTTGTTTTGCAGCTTAAATGAATTCAACCAAAAATTGTTTTTTTTTTCTACTTCTACTTACTTTTCGTACAAAGCAAACCTTTTAAAGTAATTCACCATCCATCCTTTCGTAATAAAGTTTCCATAACCCTTTATAAAATCAAAAATATCTAGAAATTATCCTTGCCGTGATTTTCGCACACATACATATAGACACACACGAATCTTATCCTATATTGTTTCATCACTTTATTTGACTACAAAAGGAATTTTTTTTTTTTTATGTCATTCTTATCTAATAAACCAACAAAATGACTTTAAGCAGGAAATGAAGCAAAGGACTAAATACCCAAAAATCTATTTTATACACAATAGAAGAAGAAAAGACAGCACAAAATTCTCTATTGTATTCTTCATAATTAAAAGCGTTGAAAAAATTTTACACATCATTTAATAAACGTAGATAATATCTAACAAACCGTAACATGATAACAACTCATATGAACAAATTTTAAGTCTCTTAAGCAACCAAATGTGCGCCAAAAAATACAAAAAAATTGTAAATGTGTGTAAATGAATGAAAACAAATACTTTTAAGCAGATTTTATTCTTTTCTAATATGAATGTTACAGCGATTGTTACATGAATACGAAAGCAGAAATCAAAATGAACTCATCACGGTCTGTTGAGTTTCAAGGCTGAAAAGTTTCTTATTCAAAAATTTGTTTTTTACATTTTTTTCTTTGAGCGCAGAAGCACGATATTCGCTGTTGTAATTATGAAAATGAAAATTTCATTCTTTTGCGGTAGCATTGCGTCTGTCTGTCTGTCTGTCTAATACTTACAGATGCCCATTAAAAAATAACAAGTTAAAATGATAAAAAATACACCCTTCACTACTTCTAATTTTACATTTTAACCAACTATTTGCCAATGAAGAAAACAGAGCCATGGTCCTCAACCGCCTTGAAATAGTATGGTTGTAATTAGATTATACTGACATAATATCTTAATATTGAGAGTGGTGTTGGCGTAAGTGGTAACCCAGCAAAAACTACTGCTTCGCCCGAAGCAGGTTTATAAGGGAGAGATCCTTGTTGTTGTTGTGCCTCCTGCGAAAGCGCTTCGAAAATGCATGATTTTTGTTCGCTATGTCCCACTTTGGAGCTCTTTTTTTTTACATAAAATAGCGCTTTTTCTAATCATCCAAAATGCGCTAAAATCATGTTTGAATTATCTGAATTATGCCTTCGTTTTACAGCGTCGTCTAGTCACATACATAATTCATCTGAAGGCAAATACACAAGTATGAGAAAATACGAGATAGAGAGAGAGGCAGAGAACATCTAAATGAAATTTTATCTTCCATTCGCTGTTTACTTTATTATTCGTGTCAACTAAATGTAAATAGCCGACCAACTTCAACGTGCTTAAAAATAAATTTAGTGATCTCTCTGCCTTCTTTTTGTGCAGCCTCGGAAGCGCTTCAAAACTGCGCATCTCGAAAGCATGAAATTTTGTTACTGCTTCCAGAAACATAACAATTTTTTGCTGGGTAGCGCGTTGACGTGGGCGTGGTTTCAAACTCTGGTCAGAGTAAGTCAAACAACATCATTAATTTCTCGTATGTACATTAGTGTTGCATTGTATTAATTATTGTCGGACTAGTTAAGTGATGAAGGCTTAGCACTGGTCACTAAAAAACTGTTCCGACAGCGATTTATGCTCTTCCAAGCTAATGTACACAACATCGGCCTCCTTCGTCGGTTAGCAGAAACATGGCGAAGTCAAACAATTAAGTTAATACGTCTACTTAACAAATTAACATAACTCGCAAAGCAGAGTTTCAAAACAGTCAAGCCTTCTAAATTTTCAACATCTATATTCTCTACTCTATCCCTCTACCTGAGTTCCTGCTCAATGCACTGCATATGTAGGGGTCATTCCCTTAGTGCTGGTCGTAATTAGAAATAAACAAAAAATAAAGAAATTTTTAATTTTTCAGGCTTAAGTTCGTTTTCTCTAAATTTAATTTTATTATAAATTAAATTATTATTTAAATTAGAAAGAAAGACAAATCTAGTGGCTCTTAATACTTGAAACAGACAAAGAAAAAGTTTTTTGACTGCGCGGAGGGTTGAACTGACATCGATGTTTCGAGACTAACCACAGTCTCATCATCAGAGTTGTCTACCGCTGAAAAATTAAAAATTTCTTTGATTAAACATCACTCAGTTCGAATAAAAAACTTCACAAATTAATAAACAAAAAATATTTTAAAATTAACTACAATTGTAGTACAAATTTTCTTAACAATATATATTTTTAAATGCAACCATGCTGCAATTTTTAGAAAATCTATTAATAAGTTTGTTTACCGCTAACTTATTGCATTTCTTAATCATTTAAAAAAATAATAATAATATTTTTCCCACAACCATAATTTATATCATGAAACGTAATATTCTTTTTTCACAACAAAATATTTTTGTTCCATTCATGCACAAAAAAAAAGGAGTAAAATTTCGGAATTTATTTAACAAAAGTTGAAAAGTGTTCACGCAACAATAAAAATATTTTAATTTGAAAGTTCTTAATCATTAAGGAGAAGTTGGTGGAAGACGGCCAATGCAGCGTGTCGAAGACAAATTTGGGCCTGTGGTCAAAAATATGTCTATATTTTAAGATGTGGAAAAACTTTATTTGTTTCTACAATTTTAGAGGCTGCGTTGGCAACATATTTATTTATGTATCGAAAAAGAAACGTTCTACTGTTCACCTTTTTGGGTTCAAAATGGTATGTGTCCTGTTTCCTTAAGAAATTTTATTTCCATTCCTGTCTATTTTTTTTTTTTTTTTTTTTTTGTTACTATTAAAATGTCAGCTATAATTTATCTAATTGAAGCTGAAAATGTTACCTATAAAATAACCAAAATATGTTTCAAGAAAGACGTCGCAATTCTAGTTATAGTCATACACCTCTATTCAGAAAGGAGTATTGAAGTTAGGGTTCGTTCGTTTTATGTACGAATTTTTTAAATTGTTAAGCCGCTGTTAATGTATACTTTAGCAATCATTTATGATTAAGGCTGATGCAGTTGTGGCGTATACTTAATTTTCAACAATAAAATTACATTTAAAATTAAGTTTACGCCCTCGTTTACTAAGTTTAAGCTAACAGATGAAATTTTCGTAAAATTTCATTTTATTACTCAGCTATACAAATATACACATACATACACACATATATTTGTTGAATTGAAAGAAGAAGAAGAAGAAGGAAAAAAAACACAAAAAATACACAATTAAGAAAAATATGATTTAAATTTATTTACTTTTGAGATAAAATCATCTTTATTTTTCCTACAAACAGATGTGTCTACAGTTTAAACAATAAAATAAAGTGAAATAATATTTTTCCTACTGATGTCCTTTGCAATGATTACAATTTATATGTAATTCTTCTTCTTTTTCTCTACCACTCTGTTACAACACAGTTGCAACAACGATGTTACTATTTATTGTTGGCAAAAGTTTTTTTGTTTATTTGTAAAATTTAGTTGCAACAAGAATAAATAATAAACAGTAGAAGCGGCAACAGCATTTGGCACTGTTTCAAAGTTTTAAGATTCTTTATTTGTTGTTGTTGTTATTGTTGTTGTTCTTTATATTGTTTATGTTTCATTCCCATTTTTTTTTTTTTTTGTTTTTTCTCCCACTTTGTTGAAGCAACAGTTTACTGTAGCTTAAGCAGCAGTACAAGTCAATATTGTCAACGACTGCTGCAGAGAATCGTATGAAAGTAAAATGAGAATACTTTTACCGCACATACAACAAGTACAGCAAATTGTTTTTTTTTTTTTTTTTTTTTTGTAAGAGCTTTATAAAAAATAAATATTTTACTTATTGTTTTGTCGTTTAGCTCGTTTTTTACCACTTGCAACAATTATAAGTTCTTTAACGAATAAAAACAATAGAAAAACCGTAAGAAGAAACTTTTTCTATGAAAATCTACAAACAAACAAACAAAAACATGAACGAACTTATTTCATTTTGTAGCAACTGCAAACAATAAAATTATATAAATTAAATATAAATGTTGGTTTTCCCATTTTTGTGTACATTTGGACTTGCAACTTGTTGCATAAAATTATTTACTTAAGAAAAACAATAAAAAGTAAATTATATGCGGCATGAATTTCAATCTTGAGTTTTTCTCTAAATGTCTAGTCTTGTATTTGGGAAGCTATAAATAGTTTTTGGTTGTTGTTCTTATTGTTACATTTTTGTTGTTCTTCTTCTTTAATTCTTATCTAATTTACCGAGTTTAAGTAGAAAATAAATACGAGCACATTGAAGTCGTTAAAAGTTTCAAAGAAGTGTAGATAATTTGTTGGATAAAATTTTAAAGATGATAACAGGGGTGGGTGGTAATTTTCTTCGCTTACAACGTAATTTTTTAGCTTTAAAAATCGCAAAGGAAAAAGTCGACTTTTTTTAAAAAAAAAAATCATGCTAAAACTTGGTTTTCTTGTCAAAATTTTTTAACTCAAATTCTCTGTAGCTTGTTTTTCCATGCCGAAATATCCAAGAAACATATGATGTAAAATTTACTTTCTAATCAAAATTTATTAGATCTGCCAAAGATCGTACAGATGGGATATAAATATTATTTACGCTTAAGTTCAGATTTTTATTGCATGAGTTTTTTATTGAATTAATGAAAATTCAAATTACTAAAGTGAACGTACATCTATTAAATATATGTCGAAAAAAACATCATCACTACTTTTGCTTTACTTTTAGAATTAGTGTATATAATTTCTACGATACCAAGGATCCTCGAGGTAGAGCTTGGGGTGGTTCGGGAATCCTAAAAAAACGCCAATAAAACACTACTTGTTGAATGATTTTTGTGAAGATTATCTTCAAACAACAAACATCTGCATTGAAAATTATTATCAAAAATTTGTAATATCATCTGTCTATTCCCCCCAAAAATTTTCAATTACCGAGAGTCAATATACGGCTTCTTACAAATCACTGGGCTCCCGGTTTCTAGCACACTTTCTGGGGCTCACTCCTAAAGGTCGTGTTTTGTTTGACACAATTTCAAAAATGGGTTTGAATGTAGTTTCAAGTGGTCAGCCAACAAATTCCTGATGTTATCGACTTTGGAATTATGAAAGCTGTGCCCAGCGAAATGATTGAAGTAGAATCATCTTTGGATTTGTCTTCAGATCACTCGCCTACTATTATCACTATTTGCTCACACAAAACTGCAACACCTACATATGATTTACCGCTGTCATCTGCACGTATTAACTGGCTGAAATACAAAAATTATTTAAGTGCTCATTGCTCGGAAAGAATGCCGCTGAGAACACCTTCTGACATAGATGATTCTATTAAGTTGTTTGAAGCACATGCTAAAAAAGCTGCTCTTAATGCTTCTTCAAATAAAACTAATCAACAAGTGAACACTATTTTTTCTGCAGATTTAGAAAGGCTTTTGTCTGAAAAACGGAGAGCTCGACGAGAATGGCAACGCTACAGATCGCCTCCGCTAAAAATAAGACTTAAGGAATGTACCAAACAGCTCACGAAACTCTTACAAACACAAAAAACAGTTTCGCTGCAAAAATTTCTTCAAGAACTCGATGCAACACCACAAACACTTTATTCGCTATGCCGTGCAGCCAGAGGTCTTAAAAGGCCGGTGATATGCAAACCTCCATTACGAGCCTCTAATGGTTTACTGGGCAAGAGCTGATGCTGAAAAAGGTGCTCTTTTCATTAAACATTTAGAAAAAGTATTTACCCCGAATATTTTTGCTGATATTGTTGAACTGCCACCAGTCGTCTATTTGCCAGAAATACCGCTAAGATTTAATATTGTGGAAATTGAAAAGGCCGTTAATAGTCTTAACACCAAAAAAGTCCCAGGTGTCGAAAAAATAAGCAACAAAATGCTCCAAGAATTGCCTTACACTGCAAAAAGAATAATACTATTCATTTTTAATGGTATTTTACGGCTGCAATACTATCCGGCAGAATGGAAGGTTTCTATGATACCAAAGCCCGTCAAGGATCATACGAAGATTGAGTCCTATCAGCCTATTAGTGTTTTGCCCAATATTTCAAAACTAACAGACAGCATAGCACAATTGAACAAACTCACAGACTTGTGAATGTCATTAGAGAAACTTTTGAAAAAAAGAAATATTGCTCTGCGCTCTTTATAGATATTTCTCAAGCTTTCGATAAAGTATGGCACGAAGGGCTTATCCACAAATTAACGTAAAATCTTCCCGCAAACATCGTCAGACTTTTAAAAAACTATTTAAAGGAACGTATATTTGTGTTCGAGAAGGCAATTTTTTAAGCCCCCGCAGTCGATCGAAGCCGAAGTTCCCCAAGGCAACATCTTCGGTCCCTTAGTTTATTTAATATATGCCTCTGACCTACCGCTAAGCAGTAACACTCATACATCAACATTTGCGGATGATACAGCCTTTCTAAGCGTTCACGAAAATCCTGTAGAAGCTTCCCGCAACTTACAAGAATATATATCCAAACTGGAAAAATGGCTCAAACAATGGCGTATAAAAATTAACGAGCAGAAATGTGTACACGCCACTTTTACGCTACGCAGCGAAACATGCCCGCCTATACAAATCAATACCGAGACTATACCGCAACACACTGTAGTAAAATATCTGGGCGTTCATCTTGATCGTCGTTTGATGTGGAAACCGCATATAGACGGCAAAGTTCACACAAATGAAATTAAAAGCAGCCCAAATGAATTGGCTTATTGGATGAAATTCTATATTGAGTCTTGAATGTAAACTTCTCTTATACAACGCGATCCTGAAACCATTATGGGCCTATGGAATCCAGTTATGGGGCACTGCCTCAGCATCGAATGTACAAAAAATTCAAAGGTGACAGAATAAAATTCTACGTACTATTACAGCAGCCCCTGGTATATCCGAAATCAGCGAATTTACAAAGACCTTGATGTTCCATTGGTGAGGACAGTATTTTCAAAACACGCGAGGAAATATATTAAAAAACTTGAGTTGCACCCAAATCCACTTGCGCGCAATACTCTACATTATAGAGGCCACACCCGGCTGAAATGAAGGTATACTCTTTTTCTCAGCCATACACGAGAGATGTAAAATAACAAAAATCAACCGCTGAAGTTTGTTTAGCAGTGGCTAAGCATTTAATTAATATTGTTAGATTTAAGATCTGAAAAACTTATTGATGTTTCAATTTATAATTGAAAAAAACTACTTTTGCTTAGGGATAGTGTGATTTAACTTGGTTTTTATTTTACAAAATTAAGTTAATTATTCTACAAAAAAGTATTTTTATAGTGTTTTTAAAAAATGCGAACCCATAATTCAAAAAGTATTGGAATTAAAGGCAATAAAATATTATTATAATTTTTCTCGGTTACGTTTTTTTTTCCGACAAATATTTGTTAAATGTGAACGTAGCTTAACAGTCTTAGAAAAGTTTTCCAACATTTAGATAAAACTATTTTAAAAAGTATTTTTTGTTCAAAACTTACAAGTTTTAAGAAACAAACTTTTTTTACTGTAAGTAATCACCAAATTTTAATTCTTTTGTAAGCTAGCAGCTGATCGGTGGCATATTGTTGTGTTTAGAATGCATATGGACAAAATCCCAGCCCAAATTGCAATAGAAGAACAACAACTCCGAGTTTTGATAAACGGCTCTCTCCCTTCAAGGCAAAACAACAATACTAAAGGTAGCAGCCCCCTAACGTTTCAACGCTCTCTTGACATCGAAAACTTCGGCGTCACCACATAAACTGTCACGAAGCACCATCTACAGGAGAAAACACGGAAAATAGAAGAAAATAGCATAGAACTGCACCACTATATCACTTATATAATGGCATTGATGTTAACTAGGCACGGAAGATCGCATTGCAAAACGAAATTTTTCACTCCTTGTTTAAATAAACACTTAACTAGTTTTTAGTAAATATTTTCTTGCGATTAAAAAAATTATTATATAAAAGACGAGATTTATATTTTCTAGCATCAAGATAATATTTTTTAGGGTGAATGTATGTCTCGACAGCTTTAGTTTGCCAGACAGTGTGCGACTTGTTTTCACATCTATTAAATTGTTTTAAGAAAATACAACTGTACCGAAACATGTTGCTGTTGCTGGAGATTCTGCACCTCAATGATAATTGCTCCAAACATCAAAATTAATCTTATAAATTTTTGGGTATATCCCGAACATCATTTCTACTTTTATACCTTAAATCTTTCCGGACACTTTTTTACAGCTAAAGAAATAATATAGTGCTCATATTGCTCCTCTTTCTTCTATATTTCAATTCCAAGAAAAGTTAAATGTCAGGGGCTACTGTGAAAGCTGCAAAGTATTTCCGAAATTTTACATCGAAAAGTCTACAAATAGAATTAGTTTTGTCTTCCTTGAATTAATGGTAGTAAAGAATTTTGCTCCTACCAGCAGCACTACAAAATCCTAAATTATAACTCTGGAAAATATTATTTTCAAATAAACAAAACAAATATTTTTTAGTGATTTGTTAACTTTAAAGATTTAATTTCAGTAATTTCAAACAAAACAATCAAAATTTTCTCTATTGAATATCCACTTTGTAACTTGTATTCTTTGAAGAACTGATAAATCCAAGGGGCATAATATCTTTTTAAAATCATAAAATTATTTCAATAAATCTACAGGAAACTAAGATGCATTTTTCAAATCGTATGTTTTTGAAAGAGAGTAAATGCATCCCATTATAGTATTAATGTCAGTTTCAACTTTAAGTGTATGTTATGTGAAACAAAAAATCCAAAGCGGATGCGGATAATAACTAAAACTGCTTTTAGCTATCCTGTCATTTTACGCCCCGCATGTGTCCAGTTCTATAACGAAACACTTATAATGTACAATTAAAGATGGTATCATGTTTGAGCATGATACACAGCCTATTGTTGACTTTTCTAAATGTATGCAATTAATTGAGCAGCAATACAGCGATACATACCCACATGGATTTTTATATTTTCACATTAAAAAGACTAGCAAACAATTTATAATGCAAAAGTGCTTGCCAAAAAATTTACTGAACGTAATTCATATTTCCAGCCGTCTTAGAGACTACCATTCTGATCAATTCTTTTATAGAAAATGAAAATTGAAAATTTTCTTTGTAATTAAATCTATTTTTAAAATCATGTTGTGAAAAACAGAGCTCAATATTTGTTACAAATGTTCTCGTTAAATTACAAATACAACATGTTGTACAATATTTATGAAATTTTCGATGTGTTGTTGTTGGGTTTCATAAAACAAATTTCGATATTTTGTATTAACACTTCCACTAAAACGTTTTTAATTAAACACTTAATACCGCCAAAGACTTCTTCTAGCAGCTTCATTTGCATTAAACGTAAAAAACCGAGCATATTTTTAGGAGCGTCAAATAGTTATGTTCCCCATATCATGTAATAACGAGCATATTATGAGCTTTACTTGGAAATAATGATTTTAAAAAACGCCTCAAGGTATAATAACTTTGTCGCAGTAAAATCTAAACATAAAATAAACGCAATTTAAAGATTGTTGAGCAAAAACGATTTATATGCGGAGCTCAAGCCAACATTTTTATATTTCGTTGAATCTAAGCAATTCTTTTCTAACGAACTCATATGAGGAGCCGCAAAACAAATCGTACTTTTTCGATCATTTCAAATTTTTGATAAATTGATGTTTATTTATTTGTTAACAAGTTTTTCACTTATCAACAGATGCAACAAACTGCCACAAGTCATTAAATTAATCGTTAAGGATGTTTGATATCAAACCACTTTTATATTGGAAAAATTTCGTTTTGCTAAAAATAAAAGTAAAAAAAGTACGTTTTGTAAAAAAAAAGAATAATAGCACATTTTGGTCTGCGTTTTTTACACGCGTCTATTGACTAATTGTTTTTAAGCCTGATCCAATATAAAAAAGTTATACGCTCATTTAAACGAAAATAGAATGACTTTAAAAAACGTCAAACAAATTTAAAATATTAAGAAATGTTATAGAAATAAAATGTGAAAAAGAGAACAAAAAAGTGGAGTTTATATTGGTTTGACATCTGTTAAAGTTTACTTTGAATGTAGTTTTATTGACACATGGATTGCATATTTCATTAAATCAACAAGTGCAAATGCACAAAAAATTGCAAAGACTATGAAAACAGGTACGTTTTGTTAGAAAAAAATTAAAAAAGTACGTGTTGTTGTGCACCAATTTGTTTTAGAACCCATTTTCTTAACAAAATAAAACAAAAAATTATGCTAACTATATTTTTTCTCGAAAATTTCAATCCAAACATTCTAAATATACAAAAAAAAAAAAAAACAATTTGTCAAAAAATGCGAAAAATTAGCCGCCAGAACAGGCTTTTAATATATTTTCAGTTTGTATTTAAGTTAATTAGTCGGCTCCTTTAAATTTTCTCCTTTCATTTCAATTATCAACCACAAGATTCCAATGCGTAACATTGATGATAAAGAATATTTTTAAATGTTTCGAGGGACTTTTTTTTCCGCTTAAATGCACACAACTGATGGTCAATGTTTTTTTCTTTGTCTATGCGTTTCTATTGGCTCCAATAAGATTGTAGGGGCGGAAAAAATCCATTTTTATTTTGCACTTTCAATGAATTTGTAATTCAAATAAACTAAAATTAGTTTGAATTGGTGATGATGATATCGATGATATTTTTTTTATTGATATTAATATCATACAACTAAAAAGCGATTGCAACAATATGACTGCAATGTTTATGGAATAAATTACTTGGAAAATATGTTTTTAATATTTGTTTCGAGATTTGAGTGCTAGCTTTAACAATAGTGGTCAAAAGTTGCAGATATGTAGTCATATTACAGAATACCAATCCGATCAAAAATGGTTAATTTTTAATATGTTGCTTCTTCAGCGAATAAACAGCCATGTCACTGAAAGCAATTCCGTACGAAAGTGGTTTCATTGCGAAGGTTGAGTCTTTAGAAAACGAAAATTTTGTTTTTAAACAAATCCCTTTTAAAATTAAAAATGCAACTGTCAATGAGTTTTTCTACTAACTTCATTGATTGTAAACAGTGCCAACAAAAATCAGTGCCTACTTTTAGGGGCGCCAGTTAATAAAATAAAGATTTGTGTGTTCATAAAAGAGCTTATTGTGTGAACTTTGCTAGTAAAAAAAGAATTTGAGCAAAATGCATTTGACTGTAACATCTAAGCACGAAATAATCGCAATCTGAAGACTGTAAATAAAAAGCAATCGGAATACAATTACAGAGTTGAATACATTCTGATCGAAGTGATGTGCCAAGACAATAATGAGCTGACAATTTCTTAAAAATTATTTGGTTTGAAAGAACTCACGGATATAACTTAGCAGTTATACAACTTATAAGCACCACTGTATATGTTTGAGTACTTACGGTTGAATAACACACTATACTCGTACATTTTATTTTTATTTATTAATTTATTATTTGTTTTCTATTCAATTTAGTTTAGCATATTGAGCACACTAATTATCAGTTTTATTTTATCATTAAATGCTCGTAAATATTTATTAGTATTATGGAGAAATTTCTGCTCTATTCAATTTACCCTATAGACTATTAAAGAAAAATTAAAGTAAGTAAATTGTAGGCTCGTGTTGAGCAAAAATAAATTATTGTTTGTCTTAAAACCATAATATGATTGCAAATGAACAGGCTGAAAATAGTAAGTATGGTTACATGTGTATATTTTGATAACCTGATTGCAGTCAGCTTAATTTTTATGAACTCTCATTCTTTAAACGCGAATAGACTACAAATAATTTAACAGTCCAATAACAAATAATTGTAGGTCATCTAAAATTAATGGCAATATTTTTTTCGGTGCGTAGTAATAAAGATTTATTTCTTGAGCTCAAGCTTACTGTTTTGTCATTGGAATTAAACTCCTTCTTTGTTTTGCTAAATTTCTTCACAATTTTTACCAAATTCGACCTAATTCGGGCTGCACTTCTTTAAGGAAAATTTGCGTACAACAACCTAAATTCTAAGACTGAAAATTATAATGAACTAAAATTTGGACAATTTAACTTTAGATTTCAGTTCAAAATAATTGTCGTAAATCATTTATTAGCATGTTGCTATTGAATATTTTAATTTTATATTTTTAAACATATTTTTAGCACCTAAATAAACTATTTACATAAATATTATTTTATGGTTTCCATTTCCTTTTGTAATTGCTACCACAAAAGCCGCTACAACTACAAATCCGTTTTAAATATAAATATATTGCTTTTATGTGTCCATCAACATTTACAGATACGAGTATCCCTTGATACAAGCATGCAGTAGTAGTAGCGTAGTTCACTTTATATTGCAAATGATCTTGTGAGGCATCAAATGCAAAATAGCGTCCCTTAAGATTTCATAAAAAGCTACAATACTAGCACGTTGTATAACAACTTTCACAAAGACCATTTGTACGCTACTGCTGAATACCCCTACTACTACAGTTAATATGTACTTATGTATTTATGTATCATATAAATTGATAATATTTAAATTTGCAAATTTAACGCACGATTTGCTTTGTAATTGTTTTAAATATACATCTAGTGATATTTTAAGTTTGAGGTTTGCAATTTCAAAGCCGTTGGCAAATTGCACTTTACATGCTTCATTTCATTATAATTATCTAATAAATAAAAATTAAAGTAAAAAAACACATTGCATTTTATATTAAGAATAATCATTATAAAATAAAATAAAATAAAATTGTTGAAATAAAAAGTTCTATAAAATCTGAAACACTGAAACACTTAAAGTGTACGGATCAATAATAACATCTTCAATAATCATAAATGGAAATTTAATGGTATGGGTTTTTTGCACAAATGGCAAATTCTATATCCAATTGAGTGGAATTTTAATTAGAAAATAATACGCGGAATTCAATGTTTAATGCGAAAATCTTGCGGAAGCGTAAATGAGGATTTTCACACTGATGGTTGGTAGATTTTTTTTTGGGTACTTTTATGCGAAGCGTATATTTTTGGAAAGAGGGTATTTTTAACACAGGTATCTTTTAAAAATGTATTTGCCGAAAAAAATTACTTGAATGAAAAGGTACTTTTTGAGGGAATATTTAACAAATTTACTCCAGGAATGGTTAGTTCTGCTAATTAGCCAATTACTAAGTTCTCTATAGTAGTAACCGATTGGAGGTTTAACCGACCTGTCACTAACTGCTTCATCTAATGCTGACCCTATTCTTGCCATCTCATCAGCGATTTCGATTCCCTCAATATTGCAATGTCCTGGTACCCACACACTTATTGTTTATTTAATTTATTTCGAAAATAAAATATATGTTCATACATACATATGTATATAAAAAACATACAAAAAGAATTACTTCTAACTCCAAAAGCTATACTTGCCGCTAACTAAATAATGGGTCAACTGTTTGTTAGTCTTTCTATAAAAATCAATTGAAATACTCAGCACTACCTTTTTTGTAAATAAATATAAACTTAAAATCCTATTAAATAAAGGGTGTATTGGATATCAGGGGTAAATATCTAAAAATAACGAACAAAATACCATTCAAAAAGATTACACACATGATCACGTAACAATATAAGCACCTCGTTAAAATTTACACATGCATACACATACAACAACAGCATATTCTCAAATATCTGTATCCACAAATTGGATTCAATCGTACATACTATGAAATTTGTTACCACTAAAATTACAAATAATTGACTTAAAGTGTACTTTAAATGTCAAGACATAAATTCAATTATATTTCAATAGAGATCCTTTTTATTTTATAGCATTTTACATGATTTTTTTTTTCGATTTTAGTTAGTACGGTTTGTAGTTGTTATTGTTATTATTATTTCTGGCGCATTTATTTGTTCATTTGTATAAATATGGAAAAATTTATACAATGGCGGGCTTAAAATGTGTATGTTAATATTTCCAAGCGATTAAGTTAATCTAATTTAACTCTTTGCACGTGTGTTGCTACTGATACACGTCTAAGTATTTATGCCAACAGAGTCAAATATTACTAGAGTATGCAGATGAAAAAATATTATCAAAATTTTATACAAATTTATATGAAAATTAGCATCCACCCACTACTTTTGGTTAAATTTCGTATGTTATTGCTGTTTTTCAATAAAATTTACAAACAATTGAAAACAAATTCACTTTGTTTATATGGAAAGTGGAAAGAGCTTCAAAAAAAATATGAAAATCAAATATTAAAACTATACTTGCCGAATATGTAAAAAGCAAACACGTATTTATACTTTCTCACGTACAGTGGGACAAGCAAAAAAACTAAATCTTTGTTAATATTTTTACAGGCTAAAGTTCGTAAATTAAATAATCAGATAAATATTAGATAGACATTGTTAACATATTTCAAGTGGCAAAGGAAAAATTTAATATCTAAACATCACTTTAAATTTCAACTACACGGATGAATAGAACAAACTTTGTTTTCGGTAGAAGCCACTAAACCTCGTCAATAGCCGTGTGTATGATGTTTTCACTACCTGTCAGGTGCATATCCCATTTATACACACTTCGAATAAAGATAAAATACGAGAATTCTCACTACCAAGTAGATGTTAGCTGGTGACTTTTTATGTTTCACCACTTATTACACTTTACAGTGTTGCCAATGAAGTAAGTAAGAAAGAAGTCTGATATTTTATTTTCATTCGAAATCAAAAATTTTATACAATTCTAAATAAAACTTTACATAAAATCATTAATTCAGAGAAGTTAACAAAAATACTAAACAGAAGACTATTTTAATTATCTTGGATATAAACCTGTACCAAAATGTATCCATGCAATGAATTGCAAAAAATTTTTGGCAAAGTTTGCGAATTGTGTAAAAATTTATAAAAAATATTATATCCCAACTCTAATTTACTTCACAGTTCTCTTGTCTTGATAACTTAAAAGCTTTTTTCATATCTTATTCACACCTGAAAAGTATGTCAATGTGGTATAAGTATTAAAAAAACCTTTTGTAGTAAAAAATCTATACACAAAATACAAAAAAAAGCTTTGAAAATGCTTTCGTTATTTTCGTAAGCTTATAAAACATTAAATCAAAACTTACTTCGTAATATGTACTAGTGAAATATTGCATGATTGGATGAGTTTGCCTCTCATCAAATATTCTCATTTCAATCATATATTTTTCTTTTTGTTGCGTGAAAATTCCTTAATCTGAGCTTTAAAACACTTCAATGCAAACGATTGGCTGCAAAAAAAAAAATAAATTTTCCTGGTTTTACACTCAAAGCAGCAAAACAAAACACAATTTGCTCCACTTGTAAAAGCAGATAATCTACATCTTTATTCATATGCTGAACAAATAAACTTGGAAAAAATCCATTTCGTTGTTACAAATAAGCATAACAAGATTACCATTTATGCATACTCGTATGCACACAAATACCGCACTCTCTTACCTATGTATGTGTGTGTATGCATGTGTGTATGTGAAAGTCAGAAAAACAAATGCTTAGACTAACACAATAACTATTCCCATTTATAAGACTGTACACAAATACATTACATACAAATGTACATACGTGTTTATGTACGTACCTATGTATGTATGCATGTATGTACTCGTATGTATGTAAATATATAGCAAGCCTATTACATGTATTAAATTATATGCACTGAATCAATGACATAAAAGTCATGGCATCAGAAAAGGAAACTTAACATATACACGCACCCATACACACACACAAACACAAGGAGGCAAAAAAAAAATCTCACACCATTAAGGGATTATGCGTCGATATAAATATGTATGTGTAGCTGTTTATGAATAAAAAATATTATTTTAAATTGAAAATTCATAATATTTTGTTTAACGTAACAAACAAACAAACAAACAAAGTAAATTACACACACACACCAACAAACAATTCAATTTAGTAACAATTTAAAAAAGAACGAAAATTTTATGCGTAACGGTTTGACAACAAAAACATGAACATCATTAGTATGAAATGAAAGCAACAATCAATATTGTTAACGAAAAGAAAATCTATAAAAGGGCAAAAGAAAATCTTTTATCAAAACCGCATTATTTCGAACGAATTGAATGGAATCTGAACAAAAAAAAATTTTAACTAAATTTAAGCAAAAGCAAACAGGCAACATTGATGGAAATTTTGTTATGATGCCAGTTAATAATAATAATAATAATAAGCTTCTATATTGTCAGCCATACATTCGTACCTTCCCTCTCTTTATTTTCACTTCTCTATTCACTTTGATACGCTACAAAACATCATTAGTGAGGTTACTTTAGAAAGGCACGAAAAATTTATATTTTCGTATTTTAGACACACTACGATTTCTTTCAATTCGTTTATCACTTAAGTAAATATTGTTTTTCTAAATGTGTGAAAATGAAAATCATCAGTCATTTGTGTGAACACTTAAAAGTATTGATTAATTTGCTGAACGGGTGAAGTACGATTGGAAGCTTTGTAATATATTTCTCTAAACAAACTACATACTGTTTGCATTACTTTACAGTAGTTAAATCAATTGGCCAATAGTAACCAGAAACAGTGGTAGTGCCATTGTTCGTCATACAATTGACTAGCAGTTCTATAAAAATCATCTTTGAACAAAGTTTCCATTAAATTAAAAGTTCTGCTACAATTCCGTATATTAAAAAAGTATATTAAAAAATTTCAAATTTGTGATAAAACGTCAGCTTAATGATTACACTATTTGCATGCTCTGTCATCTCTCGAAATGCATACACACGTATGTTTGAAAGTTCCACTGATATTTGTTTTATTCATTACCCAGCCATGGAAATGGGGAAAAAATTTACAACAACTAAAGCAACTACTATATACTACAAAATGAAAAGCTTATTATACCCTCGAGTAAAATATTGAATCGAAAAAATGAAAAAAAAAATAAAGGTAACGAATTGAAATATTGAATGTAACGTATTCGTATGAGTTACTGATTGAACGTGTAAATACATCATATGCATGTGTGTGTGAGTGTGTGTGAATTTTAAAATAAGTCTATGTCATGTAGCTGAATTGATGTTGTTATTGTTTGGCTTCCTGATTTTACCTTTTTATGCCATTATATCCGCTTCTACTTCCTACGCACACACATACACACTCCCTCACCTACACACCAACTAACACAAGTGCATTTTCAATTCTCCCCACCCCCCATAAGCTTAAAAATAACAATCTTTTTGAGAAAAGTATATATCGCACCCTAAAAACAAAAGGGTCACAACTCAAAATTTTCCAAAACTGACTTTTTTCCATAAATTAATTCAGAGTACACATCTCTAACTACTGCAAAAATTTCTTTCACACCACTATCTCTTTAACTGGAAAAATACAGTTATGTCTAATTTTATGTTAAGTGTGTTGCTTCTGCACGAAAACAGTTTTTTGTCTCTTCTGAAAATTTTAGTATTTTGAGTTGTGAGCCTTTTGTATTTAGGGTGCGATATGTATGTATGTATTCACATATGTATGTGTGTGTGCATATTATAGAGGATCTGTATATATACATAAGTATGAGTATGTGGTTGTGTATCTTTGGCTTGGCGTTTTCCCCCAATAACGCATGTCTCTTCCTTTTCTTTTATCCATTTTTTTTCCTACGAGACTTTGAACAAAAGCAACAAGCATTAACTTTGTCATCGTAGTTGAAACGACACAAAATAAAGAAACATACCAGTGACAACATAAAAATCTCACGTTAATCCTCAAATCTTTTATTGAATTCTAGTCGTGATACACATACACACACATATACACTCACTTAAAGCACATAAAGATACGCGCTCGATTAAATTTTTAAACTATTTTTATAAATAAAATTTTATGAGTTTTACGTATGTATGCGTATGTAATTGTGAAAATTTTTGCTCTTGATTATCAAGAGATCATAAATAAATTGACTACAACTTTTGATGATAAAGAAGCTTTTTGCTTGCAACTGTAAATGTTTGTGTGTCAAAAAGTCAGCAAAAAGGATTATTATCCATCGAACAGAAATTTTGTTCGAACACATTGGTTTGTGTCTAAAAATAGCAACTGAACGTGTTGGACACACCTCTATCTAGGAGATTGTTTTAGACACAAACCGGTGATCAAAACTATTAAAATGTCATGGGTTTCAGCATTTCACAAAAAAAAAAACATAAAAAAGGTAGCATGAGTTCAATGCTGAGCAGTGACTTTTAAATTTTATTATATTTTAAGTATTCAATGTCTTTTAAATATTATAATTTTTCGTTTTTTATTTTTTTAAGGCATTGCCTTGAGTGTTCGTTAGCCTTCAATGACTCATTATGTTAATGTTTGCTAAATAAGATATATGTAATTACGGATACTACAGGAAAAACTTCGAAAGCTTTTAATTTGTTGAAAGCAACTGGATTCAGACATCTTATTGGTTAAACTGGCAAGTGATATCCGCTTAATTTAGCAAACGCGGTTTGCAATGCCCATATGAAGGATATCAAACGAGTGGTTTACAAGAACTTATTTATTTGTTTTTATGGCCTTAAATGAACACTTAAAAGCTTAAAGGAAATGCCAAAACCACTTTTTCTCCTTAAGTTTTAATCTAATTTTACCTTTGTGCCAGCAATCTTAATTGTAGAACACGAACAGAAAAAACAAACGATATTAAATGATCCATTAATTAACCACAAGAATGAAAGAAGAAACTTTTTCTTGTGGTCTATTGTTTAAAATCCCCAATTTTTTTATTTGTCAACCTACTACTACTTTGATGTAATACTTTAATTCATTTTTAACACCCGCATCATTTTAAATAACTTTTTTTTTTGTTGTTCTTATCATCACTGCTCTTGATGTTAAAAAAAAGTGGCTGGCAGGCAGAGTAAGTGGATGGATGCAATGTTGTTAAGAGTTTCTTAAGTTTTCTAATAATTCCTAATAATCTCTAACCACATCAAACACAAGAAGAAGCAAAAAAAATTGTAAATAAACTTTGAACACAAAAAACAAACATAAAAAACTACACTCAAAGAAAAAGTGAAAAGTTTGTAAAGTCTCATTAGAAAGTGTCGAAATAATACTGATTTGAAACAGTTTTTGTATCGATGTATCGAACTATTTTGTATGTGGTAAGTCATGCGGTATTTAAAAGATTCAATATTTATATTTTGCATTCAAGTATATGGGCGTAGTGGTATTAAGTTTTGATATTTTAATAAAATTGTAGAGCTATTAAGATTTTTTCTTGATTTAAGGGTTTTTATATCCAAATAAACTTGATACGTAACCGGGTTTTTTGTAACCGGTTTTGAAACTGGTTTGCAGCCGGTTTTGTATCCGGTTTTTTAGGCCACCAAAAATATATTGTGCATATCAAGAGAAAAATACTTTTTACATAAATATTGGTGGAGACAATAGGATACTTTAAAGTGTACGAGAAAAAAAATTTTGGGGCCGTGCTTTTCGGCCTATTTTCGAAAGTTTTGGTTGTTAAAACTTTGCCAACATAAAATGTACATAAACAAACTTGTTACTCAAAACTAAAAATCCCGTTCCAATCTTTTAATAAAATCCTTATTGTTGTGTTAGCTGTTAATTGTTAAAGTCCTTATTCGTTTAAATGGAGAAAAATAACTTTTAGATTGTATAGTGTTGGGGATTTGACTGAAGCCATACACTTAGCCACAGCTTCTGCTATGAATTTTGTTAAAAATTTAATAATTTTTAAATTTGAAACGTGACAAAAAGACTCTTAAAATCATGCAAGAAGTCGAATGAAAGATAATCTTCAGTTTGCAATATATTTATTCCAATCTTATAAAACTTTAAAGTAGGCTTTAGTAGCTTTTTTAAATTTTTTTATTTAAGTTTTAATTCAAAATCTGTCTCGCCAGTTTAACTTTTTCAAACCAATAAAGTTAATAAAAATATTGAATTTATTTTGAAAATCATTTAAAAGTTACGTGTGAATTTCGTACTATTTCCCAAATACCGTTAAAATGTTCCATAAAACCCGGATTTTTCGGAGCTAGAATGCCTAACGTAAACTTTCAATATACATACATAACTTACAATACAAAAGAGAGCTTTAGAATTAATATTTATTTTGATGGACAGTGTATAGTATAAAGCCAAATTATGTACTTCTTAGCGAATGGCAAGCACTGTTGAGTTGAGTTAGTAAGTAAACGTTATAAAATCCTTAACAATAATAATGTTGTCACACTTGTACCTCGTCTTACGTGATAGATAAATGCCTGCGTTAATGGAAGTTAAAAACTTTCAGCAACTTCTAATTATTTAAAAACAAAAACCATTTCAAAACAGAGAAACTATTGCAAATTTTCTTTTAAACAAAAATCGTTTAAAAAAAATGTCGAGGGTCAAGGGCATTTTCAAAACTTTTACTTTTATTTACAAAAATGTATTCAAGATGTTAAAATCATACCGGTATCTACTATCTGTTATATAAATGCAGGAGTGTTTCAAATACTTTTCTTAAAGTAACTTTTATTTGGTTTTGTTTTACCTGGTTGCTGCTTGTGCTGGAGCATTGTTCGTTCCACTATTGTTCATGCAAAACAATATTATCGCCACCAGCAAAAATACGTTAAACTCGAAGCAGTAATGGAACAATTTTTCACTCCAAAAATGTATCTACGAAAGTGTGTGTGTGTGTGTGTGTGTTAACATTATAAGTAAAATAGCAGATATTTTAACAAACATAAAGCTTTTATATTTGTGGGATATGATATTTATGTATATCTTCTATTTAAACAACTCAGCTAACATGCAAAAGTTCAGACCACTTAAATTTAGCTAAATGGAAGAAGAAGTTTTGTTTTAAAAATTAATGAATAGAAAATAATACACGAAAATAGAAAACAACTAAAATGTATTTTAATAGTAATTTTGTTGTGGTTTTTGTAGTTTAAATATTTAATTTACTTAATAAAATTTTATTATGTTTCACACACCAACACACAGATCCTACACAAATACACCTGGCAGTTGGCCATTAAAAACTAAATGAAAAAAAATATAATTTGCCAAGATTGAAAAAAAGTTGAATAAAAGGGAATTGTGTGGTCAGTCAACCAAACAGGAGAAAATGCCAATAAGATCTGTATAAATTAAATATGAGGGAGAAAATGAAATAAAGTGAAGCACACATTGTTGTTGATATATTATTTTGGAATGGAAAATTCGAAGAAAATAAATTCGAGTAATTTTTAAACAAAATATGGTTGAGGCAACCACAATCTAAGAGCAATTTCCTATAGTTGAATCATATGGTTAGAGTCAAGTCATCTGTCATATTTTCATAAATTGCACTCCATTCATGATTCAAACTACTCATAAATAGATTTGCATATAAAACAACCTTGATTTTAAATCTTAACCATATTTTGTTAAAAAAAAATTGACAGCAATCAAAATATTATATATTTGAATAGTAACTGGTCCGTATGTATTTTTATATTTTCAAATACGTATTTCTTGATACATTTTATTTAATATTTTAATTTTTTATTGTCTGCTTCTACAATTTTTCCCCACCATTCGCATAATCTATTCTTGTGGAATCATAATTTAGTTGAATTCTTTTCAAAAACTATGATTATAATTAGCATTTTTTTCAACACTATTATTGTTCAAATCAACTATGCCACATGACATTACTTGTGCACCAACCAATTCATATTATTTTTACGCACACCCTATAACTTTTTAAAAATAAAAAAGAAAACCGACTCAACAAAAACAATTTTTAATTGAGAATGAAAAATCAAAGGAAACGTCATTTACAATTAACTAAACAACGAATTTCGGTTGTAGCGCCTTAAGGTTGCTACTAAGAAATATAAATTAACTATAATAGTATATTCACAAATATGTCAGACAACTGACGTATGTATGTATGCATGTGAGTATGTATGTATATTTTGATGGTTTTGAAGCAGCTTTTTATTTTATACCCACATAGTGGCCTCAGGACTGACGATACATCATGCTGTTTGGCTTGTTACACCGATAGCACCTCTATTGAATATGCAGAACGTGCAGACTAGTGATGTTACTAATACTCGTATTCGTATTCGATTATTCGACTATTCGCCTATTTTAAGATATTTGTAATCGTATTCGCCAAATTCAACCGAATATTTCTCGAACAATTTGCACATACATTTTCCCAAAGAAAACCATTAAAAAAGGTTAAAGAAGTACATAAATTGTACAAAAATTTATTAATTTTTATTTAAAAAAGAAAGCAATTTTTTATCTTTGACGCAAGATAATAATCTTCTTAAAAAACAAACGAAAATTTTATTTCGAAACTATCATTTAAAAGTTAAATGTGTCTGTCATGAGATCCGTTCAATTAGAATGAAAATTTCCGAATCACAAAATAGAACATTTGTTGTCCGGCATACTTCCGAATATTTTTGCTCGATTGGTGGCTATTGTGGGAATTTTTTAAATCTCCTTTTCCATGTGTTATTATCAAACATATCGCATCCTAAATACGAAAGAGTCATAACTCAAAATACTAAAATTTTCAGGAGAGACAAAAAACTGTTTTCGTGCAGAAGCAACACACTTAACATAAAAATCGATTTAAGTGTATTTTTCCAGTTAAAGAAGATAGTGGTGTGAAAGAAATTTTTGCAGTAGTTAGAGATGTGTACTCTGAATTAATTTATGGAAAAAAGTCAGTTTTGGAAAATTTTGAGTTGTGACGCTTTTGTATTTGGGGTGCGATATATTGGTTTTTATTTTCGAATTAAGTAGATAATATATCAAACTTAAGTTCAAAAAAGAATTTTTTCAAATTAAATTAGTTTTATTGTGTAATAAATGAGATTATATTTGCTTTCACACAGCTTAGTGCAGTCGAAAGTAAAACGAAAAAATTGTTTGGAATGTCAGGACACCAAAAAAGATTCACTTTCACATGGATATCAAACTCATGACAGACACGAAAGTCTTATATGCAAATTCATATCATGTTAAGTTAGTAATCAATTCTCAGTAGAGGAATGTTGGACTTTTAAAATGCAAGATGTAAAATTTAATATGTGAATGCCCACCGATACATGAGCCTGCGCAATCTGCGAAAATATGATCTTCCAAACAACACTGAATTACTAATTAAAAGCGCAACCAGAGTAAGAAAAACGAAATCTCAAAGTATGTAAGTAGATAGAATGATTTAAAAATATTCAGTAGTTGTCTTCAAATTCGGTATCTCAATGTCATAATAATGATAAATACCTAAAGTAGTGTGACAGTTTTTTTTTAATTTATTTTTACTGACGCAAAGGGAGGAATTTTTTCCAATTTGAATTTTGAAATATTAAGTAGCTCTAAGCCAGTGTCGGCCACAAAGAGAGGAAGAGAGAATCTAGGTAGTAGTAGTGTTTATGAGTATGTATTAGTGAAAAATACAGCGAACAAAATGCATGAACATAAAACAATACCGAAATTGAATTGGTTTCTGTTTGTTTTGTATGAATAAAAATAAAGTGCGTTGTTGAAAATATTCCCTGTGAAACTGATAAAAACAAATTAAAGAGAAATATCAAAAGGCAATGCGTTATAAAGGAATGAAATTGTTGTTTATTTTTTACATTTTGGTGAATAGTTTTATTTTCATTCGGCTGTGTTCGGTTGTATACATATATGAAGCCGAATGATGTTCGGAACATAGGTGTACGTTTGAGCAACACTCCTCTAAACCTTAAAAGTAATATTCGCATTCGTATTCGGCGAATATTGTTTCAAATATTCGTATTCGTATTCGAGAATACTAAAAATTGATATTCGTAACATCACTAGTACAGACATACACATTCATATTATTTAATCATAGTAGAGCTATACTCCCTCGACGACAAGTAAATCTTTTATTTATTTTGAATTTATTGCATTTTTTTTTTCTTAATTATTTCCAGAGATTTAGATATTTTTGTGAATCAAAACAGTCTTTAATATAAAAGAAAATTCAGGTGTGGGAGGCTAAAATGCTCCTGGTAGTGTCTTAGCCTCCGTCCCCCAGACTTCTTTGTACTGAAGTTGTTATAATACACAGAGAACACGAAATTAATTTTTTTTTTTTTTTAGTTTAATGAATCACAGTCAATCAGCATCGACCAGTTATAACAAATCAAACACATCCGCAGTAGTTGTTGTTGCAACAGCTCTGCTGTTATTGAGATTTCATTTGATATGAATTTTATTTTGATATAAAATTGTTTGTTGTGTTGTTTGTATAATTTTCTTACAAAAATTGTATTTTTGTTTGCGCAATTCTCTGTTCTTGCTTGAGAGTTTGTGTTTAAGAAAATGAGTTTGAAAACTTTTTAAACATGGCTCAAGATCTACTGATGAGTTGGCAATGGCAACCAATGAAAGGGAGTAATAGATGTTTTCTCACTAGCACAGCTAAGGAACCAGCGCAGCAGACCAGTGGTCCTTTTGGCCACTCTGGATGTAAAAAACGCTTTCAACAGCCTAAGATGGGCAGATGTCCTCTTCGCACTAGAGAGAAACTTTAGATTGCCAGAGTATGGCAATGAGGATAATTAAAAACTATCTTAAAAAAAAAAGAGTGCTCATTTACAACGAGACCGGTGGCACCAGGAGAATGGTGTTCTTCTCAGGTGCGGCACAAGGCTCCATACTTGGTCCCGATCTCTGGAACGCAAGTTATGATGAAATATTAAGACTGGAAATGCCTGAAGACACATTTCTAGTTGCATATGCTGATGACATCGCGGCAGTCATCCAACGAAGAACCACAGAGGATGCAAAACGCAAACTGCGACAAGTCATGATAAGAACAAAGACTTGGCTCGATTCACATGGCTTGCAACTCGCTACGCACAAAACAGAGCTTCTGTTACTTACCAGACGACAAATTCCTATTGAAATAGACATACCGATAGACGACGTAGTACCAAAAAATCGTTGAACTACCTCGGGGTAAGACTAGACCCAAAGCTGACATATTGGAACCAAATCCAACACTTAACAACAAAAGCGGCAAAAATCACAGCTCAACTCAGCCGACTTATGGCAAACATGGGAGGACCCAGCCCAAGTAAGCGAAAGTTACTCATGGAAGCCTGCAATAGCATCCTCTTATATGGTAGCAAAATATGGGCGCAGACACTAAATGTCAAACGCAGAGCAAAAACATTACTGTCAGTGCAGAGAACAGCAGCATTCCGAGGCACTTCTGCTTACCGTACTGTATCAGCACCCGCCGTTCTCGTAATAGCTGGCATGCGGCCGATAGACTTGCAGGCCACAGAGCGCAGGAGAATTTACTACGCAAAATAAACTGACCGTCTAACAGCGTCTGAAATAAGACCCATAAAACAGGAAACTGTACAGAAGTTGCAAACGCGATGGAAAAACGAAAAATGCGGAAGGTGGATGATTCCAATTTTAGATGAATGGATAAACAGAAAAAATGGAGAATTGAATTTCTACCTAACGCCGATGTTAACTGGACACGGCTACTTCCGGAAGTACATCCACAGTATGAGGAAATGCAACACTCCCTTTTGCATTTATGAGGAAGAAATGGTAGCAGACGACACTGAGCACACCTTTTTCAAGTGCCACCGTTGGTCTGAACACCGCACTCAGTTAGAAGCGCAAATTGGCCAAGCGACAGCTACAAATATAGTTGGCAAAATGGTCAGCAGTCATGAAAACTGGCCTGCGGTAGCAACATATGTGGAGCACGTACTCCGCATAAAAAAGCATAACCTACATAGATGCAGTGGCAATAAACCAACACTGATCTAGTGTTTAAAGTGGGTACCTGGACGCAGGCATAACAAAGGAGAGGCATATTAGCCAAAAAAGGGATGCACCCCGAAGTAATGCGAAAGCGGTGCCGGGGTGGTCAACATATCCTAGATACAAGGTGGGTTTTTAGCCGGTAACCATATTGGAGCCCGCCATATGGCGAATTGACGAATTCTGCTAGATGCATAACGCATTTTCCCATCTTGCACCCAAAAAACAAAAAAATGGTACAAAATATTTGAGGTTTAACATTAATTGACATTAATTAATTAATTATCTTTTTAATTATATGTGCGTTTTTTCACTTAACCAAATAGAATGACAAGAATAAAAGTTCTGACTTGTATAAAAAGTAACTTAACAAAGTTGTAAAAATGGGCAGTATCTCACCCCGACTTGATAGTAGAGGGCAAAATATGTTGCATATTTTGCCATAAATTGGTGCAACATAATTAGAAAGGAACGAAACGCTTTTAAATATGTTACATATTTTTTAGAATGGATCACGAAAATTAAATAATGTAGGATAAATGCAACACTTTTGTCAGAAAAGAAAACGCCATTAGTTAGTTAACTACCAACAGTGGCTTAACCAAAAGATTTCTCATACAAATATCATTAGTTAAAGACTGTAAATGTGGCCCTAAATATTTTATCTAACATTCGAATGTACAGATGAACTGATCTGAAATGCTTTTGAAAAATACTTATTGCTATTCTAATCTACACAAATATTATATACTATTCCGGCAACAGAAGAACAACTAAATCCAAAAAACAAAACAACTCTTTTTTATATGTTTACAGCAAATTGTAAACCTTTTTAAATCCAATTTAAATAAAGAGTAAGCAAAATGCAAAGTTTTTTTTTCGTATCTTACTTAAAGCATAAATATCACATATAAAATCCAATTATCCCTAAACACCCATAAATAAATACAATAAATACTATATTTATATGTATGTATGTATGTGTGTCTGCATGTGCTTTTCAAGTACTACACAACAACAACAAGCAAATAAAATAAACAGAAACAAAGAAAATAAAATAAAAACTTGAAAAAAATATAGATGAATAGAAATCTTATGCAAATCCTACCAAACATTATTGATATTTGTAGCATAAATTTGATTTGAAAATTATACATATCGTTATCGCTCTGCTAGAAAATTGTAGAAGAATTTTAAAATTTTTAATATTCTTGCATAAACTTGATCATCAATAACAACATCAGCGTTAAAACGTGAAATCGAATCAATCTGAATGTAATTGACAGCAAAAACAGACTGCCAGCAGGATGGTTAAAATAAAAAGACATACAGACAGACAGACAGACAGACAGACGAGACCGCCTTCAGCTCTATAAAAACAGGAAGTCATCGTCCAACATTGAATTATGTGACAATTGATACCTTAACAATTTAACTAAAATATACATATTACTGATGGTGAGGGAGAGATAGAGAGAGCAGGCAGCAGCAGCAGCAACATTATAATCTTGAAGTGTATTTCTTGCTCGTTAAAGCTTCGAGGGGGGCACAATTACAGTTTAAATACTCTCTTGACTTATATTTACAAGTGGCACTTATCCATGTACAGTGTACACCCTCTATTTTAACTGGGGTATTATTATGTTGACAAACGGAAACTACAGCTTCATCCTAATTGGACATCCGTATCCGTATTATTATCGCTTCTAAATGTAGGTTTTTACTTGCCACCTTTATCTTTGCACTTCTTATTTCAACTAATTTTTTTTTCTTCTTCTTCTCTTCAAGTATCTTTTATACTTTTTCTTTCTTTTTTGTAGTTATTTCATTTTGGTGCTGGTATTAACAGCAGCAGCCAACCAGCCATCCATCCATTCAATCATTCAGTCATTTATTCATTCAGCCAACAAATAAGTAACACTAAGCTAAAGGTAAGAATTACATTATTAACGCCAATGAGCACAAATAGCAGCTGCATATTGCCATTATTGAAAACTACAACAACAACTATATAATTCGAAAGTAAAGAAAAGAAAAGAAAAAACAGAAAAGATGTACCATAAAAGTAAAGAAAAATCCTAAAAATCCAAGATGTTATTTAATGTCGAGTTCAAACTGTACCATACGTAGTTTTCATTTTGGCCTTGTCAAGACATTTAAACTTTTATTTAATTGAAGTCAATTACACAGCAGGAGTAAAGGGATGGTGTCCTCCCATTCCATGTACTCCGAAATTCTATCAAATGAAGAGGATTAAGTATGAGTGAATTTGTGTAAAAATTATGCTAAAAACACAACTAGAACGAACGACGAACTTGTCGACGAACTTCGTTAAGTACTTAACTTAAGGTGTAGTTTTTGAGAAACGCCAAGTAGGCACTACTTCAAATGTTACATTTAAAGTAAATACAAATAAAATTCCAAATGATTTTTAGAGTTTACTACATTTTAAACATCGTGCGAAAGGTAATTAGGTGCAGTTTTTATATAAATTTAATACTTTCGCTAGTGAAATAATTAAAGCAACGTTTTTTCCTATTTCTGATAATGAAAATTGAACGACGAACACATTTCGTATAAATTGTTTTAAAACTTGTTCTTGTCATGATTTCTTACAATCAAACTAAAGAAATGACTGCACGTTTCCATTTTTTTATAGTGTATGAGTGTATATGTACATCCATGCACATATCTAAACGATAATTATAGATTTGAACTAAAGGTTCACAAGTGGCAATAGATTTCGATTTTAAATTTTATATTATCTGAAGAACTAGACTATTTCAGACGATTTATTACGATCAATATAAACAATAAATGCAATTTAATTTGTGATTTCATTAACTTGTGATTATTTATATTTCAACCGTAAATGTTAATCATGTGATAGGCGATAAAAAATAAAATAATTTCCAAAGAAATATACTAAATGCAAGTGGGTTACAGCCACATTATTAGAAACATGCATACGTACTTCGTCAAACAAATCGTCAGAATAGCTTTCTAGGTCCTTAAAATGTGCACTTTTTTCGAAGGATGATTGTGGGAAGATAAAAATTTAATTGCATACAACATTGAATAAGTCGAAATAATTGGATAGGGTGGCTGCCAAGGCAAATTCATAACAGGTAGACTCGGCTCAATTCGCTTTGAATAACCTCTACACCCAGAAAAAGTGCATTCTCAGACTTCTCAGAACAGAACGGTCTAAAATGTGCCACCAAATATTTGTTATAAAATTTCTACAATAAGTTCTTAAAGACAACAAACCTGCTAACTTAATTTAAAGGTCGCAACTCATTCAGGTCTTAAAATATATTTAAGTGTAAATGTGGTACTACAATTAATAACCGAGAAAAAAAGATTGCTTGAAAATCGGTTGTGTCAATAGAATATCAGTTGCATATATTGTATATCGGTTACCGCTAACAGTATTCTATGGATGCAACCAACATACCATGATCATAACCGTAATACCAAAATTGTAACCAAAATACGGTTGTGGCATTCCTTAAATTGGTTGGTTCAACCGAATGCATTCTTTTGCTGCTACTAAATGCGAAAATGGCGAGCACAACTGAATAATTGGCAATGAATATGATTTGGTTAATACTCCTAACCAATCATTCTGTTGGCACAACCAATTTTAGCAAAATAAGATCTTACTCAATATTTGTCCATTTTAAAATACTCATGTGGCTGAGTTGTCTAGGGCGATGTGTTACAAACTTGTGAGTTCTAAGTTCAATTCCAATAATGGACAAAAATAAATTTTAAATTCACATGAGTAAGTAAAACAATTTAATTAAGTTAACTATTAAAAATATAAATTCAATTCTGTTCCAGGATAAACATGAGAGTAAATAATCTCGATTGACATTCATTTAAGATTACATGGTGTTAACCAATTTTATCGGTTGTTGCAACCGAAAATTCAGTGGTACTAAACGAAAATTGTAGTTGTAGCAACCGCCGAAATTCGGTATTTTTTTTAATTAGGACCAGCACTCAGGGAATGACTCCTACGTATGCAAAGCATTGTGCCGGAACTCAGGGATAGTGTACAGAAGATAGATGCTTTGCGCGTTATGTTAATTTATAGCTGTGTTGAGGCATTTTATTAATTGTTTTACTTCGCCGATGTTTCTGCCAACCGACGAAGGAGGGCAATGTTGTGTACATTAGCTTGGAAGAGCATCAATCGCTATCGGAACAGTTTTTTAGTGACCAGTGCCTTCATCACTTAAACAGTCCAACAACAATTAATACAATGTCTCACTAATGTACATTAGAGAAATTAATGATGTTGATTGACTTGCTCTGGCCAGGGTTTGAACCCATGCCCCAAGTCATTGTTCGCTTAGTAGTCAACACGCTAACCACTTCAGCCAACACCTCCCACAAACAAATTCGGTTGGCACAACTAATCTGTTTTCTCCTTGTACTTAGTTTGTCAAAAAATCTATCGAAAATTGTGTCAACAAAGTATTTGACAAATTAACTAGTGCACATACGCGTACATACAGGGCTTGCGAGACTACTTGTTATGAATTTGCCTTCGTTGGTTACAGGGGATTTTCAAAATTCGCCTATTGTGGTATACGATGGATGTACTGTGGGGTTAAATAAAAACAAGTGATAATAAATTCGTAAATTCAAAAAAAAAACCTGAACCAAATTTCATGAATCAAACTGCTGTGGAAAGAAGAAGTCATAAGTTTTGCGAATATTGTATTTGAACGTAACCTGTTGTAGCACAAGATGCATTTAAGACCAAGTGCCCCAAAAAGTTTTCGAGAATTGTAACTCTTATAGTTCATAACCGATTGGAATGATTTCATGTAAAAAATAATCTACATTAAATGTAATAAATTTGACTTTCAAGATTTTTCTTAAATGTGCCCCACTTCCAGAATTGGGGGGGCTTTTACGTAGCAAAAGACTTAAAAAACACAATTACGCCCGTTTAGCTAAAACTTGTAGTGTTTTTTTTTATCAAAACATTAATTTTGTTTTGACTATTTAAACGTTAATGTGATGTTTGGGATTATTTTCAGACTTCAGCAATTGATAAGTTTTTGCTGGCATACATGTGTACGCCAGATGCGGATCAAGAGAAGGAAAACTAAAATTCGTGTGAAGAACTGTTTGACCTTTTTCAAATTTCTCAATTTCTCAAACGAAATGTGAAATGAACTCCTGTATACGTTCTTTTGCTGTTATACATACGTATGTATGAAAAACAGATAAGAGAAATTATCAAACAAACAAAGACACCTTGAATTTCTAGATGACCGACAATAGCAAAAACTGTATATTTTTTGGCAAGAAATTAAAAAAAAAAAAAGGAAAAGAAATGACAATCAAATCCAATCGTTTTAAAGATAAGACAAGTTAATGATAAAAAACACAGCTATAAAAGAACAGAATTATTTAGTTGTTTGGCAAAGACGCATAGCAAAGCTTCACAAGTTGCGAAAGAAAAAACAAAAATTAAAAATGAAAGTTTTCATTTGTCTCACTTTATTTGCTGTCATTTTATTTGTGCTGGTAGTTGGAGCAGTTGGTGAGTTTAAGCAGCCATTTTACACCGAAAGCTTTGTTTCAACTTAATATTACTTTTTTTCTATCTTTAAAATTTTTAGAACACAAAGAAAATTCAGGTAATGGTAAAAGTGATGCTACCGACTTTGGCACCGCTTGCAAAATGTTTGGCAGGGCTGTTAAACACATAATATCTTGTGGGTATTCACCACTGATTCCGCCCTTAGCTCCTTTCTTTCTGAGTCGCTATGAATTCCATCCAGACAATAGTTTCCTCGCGTAAGTAGGCCATTATTTACATATTTAAATATTAACCCCAGAATTCATAAAAACTTAAAATGGATTTGAAGTAAATTTTAAGAAAAATTTGTATTGAAATTTGAAATCTGTTTTATTTTTTATGAATACTACCTACCATAAGTATTGACTTAAAATTTCCACATTTAATAGGATTGGTGGAAACGTTACGAATTTTGTATTAAATGGTTTAAACACCATCCAGGTTTTATCTTTCGACTATAAAGCCGATATAAATCGCACTACTTTTGACATAATTATTCCGAATATTCAAGCTTTCGGTGAATATGAACTGATGAACACGCTAACCTTTCCCGGTTTTCCTTTTCAATTGGCTGGAACAGGTTTATTGAATAAAAATATATACGGTTTACGATTAGTGGGATACTTTGATTTGAATGATGGAGACAGTCTTACGGTTACTAAATTAAAATTTAATTTCTACGTTAGCAATTTCGTCAATAATAGTTGGAACTATTCGTGGGACATTCAAGTCAATAATTTCGTCAATAGATTCACTAGTGAGTTGAGCATGTTGTGGACCCAACAGATACAACAACATCTTGATGTATTCTGTACTCGGCAATTGATACCCGCCATAAATGCCAAACTTGAAGGTTTTTCCATGGCGGATTTAATTAATGAACTTGTTGAGCTCAGCATTCTCATGGAAATGAGAGGGTGTTAAGCTTGAAAGCTTTTTAACAAAAAGTATCTATTTAATAAATAAGCAAGTTTGCAATTTAAATTTCAGCAAGTTGTTTTAATTCTTATTCAGAATATACAAAAACTAAAAAAAAAGAACGTTAAAAATGTTTTGTTGCGCTTTAGTGTATATGGAAAATCCCCTTGATATGGTATTATTTTATTCTTACCAAAAAAAAAAAAGAAAAAGGTAAAATAACCGGAAACAAAAGCTTCTGTTTTTTTTTTTTTTTTTTTTTGTTTTCGAAGCAACAAGAGGAAACAAAATGAAAGTATCCTTCATTTGGCAACCCATGGTCTCCAGCTAAAATGGCAAATATATGTATGTATGTATATGCAACAAATGATTATGAGCTAGAGATGGGTAAGTGATCTACAAAAAAAGTACCTGCGAAAAGTGCTAAAACAAGTGAAACTCTCTTCTTCTCCTTTTGGTTTAAAATGTGTAACGGAAAAGTTAACAAAATTTATAAAAATTTATTACAGACTCCTTAAAATTTATTGGAGACTAACATAAACTCTAATATTAATTAATTTGGTTTAATAAAACCTACAAAACAGAAATAAAAAATTAGGAGCTAAAACCGACAAATTGACATAAAAATCACAAAATTTGTTTTACTTTTTACCAACAACAACAACAACAACAACAACAAAATCAGTTTTCAGCAGCCAACTTCACCACTTCACTTTTAACGCCATTAAAATCGGATTTTCATTTTAGAACGAAACCTTAAGGTACGGTCACATTAGAGAAATATTGGCTTCAAATATGTTGGTTCATACTACACACATTTATTTTCCCCATTTTGTTTGTTGAAACAGCTTTCAAACAACGAACGGCAGGCGCTAACATGGAAAAACATATTTTCCCTGTAGTCACAATTGAACAAATATTTTCTTTAACAAAATTTTAGATAAAACTATAAAAAAAACATAAATATGTTTTTTAACAATCATTTCGTTCCCAATGATTGGATTCTGCTGTTGGGTAACCAATAAGTAATATTAACAAAATATTTTTGCAAAATGCACAAAAACTGTTACTTTCGTTCGTGAAACATTTCGTCGTCAATTTTGAGCCAACACCGATTTGTATCATTTCAACACAAGTGATGAAGCAATTTTTTGGCGATATGCGATTTTTTAAACTTTTCGTACAACTGTGTAGTTTTTAAAAATAAGCTTTTTTGTGTAGAAACTGCTTTTTGTAACAGAAATTTTATATGAAAGAACTTTTTGAACAAAAAGCTCTTCTACCATAAGAACTTTTTTTACAACCATCAGCATAAATTCTTTAAACGTTTATAGCTAATACTATGTTCACACGACAAGATGAAGCACTTGCTTCGCTTTCTGAAGCATGTTTATGATCTAGCTTTTCACACGACTCATGTACTTGCTTCGATTTGACAGTTCTCTTTTTAATAACAAATAAAATCTAAAATGTACAAAAAAAATAAGTTAAAATTATTACTCATTTTTTTAAAATGCACAAACATATTTTTTGTTTCCATTGTTGTTTTATCTTTATAGTTTTAATTCAATTCTTCACTTTTAATTAAAGTTTTTGTTGTACTTTTTGCATTTAGTTCAGATAAACTTCCGATAAATTACGATCAAATTTAGAGAAGACAGCAATTTTTCATGCTTCGCAAGTAGATTCAATATGAATCTACATGCTTCGCTCTCAAAATTTTGTATGGCGAAGCATGTTGCTTCGCTCATGATTGGGGTGTGAAGCATGAATAGCATGTTCCGTGTGAACGTAGTATTATGCTGTTAAAGTGTGTAAATGTTTGTCTACATTAAAATAAAATTTGTTAAATTGTTTTGCAATCAAAAAGAAAGTGATTCACAAACCAAACACACTAATTAGTATCATCACATTATGACCACAATAGTATCTATGTGTGTTTGTATGTTGGATATGTTCATAGATGTTCCCACCACAACGACATCAAAAACCAAATCTCTAACAACATACACAAACCAATCCAACAGCAACGTCAACAACAACCTTTTTAACACTGACGAGATTTCGTCAAGTTCTTCCGGTTCTTTTCCACGTTTACCTGCGTTTCATTTGTGTCCTTATTGTTTTTTTGTTTTTTTTTTTTTTTTCTTTGTTTCTACTTTTTAAATATTCTAAAGGAAAGAATACTATTAAGCTTTACCGGAAATGAGGACTTTATGTTATTAGTATCCATCCATGTAAGTCCATATAAATGATGCGTATACGTATGTGGCAGTACGGTAAATTCTTGTGTGTATATGTATATAGTAAAAAAGGTATGTGTGTGTGAGTATGAAGGTGTATGGTAAATAATATACATATATACAGCTTAGTAGACTCTAAGTACCTAAAGTGTCCTGCTGTTTACATTCCTTTAATAATGAATTATATTTAAAATGTTTTAGTTTCAATACATACACGTAGATTTGTTTGTCTACTGATGACTTTATACAAAACAAGCGTATCTCGAATATTCGTTATTTTAAACAAGGAAAAGAACTGAACAAATAAACTAAAACGCATGCGCTAAAAACTCAGAGTAGGATTCTACTAATAGTCCTACTAAACGGCTCTTAATATAATTTAAGATTTTAATGAACTTTGTACCAGTTACACAGTGGCCAAACGAAGAGTTGGCATGCTACGCCACCTTATGGGAAATAATTATAAGACTATTCTTAACTACCCAAAATTGTTACAATCCCTAAATTGAGTTTGTGGAAAATTTTAAAGGTAAATTAAATTTTACTTTACTCATGCATGCCAAAGTTGCCAAATGAAGGGTTGGCATGCGATGCCATCTTAGGGGAAGTTATAACCGGAAAACTTTTGTGCATTTAGCAAAATTCGCTGAAAAATGATTTTGGTAATAAAATGCAAAATTGTTCGGTAAGGGGCCACTCACATATTACATAACGCTGTTTTCAGAGATTTTATACCCCCTCCCACCCTTTCATTTCGCTTTTTACTATTTTTTAGTTCAAAATAGCCCCTAAGTAGAAAAATTAAAAACGCCAATCGATAGCGCGTAAAAAACAATAAGAACTACATTCCATATGCGTACCATAGTTTAATAAAGTTCCTAAAACATTTATTTCATAATGTTTGGGAGGTGATGTCACTGAAAAAAACACCTAAGGCACGGTTCTTGCGTTTTCTGCTCTGAAAGTCTTTTAACGTAATTGGTTTAACATAACTAATATAGTAACTGGAGATAAACGTTTACCCAATTAACAAGTTCCATTTGTCTCGTGTATCGTTTATTAAAATACAACGGGTTTATAATACACATATACATACATACAACCGGTATTGTGAACAGAGCAATTAGTTTTACTTACTTTATTTCTGCTTCTAAAGGAGTTTCTTATTCCAAAATTAGTATACACATCACGATTGTACTCCTAAAAATTGTCAAAATCCTCCGGTCCTCCGAAGACCGGCTATCCAGAAAATCTTTACTCAACGATTCCACTAGGCACTTCTCATGTACATATTATGTGTTGGATATATAATTATTTTATATTATATTTATGTATATATACACAATGCACACAAATTAATAATATAAATATATTTAACGGAAAATTTATACGTTTTTTTTATTTTGAATTAGAATTAGTAATGAAATTTTATAAAAACAGTTTAATTTTTCTTAATGTGTACTTAACATTGATAGAAAACACTATTACCGGCTTTTTTAAAAGTTTTTCGTTTTAATAGCAACAACAAATTTTAGCGCAAAGTTTGCTATTAGTTTGCCGTGACAGTGACAGCAAAAATTTTAAGAAGAAGAACATTGAAACAGCTGTAAATATCAAAAGGATTTCTTTTGTTTTTGGTGCAACAAAGCATAGTGGAAAAATTGATAGTAATTATTCCTAAAATACAGCCATACAACTTATTCGCTTTTATAACATTAAATGACTGGAAATTCAGCAAATATTCAATTGTTTATTATTAGTCAGTAATTGTTACAATCTATTTTTAAATTTAATGCGTCACTGTTGATCGCTTGTACAAAAATCAAGAAAAATCTCACCAAATACTTGTGTTTCTGGAATTATTAACATAGTGATCTTTACGCACAACAAACTATGATTGATGAACTCACAGAAGAAGTGCAACAATTGTTTCCAAATGAAACAAAAGTTTCACCTTCCCTTTTAACGGTAGTGTATTCAACAGCGAAACTAAATCATGCAAAACAGTTAGTGACAACAATGAATGAAATTCAAAATTTGGAACTGAGAGAATATCTCTTGAATGTGGTAAGTATATGCATATGTATGCAACACATTAAAATACATACTCCTAAAATCTGCATTTTGATAAAAATTTTAAAGATTTTTTAAAAAAAGTTTTTATCAAATAAATTTTTAGCACGCATTAAATTATACATAAGTATGCATGTACATACATACATATGTACCTCTACGATGCAATGCAGGGAGCATTTCACTGTTCTATCGCTACTATAACGGAATGTCACTTTTCAACTACAACACGCTCTTCGGTAAGAGATCATCACTTTGTCGTCGATATGCCAGTGAACCGCAGTACGCATTACAGAAAGAACTCGTATGTTGAATAAACTCCCCGCAGAGGTGCTTCCTGTCACCTTTAGTGTGTTAAAGTTCAAATAAAATGTTCACAAACACAACTACCTTTATGCTCCTTCCCACAAACTATTTTCCTAGTTCTGGCACAATGCACAAAAAAAATTTCATTATTAGTATGTATGTACATATGTATGTATATATGTAAATTATTAAATTTTTTTGGACCTACTTTACTCTTTATACTGCATTTACGTGTTTTTGCATGGTGTTTCAATAGTCCAACTAAGTAATGGGTCCCTGAAAAAATTTTAAACTATTTTTTCTTTTTATTTGAGCAGGTTCGCTGTATTTCATACTCTACGGTCCAATTATATTCACAAATTTTCAGTTTGGTTTAAGTCAAGCGACTTGGATAGGAAATTCAGCTGTTTTGGAATATTGTACAGCAGATATTCTTTTACAATGGCTGATGTATATTTAGGGTCATTATGTTGTTTCGTTACATCCCCATTTTTGCTGCTGAATCCTTAAGATTATCTTTTAAGCATTTTAAAGGACATAAAACAATCCAATGTTGTCTCATTATTAAGCTAATTGACTAATCTCAGCCCCCTACATAAGTACGTACATCCCAAAATCATAAGAGGTCCACCCACTAAGTTTCACCGTAGGCATAAAATTTTTCGTTTGGAGTGATAATTCTTTTTCTTTCAATAAGTTTTATTTTTTTGGCAAGAAATGGTCCAAATTAAATATATTTTAATATGTTGAAAATTTAGCTCAAGATGCAGAATTTTAAGGTGTATGTGGTAGAGTTTGCTGTGTTCATAAGTATCTTTGTATGTGTATTCATCCATATAAAATAAATACTTGAATTTATTTAGAAATTTGACGAAATTGATGGACAATCGATCACACCTCTTACGATGGCTGCTATGGCAGGAAATACAATTTATGTAAAAACATTGCTTTCTCACTACAGTGTTGACTTAGAGAGGGAATGCGATGTAATATTTGATGGATTGGTGGTTTATGGAGCAACTGCTCTGTGGGTGGCGGCTGGATTAGGTCATATACAAGTTGTTAAACTTTTAGTAAACAATGGTGCAAATGTTAACCACAATACAAAGGCACAATCATCTCCATTAAGAGCTGCTTGCTATGCTGGCCGGTTAGATATTGTTAAATATTTAATTGAACATGGGGCAGACGTTAATTTGGGCAATAAATATAATAACACTTGTATTATGATTGCGGCTTATAAGGGGCACGCTCATGTTGTAAGTATTTTAATTAATAGCCATCTCAGCGAAGAATTTGAGTTGTTGAATTTTGAGTTGTCTCAATTTTAGGTTGATGCCCTGCTGAAAAATGGCGCTAACCCAAATGAACAAGCACTTTGTGGAGCAACTGCCTTACATTATGCCGCAGAATGTGGCCACTTGGAGGTATGCCGTATATTGCTTGATCATGGAGCACGTTTGCAGGAAAATGAGTACGGATTGAGTCCTGTTCTAAATGCTGCCGAACGTACTCACGAGAATGTAGTACATTTATTTATTGAACGTACCGGTCTTATGATAAAAGAAGATGTGATAACTGCTCTTGAATTAATGGGAGCATCATTTGCTAACGATAAAGACAACTATAGTATTCAGAAAGCATACACATATTTAATGCGTGCGATGGATATGCGGTATTCTGATCCAAATAAAATAATACAAAAAATAATATTGGCGCCTGTGCCAGCTTATGATTATTGGCTGGAAACGGAAAATGTTCCAGAATTACAAGCTATACGCTTAAATCACCATTCCATTCACATGGAATCGTTGACTATACGAGAGCGTATACTTGGAAAAAGCAACCCAGACTTACCACAGCCAATTGTATATAGAGGTGCTGTTATGGCAGATCAAGGACGCTTTTCCCAATGCCAAACTCTGTGGAACTATGCCATGGATTTGAGAATAATAAATAATATATCAGTTGAACGTGATTTATTACGTTTCACACAGCTCTTTTCTCAGATTTTGCGCATGGAAGATGTATTTTTAGATTTATCTCAGGTTCTGTCTGTATTAGTGAAGTGTCAACAAGAAATAGAACGAAATAAATTTAGAATTTCCAACCCTGGACCTAAAGATATGCCGCAAATGATTGCTGTAAGTTGAAAGATATTTTCCATAAACTTCCTTTTACACCAATAATCGGTGTGGTTAAAAATTAAATTTTTGGTATACTAAACACAGGTGTACTAAACATTGGTGCAGACAGCTTGAAACACTTAAGTGGATCTTAATTACCCTTATTCTGCGTTTCGATTATGTTCCCGGATTCATTTGCGCTCGAATCGAAAATTGCAATTGAAAGAAAAAGTAGAGTATGTTTAAACCAGCTGCATTGTTATGAAACGTATGAAATGGAAACAGAAAAACTAAGTAATTTTGGTAACGTTAAAACTTTTTGAAAAAGAGGTGATTAATATGTCAATATAAATAAATATATAAAAACTAAATATTGTGGTAACTAAAATTAAAGAAACTCACCAGTTAAGTGCGGAAATGAAGAAAATAGCCAGATTATAAGCAAATGGTATTTGTGGCCAAACTATACCAGTGTGAGGAATCCTGGAGCGCCGGTGGCAAAGTTTTCATTTCCTATACACCATTAGGAACTAAATAAATCTTTAAAGTTTCGAAAAGAAAACAATATTTATTACTGAAAAACAAAAATCGAAAAACTTTCCGTTAGTAAACAATCAACATATGAAAAACGTAGCCTACAATCGTAACGCAGAATACATACAATCGAAAAGCAAATCGAATTCATACGGGAAACGGAACGCACAAAAAGGATGATTATGATTTCACAAATTGATTTAATGATAAACACTTTTATTAATTCTTTATTAAAGAAGTGTAATGTAATAATAAATATATTTTTGTAAAATTTACCAAATGAAATATTTCATGAAATTTTCTTCATGCATCTATTTTCATTTACTATTACACAAATAAATATACATACATATATACGAGTATATATACATATATTTATTATATATTTCATTTTCAAAGGATCAAAATGAACAAAATGTTGCATCTGCCTTGTATCTAATAAAGATTTTAACAAAAATTTTGGGACAACAGCCTGAACTAAACAAAGAACACATAGATCTCCTTTATAATACAATTAAGAAATTTATTAAATGCGACACACGACTTGCGGATGGACAAACTTTACTGCATATGGCACTTAATGGGATGATACCTGTCGAAGATTTCTTTACCAATGATATATGCAGGTAAAATGTATTTTATAATTTAAACATGATCCTTATTAATATTTATTTTAATATTAAGATTTCCATGCCTTCGGACTGCTCTTCTATTAGTTCATGCTGGAGCATCTGTAACTGCAACGGATGACATGCGTAATACTCCACTTCATGTTTTGGTTGCTAGTGTAATTACTCATCATAATTTGTTGGATTTTCAGTCATTATAATTAGGCATTTTCTTTTTTTTTCAGTTTCCTCGTGATAATGCTCAGATCCTACCACAAGCTGAAAAAATCGTTGAATTGCTAGTAGATGCCGGAGCCCATTTGGATGCTGTTAATTCTCAGGGCTTAACACCATCTCAACTTAGTACATGCGGTAAGATTTTAACACGTACAGAAATGTATTGACAATTTGGCGATCAAAATATATTTCACGTACATGCCAGTTCTAGATCGCTAATGATCTTGTTTAGCAGTAGCTATATTTGAATTCCCTCATTTGCCTCACTGGAGGGAGCTCTTTAGGAAATCTTAATTTTCTTATTAAATAATATCATCAAGATATTTCCATTTTTTGTCCTTAAGAGACCATAAACTGTTGTTCACTGCAAAAAAAAATTTATTCGTATTTTTCCGTACCTAAATTAAAAAACAAAAATGTTTGTGTTGAATTTAATAGAAATCAATGTTGCAGACGTACATATGTACATACATACTTACCTTGAAAATGAATTCGGACAATCCAGTCAAAAAAACTTTTCAGCTTATTCGCTTTTAACTCATGCTACACACGATTTTTTTTTTTTTTTTTTTTTTTTGCATCTGGAGACTCATTTTGACGTAACTTTTAACATTCTTGAATAGTAAAAGCGAAGTGCGTTTATAAAGTTATGCTTATAATTAATATCTTATTTTCTATATTGCAGATGGTTTAACCCACATCATCATGGGCTATGAAAATTCGCTGACATCTTTAAAATGCATTGCTTCTCGTTGTATTGCCATTAATAAAATAAGATATCAGGGTTTGGTTCCCAAAGTCCTGGAGTCTTATATTAAAATTCATAGTGCAGACAAGTTTTTTGCATAATGTTCATTTTATCTTAAAAATGCTTTACATTTTTTTTCAGCTGTAATAATAATTGTATGTAGTTATAATAATGTTTGTAATATATGTATGTATTTATTTTTACACCATAGTTTTGAAAATTTTTAGAATAAAAATTTAAAAATAAATTTTTGTAATTCAAATACAATCGAAAATATACAATTTAAAATGTAAAGCTACGTTCACATTTATTAAATATTTGTCCAAAAAACGTAACCACTAGTTTCGCTTAGGTTTAGTGTCATTTAACTTGGTTTTTTTATTACAAAATAAAATTAATTATTCTACAAAAAAGTATTTTTATACAGTTTTTAAAAAAATGTGAACCAATAATTAAACATAATATTGGAAATAAAGAAAATAAGTTATTAGTTTCTTTCTTGGTCACTTTTACTCGACAAATATTTGATAAATGTGAACGTAGAATGTATATTTTAATTTTACCCAGCGGTGAACTTTTGGAGGCCTTAATTTATAAGGCCTTCCTAGAGCTTCTTTTAAATTCGGTACTAATGCTCGCTTGTATTCTCACGAAGGCCTACCTACTCCCTTCTAAAAATGTGGTTTTTATTATTATGTGTATGTGTACATCAATAAATAAATAAATAGTTTAACAACAACATGTCATTAAATGTAAAGAAAACCCTTAAATTGAACATAATACAATGATCACTATTTTGTAGAGTTGATATTTTGACACTTTCATGAGTTTTTACTACGTTTTTTGCATTTCTAAAAGTAATTTAAAAATAAATTTGTGACAGGTCTATAGTGAATTTAATAAAGAAGACCTTCAGTCAGCAATACTAAGGCAGGCCTATTAGCAGGCCTGTGTAAGAAGGGAACTTAGAAGGCCTTGCTGCCTAGGACATCCTGTGTAAAAAAATTATGACTATGGAATGGGGCAAAAAGGCTTTCTGTTTGCCAAATAAGGCCTTCCCGAAGGCCTGCTTAGTGCTTCTTTCCGCCGTTGGGTAAATACGCATAACAATTCATATAAAAATAATTTTTAAGGTGTTTTTATTCTTAGCTTTTATGTTGTTTTAAGTTTTCTATTCTCATTTTCGTTTAAACATCTCTTATGTTCCGAATCATAAGGTATGTTCCGAAAATCACTTTTTCGTAAAGTGATTTCAAATCACTGAGAAGGTGTTCTGGGCGCACAAATGTTGTAAATTTCGTGATTTATAACCGGTTAGATAACAGCATGACGATTTCAAATCACTTTCAAGTTTTTTAAACATTTTTCTTTAAATCTACAAAATTTACAAATTTACGGGCGAGACTATATTTTTGCGGATGCTATTTTTAGTTTTGCTTTTGAATCTATTAATGCTAACGATATATTTAAAAAAAACTTTAACTTCAACTCGTAAATTAATTATATTTTTCTGTTAAAAAAATGTTTGTAAAGAAAGAAAATCACGTATTTTCTCGTGATTCAGAACAACAAAAGCAATACTAAAAATCACAAGATACTAAATATATTGTGATTTTTAGAAAAAATAATTATCACTTCCGTGATTTGAAATCACCGTGATTTCAGAACAGGCCTGTGTGTTATATTAAATCACAGACTGTAAATAACAACGGATCAAGTGTTTGCCCCCCAGGTATTTCGTTGTTGCCTCATTACTTCGTCGTAGGATGGAGGTGTACCCATAAGTTATACATATAAAAATAAATACGTTTATTTTAAATACATTTTTGTATACTAGTGTTCTTTCGGTTTATTATTATTAAATTTAGGGTATAAAATATCTTAAAACAGCGTTACGTAATATGTGAACAGCCCCTAAATCATAAAACGAAAATCATCGAGAGAAGAGGAAGTAAGAAGAGAGTTATTTTGAATGAAATTACTGTAAGCGTTCTTTCTTTTAATTTATATTTATTTTACTTGTTATTCAATATAATAAAAATTTTTAAAAACTTAAATAAATCTTAAATAAAATAAATTGTGGAAATAAAAGCAACAAATTCGTATTATAAACAATATTATTATTTATTTTGCTTTGTTGCTGTTCTTGCTGCTAAGTTTTTGTTTTTCCTTTTCTTTTCCTTTATGCTAATAATGCATTTAAATGAACTCGATAGAGAATGAAATATTTACGATTTTTTTTTTTCTGTTATTTTTTTGCTAATATTGTTATAGTAATTGTAATCACTTTTTTTATTATTTTATCATAAAAATTGTTCAGAGTTTACCATTAATAATTTTGTGAATAAAGCTGTTTTGTTAATTGCAAAAATTAGCATCTCTATTTATGCAATGCTTGTGGTGATTTTCTTTAATTTTTGTTTTGAAAAAATTATTGATAACATACAACTAATATTTATGTTTGTTAAAATTTATTAATACATACATATACAATTACATAGTTTTACATATAAAATATTTATTTATTTATTTTATTTTATGTTTTGTTTTTTTTTTTTTTTTTTGTAAATGCTAACAATACTTTTTTCTATATTGTTTTAAATTTATTTGTTTAATTTTTTATCTGTATTGAACATCATAAAAAATAATACATAAAAAATATTGAATTTTGTTTTTTTAATTTTTATTTATTTATATTTATTTTTTTTTTTTTTTGTAAAGGTGGTGGATATTTTTGTACGGTTTGACAAAATAACATAAATTGGAGTACATATTTGAAATACATATATATGGAAATATTTTTTGTTATAACTTTAATGTCATTCATTTTCTTTATTCAAAATTGTTTTTATGCAATAGGTACTGTTATTTAATTATGTATTATTTTCAACTCATTTTTCTGTCTCTTGAAATAAGGATCTTACAATTTTTTTTTTTTTTTTTTTTTTTGTTTTTCTTGAATATTTTGGTGTTGTACAAGTCTTTTATGTTGATCCTCGCTTAAATTATTTCAAAATTGTTTAAAAAATTTTTACATAATGTTTGTTGGGTTATTATAGTAAAAAAAAATACAAAGAAAATTGTAATGGTTTGTTTCAACGAATTTTTCATTATTTTTGACATATTCCACAAATATGAACGTTAAATCACTGAACTCTGCTTTATTAATTTTGTTAAAGATAATAAAAACAAGGAATGAAGAATTATTGCTTTCAATCAACCATTTTTTCATTGAACACATTTTTGCCGGAAAAAGTCCTCGTATTCTAAAAATACGGGAATTAAGAAAATTAGGGAGAGGAAAATTATGGATTAACTATTTCGTGTTTACATTTTTTTTCTGTACTAACGCTAGAGTTCAGTATGTGGAAATTTATTTTATTTAAGGTCAACTTACGCTCACTCATGCGTTCTGTATCAGTGTCGTATCGGTGCGGTTCAGTATCAGTGAAAAATAAAATATTATCATGGTTTAAATGCTGCTGTTTACACACGTCCTTTTTTATCATCCGTACTGCTTTCGTATTTCCTTCTTGTTTTTGCAATGTCCGTTCGGTGTATTTTTAAACAGGTCGGCAAGGAAATTATTTGAGGTTGGGTTGCCAACTAAATATGGTTGTTCTAAATAAATGCTTAAAAAAATGTTTTTATAATTTGACTGTATCATTTTTAACTGTAGAATACCTATTTTCCGGGAAAGTTTGCAATTTTCCAAAATCGTTTAGAATAAGGGGAAAAAGGAAAAATTTCCCAGGCTAGTTTTTATTTAGAATAGTGGAGTAGTGAAATTCACTGGAAATATTTATTCATAATTATACCATGTTCAGACATACGCTTTAATTGTACAATTAAGAAATTTATTCAATTTAGGTCTTAATTGTGCTCAATTTACCATGCAAGACCACAATAAGTAAATTGTGCAATTAGTATTAAATTTTAACTGTTTTTAAAATAAAATAAAAATTCGAATTTATAAAAGTTTTAACACAATTTCAAATTATCATGATTATAAGTTGCACATATTCATAAGACAAGATACATTTTAGTCAATTTATTATCTCCAAGAAGTCTACTTAATTAACTAATTTAATTTCTCTCTTGTTTTGTTTTCTTCATTATCAATAGTTTAGTTATATTTTATTTTTAAAGCATTTTAAGGTTTTAATTTAATTTTATCAACATCTGTGTAATTTAACCCACTGAAGTGCTAACAACAATTTATTGTATGCATGTGTGTCTGTGTGTGTGGTGCCGAATATGCTTTGGAAATAACTAAGAGTATTTAGGTGTATTTATAGATGAAATGCCCTTAAACTTTTTAATTCCTATTGATTTTGGATTACAATTGTTTTTCATTATTAACTTCGTCTTCTAAAAGCTCATTGAAGGAAAATAAATAAATAAAATAAGATTTTGTGTTCAAATATTTTAACAAATTAATGTGTGGCATTTATTTTGTAATTTTGTTGAGTTTTTATAAGTGCTTTAATATGTATGTATGTACGTATAAGTTTGTTTATTTAAATACAAACGTCAAAACGATTATCTAGATAATTGGATTTAGGTTTTACAAAGTTAAAAGTTAAATACTCAAGAATAAAAAACAGAAATTGACACAAACTTTATGTTAACGAAACAAACGAAAATTTACTTTCTATTTACAATAGGTTTTTTTTTGCACCATGCCCCACATTGACGAAAAATTTAATACAAATTTAATTTTAGGAGCGACAAATAAATATTTTTTATGGTGTAAACATTTTATGTAGCGCCCTAAGATATGCAATGGTTTTTAAAGAATTTGTTTTTGCCGGTTATTCCGGCCTATGAAAATATTTCTGAACATTGTGATCACGTCACAAATATATTTTCGGCTTTATATCGTTTCATATTCTGAATTTTGAAAAGTTACGAGTTTCGAATTTCGAAGTGAATTTTTTTTAGTTGAAAACGATACCTGCCGCAAGATAATCTAAGTTTTTTTTTTTCAAATCAATCTTTACAAAATTTTCATCAAATAAACCAAATACATTTACATCGATAATTTAATGGGTTTTAATAGAATTGAGCTTGCAAAAAAAACTTTGTACTTCGGTTAACAAACATACAGGATACTTTCTACCCAGCAAATCACACGAAAAGCATATTTTTAAACAAAAAAGCTTGTTTTCAATATGACCTTATAGAAACAAATTTAATATCTACAGACTAGCCAAAAAAATTCTCAAGGTTAATTTATTTATCTATATACATACATACATACATACATACATATATATAAAAAATTGTTGCAAGTGTATTGTCACTTTATAACTCACGAACGGTCAAACCGAATTCGATTAAATTTTTAGTTTTTGTTCGTATGGTCGTGTAGATGGTTTATGTAAAATTTGCACGAAATCGTGAGTTATGACTCTTCATGACAACATGTGATTTTGTCCATATAAAAAAAAAATGAACAACAAATACGTAGGCGCCTATGAGCGTGTACTGTGTGATGACTTCATACACACGGTAAATACACGTTGTAGCGCATACACGCATACCCATTGACAGCTGTCAGTGAGTAATCATTATAAGTTTAAATCGAAATTTATAAAAGTAAATATCTTCCGTGCGAAGTCGAGGGTTCAGCTAGTATTCTAAAATATATTTGTAAATAATTTCGTCACCAGATAATCGCTTTTCCATTACATATGTATGTATTTCTATGGATGATATATAGTAATATTTTGTTGTTAAAAGTAAAAAAAAAAACAATATTTTAAAAACTACATTTTAAAGGTAAAAATAAAATATTTGTGTTTGCAATAAATTATTGGTAAATATTTTGGATTATTTTTATTTTGAATACAAAATTGTTTAAAGCTTTTTAATTGAAAATTTGACAGTAAATATGATGTTTTTTTAATGATTTAATTACTATTAACAATACTATTATGTACTTATCTGTATATATGTATATAATTTACAAAAAATAAAATAAAAATTTTCACAAATAAGTGGAAAATACACGATGCGTATCAGTTTGTTTTTAATTTCAAAAGGAAGAGTTCGTTGAATGTGAGTATTTTTTTTTTAATATGAATCAATATGTATAAAAACAAATAAATTATCAGCCATATCACACAACTCAATTCCGATCGAAGTTGTTTGACATTCGAAAGTAAAATCTTCAGAAAACTAAAAACAAATTTTTTTTTTTTCTAATTTTTAGAATTCAAAATGGAATTAACAATGAATCGTTCTACTAACTTCATTTGTAGTAAACAATACAAAAAGAAAAAAAAAAACATGCCTGCCTTCCTTTACTAACCGTTATTTAAATAAGCTTTGCATGTAACAAAAAACTTAGCGGTAGCTTTGCGTTTAAAAACAATTTAAACAAAAGTCTATGGTATAAAAAAACTTTATCCTGTCTATAAAATCGAAATATAAAATATACGGAATCTAAAGACTGTAAATCGAAAACGATCGGAATAAAATTACGGAATTGAAATCTTTCCTATCGGAATGTGTGACTTGCTCGAAAACATAGACACATCAAACTAAAGCAGTGTTATGACGGGTCTAATAATTAACGAAATAAGTGTGATCGCATACTCTCTGTTATTTAAGGAAAGAATTTATTAAGTACTACAAGAGCAGACAAAACACTTTTTCCTAAAATAGTTGTTAAGCGCTCAATACGGCATAAACTTTCCCAGTGCAGAACACACCTTAAAAATAAGTTTCATAAAAATTACTGTCGATTTACAGCAAAAGCTGGTACCTTGTTCTACCATATATATTTTTCTTTCGTTTCACATTTTCACATTCGAAACTTATTTTTCGGAAGCCATATGATATAAAAGTAAAATAAGGATATGAAATCCGGCAGCAATTCTTTAATGATTGGCCGTCATAAGTGCTGACCTTTTTTTTTTTGCTACTTTTAATTTTTTGCCAATTTACAATAATTCATTATTTTCGCAATGAAAGGGTTTGCGGAGTCTTTTTCGTATTTTAGTGGATTTGATACTTTCGTAATGAAAACGATTTTATTCAAATTCAATAATTTTTTCCCATTCACATTTTTTTTTTCGAAATCAATTGCATTTTAGTTCGCAAACGGAAATTCGACTAGACATGGATAATTAAAGATGATTGAGGCAGTGCCAATTTCATGATTGTTAATAGAGCTAATTTTTTCTATCCCACAACTTCTCCATATTTCCCAGTGTAACGAAATTAAACAACAACAAAAATGAGAAATAAAAAAAAACGCGTGAGATTTTAATGCAGTGTTGTATTTATAGTGTTATAGTGAGTGAGTGAGTGAGTGAGTGAGTGTTGATTTAAAAATGTATATTTATAAATTGCTTTTTCTCATTATGTATGTGTATAATCGACTATAAATGTGCATAACAAATATATTATAAAGTTTTTAAATTTATTATGTTCTGAAAGCCAACATTGAAGATGAACTGCCATAAAAATCAAATAATTTGCAATTTACTTAAGAGTTCAAAACAAAACATTTACGCAATTCATCTCTTATTTCTTGAAGCCTTTAGATATTTTTATATAACAATATTAATACATACTATATGTTTATAAAAAAAAAAACAGAGTATATAGATATAGAGATAAGATTAAAATCATAAATTATAACTTAAATACTAGACACATACTGTTTTTTGAGTTTTATTTTCTATTTTGTATAATATATTTACTGCCTGTACGCCCATATCGAAGAAGTTCTTTCTTTCGAACAAATACATTTGAAACAAAAACAAAATTTTTGAATTTGTTTTTGTTTCAAATGTAATTGCTCGAAAGAAAGAACTTCTTCGATATCGGCGAACAGGCACTTAGTATATATCGATGGCTTAATATAAAAAAGGCGTAATTCGATTTTTTCAAATAGCGTTTTTGCCTTTTCTTTTAGGCAAATGTCAAATACACTATGCTTTCAAAATAAAATAAATTGAAGCATAAGATTTATTGACTTTTTTTATTATAAACTGCACCAAAACATTTTTATATGTACTTTAAAATTTATGGATTTTATTGCGATTTCTCCATCAACCTTAAAGAAAAAAAATCGAGTTGCGCCTTTCTTATATTAAGCCATCGATATGTATGTATATAGGGATATAAACATAAATACATAGATAAAGACATACAAACATACATACTTCTATGGACATTCGTCATAAAAATTTTAATTGTTATAATTTTCAACATCAACATCAACATCGTCGTCATTTTCGTTAACATCAAGACATTGATCAATATTATTGTGTGTTTCTTTTCTGTTGTTTTTTTTTTTTTTTTTTTTTTTTAATAAATGGTTAAAATTTAAAACTAAATAAAAACTATTTTTTGAGTTTTTTTACCACTTTCTCTTTATCTTAAATTGTTCTTTTTTTAAATTTCAATTATTTTCTTTTCTACAACTTTAGCCCGACTGACCGTCCCTTTGAAACTGTTTGAAAAAAAAATACTATATCAATTTTGAATTATTTTTAAAATATTTTGCACATATGAAAAATAACTACTTAAAGAAAAGTCCTGCTAAATCTAATAGTCAAACTGTCGGTCGTTGTTAATAAAAAGTTAAAAAACCAAAATTCCTTACTTGTTTGTGTTTCATTAAAAAAAAATGGCTTGATTTAAAAAAAGTCATCAACATTTCATATTTTTTTTTAAGCTTCAGTTTCAGCACCTTTTAATCGTAGACGGGCAAAATCTTCAAATATAATGTCATCATCTTGGGCATCATCATCGTCTAGTTGTATAAGATTTGAGGTGGGAACCTCTTGCACGCCAACTGTAGTTGAATTTGAATTGGTTTCATCGTTAGACACGACCACCAATTGATTATCGCGTATACTTTGCCTTGGCGATTTATCACTTAGCAAAGGATTCTCCTCTTCTTCCGGTTTGGGATGCATAAGAGTAAATGGCAATTCAGCTACCAAGTCACCGCCCATCAGAGGCCCACTTATTAACAATTTCACTTTGACTTTATAGTGAACAATAATACCGAGACTTTCACGTTGTGCTGGGTTTGTGACCAGAGTACTTGAGGCAAGATTCGTATCCTCATGCTTTAATTGACCATCCAAAGCTAGTCCCCATTTGTCTTTGTTATTGGCCAGCAGGGGACAAAGCTCAAATACCTTCGAGAGTGTAAAGCCTGGCAATACTTGGCAACCATCTTCGGATTCTGTTTCGGCCACCACCGATTTGTATTGGGCCGTAGAAAATAGACAAATGTCGGCAAATTGTCGAACATAGACTTTAATTTTTTTAACCGTTCGATTTGAATTGTTGGCCACGTGCACATTGATCGATATTTTTTCGCCATGATGATACAATTCCTTATCAAGACTGGCCTCCAAATGGATTTTATTTGGTTTCATCATAAACTCTTTACTTACTTCAATAGAGGGTTGTTCGCCAATTTTCGATGGAGCATACATTACTTTGCGTATTGTCAAACGAACGGAATTGCGCTTATGTGGCTTGTCTTCGATCAGTTCACCTGTAAGGCAACAGGACAGAAGTTTTAATGCACAAAATTTTAAAAATTGTTTGTTTTTTTTTTTTTTTTTTTAATATATAAACAGTAGATAATTTTCTGTGAAATAAAAAGTAATCGAAGAAGACGATGTTTAAATTACAAACTTCTAGAGAAATAAACATAAAAAATTGGCAAAGAAACATGTTGATTGATCGCATTAACAATTCTCATTCAGTTAATATAAGACCATAAATGGTCTAAAGAAACTACTCTAATTCCTCTGTAATTCTCAAAAAGTTTTGAGGTTTTGTAAGTTTTCAGAAACATATCTATATATATAAAAGAGATGTGTGTATGTATGTAAGAAATGGACTCGAAAACGGCTGGGCCGATTTTGATGAAATTTTCAGGGAATCTTCAAAATATTCAGGCGGGTGACATAGGCTATATGAAGGTTTGATTGGACAAAGAGGCGTGGCACCGCCCATATAACCCAAAAAGTTAAATCGCCATATTTTGGGCATTTTTTTACCTACATCGATGATATTTGGTACATATGGTATTGCCATAATTTGGAATACGTACCAGGCGAAAAGTGGGTGGGACCACGCCCCTTTTAAGGAAAACCAAACCCTTGGACCGATCTTCCTAAAATTTTCAGAGCATGTTACTGTGACTCTGGAAGGAATAATAGGCTATATGAAGTTTTGATTGGACAAAGAGGCGTGGCACCGCCCATATAACTTAAAAAGTTAAATCGCCATATTTTGGGCATTTTTTTACCTACATCGATGGTATTTGGTACATATGGTATTGCCATAATTTGGAATACATACCAGGAGAAAAGTGGGTGGGACCACGCCCCTTTTTAGGAAAATAAAAAATCGTAATATAGTCTTAACTACTGGACCGATCGTCATGAAATTTTCACAATAAGAATTTTATTTTATAACGAGGGGGTAGCGAAGCGCACCGGGTATATCTAGTGTATAAATAAAATTCGAACATTAAGATTTGGTCAGAAATAACGATTCCTACTTAAATTAGATACCCGGCAAAAAATTAATATGTTTCTGGAAGCAATAACAAAATTTCATGCTTTCGAGATGCGCAGTTTTGAAGCTCTTCCGAGGCTGCAAAAAAAGAAGGCAAAGAGATCGCTCAACTTATTTTTAAGCGCGTTGAAGTTGGTCGGCTATTTACATTTAGTTGACAGGAATAATAAAGTAAACAACGAATGGAAGATAAAATTTCATTTATATGCTCTCAGCCTCTCTCGCTCTCTTATATAAATAAACTTGTGTATTTGCCTACAGATGAATTATGTATGTGAGTAGATGACGCAGTAAAACGAATTCAGATAATTCAAACATGATTTTAGCGCATTTTGGATGATTAGAAAAAAGCGCTCTTTTATGTAAAAAACAAGAGCTCCAAAGTGCGACATCGCGAACAAAAATCATGCATGTTCGAAGCGCTTTTCGCAGCATTAGGCACAACAACAACAAGCATCTCTCCCTTAGAAACCTGCTTCGGCCGAAGCAGTAGTTTTTGCTGGGTACAAATGCATTATAAACATGGCAGTAACTCTGTAATCGAACTTAAAGGAAATGCACTATTGCTCTTTTCAAAATTGTATTATGGACTTTAATATTGAAATTAAAAAATGTTCTTTCTTTCGAGCAATTACATTTGAAACAAAAACAAAATTCTTGAAAGAAAGAACTTCTTCGATATCGGCGAACAGGCACTTAATTTCGAAACGAATCACAAAATTGAGTCCGGCATTATGTAGCAATATGTATACATATTTGATAAATATAACGAAATGTTGTGTTGGAAAATTTTTCGTGTGACCTTTTAAAGACCTCTCGCTTGAATTCATTGAAATAAATTAAATATCTGATACATGGAAAATATATACATACTATATATGTATATATATATGTATATGTACATAATATAATAATAATAGCAACAAAGTAAATTTTAATTAAATTTTTTTCTCAAGCGCACTTTGGCAAACAATTCTATCATCACCTGTTTTTATTATTATTTTTTTTTTCTTTTGGAAATAGAAACGTAAAATTTCCAAATGAGATAACAATGAAACGGCAGCAGAAAAAAAAACGTAAATAAATAAATTCAAATAAATTAGAGGAAAAATGAACTCAAGTGTCTATAAAAATTAAACAAACATGTACTTTCGTTCATACGTATGTATGTATTTATGTACATGCATGAGTTTTTAGGTGCAACACACATACACATATCCACAGGAAAAAAAAAAAGAAAAAATTAATTTTAAATTGAAAATATTAAAGAACAAAATTTACCAAATGGCATTAACTTTATAAAAGACAAACAAAACAAAAAAAAAAATTGGGTGGAACTTGCTTGCATGACATCTTCTTCATGGCAAATTCAAAAGTAACAAACATTAAGAATAATAAAATCGTTGAAACTTGAGAGTTAATGGCACTTGTCTATCTATTAGAGTTGTCAACCGATTAAGAATAATTCGATTAATCGATCAAACAGAACGAAACTCTTGTTCAAATAATTTTAAAATGCCGATTTTCGAATAACGAATAAATCGATTAATTAATGTCAATTAATCGAACAAATTTTTCAGTTTCAAATGCATACGTGAAAATTTCTTAAATTTGTTATTTTGGATATTTGTAGTAGTAGTCATGCTATTTTTTGAATGAAACGTTAAAAAATATTCAAGAAGGGGTTTTTTCACTCTCAGGTGAATAAATTAGAAATACACTAAAGCCAAAAAATTGAGCTCAGTTTGGAAGTAATTTACCAAGAACAAAAATGAAGAAAAAACAAAGTCACATGTAACAAGTGTCATAAAGTATACAAAATTGTTGGATCAACAACAAAAAAATTAATAATTCTTTTGCAACAGATTTACGAAAACGTATTAAAATAAGAATAAATGAGATAAATTAGATAAACTATTTTATGCTCTTCCCACAATATCACCTACCTCGACAATTAACGAAAGAGTTTGTTCAAAATTTAATTTAATAAAAACCAAAACCAAAAATGGTTTGGAAGTTATAAAATTGAATCAACTTTTCTTTGTTAAAGATTATTTCTTAAGAACAACCCAAATTGTCTGAATTAACAAAAAAAAAAAAAATCATTTGATATTTTTTGACTGACTATTAACTATTTTATTTTTAAGTTTTTTGTATGAGAAATGTTTATTTTTTGCCAATAAATTTTTTAAACCATTTTTTATTCGTTGTTCTCATCGATTAATCGAATAATTTTTCAGCTTTAATCGTTTGATCGAACGAACAAAAACAATTATTTGAAATATTCGAACAAAGTTGAAAGGCGAATAATTGGCAACTCTACTATCTATGTATGTTCCATAATTATACTAAATTTGGCAACGTTGGTTTACCACCAACCTACGTTGAATGTCATATTGTTGCGTGATCGGCAACATATAAATATATAAAATATTAGCTGACTCTAACAGACGTTCGATCTTCGATAGCTATAGAACATCGAATAGCGAATGTCTGCGAACAGAATTTTGGTTTCACTGGTGAAGCTTAAGTGCGTGAAATTGTTGAAAATGTAAGTAGTAGTACATATTTTCTGCTTTTGAGCGATTACACACTAATTTTAAACTGTATGTGTAAATTTTGTGCAAAAAGCAGCAATAAATGCTGATTTCAAAATTTTTAATTGACATGAAATTCAAAACATTATATCAGATATAAATTACTAATATGATCAATTGTTTTTTTTTTTTATTAAATCAGATGATTATTTACTAAATGAATAGAAAAATTCGCAATATCGCTATTCTTACTCGAATCTGCTTCATAATACCAAATGAATTTTCGTTCGATTAACTCTTTTGATTACCATCGAAGATCGTATATTGTTCATTAACAATTATTTCGAACTAGATATATTTGATTTGCTTCCAAAGTAAACTTAAAAAAGTCACAATGGGACCACATCAGTACCCAAGTGGTCTGGAATCAATTTTTCTTTTCACAGCAACCTGTTAGTCTAACTTAAATTTTAAATTTGGCTAAGGATCGATACTTTTATGGACATGGTACAATTTGTATGAAACAAGGAAATTAACAGTTACTCTGCAGTTTCGCTACAACGAGTGAAGGTCTTCGTTGCAAATTCTAGCCAAGCAATTTTGATTATTCAAAAGTTCTATATTATTTGTTGTCTTGTAAGAAATTGGACATACGACAATATTCTACCTATCACGGAAAAAATTAAAGTTCATTAATACAACAAAGCACGCGGTAGAACATAAGAACAGCATTCATTAATATTTCATGTCTGATAGTACAATTTTGGTGACAAGGTTGCATGTGTATGAAGTCTAATTTATAGAATTCATGACATGAAATATGATACGAGAATTATTTTCTATTTTTTTCAATTCACTACATATCGCCGCGTTTTAAGTAGACAAGTATACTTAAATAAATATATATGATATAGTAAATAATATTTGAACAACTCTTTCAAAATATTTTTATATTTTTTTAGACGTCATTATTAAGACAAGGAGATGCAGAAATTATAACTAGCGTCTCCATTAGCCATGAACTTGGTATGAGCATCATGTCAGACATCGCATATGGCTATTGTAGACCGCTCATGTCCATGTTTCGTCCATGTTCTGACATCAATGCCCGAACATATGGCTGAGCAACAATGTTCGCCATAAGGTTGGCCATTCAATGTCATTTTCTCTTTGACAGTTTATTTTTTAAGGTTATGGCACCTTTTTTTTCAATCAAATATTGTTTTGCAACAAATACCGCACAAAAAACAGCGAAAACCATAAAAAAACACTTTTAAATAATAATTAAATTGGCTTTAATTTCCCATTGGTCGAAATGAGTGACAAACAAAAATGTGCCTAAAAATGGCCAACTTCCCGTAGAGATCATCAAAAATTTACACAATTTTAATTTTAAAAATTTTATAGAAAAATTATCAAATACAATTGGTAAGTCGGACTTACATAGTCAATAAATATGGATTCTTGGCTTTAATTTTCCATTGGTCGAAATGAGTGACAAACAAAAATGTGCCTAATAATGGCCAACTTCCCGTAGAGATCATCAAAAATTTACACAATTTTAATTTTAAAAATTTTATAGAAAAATTATCAAATACAATTGGTAAGTCGGACTTACATAGTCAATAAATATGGATTCTTGGCTTTAATTTCCCATTGGTCGAAATGAGTGACAAACAAAAATGTGCCTAAAAATGGCCAACTTCCCGTAGAGATCATCAAAAATTTACACAATTTTAATTTTAAAAATTTTATAGAAAAATTATCAAATACAATTGGTAAGTCGGACTTACATAGTCAATAAATATGGATTCTTGGCTTTAATTTTCCATTGGTCGAAATGAGTGACAAACAAAAATGTGCCTAAAAATGGCCAACTTCCCGTAGAGATCATCAAAAATTTACACAATTTTAATTTTAAAAATTTTATAGAAAAATTATCAAATACAATTGGTAAGTCGGACTTACATAGTCAATAAATATGGATTCTTGGCTTTAATTTCCCATTATTCGAAATGAGTGACAAACAAAAATGTGCCTAAAAATGGCCAACTTCCCGTAGAGATCATCAAAAATTTACACAATTTTAATTTTAAAAATTTTATAGAAAAATTATCAAATACAATTGGTAAGTCGGACTTACATAGTCAATAAATATGGATTCTTGGCTTTAATTTCCCATTGGTCGAAATGAGTGACAAACAAAAATGTGCCTAAAAATGGCCAACTTCCCGTAGAGATCATCAAAAATTTACACAATTTTAATTTTAAAAATTTTATAGAAAAATTATCAAATACAATTGGTAAGTCGGACTTACATAGTCAATAAATATGGATTCTTGGCTTTAATTTCCCATTATTCGAAATGAGTGACAAACAAAAATGTGCCTAAAAATGGCCAACTTCCCGTAGAGATCATCAAAAATTTACACAATTTTAATTTTAAAAATTTTATAGAAAAATTATCAAATACAATTGGTAAGTCGGACTTACATAGTCAATAAATATGGATTCTTGGCTTTAATTTCCCATTATTCGAAATGAGTGACAAACAAAAATGTGCCTAAAAATGGCCAACTTCCCGTAGAGATCATCAAAAATTTACACAATTTTAATTTTAAAAATTTTATAGAAAAATTATCAAATACAATTGGTAAGTCGGACTTACATAGTCAATAAATATGGATTCTTGGCTTTAATTTCCCATTGGTCGAAATGAGTGACAAACAAAAATGTGCCTAAAAATGGCCAACTTCCCGTAGAGATCATCAAAAATTTACACAATTTTAATTTTAAAAATTTTATAGAAAAATTATCAAATACAATTGGTAAGTCGGACTTACATAGTCAATAAATATGGATTCTTGGCTTTAATTTCCCATTGGTCGAAATGAGTGACAAACAAAAATGTGCCTAAAAATGGCCAACTTCCCGTAGAGATCATCAAAAATTTACACAATTTTAATTTTAAAAATTTTATAGAAAAATTATCAAATACAATTGGTAAGTCGGACTTACATAGTCAATAAATATGGATTCTTGGCTTTAATTTCCCATTGGTCGAAATAAGTGACAAACAAAAATGTGCCTAAAAATGGCCAACTTCCCGTAGAGATCATCAAAAATTTACACAATTTTAATTTTAAAAATTTTATAGAAAAATTATCAAATACAATTGGTAAGTAGGACTTACATAGTCAATAAATATGGATTCTTGGCTTTAATTTCCCATTATTCGAAATGAGTGACAAACAAAAATGTGCCTAAAAATGGCCAACTTCCCGTAGAGATCATCAAAAATTTACACAATTTTAATTTTAAAAATTTTATAGAAAAATTATCAAATACAATTGGTAAGTCGGACTTACATAATCAATAAATATGGATTCTTTGCTTTAATTTCCCATTGGTCGAAATGAGTGACAAACAAAAATGTGCCTAAAAATGGCCAACTTCCCGTAGAGATCATCAAAAATTTACACAATTTTAATTTTAAAAATTTTATAGAAAAATTATCAAATACAATTGGTAAGTCGGACTTACATAGTCAATAAATATGGATTCTTGGCTTTAATTTTCCATTGGTCGAAATGAGTGACAAACAAAAATGTGCCTAAAAATGGCCAACTTCCCGTAGAGATCATCAAAAATTTACACAATTTTAATTTTAAAAATTTTGTAGAAAAATTATCAAATACAATTGGTAAGTCGGACTTACATAGTCAATAAATATGGATTCTTGGCTTTAATTTCCCATTATTCGAAATGAGTGACAAACAAAAATGTGCCTAAAAATGGCCAACTTCCCGTAGAGATCATCAAAAATTTACACAATTTTAATTTTAAAAATTTTATAGAAAAATTATCAAATACAATTGGTAAGTCGGACTTACATAGTCAATAAATATGGATTCTTGGCTTTAATTTCCCATTATTCGAAATGAGTGACAAACAAAAATGTGCCTAAAAATGGCCAACTTCCCGTAGAGATCATCAAAAATTTACACAATTTTAATTTTAAAAATTTTATAGAAAAATTATCAAATACAATTGGTAAGTCGGACTTACATAGTCAATTAATATGGATTCTTGGCTTTAATTTCCCATTGGTCGAAATGAGTGACAAACAAAAATGTGCCTAAAAATGGCCAACTTCCCGTAGAGATCATCAAAAATTTACACAATTTTAATTTTAAAAATTTTATAGAAAAATTATCAAATACAATTGGTAAGTCGGACTTACATAGTCAATAAATATGGATTCTTGGCTTTAATTTCCCATTGGTCGAAATGAGTGACAAACAAAAATGTGCCTAAAAATGGCCAACTTCCCGTAGAGATCATCAAAAATTTACACAATTTTAATTTTAAAAATTTTATAGAAAAATTATCAAATACAATTGGTAAGTCGGACTTACATAGTCAATAAATATGGGTTCTTGGCTTTAATTTCCCATTGGTCGAAATGAGTGAGAAACAAACATGTGCCTAAAAATGGCCAACTTCCCGTAGAGATCATCAAAAATTTACACAATTTTAATTTTAAAAATTTTATAGAAAAATTATCAAATACAATTGGTAAGTCGGACTTACATAGTCAATAAATATGGATTCTTGGCTTTAATTTCCCATTGGTCGAAATGAGTGACAAACAAACATGTGCCTAAAAATGGCCAACTTCCCGTAGAGATCATCAAAAATTTACACAATTTTAATTTTAAAAATTTTATAGGAAAATTATCAAATACAATTGGTAAGTCGGACTTACATAGTCAATAAATATGGATTCTTGGCTTTAATTTAACCACCTGGACTTAACGGTTGAGTGACAACGAAAAATTATATTCTCTATTTAAATGTTTTAGAGTGTATTTATTGCAAATTAGTATAGAATCATGCACATGTATGCGTATGTATAGAAATATTCAATAAAATTAGTAAACAAAAGTTTAACAAAAAAGTTTAGTATTGCATTAAATAAACAGTATAATGAAATATATTGTGCGTTATAAGCAATAGGAAATGTTTATATAAAAATTTCATGAAAACGTTTATATGTATGAACATACATACATACATACATACATACATACATACATACATACATCCGCAACAGGAAGCATCATACATACCCCCTGCAGGATAGCGCAGTAAATGTGTCGATAGTAAAATTGCGGTTCACGCATTTATTATAGATCAATTAAAATTAAATAAAAGGTTTTCCAATAAGAGTGATATAATTTCTTTAAAAGCAAACACACACTTATTATTAAGAAAATTCAAAAGTTTTTTATTTAATGTGAAGTACAATCGATACAATTAAGATCTAAATAAAACGTCATTCAAATAGCCTCCATGACTTCTTCTGCAGGAACGAATTCGATGAATGTTCGAGCACTTTTTCCACTAAATCAAGTCGTATGTCATGAATGGCACGTTCAATATTGACTTGTAAAGCTTGAAGAGAGTTCGAAAGACCAATGACTTCAAATAACCCAAAAAAAAATAGTCTAATGGTGTTAAATCACAACTTCTTGGCGGCCATTCAATATCACAATTTCTTGAAATAATCGAACTTTTCTCACAATAACTCAATCGTTGCCTTTCCTATGTGGCACGGTATCCCGTCTTGTTGGAACCAAATGTTGTCAAGAATAACTTCTTCCAATTTCGGCCATAAAAAGTTGGTTATCATCGATCTATACCGCTCTCCATTAACAGTAACGATGTTACCAGCTTCATTTCGAAAGAAGTACGGACCGGTGATTCCCCCAGGCCAAAAACCACACCAAACTGTCAATTTAGGTGAATGTAATGTTTTTTCATGAATAATTTGTGGATGTTCTTCGCACCACAAAAAAATGGCAAAAGCGCACGAAAAGTTGCAATTGGAGAACGATTATTTTGATAATAAAACTGAATAATTTGTAAACGTTGTTCTTGAGCATATATCTCTCCATGATGAAATTCTAAACACTACTGAGTACAATGAAAAACAAATGGACAGATCATGACATATTACAAATGGCCGAAACGTCACTTCAAAATCATATTATCCCTATTGGAAAACCTTTTAGAACGAGTTTTATTAAATTCAATTTGTTTGGCCCTTGATTTTATTTATAGAAATTGTGAAAAGGTTTGCGTTTCCGAAAAATACTTTATTGCAATGGAACTTACAAGTACTTTTTCTACTAACTTCATTTGCAGTAAAGACCAAAAAAAGCATACTTTTAGATGTTTCTCTAAAATATTTTGCCGTAAACTTTGCGTGTTTATTAAAAGCTTAATGTGAGCTTTGTAAGTAAAAGCAATTTAAACAAACGTCTATAGCTTTAAAATACTTTATCACTGTAGAATCGAAATGTAAAATAAACCCAAACTGAAGACTGTAAATTAGGTACAGAATTGAAATCTGGTCACTTTTCGATAGAAAGTTAAACAATATGTTTGTTTTTAAAAGTAAACAATTAAAATTCACAAAAATTCAGTTATTTTGTACAAATCATTTCCATTTAATAAACAACAAAGCGGGAACAAAGCTAATAAATAATATGTTTACATTAAATTTGACAAGCTGATATTTATGTATGTACATATGATGTACATATTTATGTATGAACATACAAATATGCATTGATATAAAATTAGATTTAAACTTAAGCAGTTTATACAATCTATTTTAATAAATGAGCTGGTTGCTTTTAATTAACTAATTAAACGCATTTAAACAAAATTCTTTACGTCAATAATTCAATATACAAAATAATCAAGGTAAACAAACACATAATTAATTTGGCGTGATTTACAGCTGTGATATGAAAACATGTTGAAACACGTTTTTGAGTGACGAAAATTCACAAATCTAATACATATTTATTTTAAACACGTAAATGAACATCAAATGGTTTTTTTTAATCTTTAGACGTAAAACTCAAACGAGAAGAAAGTTATATGACGAACGAACGAATAAACATTGACGAAGAATTAGTAACGTTTTTTTTTTTGATGTTTTGATTTGTTTCCAAATTAAAATAAATTAAAACTAATTAATATTCCATAGAATTCATGCAGTTTTTGCCAAGTTGTTGCCATTTAACAATTTGTTGGCGTTTTTCCTTTATTTTCCGGATTTATTTTTTCTAGTTTTTTTAACGGTTTTCAAACTTTAATTTTTTTTTTTTAATTAGGACCAGCACTCAGGGGATGACCCCTACGTATGCAGTGCACTGTGCCGGAACTCAGGGAGAGGGATAGGGTAGAGAAGATAGATGTTGAAAATTTAGAAGGCTTAACTCTTTCACAACTCTGCCTTGCGCGTTATGTTAATTTTTAAGGCATTGTTGAGGCACCTCCGGTGTTAAGTAGACGCATTAACTTTGTTAAGCTGTATTAGCAGGCATTTTATTAATGGTTTTACTTCGCCGATGTTTCTGCTAACCGACGAAGGAGGGCGATGTTGTGTACATAAGCTTGGATAGCATCAATCGCTGTCGGAACAGTTTTTTAGTGACCAGTGCCTTCATCACTTAAATAGTCCGACAAGAATTAATAGAATGTCTCAATAATGTACATTAGATAAATTAATTATTTTGATTGACTTGCTCTGGCCAGGGTTTGAACCCAGGCTCCAAGTCATTGTTTGCTTAATAGTCAACGCGCTAACCACTTCAGCCAACACCACCCTCATTTTTTTACAACAACAGTTACTTTTATCAACAAACTGAATGAGAATTAGTTCAGCATTATAAAATTCTAAAGTAAAAAAAAACAAAGAGTATCTCTAAGGAGAACTACTAAAGTATTTTATACAATTACCCATCATAAAAAAATTATTTATATAAAATTAATGGTAAATATGTAACATTTCCAACAGTTATTCGACACAATTAGATTATAATTAACCGATTGTATAAAACATTGTATACAAAGAGTTTATTTAGTTTACATTTATTTTTATTTAATTACGAAGCCTCAAATTAACAAATAAACTCAACTTTCCAATACAACGAATATGCGTCATTGAAAAACGTGCTGGGGGAGGGAGTAAAACAACATGACGTATTTTATGTAAAGTTAAATATAAAACAATGTATTTAACATTATTAACAAGACGATAAAATGTGTAAAGTAATTTTAAATCATTTTTAAGTTTATAAATGCAAAAGTGATTTATGATTCAGATGTAAAGCTTGGCACTCGCGAAGCATTCCCCTTATTTGTTATTTTTTTAGATTTATTAAGAAATTAGCATTTGCTTTAATAAAACAATTGAAAATCAGTAAAATTCATAATATTGAGTATCACAAATTAAACTTTAATTATGAAAAAAAATTTTAATGAAATTATATGGGAGAAGACTAATTAATGCTAGAGTCGAACGTAACAGGCACAGCTTTTGTTAAGGAACGTTAACATCTGGCAAACATTTGCCCAAAAAAGCGTAACCACTAAATACCAATGAACAAGTTTTTGATTTATGCATTTATTTATTAAGTTAAACAGCATCTAATAAGATAAGATTCTATTACATTTTCTATAAATTATATAGGAAACTGTTTATCGTAATGAACAGGTATCTAAATCAAAAGTTTTTTCATTAGTATTTAGTGGTTACGCTTTTTTGGGCAAATGTTTGACAGATGTGACCGTACCTTTAGTCGCAATAGAATCTAATTTGTAGTTATGTGATTATTTTAACCAAATTAAGATATTAAGAATGATAGTATTATTTAGTTCTTGAAAGTTTAAACTTGAATTTTTAACATTTAACGCATCAAAGTAGTGCAGCATGGAATTGTCGAGTTTCTATGTAGCAGATTTTTATTTTATTAATTCTTAAATGAAAGACTAACGGCCTGGCCCACGATATCGAACTTGCGTTCCTCTAATAACGGATTTTATTTAACTTATTATTTGTTTAAAGGCATATAAGCTAAACAAATAAATAAAATGGGTGTTTAGAAGGTCGTACATCGGTTGATTTTCGTCTACAATTTCAGCATTATCGATCGATCGACATCGTGGAGCGGGCCGTAAGAAAACAATATAAATTAAAAAAAAATTTATATTGTTAGCTGGTATATTCCAAATCATAAATTCCTGAAAATATATACTATATATATGTATATATGTTTTGTATATGATAATGAAATTTAATAAAAAAAAGAACAAAGTATTGAAACAATAGAACTCTGAAGAATGGAAAATATTCAACAATAGATTAATATTGATAGGATACTTTTTACTATAAGACATTCTATTGGTTGGGAGAAAATATTTTCTCCCTTTGTAATAATATTTTTAATGTCAATGCGTAGTGTTAGAGATATTTTCAAATCATGCCAAGCCGTCCTAAGCATACCAAAAGTGTCAACAGCCGTAGTGCAGCACAAAAAAAAACAAAGAGTGTATTTTGATTCGAATAGAAAACTGTTCGAACTTATACGTTATTTGCATGAAAGTTCGAAAGACTTTACTTTCGATTCGAATTACAGAGTAGCACCCCATTCTATGAAATTCGAAAAATATTTACAAATTTTTATATTCATCGAACAGCACTTACACTTGCGCTTGACCAACAACTAAACTGTGTGAATCAGGGGGTTACTTTGTATTTCGATTCGAATAGAAAACTGTTCGAAATTGCATGTTCTTTGCATGGCAGCTCGAAAGACTTTTCTTTCGATTCGAATTACAGAGTAGCACCCCAGGTATCGAAATGCATTGGTTTGCGTAAACGTTTCTTACCCATACCTAACACAAACAGATACTATTACCCATACACAAGTCCTACAAAAATACAAGCACTAGAACACATGCCCACATTCTTTAACAGAGATACATGTTGATCGTAATGAGTAAGCGCATATTTGGAATATACAAAAATAAACGAAAAAATTTACAAATAACAAAAATTATGTTATGCTTTTACAAAAAAGGCACACAAAAGATATAAGATAAAAACTTTTGAGTCAGACGATAAGAGGGGAAGATAACTGATGCTGCCTCTGTTCTTTAGGAACACGATGATGACACATTAAAACACAAATAGTTTGTATTTTTTATTGAGGCATGAATTTAAAATGAACACATTCACATATAATATACGGTGTTGATTGATTAATTAACGTGCATTTCATGTACAATTTCCAAACCCCAATGTTGATCTTATGACATTTTAATTAAACAATGGCCTTGATTATTTGGAGAAAATCGAAACAGAAATAAATTTTTTTAAAAACGAAATTACTCACCAACAAAAGCTTTAAGTTCGTAATCTACGCCACAAGATTTTCCAGTATCTCCTGGCGCAGGTTGAAGCGATACTGATGCTGGACAGTAGGGAGGAACTTCAAAGTAAAAAGGATATGCATTGGGCCCCAATTTCTTTATCAGCCTTTCTTGCAGCCTTGTTAGAGGTCTTTCCGTTGGGGCAGGCGGATATATTTGTTCATGTGCCAAATACAAGTCTTTTCGAAACGTCAAACCCAATACATCCAAATCTTCACGACCATATCTGAAGGCAGCCAATACCTGACCAAATACTTTGCGATCCTTTACATATTCAGGATCTATAAAAACTACACCATCGATGGGATCAACATGAGTTCCATGGTCCACAAAATCACGTTTCCCCAGATAGACGGTAATTTTACCATTGGAGGAGCTTTTCTTAAATACTCGTGTAGCCTGTCGCCGGGAGCTTCCGTCTGCGTCAGCACTTGCAACTCCGCCACCTCCAGCCTCATCATTAGCAGATGAAGGGCGTATACTAGAACCATTATTTGCACTATTACTGCTGCTGCTGACACCACCTCCACCGCCACCACTATTGTTAGTGCTTAGATTGTTCATTATGTTTCCGATATTTTATATGTTAAGTGCACAAGCTCGATAAAACTTATCAAATTTATTTGTTATGAGAACAATCTTCCCCCAATTTTCTCTTATGTTTGTGGGCCGGTTACTATTTTATATTTCACCTTTTTCGTTTATTCTTTTGATTCAATACTTTTCCATTTAATTACTTAATAAACAACTTTCGATGTTTTTCTTAGAAAATATCAACAACAGTTTTCTTTTCGACAATTTTATAAGAATTTGCTTAATTTTTTTTTTTTATTTTGTAGTTTTCATTTTCATACAATTTTTCGCTTAACTGTTTGTAGTCTTCGTATAAAAAATATTGAACAATTAAATTATTTTCATTGGGAAAACTGCGTATCCGTCTTGTTATAAAAATGACAAACTAAACGTCACATTTTAGACGATTATTAATTTTTTTATGTATACTGAGAAAATCGCCGTGAACAAAACAAACTTTTTTTTGTCACTTGGCAAACTTTTTCTGTCACGTAAAAAGTTTTTTACCATAGTTGAAAAAAAAAGGTACATGGAATTAACTAATTTTTTTCAGGGATGTAAAAAATGTACAATGGTGCGCATCTAGCGTTTTTGCCAGTAACTAGCGATTAAAAAGACAAACCGCATCAAACTTTTTGAGAATTTAATTAATTATATATATATATATATATATATATATATATATTAGCTAATAAACTAATAATGTTAAATACAAAAAACGCCAATCGATAGAGCGTGAAAAAACAATAAAAACTGTATGCTGACACTTTCGAAAACACTTGCATTCAAATGTTATACCCAAAAAACTTTTCAAAATAAGCGACAAACAAGGAAAAGTGTTACGTCTGTAAAACGAAAAATATTCGTTGTGCACAAAATTGAACAGTTTTTGTCGATAAAGGACCCTCATACAATTTTGTGGGTGGAGATGTCACATTCTAAAATACTTGCATTTAGAAGTTAGTACCAGCAAACATTTGTGCAATTAGCAAAATTCGCTAAAAAATGTTTTTGCTTATAAAACGAGAAATTGTTCGAAGAGTTGAAAAACTAAAAACGCCAATCGATAGAGCGTGAAAAAACAATAAAAACTGTATGCTGTCATTTTTGAAAACAATTGCATTCAAAAGTTATGTGCAACAAACTTTTCAAAATTAGCGAAAAACAGGGAAAAGTGTTACGTCTGTAAAACGAAAAATATTCGTTGTGCACAAAATTGAACAGTTTTTGTCGATAAGGGACCCTCATACAATTTTGTGGGTGGAGATGTCACATTCTAAAATGCTTGCATTTAGAAGTTAGTACCAGCAAACATTTGTGCAATTAGCAAAATTCGCTAAAAAATGTTTTTGCTTATAAAACGAGAAATTGTTCGAAGAGTTGAAAAACTAAAAACGCCAATCGATAGAGCGTGAAAAAATAATAAAAACTGTATGCTGTCATTTTTGAAAACAGTTGCATTCAAAAGTTATGTGCAACAAACTTTTCAAAATGAGCGAAAAACAGGGAAAAGTGTTACGTCTGTAAAACGAAAAATATTCGTTGTGCACAAAATTGAACAGTTTTTGTCGATAAGGGACCCTCATACAATTTTGTGAGTGGAGATGTCACATTCTAAAATGCTTGCATTTAGAAGTTAGTACCAGCAAACATTTGTGCAATTAGCAAAATTCGCTAAAAAATGTTTTTGCTTATAAAACGAGAAATTGTTCGAAGAGTTGAAAAACTAAAAACGCCAATCGATAGAGCGTGAAAAAATAATAAAAACTGTATGCTGACACTTTCGAAAACACTTGCATTCAAAAGTTATGTGCAACAAACTTTTCAAAATGAGCGAAAAACAGGGAAAAGTGTTACGTCTGTAAAACGAAAAATATTCGTTGTGCAGAAAATTGAACAGTTTTTGTCGATAAGGGACCCTCATACAATTTTGTGGGTGGAGATGTCACATTCTAAAATGCTTGCATTTGAAAGTTAGTACCAGCAAACATTTGTGCAATTAGCAAAATTCGCTAAAAAATGTTTTTGCTTATAAAACGAGAAATTGTTCGAAGAGTTGAAAAACTAAAAACGCCAATCGATAGAGCGTGAAAAAACAATAAAAACTGTATGCTGTCATTTTTGAAAACAGTTGCATTCAAAAGTTATGTGCAACAAACTTTTCAAAATTAGCGAAAAACAGGGAAAAGTGTTACGTCTGTAAAATGAAAAATATTCGTTGTGCACAAAATTGAACAGTTTTTGTCAATAAGGGACCCTCATACAATTTTGTGGGTGGAGATGTCACATTCTAAAATGCTTGCATTTAGAAGTTAGTACCAGCAAACATTTGTGCAATTAGCAAAATTCGCTAAAAAATGTTTTTGCTTATAAAACGAGAAATTGTTCGAAGAGTTGAAAAACTAAAAACGCCAATCGATAGAGCGTGAAAAAATAATAAAAACTGTATGCTGACACTTTCGAAAACACTTGCATTCAAAAGTTATGTGCAACAAACTTTTCAAAATGAGCGAAAAACAGGGAAAAGTGTTACGTCTGTAAAACGAAAAATATTCGTTGTGCACAAAATTGAACAGTTTTTGTCGATAAGGGACCCTCATACAATTTTGTGGGTGGAGATGTCACATTCTAAAATGCTTGCATTTAGAAGTTAGTACCAGCAAACATTTGTGCAATTAGCAAAATTCGCTAAAAAATGTTTTTGCTTATAAAACGAGAAATTGTTCGAAGAGTTGAAAAACTAAAAACGCCAATCGATAGAGCGTGAAAAAATAATAAAAACTGTATGCTGACACTTTCGAAAACACTTGCATTCAAAAGTTATGTGCAACAAACTTTTCAAAATGAGCGAAAAACAGGGAAAAGTGTTACGTCTGTAAAACGAAAAATATTCGTTGTGCAGAAAATTGAACAGTTTTTGTCGATAAGGGACCCTCATACAATTTTGTGGGTGGAGATGTCACATTCTAAAATGCTTGCATTTAGAAGTTAGTACCAGCAAACATTTGTGCAATTAGCAAAATTCGCTAAAAAATGTTTTTGCTTATAAAAAAAATTGTTCGAAGAGTTGAAAAACTAAAAACGCCAATCGATAGAGCGTGAAAAACCAATAAAAACTGTATGCTGTCATTTTTGAAAACAGTTGCATTCAAAAGTTATGTGCAACAAACTTTTCAAAATTAGCGAAAAACAGGGAAAAGTGTTACGTCTGTAAAACGAAAAATATTCGTTGTGCAGAAAATTGAACAGTTTTTGTCGATAAGGGACCCTCATACAATTTTGTGGGTGGAGATGTCACATTCTAAAATGCTTGCATTTAGAAGTTAGTACCAGCAAACATTTGTGCAATTAGCAAAATTCGCTAAAAAATGTTTTTGCTTATAAAACGAGAAATTGTTCGAAGAGTTGAAAAACTAAAAACGCCAATCGATAGAGCGTGAAAAAATAATAAAAACTGTATGCTGTCATTTTTGAAAACAGTTGCATTCAAAAGTTATGTGCAACAAACTTTTCAAAATGAGCGAAAAACAGGGAAAAGTGTTACGTCTGTAAAACGAAAAATATTCGTTGTGCACGAAATTGAACAGTTTTTGTCGATAAGGGACCCTCATACAATTTTGTGGGTGGAGATGTCACATTCTAAAATGCTTGCATTTAGAAGTTAGTACCAGCAAACATTTGTGCAATTAGCAAAATTCGCTAAAAAATGTTTTTGCTTATAAAACGAGAAATTGTTCGAAGAGTTGAAAAACTAAAAACGCCAATCGATAGAGCGTGAAAAAACAATAAAAACTGTATGCTGTCATTTTTGAAAACAGTTGCATTCAAAAGTTATGTGCAACAAACTTTTCAAAATTAGCGAAAAACAGGGAAAAGTGTTACGTCTGTAAAACGAAAAATATTCGTTGTGCACAAAATTGAACAGTTTTTGTCGATAAGGGACCCTCATACAATTTTGTGGGTGGAGATGTCACATTCTAAAATGCTTGCATTTAGAAGTTAGTACCAGCAAACATTTGTGCAATTCGCTAAAAAATGTTTTTGCTTATAAAACGAGAAATTGTTCGAAGAGTTGAAAAACTAAAAACGTTAATCGATAGAGCGTGAAAAAATAATAAAAACTGTATGCTGACACTTTCGAAAACACTTGCATTCAAAAGTTATGTGCAACAAACTTTTCAAAATGAGCGAAAAACAGGGAAAAGTGTTACGTCTGTAAAACGAAAAATATTCGTTGTGCACAAAATTGAACAGTTTTTGTCGATAAGGGACCCTCATACAATTTTGTGGGTGGAGATGTCACATTCTAAAATGCTTGCATTTAGAAGTTAGTACCAGCAAACATTTGTGCAATTAGCAAAATTCGCTAAAAAATGTTTTTGCTTATAAAACGAGAAATTGTTCGAAGAGTTGAAAAACTAAAAACGCCAATCGATAGAGCGTGAAAAAATAATAAAAACTGTATGCTGACACTTTCGAAAACACTTGCATTCAAAAGTTATGTGCAACAAACTTTTCAAAATGAGCGAAAAACAGGGAAAAGTGTTACGTCTGTAAAACGAAAAATATTCGTTGTGCACAAAATTGAACAGTTTTTGTCGATAAGGGACCCTCATACAATTTTGTGGGTGGAGATGTCACATTCTAAAATGCTTGCATTTAGAAGTTAGTACCAGCAAACATTTGTGCAATTAGCAAAATTCGCTAAAAAATGTTTTTGCTTATAAAACGAGAAATTGTTCGAAGAGTTGAAAAACTAAAAACGCCAAACGATAGAGCGTGAAAAAACAATAAAAACTGTATGCTGTCATTTTTGAAAACAGTTGCATTCAAAAGTTATGTGCAACAAACTTTTCAAAATTAGCGAAAAACAGGGAAAAGTGTTACGTCTGTAAAACGAAAAATATTCGTTGTGCACAAAATTGAACAGTTTTTGTCGATAAAGGACCCTCATACAATTTTGTGGGTGGAGATGTCACATTCTAAAATACTTGCATTTAGAAGTTAGTACCAGCAAACATTTGTGCAATTAGCAAAATTCGCTAAAAAATGTTTTTGCTTATAAAACGAGAAATTGTTCGAAGAGTTGAAAAACTAAAAACGCCAATCGATAGAGCGTGAAAAAATAATAAAAACTGTATGCTGTCATTTTTGAAAACAGTTGCATTCAAAAGTTATGTGCAACAAACTTTTCAAAATTAGCGAAAAACAGGGAAAAGTGTTACGTCTGTAAAACGAAAAATATTCGTTGTGCACAAAATTGAACAGTTTTTGTCGATAAGGGACCCTCATACAATTTTGTGGGTGGAGATGTCACATTCTAAAATGCTTGCATTTAGAAGTTAGTACCAGCAAACATTTGTGCAATTCGCTAAAAAATGTTTTTGCTTATAAAACGAGAAATTGTTCGAAGAGTTGAAGAATGTGACATCTCCACCCACAAAATTGTATGAGGGTCCCTTATCGACAAAAACTGTTCAATTTTGTGCACAACGAATATTTTTCGTTTTACAGACGTAACACTTTTCCCTGTTTTTCGCTAATTTTGAAAAGTTTGTTGCACATAACTTTTGAATGCAACTGTTTTCAAAAATGACAGCATACAGTTTTTATTATTTTTTCACGCTCTATCGATTAACGTTTTTAGTTTTTCAACTCTTCGAACAATTTCTCGTTTTATAAGCAAAAACATTTTTTAGCGAATTGCACAAATGTTTGCTGGTACTAACTTCTAAATGCAAGCATTTTAGAATGTGACATCTCCACCCACAAAATTGTATGAGGGTCCCTTATCGACAAAAACTGTTCAATTTTGTGCACAACGAATATTTTTCGTTTTACAGACGTAACACTTTTCCCTGTTTTTCGCTCATTTTGAAAAGTTTGTTGCACATAACTTTTGAATGCAAGTGTTTTCGAAAGTGTCAGCATACAGTTTTTATTATTTTTTCACGCTCTATCGATTGGCGTTTTTAGTTTTTCAACTCTTCGAACAATTTCTCGTTTTATAAGCAAAAACATTTTTTAGCGAATTTTGCTAATTGCACAAATGTTTGCTGGTACTAACTTCTAAATGCAAGCATTTTAGAATGTGACATCTCCACCCACAAAATTGTATGAGGGTCCCTTATCGACAAAAACTGTTCAATTTTGTGCACAACGAATATTTTTCGTTTTACAGACGTAACACTTTTCCCTGTTTTTCGCTAATTTTGAAAAGCTTGTTGCACATAACTTTTGAATGCAACTGTTTTCAAAAATGACAGCATACAGTTTTTATTGTGTTTTCACGCTCTATCGATTGGCGTTTTTAGTTTTTCAACTCTTCGAACAATTTCTCGTTTTATAAGCAAAAACATTTTTTAGCGAATTTTGCTAATTGCACAAATGTTTGCTGGTACTAACTTTCAAATGCAAGCATTTTAGAATGTGACATCTCCACCCACAAAATTGTATGAGGGTCCCTTATCGACAAAAACTGTTCAATTTTGTGCACAACGAATATTTTTCGTTTTACAGACGTAACACTTTTCCCTGTTTTTCGCTCATTTTGAAAAGTTTGTTGCACATAACTTTTGAATGCAAGTGTTTTCGAAAGTGTCAGCATACAGTTTTTATTATTTTTTCACGCTCTATCGATTGGCGTTTTTAGTTTTTCAACTCTTCGAACAATTTCTCGTTTTATAAGCAAAAACATTTTTTAGCGAATTTTGCTAATTGCACAAATGTTTGCTGGTACTAACTTCTAAATGCAAGCATTTTAGAATGTGACATCTCCACCCACAAAATTGTATGAGGGTCCCTTATCGACAAAAACTGTTCAATTTTGTGCACAACGAATATTTTTCGTTTTACAGACGTAACACTTTTCCCTGTTTTTCGCTCATTTTGAAAAGTTTGTTGCACATAACTTTTGAATGCAAGTGTTTTCGAAAGTGTCAGCATACAGTTTTTATTATTTTTTCACGCTCTATCGATTGGCGTTTTTAGTTTTTCAACTCTTCGAACAATTTCTCGTTTTATAAGCAAAAACATTTTTTAGCGAATTTTGCTAATTGCACAAATGTTTGCTGGTACTAACTTCTAAATGCAAGCATTTTAGAATGTGACATCTCCACCCACAAAATTGTATGAGGGTCCCTTATCGACAAAAACTGTTCAATTTTGTGCACAACGAATATTTTTCGTTTTACAGACGTAACACTTTTCCCTGTTTTTCGCTCATTTTGAAAAGTTTGTTGCACATAACTTTTGAATGCAAGTGTTTTCGAAAGTGTCAGCATACAGTTTTTATTATTTTTTCACGCTCTATCGATTGGCGTTTTTAGTTTTTCAACTCTTCGAACAATTTCTCGTTTTATAAGCAAAAACATTTTTTAGCGAATTTTGCTAATTGCACAAATGTTTGCTGGTACTAACTTCTAAATGCAAGCATTTTAGAATGTGACATCTCCACCCACAAAATTGTATGAGGGTCCCTTATCGACAAAAACTGTTCAATTTTGTGCACAACGAATATTTTTCGTTTTACAGACGTAACACTTTTCCCTGTTTTTCGCTCATTTTGAAAAGTTTGTTGCACATAACTTTTGAATGCAAGTGTTTTCGAAAGTGTCAGCATACAGTTTTTATTATTTTTTCACGCTCTATCGATTGGCGTTTTTAGTTTTTCAACTCTTCGAACAATTTCTCGTTTTATAAGCAAAAACATTTTTTAGCGAATTTTGCTAATTGCACAAATGTTTGCTGGTACTAACTTCTAAATGCAAGCATTTTAGAATGTGACATCTCCACCCACAAAATTGTATGAGGGTCCCTTATCGACAAAAACTGTTCAATTTTGTGCACAACGAATATTTTTCGTTTTACAGACGTAACACTTTTCCCTGTTTTTCGCTCATTTTGAAAAGTTTGTTGCACATAGCTTTTGAATGCAAGTGTTTTCGAAAGTGTCAGCATACAGTTTTTATTATTTTTTCACGCTCTATCGATTGGCGTTTTTAGTTTTTCAACTCTTCGAACAATTTCTCGTTTTATAAGCAAAAACATTTTTTAGCGAATTTTGCTAATTGCACAAATGTTTGCTGGTACTAACTTCTAAATGCAAGCATTTTAGAATGTGACATCTCCACCCACAAAATTGTATGAGGGTCCCTTATCGACAAAAACTGTTCAATTTTGTGCACAACGAATATTTTTCGTTTTACAGACGTAACACTTTTCCCTGTTTTTCGCTAATTTTGAAAAGTTTGTTGCACATAACTTTTGAATGCAACTGTTTTCAAAAATGACAGCATACAGTTTTTATTGTTTTTTCACGCTCTATCGATTGGCGTTTTTAGTTTTTCAACTCTTCGAACAATTTCTCGTTTTATAAGCAAAAACATTTTTTAGCGAATTTTGCTAATTGCACAAATGTTTGCTGGTACTAACTTCTAAATGCAAGCATTTTAGAATGTGACATCTCCACCCACAAAATTGTATGAGGGTCCCTTATCGACAAAAACTGTTCAATTTTGTGCACAACGAATATTTTTCGTTTTACAGACGTAACACTTTTCCCTGTTTTTCGCTCATTTTGAAAAGTTTGTTGCACATAACTTTTGAATGCAAGTGTTTTCGAAAGTGTCAGCATACAGTTTTTATTATTTTTTCACGCTCTATCGATTAACGTTTTTAGTTTTTCAACTCTTCGAACAATTTCTCGTTTTATAAGCAAAAACATTTTTTAGCGAATTGCACAAATGTTTGCTGGTACTAACTTCTAAATGCAAGCATTTTAGAATGTGACATCTCCACCCACAAAATTGTATGAGGGTCCCTTATCGACAAAAACTGTTCAATTTTGTGCACAACGAATATTTTTCGTTTTACAGACGTAACACTTTTCCCTGTTTTTCGCTCATTTTGAAAAGTTTGTTGCACATAACTTTTGAATGCAAGTGTTTTCGAAAGTGTCAGCATACAGTTTTTATTATTTTTTCACGCTCTATCGATTGGCGTTTTTAGTTTTTCAACTCTTCGAACAATTTCTCGTTTTATAAGCAAAAACATTTTTTAGCGAATTTTGCTAATTGCACAAATGTTTGCTGGTACTAACTTCTAAATGCAAGCATTTTAGAATGTGACATCTCCACCCACAAAATTGTATGAGGGTCCCTTATCGACAAAAACTGTTCAATTTTGTGCACAACGAATATTTTTCGTTTTACAGACGTAACACTTTTCCCTGTTTTTCGCTAATTTTGAAAAGCTTGTTGCACATAACTTTTGAATGCAACTGTTTTCAAAAATGACAGCATACAGTTTTTATTGTGTTTTCACGCTCTATCGATTGGCGTTTTTAGTTTTTCAACTCTTCGAACAATTTCTCGTTTTATAAGCAAAAACATTTTTTAGCGAATTTTGCTAATTGCACAAATGTTTGCTGGTACTAACTTTCAAATGCAAGCATTTTAGAATGTGACATCTCCACCCACAAAATTGTATGAGGGTCCCTTATCGACAAAAACTGTTCAATTTTGTGCACAACGAATATTTTTCGTTTTACAGACGTAACACTTTTCCCTGTTTTTCGCTCATTTTGAAAAGTTTGTTGCACATAACTTTTGAATGCAAGTGTTTTCGAAAGTGTCAGCATACAGTTTTTATTATTTTTTCACGCTCTATCGATTGGCGTTTTTAGTTTTTCAACTCTTCGAACAATTTCTCGTTTTATAAGCAAAAACATTTTTTAGCGAATTTTGCTAATTGCACAAATGTTTGCTGGTACTAACTTCTAAATGCAAGCATTTTAGAATGTGACATCTCCACCCACAAAATTGTATGAGGGTCCCTTATCGACAAAAACTGTTCAATTTTGTGCACAACGAATATTTTTCGTTTTACAGACGTAACACTTTTCCCTGTTTTTCGCTCATTTTGAAAAGTTTGTTGCACATAACTTTTGAATGCAAGTGTTTTCGAAAGTGTCAGCATACAGTTTTTATTATTTTTTCACGCTCTATCGATTGGCGTTTTTAGTTTTTCAACTCTTCGAACAATTTCTCGTTTTATAAGCAAAAACATTTTTTAGCGAATTTTGCTAATTGCACAAATGTTTGCTGGTACTAACTTCTAAATGCAAGCATTTTAGAATGTGACATCTCCACCCACAAAATTGTATGAGGGTCCCTTATCGACAAAAACTGTTCAATTTTGTGCACAACGAATATTTTTCGTTTTACAGACGTAACACTTTTCCCTGTTTTTCGCTAATTTTGAAAAGTTTGTTGCACATAACTTTTGAATGCAACTGTTTTCAAAAATGACAGCATACAGTTTTTATTGTTTTTTCACGCTCTATCGATTGGCGTTTTTAGTTTTTCAACTCTTCGAACAATTTCTCGTTTTATAAGCAAAAACATTTTTTAGCGAATTTTGCTAATTGCACAAATGTTTGCTGGTACTAACTTTCAAATGCAAGCATTTTAGAATGTGACATCTCCACCCACAAAATTGTATGAGGGTCCCTTATCGACAAAAACTGTTCAATTTTGTGCACAACGAATATTTTTCGTTTTACAGACGTAACACTTTTCCCTGTTTTTCGCTCATTTTGAAAAGTTTGTTGCACATAACTTTTGAATGCAAGTGTTTTCGAAAGTGTCAGCATACAGTTTTTATTATTTTTTCACGCTCTATCGATTAACGTTTTTAGTTTTTCAACTCTTCGAACAATTTCTCGTTTTATAAGCAAAAACATTTTTTAGCGAATTGCACAAATGTTTGCTGGTACTAACTTCTAAATGCAAGCATTTTAGAATGTGACATCTCCACCCACAAAATTGTATGAGGGTCCCTTATCGACAAAAACTGTTCAATTTTGTGCACAACGAATATTTTTCGTTTTACAGACGTAACACTTTTCCCTGTTTTTCGCTCATTTTGAAAAGTTTGTTGCACATAACTTTTGAATGCAACTGTTTTCAAAAATGACAGCATACAGTTTTTATTATTTTTTCACGCTCTATCGATTGGCGTTTTTAGTTTTTCAACTCTTCGAACAATTTCTCGTTTTATAAGCAAAAACATTTTTTAGCGAATTTTGCTAATTGCACAAATGTTTGCTGGTACTAACTTCTAAATGCAAGCATTTTAGAATGTGACATCTCCACCCACAAAATTGTATGAGGGTCCCTTATCGACAAAAACTGTTCAATTTTGTGCACAACGAATATTTTTCGTTTTACAGACGTAACACTTTTCCCTGTTTTTCGCTAATTTTGAAAAGTTTGTTGCACATAACTTTTGAATGCAATTGTTTTCAAAAATGACAGCATACAGTTTTTATTGTTTTTTCACGCTCTATCGATTGGCGTTTTTAGTTTTTCAACTCTTCGAACAATTTCTCGTTTTATAAGCAAAAACATTTTTTAGCGAATTTTGCTAATTGCACAAATGTTTGCTGGTACTAACTTCTAAATGCAAGCATTTTAGAATGTGACATCTCCACCCACAAAATTGTATGAGGGTCCCTTATCGACAAAAACTGTTCAATTTTGTGCACAACGAATATTTTTCGTTTTACAGACGTAACACTTTTCCCTGTTTTTCGCTAATTTTGAAAAGTTTGTTGCACATAACTTTTGAATGCAACTGTTTTCAAAAATGACAGCATACAGTTTTTATTATTTTTTCACGCTCTATCGATTGGCGTTTTTAGTTTTTCAACTCTTCGAACAATTTCTCGTTTTATAAGCAAAAACATTTTTTAGCGAATTTTGCTAATTGCACAAATGTTTGCTGGTACTAACTTCTAAATGCAAGCATTTTAGAATGTGACATCTCCACCCACAAAATTGTATGAGGGTCCCTTATCGACAAAAACTGTTCAATTTTGTGCACAACGAATATTTTTCGTTTTACAGACGTAACACTTTTCCCTGTTTTTCGCTCATTTTGAAAAGTTTGTTGCACATAACTTTTGAATGCAAGTGTTTTCGAAAGTGTCAGCATACAGTTTTTATTATTTTTTTACGCACTATCGATTGGCGTTTTTAGTTTTTCAACTCTTCGAACAATTTCTCGTTTTATAAGCAAAAACATTTTTTAGCGAATTTTGCTAATTGCACAAATGTTTGCTGGTACTAACTTCTAAATGCAAGCATTTTAGAATGTGACATCTCCACCCACAAAATTGTATGAGGGTCCCTTATCGACGAAAATTGTTCAATTTTGTGCACAACGAATATTTTTCGTTTTACAGACGTAACACTTTTCCCTGTTTTTCGCTAATTTTGAAAAGTTTGTTGCACATAACTTTTGAATGCAACTGTTTTCAAAAATGACAGCATACACTTTTTATTGTTTTTTCACGCTCTATCGATTGGCGTTTTTAGTTTTTCAACTCTTCGAACAATTTCTCGTTTTATAAGCAAAAACATTTTTTAGCGAATTTTGCTAATTGCACAAATGTTTGCTGGTACTAACTTCTAAATGCAAGCATTTTAGAATGTGACATCTCCACCCACAAAATTGTATGAGGGTCCCTTATCGACAAAAATTGTTCAATTTTGTGCACAACGAATATTTTTCGTTTTACAGACGTAACACTTTTCCCTGTTTTTCGCTAATTTTGAAAAGTTTGTTGCACATAACTTTTGAATGCAAGTGTTTTCGAAAGTGTTAGCATACAGTTTTTATTGTTTTTTCACGCTCGATCGATTGGCGTTTTTAGTTTTTCAACTTTTCGAACAATTTCTCGTTTTATACTTCACTTCACGAATTTCTAAATGCAAGTCTTTTAGAATGTGACATTTTCACCCACAAACTTGTATGACAACAACAGTTCAATTTTGTTATTTATTTATTGACTTTTACGCTTTATCAGTTTTTATTGGTTATTACATTATTATATTATTAGCGAAAACTTTTTCATTAATATATTATATTACCAAAAAGTTTTCTGTATATTGACCTTATACACACAAAAAGGTGCTAAAAAAACGCTACATCTCTACATTAAAAAAGTTTGCCAATTATAAGTACGGTTTTATCGTCTCTGAAAAAGTTTTTTTTGGTGCTACTACTAGTTTTTTCAGCCCGGAAAAAAAGTTTGCCAAGTGCTACTGCACTTTTATCAACCTTGTAAAAAAGTTTGCCATTTTTTCAAAGTTTGTTTTCTTCTCATCCGTACTGAGAAAACGTCATCGTATTTAATTTTATGGCATCACTGATATGTTTAGCAATCTGGCATAGTCAGAATAGCGATTTTTAGATTTTGCTCATGACCAGTGTTACATCGCCTAATGCTGCTTTTGCCAAAAGTCAGTTTTATCAACCCAAATTCATAAAATCTACATCAAGTCAAAATCAATTTGAATATAGTCAACGCTCGGTATAACAAATACTCATTATAACGAATGAGTTTTCTCTAACTACTAAGTACCTTATATAACGAATATTTTGAAATTTTTACGCCCAGTATAACGAATGATTGAAAAAATAAACACCGAAAATTTGTTTATGTGTTTTAATAGAAAAGCAAAGACAAAAAAGAAGAATATTCGTGATGAAGCTTGTATGATTACACTTGCTTGGAGAAAGATTGATAAACATTTGTTAGCCAAATGCTGGAGCAAAGTTTTAATTTACAAAGATTCAGAATTTGATGAGGATGATGACATACCTTTGGCAAGAAACAAACAACTTTGAAAAATATTTTTAAATTTGTTCAGTTTTAACATTGCATAAAAGTTATTTTTACGATTGAATTTAAATAAATATATGTATATAAAATAAATAAAATAAAAATCTTTGCTATACAAAAAATTTTTCACTATAACGAATTGGTTTGACATTATATCATTCGCTATACCGGGCTTCGACTGTATTTATATTAGTGTGGACATAAATAAAAGTTACTGAATCCCATCAAAGACATTAGTTATACTATGTTCACACGACAAACTGAAACACTAGGTTCGCTCCGTGAACCTCGATGGCGAACCCATGTGTTCTCACGACATATTCTATGTTGGTTCGTACTTCAACATTCTTTTATTGTTTAAAATATAATTTACTATTTATTGCTTTTTCATTTTATTTAATTATTTACATAAATATAAATATATGCTTTATATTTGTTCAATGTTTTTATTAAATTTCAGCACTTATCAATTGTTTTTCTTTGTTAAAATAATTTTGCACAACTAGTTCAGATAAACTAGCGATAATTTGTTATCAAAATTAGAGATGATAGTAAATTATACGGGTTCGCAACAAGGTTCAAAATGAAACACGTAGGTTCGCTCTCAAAATTTTGTATGGCGAAACATGTAGGTTCGATCAAGGTTGGCCAGCGAACCAAGAATGAGAGCGCGAACCTCTATAATTTCTGTCCGTGTGAACATAGTATTATTGTAATACATTATTTAATCCCAATATATTGCGCTTGATTACTCCAAGTAAAATTTATACAATTTATTTTGTTCAGTGTATCATGAAAACGCTTTATATGGATACATAACAGTTGTCGACACTTTTGTATAAATAATTAATAAGAACTTCTGGTATCACTAAATATTGTCAATTCGCACGTGGTGTTTTGTTATACATACTGATTTTTTACCGCCTCGTGTAATTATTTGTCTGAAGATTTGTATAAAATATAAGCAGTTTTGTAATTTTAACAAAAATGAAACGTAAAGCAGTTAATACACCAACTAAACCTACTAAACCAACAAAGGGTACGAGAAAGACACTGCCTCCAAAAGTAACTGAAGAGGTGGTTAATGAAAGCGAAGAGGAAGTTGAAGTTCCTGTAGAGAAAGTTGCAGTTACTAAAAAAACAAAGAAAGCAGTCACTAAAAAAACAAAGAAAATCCTGGAACCTGAGCCAGAAGATGAGGAGGTTGAAGAAGAAGTAGATGAAGAGCAAGAAGTTGAGGAAAATGAAGGTAATATGTAATTGCAACATATTTGTTCATAACAGGCCGAATAAATATGTGAACATTAAGCAGATAACTTTCTAGCAATTTTTCGAAGATATAAAAATTGGCATACTATGGTCGAATAGACCATTGAAAAGTAAGAACAAATACGTTTTTTTCGTTGGCGTCAAAAAAGTTCACGCACCGTCAACGATGAAGTTTCAAATTAGATCAATTGAACAAAATTCATAGTCAAAAGATAATCAGGCTGAATAATTGGACGATTTAATGCTCTATGAAAGATTTTTATGATAAGGAATAAAATAACTTGCTAAAAAAAAATTTTGTATTGCTTATGGAAATGAATTTGGTGCGTGGTTTTTTTTTTGCAAAATAATCGAAGATAATGCTTTTCATTATTAAAACATCATTGCCAACCACGTGGTAATATGCGCGAAATTTGGTTGTAGGCCTAGTGTACATACATAATTGATCCCTCCAGTTTTAAAAGTAGAAATTGACTCCAAATCGTTAGGTATTTCGCTAACGAAAAATGGACTAACTACTTCACTGGCTACTAATGCAAGAGTTCGCCTTTTGACTCTCTCACTCATGTACATATGTATGTACATGTACACTAGGGTGAGGCGATTTGAACATCTTAATGGGCGCTTCTTGGGATTGTACTGAGCAAAAAAGTCCACTAGACCAGACCATACGTCTACGGTGAAAATCGAGCTTCCATATTTTGACTTGCAGTTTTTCTCAGACTATTTGTTTGGAAAATTATTATAATTTTTTTAAGATATAAAAAATATCGATAATCCAGTGGATTCTGATATTTTATTTTTTGGAAAATAACTTTTTTATTTAAGATATAAAAAATATGGATAATAATAAAAAAAAAATAGAATCATCAGCGTCATCATCAAATCTAGAACATATGCCTTCGCAAAACGTATTGGCATTCGGTTTAGAGGCTGAATTAGACGATATTTCGCTTCCAACTACGAGCGGCATTTTGAAACATTATTTTTTCTTGGTCGCTCGTTGCAAAAACGCAAATAAAATTTTTTCATACAACACATTCACCCCACACGTTTGCGACAAATTGATACAAATTTCGAACAAATTAAATATTGAGGTTATTGAAAAATTACCGTGAAGCTTGTAAGAGACAAACAAAAAGTTATGCTAAATTCAAAGAATTTGTTGACAGCACAACGAAAATATTTTACATCGGTAAATGTAAATGCCAGCTCAAAACAGCTCGATGTAATTGTGGCAAAATTACTGACCGACTCCATGAATTCATGTTGGATCAGCATAACGAACGCAGACTTACAATACCTGAATTTTCATCGTAGACGTATGGTCTAGTGGACTTTTTTGCTCAGCATAATCCTAAGAATCAGAAACGCGAAGCGGCCATTGAGATTTTTTTTCCTTCCATACTTAACGCCCCACCCTAATGTGCATGCACTCAGTACATGCGTAAAAGCCTTCAACATCGAATTTTTTTTTACGAGTTGAAAAAAACTGTGCCCTTATTCCAAAGAAAATCAAAAAATAAAAAAGATTTTATGTAAGTGTTATCGATTTTGTGTTGGCGTACAATTAGAATTTCATGGTCAGTGAATGTTAAATTTTTAGTAAAAAAAAAGTTTTATTTTTAGAAAGGTAAAATGAGCATAAAAAAGAAAAAGAACAATTAATTGAAGATTTTATAAATATTGAAAAAGAAGTTTGTTAAATAAACAAAAATCCAAAAAATTTAAATTTCTGTAGTATTTTCATTAAGGAAATATCATTAGTGATCTTACTGGTACATTATGACTAGCGAAATAGTAGTAATTTCACTGGTCTGAATAGTATCAATTGTCTACCGTCAATGTCATCCCCATGTTAAAATTGTCAGTCGAGTTCATTGCTAGTAGTTAGTCTGGTGGTTAGTGGTAACTACTGGTAGTTAGCGAAGTAGCTAGTCATTCGCTAGCTACACCGACTGCAGGGATATTAAACTTGTGTGTGTGTATGTTTATTTATGTATGTATGTATGAAATTATTTCCCAACTAAAGGCGGTAAGAGTTCCAACAGTTTCCGATTTTCAATTTACTAACTAGATTAGATATATAGGTACTTATGTGTATGCTAGTTTCGGTCAGCAATTTGATGTTTGGTATGTATCCAATAAACCTCCCATCTAGAATAACGTATGTATGTAAGTGCACACATGAAAAAAATCGATAAAGTTTAATGTATGTACATACATTGTAATGGATACAAGTAAATGATAAGAATAACTTATTTTTTCGTTTATACAATTCTTATACGAAAATTATTTCTTATGCCTGTTTACTATAATGAATGTTTTCATATAACATATTGGTATTCATAGAAAAACAGATATACTTTTATGCTTATGAATTATTATCAAATAATGAACGTAATAAAATAGATAATGGAATAGAGGTCCAAGTCAAGAGACTTAGATATTCCTCTGTTTTGAATCTGAGGACGATTTTTGGATCTTTCCGGTTATTGTATACGGACATACATACATACATGTCTTACATGCTGTCATGATAAACTTTTTTGTCCTTACGCTCATATTTGAAAATATCAAACTTTTATTTGTAATTGAAACAGTATAGTACGATAGTAACAATTTGGCAGTAAGCCACCATTTATGTTGCGAAGGCGGCTCTATTAGAGACATCCTAATATAACGTATCAATAAATATTTAATATTCGTTTAAAAAAGACTTTGTTTTTCCAATTAAAATTTTATGAAGATGACGAAGAAAATGAGGAGGAAGCAGTAGAAGATGAAGATGTCGATGAAGAAGATGTCGATGAAGAAGATGTCGATGAAGAAAATGTTGATGAAGATGATGTCGATGAAGAAGATGATGATGGTGATGATGGCCCTTCAGAGGAAGTCATAGGAACAGAAGAGCCAACCATACCGTCTAAAGTAAAAGCTGGTCCAATTCCCGATTCAGTAGAAGTAACTAAAATTATACACGTTAACAACTTGCCAAGACGTAAGTAATAAAATGATAAAAAGGTGCATGTTTTATTTAACTGCTTAATATTAAATTAGATAAATTATATATATATATAAATTAGATATAAATTGTTATAAATTAGATTTAAACTCAATTTCTCCTGAAGAAGCCAACCAACGGTGTGGCGAAATATCGAAAAATTAATATTAAAAACATTTTTTATATAAAAACGACCTAAAGCTTAAAAAATTATTATAAAATTAAAATTAAAAAGGTCAAGAAAATTAGAAAACTATTTTTATGGGTTAGCTAAGCTACCAACGAAATGCATATAGATTAGCTAACCCATCACAAATAATAATTTTTGAAAAAAAATTAATATATTCAACTGCACGAATTAAGCTTCCATTTTGATTTTACGCTCCTAAATCACTATTCGTAAATCTAACTTAATATATGTATATGTAACATTTGCATTTAAAATAATTGTTTTAGATTGTAAACAAATTCACATTGTTGAAGTATTTGCAAAATACGGAGCTATTGACCAAATACACATTCTTACCACACCTACTGATACATCCGCTAGAATTGCGTATAAAACCGAAAAAGCAGCCATTTCAGCGTTAGCTGACGATAATCAAGTAAAAATCCTTGGTAACCCTGTAGTAATAAGCATGAAAAAGGAAAATAAGCATATCAGCGAATCATTTCTTGAACGTAGTGTTTACGTCAAAAATTTAAAACCTTCCACTACTGAGGAACAAATAACGGAACATTTTGAATCATGTGGCACAATTGAGTCTGTCAAGATGATAAGTAGACGTACCTATACATTCGCGTATGTTAACTTTGCCGATAAGTCAGCTGTTCTGAATGCTCTAAAACTGCATAATTCAATTTTAAATGGTGTAAACATTAAAGTAAGTAAAAATACTCGAGTATTTTTGGGGCCATATAAACTGGATACACAGCGTACAGTAGTGCTCAGGAATAAACAAAGCCTTGAGAACATTGAAGTTTCAAAACTTGAAGCCATATTCTCAAAATGCGGTGAAATAGAGTACATTGAAATTCTGTGCCAAAGGTCAGTTATAGCTTTTATAACATTCACGAAGGCAGATGCAGTTGCAAAGGCACTGAAACTCACTGGAAAAACTCAAGAAGGTATTGAGTTAGAAGTTGAGACATATGTTGAGACTAAAAAGTGGACTGCCATTCATGTTAGCAATATACCCTATGGTAGGTGGTTTGTTTCCTAAACATTTTCGATACAACATAAAAAAAAAAATTCATTTGATTCTATTTTTTATAGGTTGCACCGAACAAGAAATACTGCAACATTTTTCAAATGCCGGCGAAGTTAAGAACGTTGTACTCAAAAATGGTTATGCCATTGTTCGCTTTAATGATAGCGACGGTTATTGTAAATCATTTTTGTACAATGAGAGTTACATTCGAAGTCATATGATATTCATTGAACCCCATTCACAGCGGAAACAAGCAGTTTGGAAGAAGGGGAATCCCAAGCATAAAGGCTTCAAGCGTTCAATTGAAAATGGAAGCAACAACAAATTCAAGGCTAAGAAAACCAAACAGGAATAAGTTATTAATAAATTCATATAGTATGTATGTTAAAGGGAAATTGACATCTCTAATGTAACAAAATTATACATAAATAAAATATGATTGCAATTTTAATGCCCTTTTACAATAACGTCTTTGATATACTTATTTAATACGATTTATCACTGCAAAGTGTGTGTGTCTTCGGTATGTACATGTTGTAAATTTATGAAACAAGGACTTGTCTTTGAACCCGCTCTTGTCGAGACTTTCGTATTACATAACAAATTTTATAAGAATTACAGTTTATTTTTGTTTTTAAGCGTAGAAAAAAAAATTACAACTGACAACAACAACGACATGATTGGCGATCACAATTTTAGGGAAAGGAAACACATTTTCCGATAAATTTGAATATACATATCTACATATATCATGCAGCCTTTCTCTGATTTCTGTATTCAATACAATAATAATTGCTGTGCACAGTAGCTGCAACGAAACCAGAGTTCAAAATTATTAAAGAAATTAATACTTATTCCAACATCAGTCAATAAATTTATTGCCTAAACTGTAATTTTAATTGTATCGATGAGAAACTTCTACAGATTGGTCAGAATGAAATCCCAAACAGAATGAGTGAAAAAAAAATTTACAACGAAAAAAATTGTTGGGTCAAATTTTCAACAAAAGTCAAAAATAAAAAAAAAATTGTTCGAAAAATTTAAAAAAAAATTTATTTTAATTCTTCTTTTATTTCTGATAAATACCCTATGATTAGTTTTTAAAATATATTATAGGGTGGTCCGAACAAGAATTATAAACGTCAAATTTTCATGATTTTTCGATATTTGTTGAATAACTCTGAAATTTTATATAAAACCAAAATCTATTTCATTTGAAAGGTGGCAATTTGATACCGGTTTGAAGTCAATAGCTTCAGTTTTAAGAGAGTTATGCTCATTTTTGTCACCCGAAAACCAATATGATTAAATTATTCAATAAGTGATTCCGAGAATTTCCGTTCTATTTCTATGGAATAAATACTGAGAGTGATATACTAAAATCGCTATAACTCCCAGGAGGGCAGGTATGGGCAGCTGATTTTTTCACAGTTCGTTGAAAACAAATTATGTAACATTTCTGTAGTGGTTTGGAACTGGGACTCTCTGGGACTTTTTAGATATTGCTTACCTAACCCAAATTTTAAGGAAAAATGGACCTTTAGTCGGGTTTTCGCTCTAAAAAAGGTGCATATGAAAATGTCTCAAACAACATTCCTTTTTTTACAGAAGATACTTGTCTGAAGGCAGATTTTTTTTCCGAATCAAAATATCTGTCACCAAAATCAAATGAGATCATTTTGAATACAGCCCTGAAATCCCCTCTTTTCGTGAAAATTTTGTATATTTGACTTCTAAAATCAATTAAATATCAACGGGCCAACATAAAAATAAGCTTTATGTGTTTTTTTTTACTTGGAATGTCTGTGACAAAATTGCATCATTAAAAACACTAAAAAAAAACGCGGAGTTTTTGCAATGAAAACGCCAAACACGATAAGGGTGAATACATATTGAATATTAAAAGGACGATCTTGCATTATATCTCCGTTTATTTCCTTGACAAATTGTATACAGCAGTACCTTCTTACTAACTTTTTATTTTTACTAATTTTAAAAAAAAAAAATTTAAAATGCTCCCAACAAATAATTTTTTTTTACGAACAACAAGAGGCACGTAATGAGCATAAGTAACAAAAATGGCATTTTAAATTGAACATGTGTACAGACATACAAACACATTTCTTTAAATAAATGCCGGTTAAAACGGTAAATACCACACCCTCGCCTACAACAACACAAAACTAAACCATCCACTATCCCATCACGAATTTCACAGAAACAAGTTACGACAAGATATCGTCATTACAGTCAATAGATAGAAGTGTGATGGGTGTTTGTAATGAAGACTGCAAACCTGCAAATCAAACGTGATTTACCTCATACAAACTTGACAAAAAATAAAAACAATTTATGATTCATAAGTACATATGTATGTACATACATACATACATACATACGTGTACTTTTTGCTTGCACTTGTATTTTAGAAATATACATACATACATATGTATTTTTTTAAATCAGGTTAAAATGGTCGAAAGTCAGTGTTTATTAAGGTTTGCATGGAAAAAAAAGAATGTATTCCAATTGATTATACAAGATATTTTCATTGCTAGACTTCAACCAAATTTTGAAAGTTTGTGCATATGCGCACATACATACACTTCTAATAGGAAAAAAAAAACTGAGAATTCCATAATAAAATTACACTTAGAAAAAGTTTATGTAATAATAATATTTTAGAACTTCGAAAATGGTAATAACCCCAAAAAATAAAGTAATGCATCGACTGGTTATTTCATATTGTGGTTTCATTTCATACGAAGACTTTAAAAAATTGGGGATTTTTCATATACATACATACATATTAAACAAATTCCTAATTTTTGGGCTATTCCGTCAAATCACACAAACCGATCGGAATGGTCTTTCGATTCCGTTAGTATTGTATTTCGATTTTAAAGCACAGTGCACTCGCGAAAATATGAACACTTTTTTCTTCCATTGGTTACACTAAAATATGAACTCGGTGCGAAATCTTTAAAATGTGAACCACTTATTTATGTAATTTTTAACTGATTTTTATCGAAACAGTGATGAAATCCTTGTAAACAGGGTTGCAGTTAAATTCTGCTTCAACTGCGTAATAATTTTGTTTTTATGGGAAAAATGTTTCTAAGGGGAAATTAGATGACATTCGCAAATATGAACAATCTTGCAAAAGTGAACTGGCTTGGTTTTAAGCGCCATGGCCACGTATCAAATTGGCTTGACAAATAACATGTACATATGTGTTGGTAAATATTATTTTGCTTAACACAGCAACGTGTCAAATTCATGCCGTCAAATTTCATTTGAAAGTTATTTTTGAATGATAAGAACGTGTGATGTTTTTGGTCGCAAAATATTTTTTGCTAACAAAATTTTCTTAATTTTATTTATTAATATTTATAATATCAATTACCTTATATTTTTATATGCGATTGACTTACAGAGCCTTTATATTAAATTATTATGAAAATAATTAAATATATTTTTTTAATTTTAATTCAATAAATATAAAAATTTTCATAACATTTACATATTTTTCAACATTTGGTTTATTTTTAATTGCTCTCCATAAAGCAGGCAAACAGCGATAAAATTTAATTAATTCCAGTATGAAATTTTTTTCATCCATTTTTTATTTATTGCGCTATCAAATTTTCCGCGTACGATATTGTCGCTGCGCAAACTAAACAAAAATGAGATTTGATGTAATTACGCAGCAACACATCAAATTTGCTTCAAATTACAGTATCGACGGCAGTGAATATCTAAATTGTTTTGATTTTCGTCAAACTCACATGGACATATACGTGAGAGTTTTTTTTCACTAACACAATCAAAAAACCCTTGGTTTGTCAAGCCAATTTGATACGTGGCCATGGCACTTTAATTAGTTAATATTATCGCGAGCGCACTGTAATATGTAAAGTTGTTTTTTATACCCAAAGACATTTGTTTAAATTGTTTTTATTCGCAAAGCTCACACCAAAGCTTTTTTAATAACACAAAACCCTTGTTTTACTCACACTCCTAGAAGTATGCAGGCTTTTTATTGTTTACTACAAACGAATTAAGTGGAATAATTCATTATCAATTCCGTTTTGAATTGAAAACGCTGTTTATGGGGTTTTTTGTTTATTTTTATGTTGCTTTTATAACTGTTAATTTTTTTAATGTGCAAAATTAGTTAATTGAATATTAGCGCTTGATTTTTAAGCGTTTAAATTACATGTTTTCTTCAAAGTAAAACTCCGAGTTTATTTTTCTTGTTTAACATTTATTATATTTTAATATGTTAATTTTTTTTGTTTGTTGAATATTTTCATAAATATGTGTTGTTTTTTTTTTCTGTTGATTTATTGCAGTTGTTGGCCTACAATGCAATTTTATAAATTATTTTTCGTTTTAATTGAAAGTACCTATTACAGTTTTGGTTTTTTCTTTTTTTCAATAACATTTCTTTGGATTCAATAATGTTTTATTTGTAATTTTTCAATTTAATATGTTTGATTTTTATCAATAAGAATATTTTTTGTTTGTTTGGGTTTTTATTTTATTAATTTCAATTGTTTTGATATCTACGCAGTATTTCATTTGATTTTGGTTTGTTAATTTAGATAAAAATATCTAAGTAGGTATATAATATAGTTTTAATATTGGTATTTATAAATAAGTATAAGTATTTTTAATTATACAATACTTTCAAAAGATTTTGCCAATTTTCATGTATACATTTCGGTTTCAGGAATTGAAAAAAGGAAAATTTTAAAATACATACATATGTATGTACATATGTATTATTATTTCTGGCAGCATGCATTTGACATAAACATTTTAAAGCTTAAAATATATGTATGTAGATTTTTGTTCAAAAACATTTTCCTGGAGCGACAGGCAATTTTGTATGTAAATGTCGTGCCGTCGCTTGTTGTGTTCTCTGGCTCAAACAATTACAATCGCAATTTGAAAGTATAATTGAAAATTTAATAACCGTATCTAGTTTTTACTTTTAAAAAAAATAATTTTTTATTCCAATAAACATCTGTTGTGAGCTTCTACCCTACAATTCGCATCGTAGGAAAATGCTTTCGAATTGCCATGTAAATATGTATGTATAACCTGTGTAAAAAAATCGAAATAATTTTCTTTTCAAAACGATTTAAGAGATTAACTCATGCTCTTGATAACTTCTAGGTAGAAAAAAAGAACTATAAATATATCTAATTAAGTATGTATATGTATGTAAAGTCTTTTTTAAAGATAAAAATTATTTTGGTTTTTTGGGGGGTTTTCATATAAAACCAATAAATAAATGTCTTCATTTCGGAAGTATGTATTCAATTAATTATTAAAAGTTTTTAGATAAATTTTATTTTTTTTCGATAAAAGGTTTTAAGTTGATTTCTTTTTTTAATGTCAAGTTTCTAATTATTTACTATACTCGTATAATGGATTGTGTTTTTATCCAAAATTTCAGTCTCCTTTTTGTGACAAATTTTGCAAAATGTGCTGAAAATGGTTGGTTTTTCTAGATGTGGTCTTTTTATATCTAAACTGACATTAATAATTTTAAAGACTAACGCTTAGATCCCACTATCGGCACAATGTGCCGATTTTCGTCGGCGATAGTAGTGCGATCTAAGCTTAACACTAGACTTTTTAAGAGATCTACTACAGGGTATTGAATTTAGAATGAGCTACATACATACATACATATGTATGTGAATTGTAATTTTGTTGGTTGGTATGTACAATTTGCTACAAAAGTCTGTATACGCTGAACAGCTGATGCTTCTTAACAAATTATGCCTTGATAAAATGTCATCTTTCTGTGTGCGACTAATCATTAGATGTCGTTGGCAGTTCATGGCTAGCAATCCTACACGATCGTATGAAAGATTCTTACTCGCAGTCTACATTAGCTTATTATTTGTTATAACATTTATCAGGAGAAAAATTTTGCTAGTATAGACCGCAGATATTACTGTTTTGTTACTTCTATAACATCTTTATCAGAACAACGATGACAGACATCAAATATCATTTTCCAATATGAAAAAACGAGACAACTGCCACTCCACCTTAAAATTGTGGTAAAACAGCACATGAACATTTTCTTACATATATACCCCACATAAAAAAAAAATGAGCAAATTTAGTACTGTTATTCTGCTGGCGCTATGTTAATGTTATATCAAATAATAAGCTAATGTAGACTGCGAGTTAAGAAAATGTTAACAAAATTTTAGCACATTTTCTTTCATGTGAACTAACAGACCAACCTAAATTACGGCGCAAAGCGTTGTCTGGCTGTCAAAATTTCTCATGCCCATACAAAATGTATGAAACCAAACGAAATAACGCGGCGTCAACGCTTTGCAATTGGAAAATCCAATTTTGACAGCGCGTCAAGAAGTGAAGTTGTCTGCAAAAGTACTGTTGGGCTGACTTCCAAAACGTTCGTATACAATGTTTGTATACAGTATTGCTACTGTATTTAAATCACATCCATATGCAAAGTTCGGAAACAATGCAACAACTATAAAACCGATGCCTTGTTTGCTCTCTTACTGCGTTAAAAATACTATGCGGCTTCGTTTTGAAATGGTATACATTGTATAACTATTGTACTGCGGCGTTATGAAATGTGATGCTTTGTTCAAACACAAAGCAATTGACGTTTTGGAAGTCAGCCTTGTTGTTTGTTAAGTAATGTAACTTGAGCTACTTTCAGCTCAATTTAGCGTCTTCATCTCTATTTCTTATTTTTATTTAGAGTTTTTCATTAATTAACTGTTTCTGGCGCAACGTTAACGCTATAATTTAGGTTACTCATTTCAGCGTAAAAGCTAAGCGCTAAATTACGTTGCGCTTTGCGTTGTAATTTAGGTTGGTCTGTAAAATAAACGAACAAATGTCAACGCTATTAACTACATATGTACATACATATTTGTTTTACTTTATCGCCCACGTTCAGAAAAACGCATATCGTTTAAATTTAGCGTTTAAAAACGCCAAACAGGTGTTCTGACAAACGAAAACGCTAGAAATTTGACGTTTAAAAATCGCTAGTGTATACTAACCCGATCTGGTGTATTTTTATCATGCTGTTCTTTAAAAATAAAATTATATTATGCACAATTTAAATTTAATATGTTTTCTATTAATAAGGAAAAACTTGGAAGCATTTTCAAGATTTCCCTTTGGTGTTTGTCAATTGAAAGAATCCCTTCTTAAATCCCCTAAAACACATTTTTGTAATTTGTTTTTCTTTTAAACATAAATAAAGACGAATGAAAATTTTTAATTGTCGTCTGCAAATACACATTAAAACTTAATTTGATTGTGGCCTTTTTTTAAAGCGAAAATAGCAAGCAAAAAAGCTGTAGGCATTTTAAATTAAAATTAATTGTTTAGTTTATGTTTTTTTATGATAAAACAGCTGTTTTCATTGTTCGAACACAAATTGGAAAAATAGCAAAAATTTCAGAATATGTTGAAATGAGTTTTACAAACCGTAAGAGATTTGAAAACTCTGCGTTTTCACAAAACAAAACGTATTCAGAATTTTGTAACTCAGAGTGGTCATTTGTTAGCATCTCTATTAAATTTATTTAAATTTAATAATTTATGAATTATATTTATGTATTTATTTGTGTTTTTTTTTTTCAATTTCTTTTATATTTTCATTAAATTTATTTTATAAAATTTTTTAAGTGCTACATTTTAATTAATATATGTATGTAATAGCTATTGTTTTCCATTTATTTGTATGGCTAAAGTTATACATAAATTTTATATTTTTAATATATGTATGTAAGTATATTTTGTTTATTAATTAAATCGAATAAATTTAAGGCAAATCAAAGCAAAGGGCACTAAGTAAATTTTTGGGTGCTGGGGAGAGATAATACATAATTTTTTTTTTTTCAAGCAAACTCATAAAATGGAATTAAAAGGCAAATGGTTTAATAAATTCGTTAATGTTTCATTGTTTATAATAACGGCATTAGTTAAATGCTTAATTAAAAAAGAAAAAAAATGATTCTTACAAACTAGCAAAAAAAAAATCACAAATTTAAAAACTATAGAAAGTGAATATGTAGTACGGAAGCTTAACTAAAAAAGCATAGAACAATTTTACTGCTCAATAAGGTCTATTTTTTTTTTTTGCTAAATTTCTTAAAATTTTTCTTATAATTAAAAAAGTATGTACTCGTGTATTCAATAAAAAAGAAAAAAAAAATCAACCACTTTTAATCAAATTGCATAGAATTAATTTCGAATGCAAGCACATTTTTTAACAATGGAATATTTGTTTTAATATTTCTTCAATTCACCACCTATTGCAGTAGTTCCATATTATACGATGGAACACCGCACAAACACACTTAAGTGCATGCTTAGTTCATTACAGATAATTTTTATAAACATATGGCGGTAGTTCTGTACCAATTAAATTACAATATGTAACATAAAATTGGTCATGTATAATTAGCCGAGAAAAATGTAGCTCAATGGCACTTTTATAAATACGCCTTGGGCCACATTAATTTCTGTGTTCAAATACTGAAAGAAAAATCAGCTATTTTTTTGTTTAATGCATAGAACATTTCTACGATATACAAAAGGTGCTTAAAAACAAAGCCAAGATTTTAAAAGAGTACAATCTAACAGCTGAGAATTTAGGGTTAGAAAAAATGTAGAGTGCTTTATGAAATTTACAGTTCGATTTTGGTATTAAAACACGGCGTATCAAACTGATCAAGCCTACCTAAAATTTCCATTAATCTTTTGTATAAAACTTTCATTATTTTGGAAATATTTTGTTCAGTCATAAAAACACGTTTCGTATAACGCCCCATTTTTACTAATCCTAAAATTTGAGCTGTCAAATCGTTTATTTTTTTAGGGCTGGCAGCAATTTATTAAACAAATGGGGTGGAAAATCCAAAAGTTTGCGACATCATCTACAAATTTTTGCATTCGCAACTTTTTAAGCATGTTTATGCAGGGCTCTACTGTCTAAATATTGTTGTCAACTTCAATATAAACATGTTTCTAAGCAAATGTTTATAGAAAATAACAATAGATTGTGATTTGTGAATATTTATTAAATAACCGTTCTCTAAATTAAAAGCAAAGAATTAGTCGGATCAAAATATATGTAAATTGGCGGTATTCAGTTTGTGATGCAAATGATTTTGCGAAACAGCAAGTACAAATAATAGTATATCTTTTTTGTAAAAAATACAGCAACAAAATAACTACACAGATTTTTCGTTCGATTTTAACCCTAGAGATGCTAACGATGTTGCGATTCGATTAACAACAATTTTAGTTTTCTTGATTTTTCATTAGGGGCTGTGCACATATTACGAAACGCTGTTTTCAGAGATTTTATACTTCGCTTTTTACTAATTTTTCAGTACAAAATTTTCAATCCGTAACAAATCTTTAACCCCCCTGGAGCGTTACATAATATGTGAACAGCCCCTTACCCTCTTCTCGCATTTCTGTGTAATTTCGTACAACGCCAGTCGTACGTCGTATCTCACTGTGCGCAGGCGTTCGTTGCTTTGCAATTGCTAGAAAGTAAAGTGACTAACAAATATGTATGTACAGAGTGCTCAAAAAAAAAAATAATTTTCAACTTTTTTCTTGTGATAGTAACATCTAATTATATTAATTTACCAATTTAAGTTGCTCAAGCGGTTTGTTTTTTATTATTTAGTATATAAGATTCTTTTGTTACATGATCTCTAACGAAGTACAAATATTGAAGTCCTTTAAGTTTTTTGTTTATTACTTCCAAACTTAGAAGATAAATAATAATTTTTTTGTTTTATTTTGTTTAAATAAATATTAAAAATCCAAGCAAACTCACTTGTTTTAGTTTTTTAAAATATAACTAGATTTATGTCACATTAAAACTATTCAGTTAGTCGTTTCGACTAACAAAGCACTCTAAAGTAGTAAAAATAGCGAAGCATCTCTAGGCTTAAGAAAAAAAAAAGCTACAATATATTGAATTTACACTTTTGCAAGACCATTTGCACCTAACACTGAATACCGCTAATACATATATGTTGCATTAATAAAGAGAAAAATTATAAATAGTAAACTCTATTGTTGGATAATTTGAAAACTTTATATTCTCAATATTGAGTTCCGACAGATAAAGTAGTAGTCATCTGCCAATCAGCTGTTCGCACCAGCAGTTGCTTCTGAAACACTCCAAACCTTACAAAATTGCTTCCCGGATTTTTGTTTTATACTCTGATTAGAATATGGCCTCTAGCCTACAGCTTAATACATGAATTAACAAATGAATAATAAAATTTTAATTCTTTTTGTTGCATTTCCAAAAGCAAATTTTAAAGTTTTCAGAGTAAGGCCTAGGCCTAGTACTCTGTTCGAATTTGTGGAAAATGTTGATCAACATTGATTATTTCACTTGGAAAATATTACATCTAAAATGTGAATAAATTTGCATTGTATGTTCAGCTGTCAAAATTCCGTATGAAATAAAGCCATCGTGCTTTTGCCAGGAACATTTCATATGTTTATCTAAGAAAAAACAAAGTACTATACTAGTCTTGCAACATTTTTTCACAAATTTTCCACGCAAATTTTTTATACATGCATTTCCACAGCATTCCGCGTAGAATACTGAACAGAATACTGGGCTGAATGGTGGAATTCGATTGCTGTCAGAATTGAAATTGCTAAACAATCAATAGCATCGGTTTCGTATTCGGATTATAATTTGCTGTCATGGAGTTCAATATTATATGTTTTTGTTAGAAATATTTCAATCAGCTGGTAGTGGTGAACCTGACAAGATTTGAAAAAGGACGAATGTAAGAGAACTGGGTTTAAAAAATATCAAAACACTCTAAACAACTTCCAAGCTATTCGAAAAACAAAAAAAAAAAAAAAAAAAATCATTGAACTAAATATTTCTCAAAAAAATACGAAAATTAAAATGTTTGACGAAAACTTAAATAAAAATGAAACAAAAAATCTTTTACATTTTTTTTATTTAGTGTTTTTATATTTTATAAATACTTGCAAATACATTAATAATAATAAAAATGTTTTCAATTTTAATAAGAAATTAAGTTGAGCAATTTAAAAACATGTAAAAAAATAATAATAAAAAAATAATACACTGGGGGGAAGAGATGTTGATTTCTTTTGTGTTTTGTGAATTTTTTTTTTATTAACTTAACAGGAACAAACAATATTTCTTTTTTTAAATACACAATGAATTTAACATAAATTAAAAAAAAAATTAAATACATAAACGAGTTACATCAGTTCAAACAAATGAAAGAGAAAATTAAGAATTATCCATTGAAAATGAAATACAGAAATGAAATGGTTAAAAACAGAAACAAAAGTTTGAAAAAAAGATGAACTATATTTGAATGCGATCTGTAATAAATGTAAGAATTTTTCTTCTTTCAATATTTGGAATATGTTATAAATATTTTGTTTGTTTTTGTTTTAGAGAGTTTGATATTTTTTTTGTGGTTGATATTTTGTTTTTGCATAATATATTCTGTTAAAAATATTTCTACATATAATTTTTTTTTTTTTTTTTGCTTTCAAGATGTAAATTATATTTCTTTTTTTGAAAAATTTTTCTTTCGTTATAAAAGTATATGTATGTTTGTGGTATTGTATGTATGTATGTAAGTATTAGTAGCAATATAAAATATATGCTTATATGACATTAAGTATATAGAGCATGCATATAAAAAATATAAACTGGATTTTTTTTTTTTTTTTAATTTCGAATTATTTATATATTTTTATTCTCGTTTAAAAAAGCCACACAAACATAAAAATTAAATAAAACATAATTTTTTCGGAAGTACTACAACTAAACCAACTTTTAACAAGTACAAAAATTAAAAACTTTCAAACAAAAATGTCAATATTTTCGAACAAATATAGTTGTTTGTTGTTGCCGTTTATTTTTTTTTAAAGATTAATGTATTTTCTTTGAGAGAAACAAAGAAAGGTAGAGTGATACTTTTATAATTGTTTTCTGTTTTTGTTTTATTTGAGTTTGATTTAAGAACTACTTTGAAGTAAAAAAAAAAAAATTCGTCTACCCCATTTGCTTACAATTAGTAAAATTGATAAAAAGGATATTATGAATAAGCCATTAAATTTTATCTTGATAATTCATAAAATTTTCAAAAAACAAAAATATCTTATTATTTGATAGCAAATGGTGTAGTCTTTCTTCACATTTCTTCACATACACTTGGGCTTTTTTTTTTTTTGTATATTAAAAAGCTTTTGATGATTTTTTTTTTTTTTTTTAATTTTCAATTTTATTTCCTAATAAGGATTAGAAAGAATTTTGTTCAATATTTTTTTCTTTATTAAAAATTGATATGGAGGGTCTGCCCTCTTTTCGAAAGAACAACGTTTTATGTCGAAAGTTCGTAAGTCTTTCACGCTTTTTTTTTTTTGTTGTTGTTGTTGCTGTAATTTGTTCGTTTAAGCATTTATTAAATCCATAGGAATTTGTTCATCTCTGGATTTTAGGAAGGACTGCTCTTGCTTTTCAGTCTGCATAGGAATACTGGTATCACCATTTTGTGGTTGTTCCAGTTTAACAGCCAATATATCACCATTTTGAGTAGAAGTTTCCTGTTGACATTGTTCTTCAGCAATACCATTTAATACCTTGTTGGCATCGACTTGTCCATTAGTCACAGCAGCAGCAGCAACAGCACTTTTATCTACAGGCTTCCTAATCGGAGCTGGCTTAGGCGCTGGAGAGTCTGCTTTAGCAATAGGAGTTTTTGATTTTAATCCTCCTGGTGTGGTTGACGCCTTTGTGGGTGTCCTACTGGTAGCCGGTTTAGTTGGCGTAGACTTGCGCAACAGAGTACTGCTAGCTTTTGTTGTAGTTGTAGCGGTCAATGATGCGTTAGCAACACCAGCTGTTGAACGTCGTGTAGTTGTGTTAGTATTAGTTGTTGATGTGCTTGAGCTACTGGTAAATTTGGGAGCCGGACGTGCTGTAAATATTTTATTAGCTGTTCCGGATGTGCTGGATACTGTCGTTGTGGTAGTTTTAGTTCGCGAGGCCAATGTTGAGGCTGCCGTTTTAGTTACACCATTTGTAGCAGCCGGTTTAGCGGGGCACTTGGTTCCAGTTGTTGCTAGAGTAGTTTTACGAACTTGTGTGGTTAAAGTAGACCGGGGTGAAAGGGGCTTTGTTTTAGGAGCACCATTTGTTGCTGGTAAGCCGAGAGTAGTTGGTTTAGTTGGAGCTATAGTTGATTTAGCTGGGGCTGTAGTTGGTCGTGGTTTTTCCAACTGTCCATTTGTAGTAGTTGGTTTGCGAGCTGCAGTAGTACATGAAGGCACCGTACGTGGTGCTGTTGCAGGTCTAGAAGTGGTTCTAGGTTTAGATGCAGCTGTTTCTGTACGTGTTGTTGAAGTTGCAGTAGAAGTTTTAGCCACTAGTTTCGAAGCTGTAGCAGTTGTAGTACTTAGAGGTTTACGAGCCGCTGCAGTTGTGGTTGTCTTATCAATTGGCTTTTTATCAGTTGCGCTTCCTGCTGGTCTAGCTGGAGCTGGACGTGGCTTGGCAGCTAAGCTAATTGGTTTTTTAGCTACTTCAGCAGTTTTCTTAGCAGCTGTTGTGGAAGCAACTTTAGGTTTAAGCGCAGTAGTTGCAGTCTTTGGCAATGGTTTCTTTGCCATATCACTCTTGCTTTTAGGCTCAGAGGAAGCTATCTTTGTGGCTACCGCAGCAGTTGCAGCAACAGCAGCAGCAGTAGCAGCCACTTTAAAATCATCTATTTTAACTTCTTCAGTTGTTGGCTGGGCTGGCTCTTTTTGGATCTTATTATTTGCAGTCTCATTTCCTGCAATCATGGGTGGTTCCAAAATTTCAGCTGGAGCTGTTTCTGGTACCATACATGATGGTAATTCTTGTCTTTCTTTTTCGATTTTTAATTCATTTCCATATTCAGTCTTTTCGTTAGTGAAAAGCGGTGCAGCTTTTCTGGCCTCGATTACTGGCTCTTCAACAGCGGCCATTTCACTTTGTAGTTGTTCTTGATGGTGCTGTCCTATGGGAGATTCAATTGATTCATTAACAAAATCGGATTTATTTTCGATTTCAATATCCATATCCGGTTGGTATTGTTGTTTGGTTTGATGTTCCTGTTGGTACAGACGAAGACATTCCTCTTCATGTCGATTGAATGAGTCGTCGACCAACATTTGCGTTAGCATTTCTTTTTTGGATTCTTTTTCTGGGACAATAGATGAAGTGAAATTTGCCGATATTTCGGTAGCTGTGGCTATTATAGGGGCAACTTCATTTTTCTAATTGAAAGAAGAGAGAAATGTTACGAATTTAATCATTTTTGACAACAATTTGTTGAAATAATAATTACGTGCATTTGTAATAGTAACAAGAAATAATATTTAATAAATTTTATTAATAACCACTGGTAATACTGGTATTAGATTAACCTAAAACAGCTGTTTTCTTGAAGCTAAAATGAGCCATCTTTTTATATTTCTGGGCCCATTTTTTTATTAAATTTTTTTATTTTGAGTTTGATAATTTAGAAAAAATGGTCGCCAAAAATAGGAAAAACGGCTTCAGAGTTCGTGTTTTTTTTTTTTGTTTTATACAAAATTTTTGGTCCGGATGTGTATATCAGTTTACTGAGTTAAGACTTGCGAAAGGTTTAATACTAATTGTTTTTGCATTCACTGTTATTGAATTTCTTTTATTTGGACATTTTTATTCTGGCAATTCCGGTGAGATTAAAGTTAGATCTCGTTGTAAATTTTATTTAAATTAAAGTAATTAATAGTTATCTTATAAGTATGTACACATTTCATTGCCAAAAAAAATCTCATTAAAAATCATGTTTTTTATTTTCTTTTAACAACATGAACACATCATGCATCTAAAACGATTTTTTATATTGACTGCATGAAAAAAATTCAAATTTATTTTATAACTTCAGCTAACAACAATCATTCTCTTTTGTTTCGTCTAATTATTAAAAAAGTATTTATGCATAAAACGTCTAATTACTGCTAAGAAATAGTAAAATCAGAAATAAAGAAAGGCGTAGTCTCAACTGAGTCATTTTCTTCTTCATACAGAAGAAATACATACATACAAGAAAATAAATAAAAATAAAGCCGAAACATTTATTTTATCGACTGCTATTGCGCGGCTACTCTAGACGACGAACAAACAAACAAACAAATCCCATATATTTAAAATGCTTTAAAATTAAATACAAAAGCGTCTTAATGAAATTGCAAACATTGAAAATCTGAAAATATTTGTATGTGATTTTTGTTTATTTGTCTAAAAAAATATTAAAAATGATTTAATCATATTGAAACTTTATTATTTGAAAAAAGCATTTATTTACACACAAAATATAGGTACCTACCATTATTTGAAGAAGAGATAAAAATGAGATAATTCTGTTGAATTTACAGTGTTAGTAGCTTTGTCCTTATAGTAACAAAGAATCCACACACCTATATGTGTAAACGGGGACTTATCAGAATAGCTTTCTTATTGTGGCAACGTAAAATATATTCCCACCAGTAAATTGAACGAAGTACCTAGATCATAACACAGGGGAACAATTTCGAAAAAATCTTAAATGCTTTAATAACCACTATATAGATTTCATGCATCACGGATACCTAAGTACAAAAATGGTAAAATTTTTCAATTCTATGGATAAGTTTTTTTTTCCTAAAATTTGGGATTTTCAAATGGGCTGATTTACCAATTTTATCATAACCATGGAACGACTTGTTCAATTTTCTCACAAAACATACTAAAAAACTTGAATACAGTGAAATTAACCGATTTTAGGATTTGAGTACGTTGCAATAAATGTACTATATGTACTCCACCACGTATTAGTTATATTATATTATTATATGTACATAAATTATCCGTGGTGGAGTACATATAGTACATTTATTGCAACGTACTCAAATCCTAAAATCGGTTAATTTCACTGTATTCTGAATAAAATCAACATTTATGCATCGATTTTCATGAAGTAAAGCTTATTTTATTTGGAATATACATACCTTTCTAATCATGTAATAAAAATATGAAGTTTTTCCATTTTCGATTTTTTATATATTTTTTAAGAATAAAAATTTACAATTTTGCAAAAAAAAAAAAAATTATTTTTAATCATTGCAGTCTAAATAATTCCGAAACCGTTGAGTTTATAAAAATAATATTAGCATAGCTTAAAGGTAATTTCATTTCAAGTATGAAAGTAGTATGTTTTGTGTCAAAATTGAACAAGTCGTTCCATAGTTATGATAAAATTGGTAAATCAGCCCATTTGAAAATCCCAAATTTTAGAAAAAAATTAAAAAAAAAAAAACTTATCCATAGAATTGAAAAATTTTACCATTTTTGTACTTAGGTATCCATGATGCATCAAATCTATATAGTTATTCAAGCACATTTTCACTGTTGACCTGTGTAATCAATGACATGAGGATGACATTTTAAGCGAACGATATATGTAAGTACTTAAAATGTTATCTATGTGTAATCTAATTAATTTTATCCACTCATTATAACTTCGATTACAATATAATCGAAGAGTTAGTTGAGTATATTAGCATATAAGTATAAGATTTATTGATTTATCATTAACGTTGCTTAAGACTTCGATTATGAAGTAAACACAATTGAAATGCGACTCATTGACATCGCTGCTTACTCTTTAAGCGAAAGCGCACCGATTAAACGACCTATGACACTCCTATGGCAAATTTAAGTACTAATATAAGCGACAGAATCATCACTGATAGCTACTAAATATTGCTTACACCAGCGATTAAATAAATAATGACAATTTTTACCGGTGGGTTACTTTTCCTCAGCTAAATATAAAATGAGAACAGGACCGTCAGCAAAGTTTCTCCGAAAAAAAATCGTCTTTGTTGTGGTTGCATGCAGCCTTGTCGTTTTCATTATTTTTATTCTTTCAAAGTACGTGCATACATTCGCAAAATAAAAAACAAACAAAAAATAAATTATAAAAAAATAAAGTTAATGTTATTTTGCACTCATGCTTTATTAGTGTTTTTCGCAAAAATAAATACACATGAGTATTAAATTATGTATGAGAGTGTTTCTGTGTGCGAAATGGAGTAGGGTTAATGACATTCCAGTTTTTCTTATGATATTTTTTCCATATATAAAATTTTTTTATTTTTGCTTTTTTTTTTGTAGTTAGTTGTAGTACAAGTTGGCATATCTATAGTCGTACATATCTACGTTTTTGTAATTTAATTTTTTTGAGGAAAAAGAACTTTCCCAATACATTTTTGAGATTTTGAATTTGCGTGATAAAACAAAAGCTGACCTTTTTTCTTGGTTAGTACAAGACACATTAGTAAAAGTAGTGAGTGTGAGAGTTAGTACATTTGTTTAGTATATTTGTTTACACCAGTGGCCGGCAGGGATGGAAAGCTCAATAACCAAAAACTATTGTAAAATTCATGAATGAAAAAAGTTTTATAACAAAAAATTTGGTTAATTTTTTTATTTTTTTTTGTAGAAAATAAAACACAATAAGTGTAACACTGTGAAATATGTATGTATGTATATGAAAATTCAAAGTTTAGTTCGCCCCATACATTCTAATGTCACCCCAATGAACATTCATGCATACATATATTTATGTATTTATAGTATATGAGTGCCTATCTATGAATGTGTGATGGATAAGAATTTAAAATTGGAATACTCCTCCGCGCGTGGTGTGTATAAATGCATGTGTGTACATAAGTATGTACATATATATGTACCTCAACATATGTAATTTTGTAAAATTTTACAGTTGGCCAAGTCTTGTCATTAACCACACTTTGTACAACCAGCTATTACAACTACAACAACTGTGAATTAATTTTACAACGAAACAAAATGAATTTTTTTTTTAATGTTACAAATGGAAGTCGGTCAGAATACTTTCACAAAAAAAATGTACCTACATATGTATGTGTATACAGCTATGTTTAATATAATAGAAGAGGTGCTACCTTCAAATTTGGCATGATAATTATGTGACTTTAGTAAACAAATGTTAATGATATCGGCGATAATTATTACGACTTGTAAAAAGGTAACCATAAACAAGAAATAAACACGTGAATCATTGCATACGTGTGGTTATCGTATGCTTGCCGTTTAAAGAAAGGAAGTCGTACGTGAGACTGGCGTGGGATGAAGTAGTTAGCGCTATATCCCTATCTTACTTTGATCTGGACATGTCATCAACATCATAAATTTAGATAATCTACATTAGTTTGGCATTATATAATTTGTTGTTGGACTGCTTAAGTGATGAAAGCATATCACCGGTTACTAAAAACTATTCCGACAGCGATTGCTAATGTTGTAAATAATTTTTTTTTTTTTTTTTTAAAAAAAACACAACCCGCAAAGCGATTAGCTTGTTTGCAGAAAACACCCAGGATCTCTGGCCGGAATCGAACCGACAACCTCCAGACTACTAGGCTAGCATTGCTACCTCTCAGCCACGGCGGCACCATTAACACTTCTACATTTTCATCATCTATCTTCTCTACCCTATCTCTTTCCGTAAGCTCTGGCAACATACGAGTGATCGTCCTACAAAAAAAAAAAAAAAAAAAATCCCGTCGATCATCATTTGATGGAATTTTAATCTGCCTTACTCCGTAACGCTTTGTCCAGACCAGGTCCATCTGTACTGCACTCGTGCGGCCTTTCGGTTTTCACGACGAAAATTAATACGCATATTGTATAATTTTGTCACTTAGCGGAAAATAAATTAATACTTTGCTGATGCTTTTATAAAAAAAGGCAAGCAACGTGAAATTAAATTAAAAATCTTGGAAATAAATGAATATATCGATACTCGAGGCGGAAGCGAAAAATAAGATGTCGTTTCTTATTTTTTTAATTGTCAAGTTTCATCCCTATTTTTATGAAAACAACTGTTAGTATGTATGTATGTATTTAAACAAAAATTTTAATTGAAAAACTTCAATTTGTTTTAACATTTACATATTTTAGACGATGTTTCCGTTTTAAATTTTGCAATTTTATTTTTTTTTTTTTTTGTTTTTCTACAAATTTCTTTTGAGGTTTTGTTCGAAAGTGAAACGAATACATTTATTTACGTATTGTGAATCTGGCGAAAAACTCATTTTTGCTAGTTAGACTTGTACATAGTTTACAAAAAAGTGTGTAGAAGGTTATTCAACAAAAGTGGTTGTTCAAAATATTACATAACGCAGTTATGGAGTTCATAATTTATTTATTTTGAAAAAAAAAAATTAAGAAGTGGGGTATGGGTAAATCTTTTTCTTTTAATACTTTAACCGTGACTTGTGTAAATTTTTCACGTTATTTTAACAGAGAAACACACACTTATAATAAGTGAAAGTATGGTGTTGGCGAAAATTAAAAATAACCTGTTCGGTCCTCTACTAGATATGTTCGGACACACTTCTTGCCTTCTAGGAATTTTTAATTTCTTACCGCTTAATTCATAAACGATTATTAAAGTTATTGTGGCGTTAATGTACGAATTTTTTATGGGAAGGCTGGTTTTAATGTGCTCCTTAACTTTATGAATCGTTTATGAATTACAGAGTAGTTGAAGTTGTTTTTTTTTATACATATGTATGCACATCTCAGCAAAAAATAATCAAGTTTTTTGAAGCAGTACATACTTTTTCTGCCTTAAGAACGTGCTTCGTATTAAGCACATGTGTATTATCTTAACAAATACAGAAATGTATGGCAGAAAATGTAAAATAAAAATGTAAAAACTAAATTTTTTGATAAATTTATTTAATAAATGTAGAAAATGGTGTTGGCTGAAGTGGTTAGCGCGTTGACTACTAAGCAAACAATGACGTGGGGCCTGGGTTCAAACCCTGGCCAGAGCAAGTCAATCAACATCATTAATTTCTCTAATGTACATTAGTGAGACATTGTATTAATTGTTGTCGGACTATTTAAGTGATGAAGGCATAGCCCTGGTCACTAAAAAACTGTTCCGACAGCGATTGATGATGTTCCAAGCTAATGTACACAACATCGCCCTCCTTCGTCGGTTAGCAGAAACATCGGCGAAGTAAAACAATTAATAAAATGCCTGCTAATATAGCTTAACAAAGTTAATGCGGCTACCTAACACCGGAGGCGCCTCAACCCTGCTATAAAAATTAACATAACGCGCAAAGCAGAGTTGTAAAAGAGTTAAGCCTTGTACATTTTCAACATCTATCTTCTCTACTCTTTCCCTCTCTCTGAGTTCCGGCACAATCCACTGCATACGTAGGGGTCATCCCCTGAGTGCTGGTCCTAATAAAAAAAAAAAAAAAAAAATAACACTAAAGCAAATAATCTCTATACATGCTCCCTTACACTAGTGCATAGTAGAAAGCACTATTGTAAGGTAATGATTAAAATTGTAAATTTTACGAAGTGTAACGAACATAATAAGACGACAGTACGAATGTTTGGATGATGCAATAAAAAATAAAAATATATATAATTCAGTTGATATTGTTTTCGTTCCATGAATTTAATTCATACTCACTGCTCTGAAATAAGCACTTAAAACGAAATGCTCCAAAGTGGGACATCGTGAACAAATATCATGCCATACGTAAGCAGGTTTGTAAGCTAATATCACCTGATATTCCCTTACACACCTGCTTACGGCGAAGCAGTAATTTTTGCTGGGTAGTTACTCTCTTCACAAATGATCCAATTGTGTGTCCTTCACACTATTTTCTTTTTAAGGAAAGCAACACTTATAGCGTTTTCTTTTCTAGAAAATATGGTGATTTTTTTAGTCTTTATTAAAAAAGCAAATAAAATGTAACATTCCTTGAAAGTTAATCCTTCTTAAAGGAGTATGCAATAATTTTTAATAAATTCATTTTTTGGACAAATGATTATAAATCAATTTTTCATTAAAAAGAAAAAAACAATGTAAATTTTTTCCTAGAAAAAGGAAAACATCTTTGGACAATTACTTATGCCTAAAAGGCGAATTCACGTAACAAGTGCTGTTAATAACACATCTGAGCTACTTTTTTCTGCATAATGGAGGTCGAAATCTCAAAATTTGTATATGCATGCATAGAGGCAGATATGTCAAATGTTATTGTCATATTGTACTTGTTGTAGAATTAACACCACCTGCAAAATGAATTAATTCGCCTTGGTGCCTACCAATCAATGACAGATTCAGTGACAAAAAAAAATATGTATGTATGTGTTATTTCAACCCTAATGGAGCAACAAGTTTAATTTTGCTTTCAAAAAGTTTCAGGTTGGTTATACGTGTAATATAGAATATTCCAACAGCAGTCGAAGTTATTCTGATCACAATCAGCGCAAAAGTAATGAATTCTCTGTTAAACGCTGTTAAATATGATACGCATAATTAGAATTTTGACCTCAAAGAGGTACGGCTTTGATCTATGCGATTTAGCTAAAATTTTCACAATTTCAGGTTTCTTGAGTGTCAGGGATTTTATAAAAATTCAAATTTTGGTTTCCTTTAAAAATCCTAATACCCACATTAAGGACAGCATTTTTTTTTTTGTGTAAGACCAGCACTTAGAGGATGACCCCTACTAATGCCACGCATTATGACAGAACTACCGAGAAAGGGATAGGGTAGAGAGGTTAGATGGTAAAATGTAGAAGGTTGAGTTAATGTTCATACCCTTGAATCGATAAAGGAAATCTTGTAACTCTTTTTATATTTTAGATATATGTACCTAAATTTTGAATTTTTATGTAACACACTACGGGCAACATTTTGTCCCTTTCTTGATTTAGGTATAATTTAATTACGATAAATCTTTAGGTCTTTCTGTTGAAATATGGTTATTTCAAATCCCAGAATCTTTCAAATTGTTAAGTCAAGTGTTAACGAGTTTTTAGGCCAATTATAATCGCTTTAGAACAAAATCTTTATTCCAATAATGTAACAGCAATAATTATATATCATACCGTGTGTTTAATATATTTAATAAGATTTACAAATATCTAAATATTATTCATAGATTTCAATTGGTAAATATTTTATGTTCGAAAAAATGAACGGCTTTAAAAAAGCAAGTTTTGTGGACATGATCAAATTATTATTCAACTTTATTATCAAATTTAATTTTCCAAACACTTTCGTTTTAATTCATGGTCAAATTGCAACTCCAAATAAATAAAAAACTTATAATTAAAGAATAATTTTGGTTTCTTAATAAGTTTTTTTCTTGTATTTTTTTTTAGCAAAATCTAGTTTTTAAATTAGTTTTCTCATTATTTGGTACACATATAATTAACTTTCTTTTTTAAGTTTTTTATTTTGCAAACTTGGTTATAATTACATAGATTTTTTTCTAGTGTTTTAATTTGGTGGTTTAATATCTAGTCGTTTTTTAAGTATTTTTTCTGTTGGCAACCGACTGACTGACTGACAAATACAGAAATTAGAAAAACACGTCAAGCTAAACCAAGCTTGCGCAAAGGCTACCACAAAATTTTCATGTTTGTAGTTACATATTTACTTTTTGCACTTCTTTCAGATACATGCATAGTTCTTTTACATCAAATGTTTGAAAGCAAATAAGACAAAATAAAAAAAAAGAAAACAAAAATTGTAAAAAGCACAAGAAAAATTGTGATTAGACTTTTTTTGAATGTGTCAATATTTTAGAATCGTTGTTGCAAGTTTGCAAGGTTTTTGGACTTGAGCAACTAAATGTTGTTCCTTATGTATGAGTTTGTCAATTTAATTGTTTTTGATTTTAGGTTTCGAGATATGCATTTTTATTTTCTAATGAAAGAGTTGCACGAAAAATGTCATCATAACTGAAGAAGGTTTTATCCAATTCGGTTCTTAAAAAACATCAAAGTTCGATAACAATAACTTCCCATATTAAATTAAAATCGATCTACAAACATCGATTTTATTTACAATTAGCGAAAAAAAACTCAACTGAAAATTATGAAGATTTTTATACAGCCGCAAAACTTTGTGTGTATGTGTACGAAAATTCCTTCATTTATAAGGCCTTCCTAGAGCTTCCTTTAGATCCAGTACTCATGCTCGCTTGCCTTCTCAGGAAGGCAGTATGGCCTTCCAAAAATGTGGTTTTTATTATGTGTACTCGTATGTACATTTAAACAATAAATAAATAAATATGTAGTTAACAACAACATGTCATCAAATGTAAAGAAAAACCTGAAATTGAACATAATACCATAATAAATATTTTGTAGAGTTGATATTTTGGCACTTTAATGGGTTTTTACGACGTTTTTGAATTTCTAAAGATAATTTAAAAAAAATAAATTTGTTGCTGAATAAGGCCTGTAAAAAGGGAACTTAGAAGGGTTGGCTGGCTAGGACATCGTGTGTAAAAAATGTATGAGTATAGAATGGAACAAGAAGACTTTCACCCCTATCGTGAATAATTTTCGACATGAAATTTTTTCACTTTTCACGTATTTGCAATCGTGAACAACTCGCATGAAAAAATTTTATTCAGTCCAGAATAACAACGTGAAAAATGTTCACTGAAAAAAATTCCCCTTATCGTGAATAAATATTTCGCTCGGAATTTTTTCACTTTTCACATTGATATTTTCACTTTATTTTTGATGGGGAATAGAACAGAAATTATACGTATTTCTTCTTATAATTCGAATATTAAAGTTTAAAAACTTTATTTTAATGAAAAGATCTGATAATAAGGCACAAACTGATGTGATCCTCAACAAAATGCCAAAAAACAGGCCGATTGCCTGCAGATTTGTGAAGCTTTAATTTGTTGGCATTTTTTCGTTTTGTTGGCTTTCCAAAAAGTAGCCGAATTATTTTACCACATAAAAGTTAGAAAGCAATAAACAAACGGAGCAACCAAACTAAAGTTCCAACACTGAATATTTAACTTTGATTTTTGAAGTTTTCTTTAAAATAAATATGTAATGAAAAAAATAATAATAAAAAAGTAATGAAATATTTATTGCTTTTTCAATTTGTCGACAGTTTTAAAAATACTTAAAATAAAAATGGGTACAACAATTTCAACGTGTATTTCTAAAACAGCTCCATGAAAAATTACCTAAAAATTTTTTATTGAAAACAACAATACAATCTTTGGGCCAAGTTTTTGTATTTCTTTGGGGGCCATTTTAAATGTTTTTTTAGTTTGGGCCCATTTTTCAGTTTGGGGCTTTTCCTTTTTAATTTTTTAGTTTGGGTCCATTTTTCATGGAGCCTTTTGAAACTAAGTAAATATAAACATATAATACAATATTGTTAGAAAATGCAATGTAAACTTGCAATTTATCGCGTTGTCATGTGCTGAGAAAGAGAACGGTCAGATGTTGTATTTGACATCTAATTGTCAGGTATCTGAAAAACATATGAACTCTTTTCATTTTACACTTCTGACCATTGCCAGCTAATTTTATATTGTGATAGATGTGCGAAGTTTTTGAATCTAGTAATGGCTTCATTGCTTGTCTTCTTACATCTTCTGTTGAAATTTGGAAAAATAAGAAATACGGTTTGAAGAAACTTGCGATTAGAATGTAAGTCTGGGGTTTCCATAAATTTTATATTTGAATCTACTCCGGTTTTTTTTCACAAGCTTTGAAAAACATCTAATATTCGAGAAAAAGTGAAGGCTTGGCTTTGATTGCTATTTTATTTCCAACATATAATAACGTTGCATTGAGCCATAATGATATAAAATTTCATGATCAATTCCCATCTGAATCAGATACAAGCTTCAGTAGATTAAACGGTTGCCTTGTGTCTATTTAGCATTTTGGTCTCATTTCCCTTTCTTTGCAATTTAATTAAAACTATTAATTCTTTGTTTTTTTTTTTGTTCTTCGTTATTTAATTACTCTGATGATGCTGCTTGCAACTAATTTATTTATGGTAATTGTTTGATTTTTGCTTCATAATCAATAATTTTTTAAATTGAAGAAAATAAATAGGAACAATTAAGAGTTCAAACTGTTATGATGGATATGGGAAAAATATAAACTAAAATATTTCTTATATTAAATAACAAGCATTTAGAAAACAAATCATTTTTCGCATCACCCTTTATTCTCGATAGTAGGCGAAGAAGGCATAAATAAATTTGCCATTTTGTTTATAATTTCTACGTCACGGCACACAATGGCTCAGATTCATTTTCTGCCGGCCAAAGCTCTGTAAAACTAAAATGGTATGTTATAATTTCCAAATTCATGACTTATAACTTTCTTGTACAGGTAAAATAACATTTAATTGGTTCTTGAGCCAAATTAACTGAAAACTTTGGTCCATATTTCTTTTTGAAATTTACGAGTATTTTCAATAAAACTATTATAAAAGAATTCTATAAGATATCCCGGAGTCCTATTGTAGGAATATGTATAGTCTAAAAGAGGACACATTGAATTTGTTCTACGTTCTTAGTTTTTTTTAACCCGATTTGATATTCTAGACTTTACTAAATTTTAAATTTTGCAAATATATGAGAGCTTTAAAAATGGTATATAATACATAAACTTAAAAATGCACAGGATCACGGTATACTACTTTTTAAAGAATACTGTTCAACCAATCTAATATAAAAAAACGCAGCCCATTACCGAGGATACTTAACACAAGGAATGATAATTTATTTCAGACTAGCTGATCCCGGTGTACTTCGCTACCCCCCTCGTTATAAAATAAAATTAAAAGTATTTATATATCCTATTGTGAAAATTTAATGACCATCGGTCCAATAGTTAAGACTATATTAAGATTTTTTATTTTCCTATAAAGGGGCGTGGTCTCACTCACTTTTCTCCTAGTACGTATTCCTAATTATGTCCATACTATATGTACCAAATATCATCGGCGTAGGTTAAAAAATGCCCAAAATATGGCGATTTCAATTTTTGGGTTATATGGGAGCTGCCACGCCCACTTATCCGATAACGCCCATTTTTGTCCTGATTACTCACATTAGTAACATATGAACTATTGCAATGTTTCAAAACTCTTGCTATCACAATAGTCAAGATATATGATGTTATTCAATTTATGTGGGAGGGGCTACGCCCACTTGAAATATTAAAAGCCTAATATATGTGCGCACAGATATATTTTTTCTTTATCCTTAACTACATATTTTTTTTTCGAATTGTTTTTCGTACATTTTGATAATTTGATCCTAAAACGACCACAAATTAAATGGATTGTGTCGTCCACTAATTACATCTACTAGTTTTTAATTAATTCCCTAAACATTTCAATCATTTGAAATTTCAAGAGAACACAAAACATTTCTTTACTTTCTTTTTTTTAAAACATTTGAATGATGCTGATGATGATGAGCTTTTTACTATTTCCGTTTAATCGAAATAAATAATTAAAAAATAGAAAAGAAGAATGCTCTCACACTGTGCGTGTGTGTATTAATTATTTAGCTAATTTTTACTAATGTAAGCATAAAAATGCAAATTTCCAACTTTAGAAAATACAAATCTTTTGTTTGGTGTGTTTGAAAGTATTAAAATTTTTAATAATAAAAATTCGTTGTGCATTGTAATTAAATTCCACCAAACTACTATTTTTATAGTTACAAAACAATAAAAAAAAAACAAATAAAATAATAGAAAAAAAAGAATAAAATTTAAAACAGAAAAAAATGTTGTGTGTGACCGACCATTAGAAGTTTAATATATCATAATAATGATAAAAATAAAGAATTTTTATGTATTGAAAATTTTATGTAACATAACGAAAAGAAAAATATTACTAAAACCCAATACGAAAGCATTTGAAATTTAATTAGCACAAATCAGGTGTGGTCCTTCGAGTCAAAAACTATTCTAATTGCACCCTTTTTAAAGATTAATTAAAAAAATCAATAAATTAAATGTTTTAATGTAAAAAGTGAATTGGAAAGTTTCTGTAGAGACATACTTCTTACTAGTTGTCAAGTTACTGTGGAAATACGAGGCAAGTCAGTAAGTTTTGGAAAAATCTAAAACATTTAAAACATAATATTTACTATGGAAAATGCAAATTATACATTTTTAGATGAGTTCTTTTCAGTAGAAAAACTACAATTTTTTTGCAAAAGTATATTTTGAAAATATGTATGAAGTAACTTTTCAATTTCAAAAGAGACCCTCCCCAAAAAGTTCCTTGTCCCAAAATACTATTGGAAGAATTTTATTTTAAAAGATAAATGGTGTACCTAGAAAGTACCGAATATAAATGCACAAATTGAAAAAAAAATGATCGTACTCAAAATGCATGACCAGGCAAGTCTAGTACTAGAAATATTTTTTGTGTATGCGTTACACAAATGCTGCATGAAGCAAAATCGCCATACATACGTACATAAAGTATGTACAGCAGAGATGACAACAATATCTAAGGTTAAATAAAAGGTTTTGATATGTACTTTGACATTTACTGTGTTTTCTTTTCTAAACACAAGATGGCACCTTGTTGAAAGGTACATGTATAAAATGTCAACCCCGTAATAATGCAACTTGTTAATTCATTAGAACAAAACACAACAAAACAAAAACAGCTTTGCCATCTGTATCTATATGCTTTTTTTTTTTTTATTAGGACCAGCACTTAGGGGAATGGGTATGGAAAGCATTGTGCCGGAACTAAGAAAATAGGTTTTAGAAAGGGGGATAAAGGGAGTAGTGTTTGTGGACATTCGATTTGAACTTTAACACACTGAAAGTGGTAGAAAAGAGCTCTGCGGGGAGTTTATTCCACATACGAACAGTTCGGCTAAAGTACGAATTTTCTCTGTAATTCGTAGTACGGTTCATTGGCATATCGACCACAAATCGATGTGCTTTTACTGAAAAGCGTGTTGTACGTAAAAAGCACAGGTAACCAGATATGAAGAAAACAAAAAAAATTGGACTTGGATCATATTTTATTTGTCATAACGAGACACCGTGAAAAAGAGACAACATTAGTGTGTTTGTTATGAAGATAAACAAAACGAAAAGCAAAATATACATACGTACATATATGCTGGAAATTTGCCAAATGGTGGTGGTTTTTAACTTACATACACACATGCATACATACATACTTGATAAATTCTGATATTTTGCAGATATTATAGTGATAAAATACAAACGATCAGTGAAAACCAACTTAAATTAATTAATTAATAATATTTTTAATGTGAATTAGAGAAATATATGGATATTTAATTAGTTTTGCGATTTATAATTTTAATTTGGATAGAAATAAAGCACAAAGAAAAAAACGAAAACTTGAGACTGTATGAGTGTATACAAACTAGTATGCAAAATCTTCCGTCTCGAGTCACTTCTATGTATTCTATGGTAAAAAGTGACGGAGTGAGTAGCGATAAAACAGTGAAATACACCCTACATTGCGTCGATGCTCCAGTGAGTCACTAGAGTTGGCTACCCTACTGTCACTGATAAGCTTCTTCGCCCTATCTTGTACGCGGTCGAGTAACTACATAAATAGATTTTGAAGCACCGGCCCATACATGAGATTTGTATTTCATTTTAGGTCGAATAAAGGTGGTATAAATATTAAGGAGACAGGCACTTGAATGCTTCTTTTGAGACATGAAAAATGTGATCATTCCATCGAACATCACAATGAATTTTCATGTCAAGAACTTTACTCGTAAGAGCTTCTGATTCCTCAATATTTATACCCTCAATATTTATAGATGGAGCAGCAAGTCACCAATTTAAAATTGTCAGGAGATCGCGATTTAGTGTATCATTCATATTTTGCCGCATTGCCCAAATCGCAGACGGCTTTGTCCTATTACTGAATGAATACCAATGAACTAAGCTGCTATTCATCTGCCAAAGAGTATATAGGGTTGGAAGTTTGACATGGAAGGCCATTAAGACAAATAAGAAAAAGGTTAGGAGAAAGAACGTAGAGGGCACTTCAACACTGCCGATTTATACGGGGCATAAAGTGCAATGCCTTCCACGATTTGTGAGGTTGATTTTTTTAAAACACACTATCCTTTTAAAAAGCAAAACATTTTTAAGAAACGAACAACAAGTACACTTTCTATGTACATTTAGATGTACCACTTGCTAGTTATTAATAAGAAGTATGAGTTACAAATACGTGCATGTTTGAAAGCTGTACATGTACACAACGACAATTTTACTATGTACTACCTTAATTACATCCTTTTTGGTGATATACACATTGTAAGAGACATCAACATATTTAAGTTTAAGTCTGTGTCTATCAATAACGTAGCTTTTTTATATGAGGGCTATTCCATAGATGATTCGAACTTTCTTTGTCACGTCATGAGAAAACAACTTAAATTTGTTGGTTTAAAATGTGTTTAAAGCATTTAATATGCAAATCTGTTCGACATTTAATAGAAGAAAATATGAAAAATCAAACTGCTGGATTCCAAAATTCGAGCTTAATTGGATGGTTGCGACGTAATGTAACTAAATGAGGACTTTTGTATGGAAACGCCCTTATAGGTACATATGGATTACCATTAGATTCATATACATACAAACTCGTACTATAGTAAAATATGATCTAAATATGTACTTGAAAAAAGAAGAGAAATAAATGTAACAAAAGAGCTACAGGCAACACCACGCTACAACGTTGCAAGTTTGTTTAACTGTAAAAATAAATAAAATTAACAGCAAGAAATAAATAATTATCTGTTGAAGTCATGATCATATTTTTCTTCTTTTAAGTTATAAATATTCGTATTTTTTTCTTTTTAATGATTTCTACGAATGTCGGTCTGTTTTACAATTTATATTTTGTTTTTTTGTTTTTAATGTTTGTCATAATCATGAATTATTATTATAAGCAAGAAACAGCAGTTAGTTGCATTAAAATTGTACCACAAAGTGCTGTTGCAATTGAATGTTACATGCAACACAACAGCTGATTAACATAAAAAAAAACTACTACTGCAACATTATTTTTATATTCTTGTTGTTATTTTATATTGGTGCATTCTACCTTTTCTTCTTCTTTTCTTTACTTAGGTATATAAATAGTATTTTTCCATAATTTTTTATATCTTTCATTTTTGGACCATTAATAATTTCCCAAATTAATGCTGAAAAATAATAAAAAAAAAAATTCTTCACAATTTTAACAAAAATCACTCCACTTGAGAGCGAACGAATCGAGTGAGTGAGTGATTGAGTGAATGAATGTATCACCCCATTTTATATAATTTCCAAAAATATTTTCACAAATCTTGTATTTTATCACTTCCCATCTTTGCTGTTAGTATTGTTGCTGTTTTTTTTTTTTTTTTTTTTTTTGAAAGAAATAAAAATAAACTTAAAATATAAGAGAAGAAACTAAAACAAGACGAAAAATGGTCGTTAATACACAATTTGATAAATTTGTACTAAAAATTAAATGAAGCATGCAAGTGCACATAAAACACACTATTCAAACATTTTTAAGCCCATTCAAACACGATAGACCCATGATGGGGTACTGTATTGGTGGAACGAAAAGAAAGGAAAGAAAGCATACGAAGAAAGAAGCCAGCCAATTTTTTCTTGGTAGAAGAATGTGATTGACCAAAAATAAAAGTTTTATTTTCATAAAGTTTTGTGTTTTCTTTTTTTTTTTGTCTCGGTTTATTTATTTCTTTTTTAAAACAACAAAAAAAAACCTTAAAAGAATGATTTTGAATTATTTTATTTTGAGTTCAAAAACAGTGGATGTACGTACTGCATTGATATTGTGTTCTGTTGTGTACTTTTGCACACAAAAAAAAAATCGAAACGGAATTGCAACTGATACTGTGTCGAATACCCAAGAATCGTTTCTTAGAATCGTTACCTTGGTCTTTCATTAGTTACGGCATTCAAAATGCCGGGGTATTTACCACATATTTTGATGCGAAGTGTTTTTATAAGCAACTCTATTTCTTTATTTGGGATCGCAAAATATTTTTTAAATCGCAAAATATTTTATAAGAACTTCTGCAAAATTCAGTATTGCAAGAAAAATATATATTGATACATAAACTATAGGAAAAATTTTAGTCGACTACAAGTCGATTAACTTTTGTGCAACCCATGATACCTACACGGTTCTTTGACACCCTGTGTATTTATTGAAAGCTAAAATATTGATTATCAAATAACTCTTTTATTAATGTACCGATTTTCAAAATTGTTTTTTGAAAAGAAGGACAAGTTTTTTTTTCAAGGTTTTTGTTTCCCTAAAACACATAAAATATCGAATAATCCTTCCATTTATGAACCGATTTTGCTTTCAGCTTGGTTCCATACTTTTTTTTAATAAATGAAGTCTAATTGTAATTATGAAAATTTTTCAATTAATGAATCACTTTTCATATCAAGAAAGAAATGTTACAATGACAAAATCATTAAAGTAAAGTAAAAAATCAATTATTATATTCCTCCAAACTTTGATTAAAAAAAGTAGCTGTCATTATGTGCCGCCTTGGCGGATTAGTAGCAATGCAAGCCTTTTAGTTCAGTGGTTGCCAGTTCGATTCCAGCCAAAGACACTAGACATTATCCGCACATAAGCTAATAACTTTCCCAAAGCAAACAAACAATATGTTGATGATTCTTTTAAAGGTCTGAGAACTAAAGAGAAATTGCTATTCTAATAGTTTCACAACACAAAAATAGAATGTCGTATTTAATACAAAATAATATCCAAAACAGATGAAAGAAATAAATTAAAAAAAGCTGTTGTAATGATCTTACAAACATGGTGAGATTTTAGAAAGTCTCCGCGTTGCTCCCTCACTTCTACTAAATACCCCAAAAATGATTTACGGAATTTACAATCCTCTCCAAAAGAAAAAAAACAGGAAATGAAAGATAAGTTGAAATTGTTTCTTAAACTAAAAGAAAATTATTATAAAGAAAAAAAAAACAATAATTCAATGACTCATTTTGATCTTTTCTAGATCTAATTTTAGTTTCAGAAATAATGTTTAGAGCATGAAACTAAAACAAATGGTTTTGTTGAAAGATTATTAAAATTAAAGTTTGGAAAATAAATTAATAAATGTTTATAATTGTTCCTTTAGAACAGATGTTGATTAATTTAAATTTAAATTTGCTGAAAAAACAATTATGAAAGTTAATTCAAGTTTAGACAGATGATAACTGCCGCGGCAAACTGCAGCAATATTTTTCAATATTCATTTAAATTATTTTATTAGATTGGGAATGCGGCGAGAGCAGTGAAACTAAAATACGATAATTAAATATGTAGTGTACAAAATTTGTTTAGTATTTTTCTTTCAATTTTTATTTATTGTGGACTAGATTCAAATAACTTTTATCGTTTGAATAATGACAATCTTTATTATTACTTTTTTTTATTTTAATTAAAATTTCAAGAGATTGTGATTGTTTGTATAAATCGTGGGAAACCAAAACATGTTTGTATTTGAAAAGTGAACATTTAAAAAAAAAAAAAACAATAAATTTTTTCTTTAAAAAAAAAGAAAGAAAAACTCATTTAAAATGTTTATTAATATAAAATGCACCTGCAAAATACAATTGGAGAGCTCAGCATGTTGCGGTATTTGCTGAGATGATTGTTTACCGGGTACAATTATGAAAACATGTAGATCAGCACACTCCATTTAAAGAGCTTGTGATCAAGACACAATCACTAGAAAAGTTTTAAATTATAAAATATTAAATTGAAATAGAATAAAGTAAAAGTAAGAAAGAAGAATATTGTCATCTGTCATTGATGACAATATGGTAAGATGACAAACGGTTGTAAAGGATGGCATGGCCACCAAGAATTGCATAAAAAACAAAGGCTTTTTATGTATGTAACTCATAAAAGGTATAAGTACACTCCGGTTGACTTATTTAAAGGCAGACAATTGATGAAAACTTGATGACAAGCAGTCACTAATTCAGGCCATTAAGGATGCTTGGAATCAAATTTCGTTGGATTACATAAATTCTCTTTATCTGTCAATGAAAACCCGTATATTTAAAGTTATTAAAAAAAGGGCGTTGTACCCATTACTAATAGTTCTTAAATAAAGTAAAATAAATTAAAAAAAAAACAAGAAAAATTTTTTTTCATTAAAATTAGTTTAAGTGCCTTTATTCAAGTAAACCAGAAAAAATAGCACATTTTTGGACTTTTTTTTATAAATTGCTTAAAAAAGTTCTTCAGTTAAGGAACAACTATTGTCATGATTTTTTTTATATCTCAAGATGTCTAGCTTCCATTTCCATTTTAAAATTCTGCAATCGGTCAAAATTGCAAAAGATTCAAGCTGCTGAAAATGGAAATTTTAGTGCCTTTAAATAAGTGAACCGGAGTGTATTACGACAGTTTTATTATTATTAAACGAAGAAACAAATTATGCTAGAAAAATCGATTATTGGCTTTGCGTATCATTCACCAGTTTATACATTCTTTGTAAAACATAACAATTTTAAAATTTTTATGTGTAAATTTATCATCGTTGGCATTAATTTTGAACTCAATTTCCACTGTATTTTTTTTTTTTTTTTTTTCATAAAAATTATTATTGTTTTAGATGTAAAAATAGGCATTACACCGACATTAGTCATATTTGTGTGCATTCTAGTGTATAGAAATAATTATTAAACAAAATTATAAAGTGAGAAATTTTTTCTTGCAAAATCTATTTTATTTTATGCAATGCCTATTAAAGGGTGTACAATAAATATATTTTTTTTACAAACTTTAGGAATGGAAAATAAAAAATAACGATAATTTTAAAGATACAGGCAATTTCTTAGAATCAAAATAAGTGCTCGGTTATCACACGCCAAATGTTTTTGGTGAAATTTAAATTGCAGTGAGACAATGGAATACGAATTTCGAACCAGGGCTAGACAATTGCAAGGCGAATTCATTACCAAGTTGTCTTATTAGCCTAATCATCATCAGCTGTGCAACCTTGAACTGTCAAAAATTGTGTATACATATTGGAAAGTTAGGTTAGTTTTCTTTACATATTTCTATAACAACATTGGTGCGTTCCGAGGAAAATTTAGCGGCGAATGTTATTGTTGTAGGTATGAATTAGCCTTGGACAATTGCATATTTATCATAGAACGTTCTTTGATTTCGTTAAATTTGCATTATTTATAGAAATAATCTGTGATACATATATTTCACTAAAATAATTCATCATAATTTCCGTTGTCGTCTGTAAAATCTCTTGAAATATCAAACAGTCTTTAGTGGTGGTGGTGCTGCTGATGTCTGCTTATTGGTTTGTTTTCGCTTTTACTTTTTACTTCATTCTTTGTGGTTTTTCAAGTCACCAAACTAGGTATACGAGTATTGATTTTTTTTGTTTTTTGTTCAATTATTAAATGAAAAAATTAAAACAATAAGAAAAACTAGAAGATAAAAAAATAAACAAAAGAAACCACCAATGCCATTTACATACCGAACAAATTCGAATGAAAAATAAAATAATTCTAATGATTTCGTGTAGGTACCTATAAAATAATAATTTACAACAAAAAGAAGCTTGAACTCATGGCAGCTTGCAGACAGAGGAGCTGATTTGTCATGCTTCATTTAATTTTGTTTTATCCACAGCAAATACTAATTTAATTTAATTATCAAACAACAATTAACTAACAATTAAGAAAATTTCTTAATTTGAGTACGCGTGTATCCAGCCGCAGGAAAAAATTCTTGTCTTATTATGAATCAGTATACAATTTGTTAGTTTATTATCAAATTTGGCAGCGATAATGAGGTTTTCTTTGCAAATTCATGACTCTTAAAAAAATAGTTTTATTAATACGCAATTATTTTTTGTACTTCCATTATTACTTTGCATAATCAGGCAAATCAAGTTGTGTTTATTAATAATTTTCATACCATACATGTCTTTAGGTTGCCATAGTTGGACAGTTGGATCGTTATCAGTATTGGCAACTCGTTGGCCAAATTTGTCACCGCAAAGATTTTGCTATTATGTAGTAGTAGACAGTAGTTCCTTTATATATATATATATATATATGTATGTTTATTTATAATTCGTACTTTTGGTTACGTTTTTTTGTAATGAAAACTTGAAAGAATTAATTAATATTTCAAAACTTTTCGATATCTTGATACTATTGTTTTTTATCGTTAAAATATAACACATAACGAACATTTAGCGAATTCAGTAACAATTTTTACCGACATTCGTAGTCAGTTAAATACCATATTTACACTACGCAACTTTGTTACATGCAACTCAGAAAGACAGAGAAGAAATATAATATGTACATATGTATACATTTTTATTTAAAAACTATCCTTTAACATGAAAATTGCATGCAACAAAGTTGCATATTGTAAATACGGTAAAAGTCAGTAGCACGTTTCACTAATTTCTAATGATCCGAAGATCGGAACTTTTGCCTCCGCATTTTTTCGCATAGTTTAATGCTGTAATTTCGGATGTCAGCCTAAAAGCATTTTTCTTTGCGGTGCGTATTTGGAAACGCAAAATGGTATGGCATTCCTCAACCCATCTGTTTTCCAGCTGACATGCAATGTGTGTCCGGTTATAGGCGAGGTCTCCTTCGGAAGTTTAGGCACAGTGTTTGGGTGAGTGAGGGTTTAATTGCTATTTGAATTTCAGACAACCATATAAGAGTCTTTGAGCTGCTGAATAGTATTTGCATCAAGCAGAGGTTTGTAGCAGGAAGATGGAAATATTGGAAGGGACGTTATCTGTTACCCCGTTTATACGCATTTCTTATTTGCAAATAAAACTATTTGCAAAAACTTAACTCACTGTTTATACGCAAATAGCATTCAGAAATATTGTTATATATTTTGTAATGACACGCAGTAAATATATAGTCATCTGGTACCATCACACATCTTATTTGCAAATAGCTTGTTATTTGCAAATAGTTTTCGAAACATTTTAAGTTACAATAAAAAAGTAATACGGCAACGCTTTCCACTCTTATTTGCAAATAAGAAGTGCGTATAAACGGGGTATGTGTTTGTAATTGACTGCCAGCTTGCTTGCTCAGTAAAACTCCTCTGGTCCGTATATTGTGATACTTGGATCAGTATTTACATATTTTTGTGCTGTGTGGGTAGTGTTAAAATATTTAGATATTTAAAATATGAGATAATATCGCACAGAGGGTGATCTATGCAATATAAATTGCATCCTGTGTGTCATTTAAAGGTACGTATGAAACTAAGAAAACTCTATGAAATCAACGATTATGTACTTCAAATCACTCACTAAAAATAAAAATGCAGTCATTCATTTGAAACTCTGGCAACGTATTAACGTCAACTTTACTACAAATATTAAAAGTGAGTGACTGGCTGTGTGTTTTTGCAATTTTTTATTTTCTATTTTACTACACAACTACAATCGCAACTACTACCGGGGCGTCAACGTCTTAGGTCTTAGCTTTTTTTTTAGAGTTTTTAATATAAATATCTTTTTGTTTTAGGTTTTTTTTTTTTATTTATTAGTCTGTTCTTTTTTGCTTTTATATATGAATATGGTCTTAAAAAAATTAAGAAAAAAAATTGCCGGCATTTAAATGTTATTTACTGCGTGTTGTTGTGTTGCGTTGCTTCTCTTGTTGTTCAAGTCTCGTTGTGTCGGCTGTAGTTGGAGAGCATACAAAACACACAAAAGTAGCAACAGCAGCAGCAACAACAGCAGCAGTGTTGATGTCATCGTTTTGGTAGATTTTATTTCTAGAAATATTATTCGCTTGTACATGTACTTGTAGTTTACACTTACTTATGATTGTTTTACCAAAAATAAATAATAAAAAAAAAACAAAAGAATATAATCGAGTAAATTGTATTTTTGGAATCGCATAAACACCATCGTTATTCCATTTAGTATCAATGTGTAGGTTCCCATGAATCAACTCGATAAATAAGTGCGATGAAGTTGTAAATATCTTATTTTTATTATTTATTTATTTCTTATATACATACATATATCTATGTATATAGATATTGAAATATGTAATTGGTTTGTACACGCTTATAGTATATTTTTTGGTAAAAATTTGTTTTGCATTTAACAATGTTTAAAAATTGTGCAAAAAGAAATATTCGCCATATTGTTGGAAAATATTTTGCTTTTTTTTTTTTTAATTTTAATGATAGACAAAATATGTTTTCGAACTTTAACAATTAAATTCAAACACAACATTCCAGCTGTTCTTGAAATTTTCTAAAATTTTTATAAAAACCATATGCTGACATTAATGAAAGTCCATAAAAATCATAAACGAAATCCTCAAAGAACTAAACTCAAAATAATTCTGGTGAAATAGAAGACAAATGCGTCGAAAATACAAATAATTCCATTTATGGGATTTTTAGAAATTTCTTTGGGAATTGCGGGATTTTCAGAAAAAACGTTTTTTTACATTCTCTGCATTTACTACGCAATTTCCACTAAAGTAGGAATTTTTATACAAAAATATTGATAAATAAATATTTATATTCTTACAGCATTCTTTTTCAGTATTAATTTATGAAAAAAAAAAAAAAAAGCAAACTGTATTTATTAAACTGATATTTTTGAAGGAACCATACCATAGGAACCATTGCCTACTAAAAAATATTTTTAAAAAAAATCGCCTGGCGAAAAATCAAAAATAATCACAAAAATACTAAGAAAAAATCCCATTATTAGAATTTTTTTAATTTCTTTTGCTATTTGTGGGATTTTGAAATGCAAATCTCATCAGTTTTTATTTTCTTCGCATGAACTGCATCATTTTCTACCAGGGTGAGAAGTTTTAGCCAAAAATAGGGATAAAAATTTGTTAATTTTTTTTATAAAAATTAATAAAAATAAAAAACCACAAGCTTTATTAAGAAGTTGTTTAAAAATAATTAAAGATAAAAGAAAAATGTAAAGAACATCGTAACAATTCTCTTAATATCAATATCCAGATACATATGTTCAATCTTAGAACTAAAGTAATAATTTTTTATGGACAAAACATGTTTGCTAGCAATAAACATATTTTAAATTAATTACACAAACTTTCTTTTAAAATATTTACATTCGAAAACTTAAACAATCTCCAAAACGTGAGCAACCGCGGAAAAAATTAGTTCATGTTTTCGCAAGTTCAGTGTACTTTCGAAATCTCCTCTATTTGAAACGGTTTAAAAAGTGATTAAAATTCAAATTATATTGTTTCCAATAAAAAAAATGTAGGTATTAAATTACTAATACTTAAAATTTTATACTGCAACATACATATGTATGTGTTTAAAAAATTTAAATTTCAAACATGTCGACAATTAAATGGGATGCGAATTTTTTTTTTTTTTTCATTATTAGAGAAGCAAGTAGTCCGTCCATAAAATTTCACATACAAGCAAACACACATCTCATAGATACATCTATACAAACATTTTTACTATTGCATGCTAAACAAAGAAACTGTGCTAAATTTGAACAACAACATTGTATGTACAGCACAACTTTCAACATAGCAAACTTTAATAACTACATTCAACATTAACTTGAGAATAATCCAATGAAACGAATTTTAAAACCACTTTGCATTATGAAAATCTTTTTCAGGTGCTGGATGGAACAACACAGCAGCCCATCCGCTAAAGTAACAGCAAAATCTGCAAAATTAAGAAATAATACAACAAGAAAGAAAAACATTTACAAACTTTAAGATTATTAATAAAATAAAAAAAAATAAACACAGTTGTGACAACAATAATAGCAACAAAAAGAAGTGCTGAAAAAATAATCATATCAGAAATAAGGAGAGTGAAATAAAAGCGGTTTACCTATGATGACAAAGTAGGTATAGGGGGTTGGGCGAAAATAGAAGAGGATAGGAAAATAAATTTAAATAAAACCCATACTTCCCAATCGTTTCGCAGCCAGAGCCTCAAAAATAATTTTTATCACTTGTTCATGTTGTCATCAATAACAATAATAGGCCTTATCACGAGTGTCCTAGCCGTAGTCGAACTTTAACGACACCCATGTAAAACATATAGCGAACGTTGCCACATTTTACAGATTTCGTCATGATTACGACACTCGTGATAAGGCCTAATGTCATGAATGGAATTATTAAAAGAAAAGCAAGTTTACTTCATAGTTTCTTACATTAATATTATTTCCAAAGATAATCTAAGCTATCGCGCACTGTGAGTGTTTGCAATGGCTGAAATTGAGAATCACCTAACAGATACAATAATAAAAGATAACACACCTGATGCCAGCGACCGCTGTTCAAAAATACATACACATTTTTGTTTGTTTGTTTGTTTGTTTGTTTTCCTTTCATATTCTCTATTTTAGCCGGTCGCAATTGAATAACATCTAACAACGCTAATAAGCGTGTAAGTTTGTATAAAACAATGTACAATTGCAAGCGCAGCACCTTTTTCCCGTTGATGTTTGCTTAAACTAAACTAAAAAAACTTTAAGATTTTATGCATTTATACATACAAACATAGTACATACATATACCATACATATACATATACAATGTATGTATGTGTCTGCACAAGTGCTGCTTAAATAAATTTAGTTATGATTTTATGAGTTTTACAAAATTTTCAAAAAAAAAAAAAAAATATTTTTACCTGCGACTAGCAAACCATGGCGAATGTAAAATAGAAATAAAATAAAACAGAATTGAAAAAAAGAAAGTAAACTGAAAATATATTTAAAATTTTCAATTCTTCATATATTTTTATGGATACTGTAAAAGACTGCATTCTTAAAAAAAAAAAATTAAATAAATAATACATTCTACAGCTGTTCACACAAAATTGGTCAATATGATATGGCTGGCCGTTACAGCTCGCTCGCTCGTGCAGCCAATCAGTCAGTCATTCATTCATTCATAGCTGCATAATTTTATTACCGGTCTCTAAAAAATTTTGAAGTTTTACATTCACGCTTGCTAGCTGGCATTTTCTACTTCATTTTCGTTGTTAGACCTAACTTAGCCTTCTGAAAAATGCATTGATGAACTAAAAGCCATCATCTGCCAATAAATAAGATGTATGTATGTCTACTGATAAGACAACAAACAACCAAAAAAAACTTGGTTTAGTACGATTAGAAAAAAAAAAAAAAAAAACAGCAACCAACCATCATATTTCTGTCTTTGGAAGTGATGGTGTGTAAATCATTTTGTAAAGATGGGTTTTAGCATTAACATCTCATATCTTGAGACTAATCACTTAAAAGTGTACTATTTGGCTTGAATACAAACTGCCAAGAATGCGCTACTAAAATTAATATCTAAAAAGGAAATGAGTTTTTTAAGATTTTGCTACAATAAACAATAAATATTAGAAAAACGTTATAAAATATATACATAATTAACTATGTATGTAATTTATTTATTTTGTTTTTTTTTATTATATTGATTTATAGAAGCGGATTTTTATAAGGTTCTTAACAAAACCCAAGCAATAAAAAAGGCTACCTAGGCAGTTGTAGATATAAATACATATGTATGTATGTAATTGGTAGTGACGAACGCTACATTCGTTCGCATTTTCACATTAATATATACAAATTTTTTGGTCTTTCAAAAGAGGTACCTTCAACTTATACATGGTTTTAGTGCGATATAAGTGTACTTTCGAATGGCATCAAACATAATTTTTTAGCAGGTATGTGTTGCGAAATAATTAATCAGAAAGTCATGTGACGCACGCTACAAAAAACGGAAGTAACTTTTCAACTTGAAGTGTGTTTTCGTAATTTATAGCGAATTTTGCATAATAAAGCACACAAAATCTAGTTTCTAAAAGAAAGATGAATATATATATATGAAAATTATATATCTAGTGTAATACTCCATAAAAAAAAAACATAAAAATAAGTTGGATAAATTTCAAAAAATGTTGGTTGGTGGACTGTTTCTGGGATTTGCCCATATGTATATAATTAGTAGTGATGTTACGGATATCAATTTTTAGCATTCACGAATACGAATGCGAATACGAATATTTGAAACAATATTCGCCAAATACGAATATTATTTTAAAGTTTAGAGCCACTTAATATTTAAAATTTATATGGAAAAAATCCTTCCCTTTGTGTCAGTAACAATAAATTGAAAAAAAAAACTGTCACACTACTTTAGGTATTTAACATTATTATGACATTGAGATGCCAAATTTGAAGACCTCTACTGAACATTTCTACTTCCATACTTTCAGATTTCGTTTTTCTCCCTCAGTTTGCGCTTTTAAATTAGTAATTTTGTGCTGTTTGGGAGAATATATTTTCGCAGATTGCGCAGTCACCTTTCAAATAATAAGTTTTAGTTCTTCAATTTTTGAAGTCCAACATTCCTCTACTGCGAATTGATTACTAACTTAACATGATAGTTAAGACTTTAATTTTTAAATTCTAGTTGCAAAATATATGTGTATTTGTGTCTGTTTTTAAGGAAGTTATTATTTTGCGTCAAAAACAAAGGAGTGTCTTTAATTAAAAATTATTAATTTTTGTACTTTTTAAAACTTTGTGTATTTTTTCTTTGGAAAGTATGTGCAAATTATTCCAGAAATATTCGCTTCAATTTTGCAAATACGAATACGAATATCTTGAAATAGGCGAATAATCGAATACGAGTATTCGTAACATAACTAATATATATCCGCACATAATACATACAGTTGAACACCGATTATCCGTGCCTCTATTAACCGGTTACATCTATTAACCGGCATGCTGATCGCATTATTTTATAACCTGTATTATCTGTTCTTCGTTTTTGTACCTCTATTAACCGTACTTTGCCTCTATTATCCGTGCAGAAAATATAAGTTTTTTTCATATAACCTCTAATAACCGTGTTTTTCTATTATCCGTGCTTAGCTCGGTCCCCTGTGAACCGGATAAGCGAGGTTCAACTGTATATGTATATGTGAACATGATCTATGCATTCACAACTTGTCGTGCACAAAAAAAAAACAGTAATTTATGACAAAACGGTTTTCAAAATATAATTTTTTCGGAGAGCACTTCGAACCCGATTTTATGAGACCCAACTACAAAGCAATCTGTGTTGATTTTTATTGGCTAAAGATCGTAACGTAATAAATCATCGAGAATTATAACATTATTAATATTTCAAGGAAAAAAGGAACAATTTAAAATTCATATAAAAAATAAAAAAATTTTGAAAATCGGTTCATAATTGATCCATTTTTTATGTTAAAAAAAATACAACCTAATTGATAAACTTCCTTAATATTTTCTTTAAAATCGGTTTAAAAATATTGAAAAAACAAAACTTTTAACGGACCAAATCATCAGCAAATTAAGTTATAATTAATAACTTCTTGACCATGACCAAGAACAATTTCAAACTCATATTTATTGCAAAGTTTTGTGTAGCATAAAACTACCTTTGTAAATCTTAAGTACTCGTATTGTTAAGGGTAATAAATTCAATTAAAATACACTCGTTTTATTTTTTTTAACCCTCTAAGTGTGCCTGCAGGTGAAACACTAAAATTTATTGATTTTAGTTGCATGTGTATTCTGTAAAATGAAGGAGAAAGAAATATCTCTATCCAGGCTGTCATGGTATAGAGCATTTGCAAATTTATGGCATTAATATACTCGTACATATTGTAGTTTAATGGAAAAAAAAAATATTAAACACCCGCATATAATTCTTAAGTTTCTGTAAATCCGTATCAGATGTAAATGATGAAAGAAAGAAGCTGCGATTACAACCAGGCAAAAGTAGGATTTAATATGGTTTATGATGGTCCGTCGGCTGGACTAAGAACAAAAATATACAGACATTTGTAATGATTCATATTTTATCCATTTCGAATGCCAACAATTGAAGAAAATGAATAAATTCACAATCTTAAGCGTTGTTTTGTTTCAATACAAATCACACAAGAACTGAGAAATCTTCTGCTCGCCTGAGTTGTGGTGGTAGTGAATAGTTTAAATTCACGTTAACGAAATCAAGCGAATTCATACCAGGTAGTCTTATACATAAACAATAGCATTCGCCGCTACATTTTCCTCCAACAGTCAAACCAAATGTAACACTGTTCTTATAGAAATAGAAATATTAATATAAAGAAAACTAACCTAACTTCTCGACATGTGTAATTTTTTACAGTTCAAAGTTGCACAGCTGATGATGATGAAGGCCACCTTGTATTGAATTAGCTTTGAACGAAATCACATATGCTACTAAGTATGTGTGTATATAAATATGTATGAACATATCACACTTGATCAACAAGAAGGTATTAACTTTAAGTTTTTAAAATTTAATTTTTTGCAAGAAATCGATGTATAATCTTTATATCAGCCCACTTTAAAAATTTTATATTATTTTCTCTACCCTCTCGCCAAAAAATACAAAGTTGCATCGCTCTATGTGATAGAAGACTTGTATAAAAAATGTTGTTTGCCTCTACTGAAAATTGTAAAATTTTGAGTTAATACTGTCTTGTTGATCAAGTGCGATATGTATGTACATATGTTTGAGTCAGTTTTAGTAGTTATCTGGGGCCACAAATTTTCAGATGCAACGCAACTGCAAATCGGTTGCAATCCATATTTGACTCATAAATAAAATTTATTCTTTATGAAATAACAATTAAGGATCCATTATGGATTACAACCGAAATGCAGTTGAGCTTAAAATTCGTGGTTGCCAGAAAAACACCAGCTATCATTTTCCACAACATTCATTTAATTAAATATAAATGGGTTACGCCCATTTACGGGCGTCGTGACAATTTCGGAACATTCATTTATCGAGGGTGTATCCAAAAAAAAAAAAAAAGAAATGACAATAATTACAAAATTTGTGCTTTATTAAACACAAGAAAATGTATGCTTTTGAAAACTTCACTCATAAGTAGACAACGACAAACCTTTAATTTTCGTTCTGGTTTGATTTAAATTCAACTACAATTTTATCGAAAGAAAACAATGTATGTAAATTCCACTACATCATCTTATCTTTCCCACAAAAAAAAATCCAAATTAAAACACAATAACAGAATTTGCCACTTTGTTTCGTCATAACTTAAATTAAATATCTTAGTTAATCTTTTTTAAATTAAATATATAATTGCTATAAATTTTCATTATTATACCACTATTAACATTACAATAGCATTTCTACCACCAAATTAAATTTATATATACTTGATATACCCACCCATTTCTAATAAAAAAGAAGAGATAAATTCTATAAACGAAAAATAAAAGTTTAAATTTGAAAACCATATTGTATTCCTACAATTTCCTTAAGGCTTAATAGAAAATAATGAAAGAAAAAAAATAAAACACATTTAAATTATAGATAAATTGATTGAAATTATTTTCCAATTGAATTAATTCCAACAAAAATACTCGGTTCTATCTAAAATATGTAGATGCATGAATACAATTCTGCTTCTGATGATGTTGTAAATGGAGCAGAGTGGAAAAAAGTTACAGCCAACATTTATCTCTTTTACCAGCCAACCAGCCAGCCATTCGAAACAGCTGTTGGTTCTTGAGTTAAGAAAAAAAAAACCTTTTTTTTTTCGAGTGCAACTTCTAAAGTATCTAAAACGTTGTTCGATGACTGAAAACTTTTTTTTTTTTTTGCAAATTACAAAGATTACATGAGATTATATTTGTATCTATGTGCATACATGTATTTAACGTACAAGAAGGAAGAAAACTGAGGAGAATTATGGGAGACTACATAATCTTTTATATATAGTTTTAATGGTATTTATCATTTTTCTTCTGTGTTACAACAAAACTCCAAAGAAAGAACGAAAGAAAGGCAGTCAGTCAAGCTGACTGAATGGCAGCCAGACCCACTAAAAACTGGTGGATAGATAGATAGTTGGAGAGAAAGGTAAACAGACACAAGACAAAAAAGGCGGAGTAGTTGTACTCGCAACATGAACATTTGGAAGTTGCTTGTATGGTTTGTCTACCTGCCAAAACCAAAACCCCCCAAAAAATAAGATTTAAAAATAAAAAGAAAAATTGAATAAAAACTAAACTAAAGCTTTCATTTGCTTGTAGTGCAAATATGGAGTTCCTCTCAGTGTTGCTGTGGTGCACTACACTCAAAATCATATAAAGATATTAAAAAACAAGTTTCATTTGTCGCAATACTTGAGTTTTTTCCCCAAATTAAAGTAAAAAAAAATAACTAAAATTATATGTGCAACAAAAAATAAAAATGCACACACACGCACAGCTAACGAAGCAGGCAAATACTACTAGTAAGTGAATGTGTGGGTTAACTGGATTTATGTCATTTCATATAAAAATTTTGCAAAAAAGAAAAAAACCTAAAAAATCATTGTGAATATTGGTGATATAAATAAAGAGCAGAGGATTTTCGCCACACTATTTTATATTCTACTATTTTAATCATTTAATTTGCTGAATTATACAGAATGATGGAAAATAATTCAGAAAATGTATTGAAATAATTGAGTTTCTAATGATTTAAAATACGGCGTACCGATAATATCGATCATATTCGAAATTTCAATTTGAAGTGTCAGACAAAAAGATATTTTTGCAAAGTAGAAAATTTATTGTGACAATTACAGACTGGGGGCTTACTCTGTATTGCGATGCGAAAACAATGTAAATATGATACAAATGCGAACAGTTTTCTTATCGCATCGCAATACAGAGTAACCCCCCGGATTTCTAGACGTATAATATAAATAAAATAATAGTAGAAGTAAATCGCGGACAATCACGAAAAATTTTAGCAAAGAAATTTGGTGTAGGAGCTTCAACAATTTGTGACATAAAAAAAATGCTGAAAATATTAAAAGGTAAAAACCTGTGTTACAGCCATACCTAAACAAGAGCGGAAAGCGGAACGTTTTCTACTGCTTAGCGTTAACGCTGAAATTCTATACCTAAACAAGAGCGTCAACGCTTTGTCATAAAAACAGGGTTATTACAAAATATATAACAACCCTGATTATAATACAACAAAAAAATTCCTCGGAAGTCAAAAGTATACATTTGTATGTGTGTATGTTTCAAACTGTGACAAAAATATAAATAAAAATTATTCATTCAAATACGAAAAAATAAAAAGCAAATCAAAATTTAACACTTGAAATAAAATACAAGTGATTACAACAATTGTCAGCTGGGCTTGTAAGACTACCTTATAGTCATTGTATCACGTGTGCTTGTCTTTTGCAGCTAACTTCACTATTAAACGCGCTGTCAAAATCGGATTTTCCAATTGCAAAATGTTGCCGCCGCGTTATTTCGGGATGCAAAAATTACTGAGAATTCTGATGGCAAAGTTTTGAAACAGCGAAAGACCCTAAGTCGGGAGAGAATGAAGAATTTGAGCATAAGTTGTATGCTTGGTTTGAAGAGAAGCGGCCACGGCATCAAACCATTTCAGCAGAAATTTTACGACAAAAAGCTAAATCACTTTATCAAAAAATGTATCCGAATCAATCATTTAAGGCTAGTGAAGGATGGTTGCAAAAATTTAAGAAGCGATTTTCTGTGCGAACTTTGAAAATATGCGGCGAATCCTTATCTGCTAGACCTGATCTTGTACCCGATTTTCAAAATAAGCTCTATGATGTTATCGAGACTGAAAATCTGATTGACGACCAAATATACAACGCAGATGTATTTGGATTTTTTTGGAAAATGTTTCCAGACAAAACTTTAGTGCATTGTAAAGAAAAGACTGCTCCTGGTACCAAAATGAGCAAAGAGAGAATCACCTTCTTGTGCTGTGCTAATAAATCTGAAACTCACAAGCTTAACATTGCTGTGGTTGGGAAGTCAAAAAACCCACGTTCGTTTAAAAAACAACATATTGTTGAATATTACGCATCGAAAAATGCATGGATGACAACACATATTTTTATAGAGTGGTTTTTTAAATCGTTTTTACCACGGGTAAAAGACTATCAAAGTGAAAATAATTTGCCCCAAAAAGCTTTATTGTTACTGGATAATGCAAAATGTCATGGAGAGCCGCTGGTATCTGAATGTGGGCAATATAAAACTATGTTTTTACCCCCAAATTGTACTAGTATTATCCAACCCATGGATCAGAATGCGATACGACTTACTAAGCTGTTTTACAAAAGAGATCTCTTGTGTGAATTGGTAAGTTCTGTAGCGGAGGATTCAGCCATTTTTTTTAAACAATTCAGTTTAAAGGACGCTTGTGAATTCATTAAACGATCTTGGGACAGGGTGCCCAATTCTTCTATAAAGTCTTGTTGGAAGCATATTCATTCTCAGAGGTGGGCTTCAGAGGATGACATCCCACTATCATTGTTGCGTCAAGAAATGCCTGAGAATGATTGTGTTGAAGAAACAGAAGAATTTCGCACAATAACTAACTTATTTCACCGCAATAATGACGTGCAAATTTCTGATGATGAAATTCTTAGCTGGATTATTAACTCTGATAATACTTCGTGCAATAGTTCAGAGTCAGATACAGAAAATGTGGAATCAGAGCCTATAATTATGAAACACGTCAAAAATCGCGAAGCTGTGCAGGCCTTAAATACTTCAATAGATTGGGCAAAGGAACAAGGTCTACAAACAGATTACACACTGAAGCTAAAAGAATTGCGGAACAAGGCTTTGGAAGCATGTGCACTGTCACCAATTACACATGTTAAAAAAACCTAATATGTATTTAAAAAAAGCTTTAATTTTTTTATTCTGGATTAATAAAAATGAAATAAATTTGTTTTTTAATCAAAGAAAATTTTTAATTTTTCAGGCTTAAGTTCGTTTTCTCTAAATTTAATTTTTATTATAAATTAAATTATTATTTAAATTAGAAAGAAAGACAAATCTAGTGGCTCTTAATACTTGAAACAGACAAAGAAAAAAGTTCGAATAAAAAACTTCACAAATTAATTACAAAAACTAAAGGCACGTAGCTAGGAATGTGTTTATACAGTTGTTTATACAATTTAAAAAAACAGCTGTATATATAAGCGCATTCCAAATAAAAACCCCTAGAGTATTGGTAGCCGAAGGCTGCCACCTGGGAATGAAATAAGAGACATAAAGCTCAACTTGAACAAGATAGACTTTGAAAAAAGTATAGTAAAGTTCCAACCCATTAAAAATTATAAAAAGCTGTAGTGTAAAACTTACATGTAATTCAGCAGATTTAATTAATGTAGAGGATCTTTAACTGGTCTGATTGCAGCTGCCGTGGTGGCAGTGAGGTCTAAGCGGTAGACAACTCTGATGATGAGACTGTGGTTAGTCTCGAAACATCGATGTCAGTTCAACCCTCCGCGCAGTCAAAAAACTTTTTCTTTGTCTGTTTCAAGTATTAAGAGCCACTAGATTTGTCTTTCTTTCTAATTTAAATAATAATTTAATTTATAATAAAAATTAAATTTAGAGAAAACGAACTTAAGCCTGAAAAATTAAAAATTTTCTTTGATTAAACATCACTCAGTTCGAATAAAAAACTTCACAAATTAATTATAAATTTGTTTTGAAATCCTTTCTTGTGTTTTATTTTCTAATATAGTGAATTATAATACATATATACAGCCCAATCACGAATAATAATTCCGCGTGAGTTTTCTCCCTTTCCCCATTCCTCCTATTATGAATAAAAATCCCGCATGAGATTTCTCACTTTACCTTTTCTAGATATTTGTACGATTTTTATCAACCGTGTGAAAGAGAATAAAAGTGAATGGGGAAAAAAGTAGTTATTCTGAATGCCTTTGAATACAGTTTTTTCCCTAAAAATATTTCACTTAGAAAACTGAAGGGAGTTTACATAAAAATGTAAGTAATTTTTAATAAAACACAGTTTAAATAAATAAAAAAAATATTTAATTGTTTATTTAGGTCGAAGAGCACAAATAAAGCGCAATTGCAACATTTGGTAACATTAATGGAATCCAATGCAGCCATTGCCTGTGGTTTCCATAAAGGTAGCAAATACCTAGTAAATACCGAAAAGCCGGTTTATTTACTCTATAGTACTTTTGAAACCTGTTGCAAGCTAAAAACTTTAAATCGAGTAATTAATTGTATTTACATATGTACTTACAGTGACAGCGGCAACTCAAGAGGATTAGATGCATCCCGCAACTGCCTTCTGGTGATCCGTTGGTTATTTCTTTCTTGGTGTTGTTCTTCAACAACAAGTGCTCGTAAAGTTAAATTATTCATTTCAAATTTTTTTTAACACACATTAATTTATATATAGACGTATGAAAATTAATATTATCAGGCTCAATTTCAGTATTTTTTATTTTTATTTAATTATCTTTGCACACACAAAACCGCAAATTGGAAACAAAAACAAGAAAATTATATGCCAATAAGCAAAACAGCTGGCTTCAAAATTCAGTGATGCCACTTTTTAACTTTTTTGTTCCCGCGGAATTTATAATTGGAGGAAATTTTTCTCGAGAAAAGTATTTTCCGTGGGAGAGAAATTCCGAGGGAATATTCGTGATTGGGCTGATAGTGAAATATAACACATCCAGTAATCCGAATATCTCGTTAATCCGAATCAGGGTCTGCAATCATTAATTCGGATTAGCAAGCAGTCCACTGTATATATGACAACATTATATAATGACGTTTGTCATTACATTGATATCAGTTTTTGCTTTATTGATTGCACCTGGCATAAAATTCATGTCACAATTTTCATGACAGGGCATCAAATGAATAAAGTTTTATGAATTTTATAATCAGATCAGAAGACAGCAATTCAGAACAATATTTATATATTTTTTAATATATTAAGATATTTAATTTAAGAATTTTTAAAATGTGACAACAAATAAATACTGCTGTAGTCACAGCATAGATAACACATTAAATATGACAGAACCTCCAGTACATTATGAGACTTTTTCTTCCGTGCCATAACATCTATAGACATTATTACAAATATTTCTCGAACACACCTAGTTTGTTCTACTGTGAATTTTTTTTTTGCTGCAGAAAACACCCTATAAATAAGACAACTTATAAGTATGTACATACATATGTACATATTTACATATGTAATTCTAAAAAATATTTAAAAAAAAAAACGTCCAAAGTGCTTGTGGGCATAACTTCAGTTACATATGAAGAAGATTTTTTTACATTTATTTTAGCTGTTTCGCTGTTTTATCTTGTTAGGATGGTCTAGTCTTTTTTCGCTCATAATTTACAACAGCAACAACAATAAATCAAAACAGAGTAGAAAGAAAGACTAAAGCTTTTTTATGCTAAATGAAAAATTATTTTAAATGTCAATTTTATCAGTGCATCTTTGCTTTTACTTTCATCATTATCATCATTATTCAAGCATCCTCTTAGCCAACAGTCACCGAGCCAGTCAGTCAGCTAGCGAGGCACGCAATGCGGTAGCAAATGGCCTAGACCAACGACATTTCTTTCTCTGAACACTCAACAAAAAAAGTTCGCTGTGAAATGTTTTTTTTTATATATCTTCTAGTACGAGTATCTTTTTTAAGCATTTAATGCGTGTGTGTACAAGTTTGAAATGTATGTATGCGCGAATCTATATTTAAATTGCATTTTTTTTTCTTTTATTTTTAATATAAAGTTCAACAGTGCAACAAAAACAATGTATGCATGTGTGCATGTACTTGTATAAATAAAATAAAATTTTTAGGTAAAAATAAATTGGGAGGGGAATTCGTTTTTTATCTTTGCATAAAAAAAAATTTAAAAATTTGGTCGTTTTGTTGGGTATTGTATTATTAAATTAATTTGAACATGTATAAAGTTTTAAATGTCTATGAAGATAAATACGTCGAGTTAAATAATTTACGAGACTTTTTCCCCAGAGAAGCCATATCTGATCATTTCCAGCTATGTAAGTCAAATTTTCAAAATTTTACAAAAAAACACAAAAGCAAAATTGGTAAAAACGGTATACTCAATTTAATAGACCCATTTTTATTATCTTCATTTTCCAACCGGTTTTATTTCCCGAGATCGAAGAGAAAAGTCTAAAATTTAGTATGATTTGCGAACAATACACATAGGAAAAATATCCCACATGTGACATTTAAAAAAAAAGTATTTAACTCGACGTATTTATCTTCACATGCATAATTTTTAATGTTCTTACCAGTTAAAATAGAAGAAAGTTTTATTAAGAAACACATACCTGAAAATATAAAAAGAAATACAATCATATTAATATCATTTTCAAATAAAATCAGATTAAATACAAATAAGCAGATTACAAGTTTTCATTAACAAAGACTGTGGCATATATCACCGAATTCAAAAAATATAAGGAAGTCATCTATTTATTTTATAATATGATTTTTAAAAAATCAGAGGTGCAAATGCTCGCCGTTATATTGATGAACGCATAGTTCCTATACATTTATGAACCTATTTTCAAATTTAATGTTTGAAGGGGTTTCCTTGCGGTATACATATAAACGAGTAAAGTGTGTGCTTGCAGAAATGCAAGTATTCCGCTGGAATTATTGATTAATAAATAATTCGCTATTTATGGAAAGATTTAAAAAACTATTATTTAAGGAGGAAGTTAGTTCATCATTTGTGGAAGTAAAATATAAACAAGATATAAAACAAATAATTTTTAAGACATGTTTTAATAAACACAATTTTTTATGTATTTTTTCTTTTCATACCGACAGCAAATATGGCGGTTCGCTCATTCATTCTTGGTTCGCACCTCAATCTTGATTGAACCCACAAACATGTTTCATCATACACAATTTTAAGAATGAGAATAAATTACATCTTTGAATTCCTTGATGAACCCAATGATGGAGTATCGTAACTTCTCAAAAAAAACTTGAGTTGGCACTATTTTAATACAAACGAGTAAATATAAAAGATGACACACAGTCGTCAGATCGCAGATATAATGACAATAAAATTGTTTTTTTTTTACTAACTGGCCCGATTAAAAAATGATGTATGTATGAAAGTCATATTATCGGAGGTATTAAGCTTTTTCTTCTGGCACAAAGATCCAGTTGGTGCGTTATGCCAAAAAAAAGGATAGAAAAGCGGCGAAAAGGCTTGCGAGATGGCACAAAACACAGAAAAAATTGTCATATCGAAAAAAACCGCTAAAAATCTTGAAAAAATCACAATACATAAATAAATAAAATTTATACAACAGAAAATTATCGCACCAGAATGGAAAACTGCTAAAACGGGAAAAAATCCTAAAAATTAAAATAAATGGCACACCGGAAGCAAATACAAAAATAGGCTAAAATCGTTAAATTAAGAAGTAAAAACCCACAACGTACAATAATTCGCCTGCACAAGAAACAAGATAAACGGAACGAATAACCAGCAAATGAAAAGAGTTGGAAAAATTATTTAATAAAGAGAAAAAAGTCGACAGAATAAAAACAAAAACTTAAACGAGCAAAATAATTATCAAAAGATTTCCATTTATAAATCGTTAAAAAGTATTATATGAGTAGGATTGCATATGATTAAGAAATTTTTCTTTTTTCTTTTTATTTCTACATTTCAGAACTTTAAAAGTAGTGGAAGTTGTATTGCCTTAAGCAATAAAAGTACATACATATGAAAGAAGATTAATAAAACTGATGACAAATTAATAATTTTATTAAATGAATTATACTAATAATATTCAAAAATTATTCATTATAAAATGCTGCACTGACAGTAAAATTAAAAATAACCAAACTACTGCATTTCACTCTTTGTTTCTCTCGGCTACTGATGACAAATTTTGAAACAACTACAAATGTCTTAATGTTTTTTTTACAACCATGACATTATGGCACGTCCGTCGTTCCTCTTACTGTAGCGACAATGTTGTTGTACACGTATAGCCCCAACATCTTAAAAATCAACATGACAGAATTATATTAACCAAAAATACTTTGTGATGCTTTTTTTTTATTTTATTCAAATAATTTTTATACATTATTATTATTTTGTGTTTAGTCATCATCATCAAGTGCCAAGTTCAATATCTTTCTTTTCCTAAAATGCAATGTGCATACACGTTCATTCATTCATTTATTTAAAAATTATTATAAGACATGAAAATATAAACTTTTTAAAGCTAAAAAAATATTAAAGTCAACCATGCCACCATATACATGCATATGTACATACATACATACATACATATATAAGCCACACCACACATGTGTCACCGGCTTATAAAGCAACATGACATGCTGCACCCCGAATTAAATAAGAAAAAAAGTACACAAATGGAAAAAAGTAAGTACATACTTTAAAATGAAACAGCCCTTAAAAAAAAACGAATCATGCTTTTGTTTTAAACACATTAAAACATTTGAATGCTTAAAATATCAAATGCAATATTATTTGGTCGTTGCACTAAAGACTAATAATGCACGAGTGTTATCTACAAACATATGTACATATGTACTCATACATATACGTATGTATGAGTACATATGTGCGACCATTGTGCCACCGTCAATGATTTAAATTCATTACTGGCAACTAGCACACCACAATTCCACACTCTATTCCGTAACCATACCACCATACGCCAAAGTTGACAAACAACGGATAGCTCCCAAGCAGCACGTAGTGTTAAGAAGACTTTCCTATTTTAACAGTCAAGCAGCCATCCAAGTAAGCAACCTCGCGCAAACAATCATCCAGCCTAGCCTGGCCTGGCTGTTTGCCTGCCTGCCTGCCTGCCTGCCTACCCACATTTTGCTGCATATCTTCCTCCAACCATTATGCGACTAATATCTTGTAGTTACTAGAAGTAACAACACACAGCAACAGAGTTCATACCAACACACTCTATTGTGACATTTTAAAATCATCTTTCTCTGCCTCCTGCCGAGCAAATTGCGCATAATTACACGAAAGAAAAAACTGAAAACTGAATTGAGGAGACCCTGCCTGTACTGTGCTGCCATGAGAATGAAGCAGTACAAAGCCATCTTATTCCAATATATTTTATTTGAGGAAAGACAGCAAAAAAAAATACTGCTTTTTTATTAATAAATCTTCTGGCTGCGGCCAACGCTTTGCAAAAAAAAAATATTTTTAAAGTTGAATAAGTATTTCATAAAGCATATTTAGTTAACTTATGAATTATGGCAAAATGTGGTGGATCACAACGACTTGAGATTATTAACAACGTACCGAGTACTTTTCAGTCACAAACTACATACTGGCCTTATTAATTTAAAGTATTTGTATAATTACTTACCAAGAGGTTAGATTACTAAAATCTTTTGCTATTCACTCTATGACGTCATCGACATTTTGCCTTGAAGTTTCCTATGCCAGGGCATAAAGTAAATTGACGATCAAATGATGAAATGTCAAGAATTGAGCTGTTACCCACTCTCTATATCTCCTTAATAAAACTGATGATCGCACCATATATCTTATCTTTCTTAATATATAAAAAATCCGTGTCACTGTGTATGTTTCGAATAAACTCAAAAACGAGTCAACTGATATTCATGAAAATTGGCAAATATATGTAATTTGGTCCAACTTAGATGATAGGATAGTTATTATTTAAATTAATGGCCTGGGGGCGGAGGGGCGTGGCTCTTTATATATATAATTCTACTGTACGTGCGTTGTAACTGAAGTCCTCCTAAACGGCTGGACCGATTTGCATAAATTTTTTTGTATGCGTTTGGGTGGCGCCCCGGGTGGTTTAGATTTACAATTCGGTCCAATTGGAAAAAGGGGCGTGGTACCTCCCATACAAACCACATATTAAAAATCTATTATTTCTGCTCCTGATAACGGTATTTGAACAAAATTTGGTACGTCGGTTCAGTGTGCATTTTTTTAAGTGCTGCTGCAAATATGGGCGGGATTGGACAAAGGGGCGTGACACCTCTCATACAAACCACAAATTAAAAATCTATTATTTCTGCTCCTGATAATGGTATTTGAACAAAATTTGGTATGTCGGTTTGGTGTGCATTTCTTAAGTGCTGCTGCAAATATGATCGGGATTGGACAAAGGGGCGTGGTACCTCTCATACAAACCACAAATTAAAAATCTATTATTTCTGCTCCTGATAATGGTATTTGAACAAAATTTTGTATGTCGGTTCAGTGTGCATTTTTTTAGTGCTGCTGCAAATATGGGCGGGATTGGACAAAGGGGTGTGGTACCGCCCATATAACCCAAAAATTTAAATCGCCATATTTTGGGCATTTTTTTACCTACGTCGATGATATTTGGTACATATTGTATTGGCATAATTTGGAATACGTACCAGGAGAAAAGTGGGTGGGACCACGCCCCTTTTTAGGAAAATTAAAAATCGTAATATAGTCTAACTACTGGACCGATTGTCATTAAATTTTCACAATAGGATATATAAATACTTTTAATTTTATTTTATAACGAGGGGGTAGCGAAGCACACCGGGATAAGGTAGTTTTTATATAAAAAAATAGGCTAAAAGTATTTTTAAATTGAGAAGAAGTTAAAGTTAGGAGATATGTTTTGAACGAAAGTTTGGCTGATCATAATTTCGAAGGATATGTAACAAACCGAAATGCGAAAGAGAGCTAATTGATTGTTGAAACCATGATGGCGAAAAGGAAATCGCGGTAAAGTTTCTACAGAAACTTGGAGAGTACCTCTAAAGTATTTTGCCTGATGAAGCTGTCTTGCAAGTAAACCGCAATTCCTAATGAAGCCGGACGGTAACTTTACTGAATGAAATCAGTGCTGAAAACTTGATCTACGTATGAAAACTGACTTGAGGAGATGGGTAAAACCTTTAAAGTCGGAGCGACCTCCAAAAACAATCGACTATCGAAAGATATAATATGGTTGCTTCTATTGCAGAGTATAATATCACACCGTGTGGGGTAGTAGTGACATTAATGTAAGAGGCGAAGCTCTTTTGGAGTTTCTAGGCTGTGAGGGTATAGAGATTTTGAATAGGGGCTCAGAGCCAACTTTTATTAATGCCATTAGGGAGGAGGTATTAGATCTCACTCTTTCTAGCTCATTCATTTCAAATTATATATCTAACTGGAGAGTCTCTGATGAGGTATCCCTTTCCGATCATCGTTACATAAGGTTCGATTTTCCGGGAGCCCAGTCGGTTACTCAACAACTACCGTGTCGTAAACACACTAACTGGTCTACGTTTATGGAGGTAACGGCTTCAAAGGCTTATCTGCTATTTCCCGATATTAACTCTGTGGAGGAACTAGAGGCAGCAGCAGATCAGCTGAACTATGTCGTCATTTCCTCATATCATGAAAGTAGTAATTTACAAAGCCGTAGAACGGCACGTAAGGTGCCGTGGTGGAGTGATCTTCTTGATGATATGCGCAGGAAAGTTAGAAAACTTTTTAATCGCGCCAAGCGCTCTGGTAATTGGGCAGAGTACAAAAGGTATCTGACCGACTACAACAAAGAAATAAGGAGATCCAAAAGGGAATCCTGGAGGAAATTCTGTGAAGATATCGAGAATACCCCTACAGCAGCGAGATTGCATAAGGCACTCTCTCGCTCTCATGTGAGCGAAATAGGTCTGATGAAGAAGGCTGATGGTTCATATACCAAGAACCGAAGAGAGACCTTGGAACTGTTACTTAGTGTTCACTTCCCAGACTCAATTCTCAAGGTTCAAAATGAAGTTGACTTGACAGTTTGCTCTCCCATTTTGTACAGAAGAGCTTTCAAATTGTCAAAGGTTATTTTTAATCCGGATAGGATAAGATGGGCTATTCCCTCATTCCAGCCTTTTAAGGCTCCCGGCGGGGACGGTATCTTTCCAGCACTTATACAAAAGTGCATTGATACTTTGCTTTGTGCCCTCGCCGCCCTATTTAGAGCCAGTTTTGTCTTCGGACACATTCCCCAACTGTGGAGGAAAGTTAACGTGGTTTTTATACCTAAAGTGGGCAACAGGCCAAGTGATTTGGCCAAATCTTACAGACCAATTAGCTTAACATCCTTTCTACTGAAAACGATGGAGAGACTAATTGATCTACACATTAGACTGACGATTTTGAAAAACGTCCCCTTGCATGTGAACCAATATGCCTATGCTAAGGGAAAATCGACTGAAAATGCTTTGCATCAGATCTATCTACTTATCTATCTATCTATCTAAGATAATATCTTGATTATTGACAGCAACCGATGTTCGGCTGCGTTGACAGAAAAGCACTAAATAGCAACTGAAAATGGCAGCTCTTAGTTGCCATCTGTAATACAATTTTCAACAACTGACATCCCAACTTAGGTTAGGTTCGGTTCCCATCTACATATAATCGACCTATTAATCGAAGTGGGCGTAGATACCAGTACTTTTATTGAACCTTACTAAAATCAGTATAAAAATCCTCGTACTAGTTATGAAAGCTCACTTCCTCGATTAAAAAAATGGGACAAACCGACATACTTTCTTCAATTTTCTTCCAAGAAAAATTTTCCTAAAAAGTTTAATTACAGTTTTCATTGTACAGCCAGTTGAAATAACTTTTGCTGTGATTTATTTGAAGTCTTTATTCAGCTGGGATAGATGGCGATTTTCGGACGTGACGGCACTAATTAATAGAGTTAATACTACCATGGTTAGTTAATATCCATTTTTAAGCAAATTTCTACACCATAAAGACGGTCTGCCTTTTAAGCCTACAGAATGCAAATTAAATAGACTGCACTTCACGTCCTCTTAGTTGAAAGCTGACAAAGGTGAATGAAAAATTATATCAATATATTTTTATGGATCTGAATTGAACGGAAGAGCAGAAGGAAATGGAATCGACTGAATCGACTTTAAGCTCTCCTTGAATCTTACTTTTAGAGTAAGAGTAAGCGTTCGGAAACACAAATGGCTTAGAGAATATAAAATAACAAGTACTAAGCAGACAAAGAATTGACGTGAAGAGGAACAAATTCGTTTTACGAGGAGTATATCGCACTCTCTCTCTGTCTCTCTCGTTAAATGCAGAAGGAAAGAACGAGTGTGCCTATTATAGGCATTTTAAATCCGTTGGTTAAGCAATTTATAGAGGAGGGGTGTTTTACAAAAACGTGCGTTTATTGCAAGGCAGTTCGCTAATTTCAAAATATTAAAGGATTAATAAAATTTATATAAATGACTCTAGATCAATGAATTGTATTTTAAAACCTACACGCCATCCACTAATACATATGTAATTGTATGCAGCAACAATACTGCGTCCTGCTTGCTTGTGAACATTAAAATCTATTCCTCGATGTAAAACTTGCAATGAGATGCTTTTCCAGCATATCATTTACATTTTGCTTTATGACCTTTAAACTTTAAAAAGACATGGTCTACAATTGAATGACTATGAATGTCATCATGGCATTATATAATGCAATAACCAACCTGTTTGTTTATGACTAATCGCAATTTTTATTCAAATTGCCAAAAAAATTTATTTCAAAACCTGAAATAAAACAGCAGAAAATATAGTTGAGAAAAAAAACTTTTAATTATTTATGAGTCATGATGTCTCAATTTCAAAGTTGGAGAAATAACCTCTCTACTATATACATATGATACATATGTACATACATAGTAATAGGTGTAGTATTGTGTGTACAAACTTTTTGCATTTTTTTTTCATTATAATCTTTTTTTTGCGGATAAAGCATTTGTTTTACTGGTTTTTGTGTGTATTCCAAAAATATTTATTCATTCATCAAGCTGGATGTCTGTCTCTCTGTCTGTTTGGCTTTCTATCCATCCATCTATGTACATATGTATGTATATATCAAACTTGACAAAAAAAAAAAAAAAAAGAAAACGCAACAAACAACAAAAGATCCAGTGAACTAAAAGCTGTTGTTTTAATTACATACTTGACTAAATTCAGTGCATGTCATTAATATTTTATCGCAATCATTTGATATGCCAGAATATATTGTTTTAACACAAAACAATAACAATGCAGCATTCAGTACATGTAAGTAGTTAAAATACACTGAGTGGAAATAGTAACCGTACAGCTGATTATATTTTATTTCAAAGTGCGTTTTTTATTATAGACTACTAAAGTTTGTGACTTTGTTATGAAATTCTTGTTATAGTTTGATATTTTTAGTTAAATAAATTTTGAAAAAAAATGCATTATGTTTTTGCATTTGGTACAAAATCAAAAAAGCTATTTCATTGTATTTGTGTACTTGTATGTATGTATGTAGGTAGTTATAAATAAAATTTTTATATATAAAAAGTTTAATTTGTTTGTTGTATGTTAAGCGTTTCATTGGACATTACAGAAAATCATCAGTAGATTTTTCAAGATTTTGATTTATAACAAAAAAGAAGATCAAATCACTTTGCGAAAAAAAAAGGAAACTGGTTTCTCTAAAAGGAGTCAACTCAAAATTTAAAATTTTCACTTTTTGCAAGAAAACGATCACTGTACCGCCCACTTTAAAAATCTTAAGTCATTTTTTCTACTTTTTTCCTCAAAAAATACAGTTGCAAAGCTCGTTGTGATATAATAGTAAATATTAAAATAAAAATATTTTTTCTCTAATACAAATTTTAAAATTTTGAGTTGAGTTGATTCCCTTAAGAGGGAAGAAGGTTAAGCCGATTTGAAATAATTTTAAAAAAAATTCTAATCTTTTTTTCATTTTTAGTGCGATTTTTTTTTGCAGAACATAATTGGAAAACCTTTCAATGCACTGTAGACAAAACTGAAGTTAAAATTAGTTTTATAATTTATTTACTTTTTTAAAACGATTACAATTTTCGTGATTGGATGAGAACGAATTAATTTTTATAATTAAGTTTTCGTTAATAAATTATAATTTTTACTTTTATCTGTGCATAAAATATGTCCACTTCAAACCTGGATATAAATAATTTGAAAAATCAGCAACAACACCAGTAGCTGTACGAATACTTTTTTAGTTTAGTACATGATCATATATAACTACACATTTACACAATGAACTGTAATAAAGTTAACAGTCTAAAAGTACATTGTACACATGTTTGAATGTTTTAAAATATATGAGCCGTTTATTTTCAAAGTGGCATAAGTCACTTTGTTTTTAAGTCGAGATATTTAAGGAATTGCGTTTTAACACGTTTAAAAATATGGATGCTAACATTCGAGAAGATTTTCTTGTATTTGTTATTTGATGATACTGATATTTTTAAACGTATTTAAATGCAACCCCTTAAATATCTCGACTTTAAACAATGTGACTTATGCCACTTTCAAAATAAACGGCTCATATATATATGTACATGCATACTTATTTATAATTATAGAGACGGACATCAGCGTAACATCATATAATAAAGTCATAAATTGTATATTTTCATACACTTCAAAAAGATGAACACAGAAAGATAAATTGTGATCTACAACAAAATGATATTAAGATCAATGCATACATATGTATGTATGTATGTACTATTTATGTATGAACACATGTTATGTGCAGTAGACAACTATTGATATACTTATTTGTATACCAAATAAATAATTCTACTATCATTTGAATCAAAAACGTGACAAAACTACTAATGTTTTAATTGAGCGGCTAAGTGCAGTAACCACATATGTACATAAGCAAAATTATTTCAAAATAATTAGTTTTATGAGTGCACACGTTGTTTTCCTTGGTGTCATAATTTTTTTGATGTGTATTGATTTTCACAATACAATCACAAATTTTTGGTGAGATGTGAGATTTTGATAACACGGTGTAACAAGAAGTACCGAGAAACTTAACAGCTGCATAGAAATACACTAACACCATCTAGTGCGCAATAATATAAACACTAGATAGCGCAATAGGAGCTACTAATTTACACTAACATATAATTATGCTAGCGCTGTACAGTTCGAAAACCATTGCTGTAAAATAACTACATGCTCTACATTTTAGTAACCAGCTAAAAAAATGTTTCATTACTACATGTTTACACATCTCCCCTGTGATCGGACTCACATAATTTTTTTTTTTTTTCTAAAATGATATTGAATGAATTTATGAAAAATATAACAGCCAAATGGGTAATATCCAGTTAATGTAGAAACTTTTAGAAATCATGCAAATTAAACTAATTTTTCATGTCTGATTATCGATTTATTCTAAATTTATTTGTATTTTGTGGCTATATGAGTATTTTAGAAAACTCGATACGCACAAATACACAAATGTGAAAATAAGGCCAAGTTCCTATCCAAAATATTTCGGCCGTAAAAAGTACTGAGATCAAAATATGGACCAAGTTCATGATAGGTACAATTACATCTCATTTCTAGGCAACCTATAAGCTTGGCAATATTTTTTAAAGAATTCTTTTCCATATTAGAAAGGCAAACAAATTTTGTTAATTTCTCATCAGGACCTACCTGTGTACCAAATTTACGACTTCTAGCTCTACTGGAAGTGCCCCAGACCTACCTGTGTACCGAGTTTCAGCTCTCTAGCTATACTGGAAGTGCCCAATAATATTGATGAGTGAGTGAGTGAGTGAATATGTACTAAAATAAGGACTTTTCATACCTTAATATCTCGGGAAGCTTTTACAGTAGAACTTTCAAATTTAACCTTTGAGGTCACCTTATGTTTTAAGTTTCATTATATTATGATCAAGAGGAGCAAAGTTATGAGGGGGGTAAAAACAGCTCGAATGGTTTCGTGTAAATATACACACTGTGTGGCCGAACTTGGCCTGGGGCACTACCGTGCGCCTAGATATACACTCCGGTTCACTTATTTAAAGGCACTAAAAACTCCATATTCAGCAGCCTGTATCATTTGCAATTTTTAACCGATTGCTGAATTTTAAAATGGAAATGGAAGCTCGACATCTTGAGATAAAAAATCATGACAATAGTGGTTTCTTTACTAAAAAACATGTTTTGAGCAATTAATCAAAAAGAGTCCTAAAATATGCTTTTTTTCTGGTTCACTTGAACTAATTTTCACTGTACCTAATTTTAATGAAAAACAGTTTTTCTTCTTTTTTTAATTTATTTTACTTTATTTAAGAACTATTTATTAGTAATGGGTACAACCCCCTTTGTTTTTAATAAGTTCAAATATACGGGTTTTTATTGGCAGATAAAGAGAATTTATGTAATCCAACGAAATTTAATTCCAAGCATCCTTAATGCCCTGAATAAGTGACTGCTTATCATCAAATTGTCTACCTCCTTCATAAATCTTACGATATAACCAACCCCAAACTATAATCAGCTGCAGTTAAATACGTCTTGGGTGTGAAACTGATAATTTTCCGAAGCTCGTATCATGGATGTGGTATAAAATTAGATTTGCAGAATCGCTGCTCGAAAATCAGCCTCATATATTTTCGGACACCGACCATTTAAAAAAAAACAAAGTAGGAATGGAATATATACATACATAACGTATTAAATATGGTTTCTAAGATATCGAACAATATATTTTGTTTTACAGCAAAAATTATTTTCAATACAGACGGATGCAAATTAATATTCACTTGACTTTGCTCCATTTCCATAGCAAATAAAAGTAGTTAAAAGTCAAATAAAATGTTTCAAAAATATACCGAAAGCAAAGGTGAAAATAAAAAAAAACTGAGAAAAAAACATGACGTAAACGCTATTGCGTTTTTTTTTTTTGCAAATAAACTAACCAGGATATGTTGAAATATAAAAATTAATTAACGCAACCAATGCTATTGACTTCCTTCCCTTCGTGATGTCACAATATACGAGTGCATAGGTACATACTTACATATATACCCTCAATACATTTTAAATAATATTTAAAAAAACTCCACTTGTTTTGTATTTATTTTGCAATAGCAAAACTCAAAAACAACTTAAAATCTGCAAAGAAACAATAAATTTAACCCAAATGCAAATTTTCGTAATATTTTTTTTTTCATTTTACAGAAAACCTACATGAATACGATTTTAATACTCTAATCCGAAAAGTCGACACATAATGAATCTGGCGTCCATTCAAGTCAAGCTCTGTGTTGTCTAGACTCGTCTATGCTTAGCAGAATACATCTCATTGTGAACATATGGCGTTTCACCTACTCTTTTTAAAAATATTTTAATTATTTTCATGTACGAGTATGTATGTATGTATGTAGTTGAATGCCATTTATTTATTTATTTTTTTTTCTATCGATCTGTATGATTGTGTAGACAATCGTTTATTTATTTTTTCGAAAGCAGTGTCAAGAATTTTGTTTAAATTTTAGAGTAACAATTTACTTACTTACACTCACAAAAAGTCAAATACAGTAAAAAACCAACGCCACATCATTCAAGCAAAAGAAAAAGCCGGTAATAATAAATATGTACATCGATGTACATAAGTGTTCAACAAAGTGTTATTAAAAAATATTACTTTAAAAGCAAAAGAAAAATTAGGTTATACATAAATTCATGTAAATAGTTTTTTTTATTTTATTTTCAATAAGTTCGAGTACTTCATTCAAATTAATTAATTGTTAAAAACCAAAGAAGTAGTCAGAGGCGTAAAGTGATTTGTTTGATATTCTTTATGTAGGTTTCGAATCAAATTCATTTTAATATAAAAATTTTGAAACTAAAAAATATTACATACTTCAAATTAAAGAGACGAACGAGAGCATATAAATACTGTCACCAATCTGGAAGTATATAGCGGATGGGTGGGTGGTTGACTTAATATAGAAAGTGGTTGCTCTTACAAGTCAGTTCTGAAAATCTTACCTTACTTTCAAACTCAAAACGCTCGAAAATCAAAAAGCTTTCTGAGTAATTAAAAAACATTCAATTCACATGATGACTTTTGCATGTCTTTTTTCCCAATTTTGTATTGAAATAATAAAAATAATGAAAAGTAACAAAGATAAATAACAAAAGTAAGAAAAATAATGAAAAGTAACAAAGAGAAATAGAAGAAAAGTTTTGAAAAACACAAATCGAGTCTTTTTGTTTACCCCTCTTTCTTCCCTACACCGCTCACCAACAAGCAAAAAGAGACATCGAAAGAGCGACGTCGCAAAAGTCATCGTGTGAATTGGGTGGAAAACGCTGTTCGAAAATTTATTATTTCCTTTAACAAATCGAATCGAACTGGTTTGTATTTACATGATATCTAAGTAGAGTTAATACATATGAATGTGCAAATGTTCACATTTAGTGAAGATTTTTTACAGATTTCAGACAGAAGATGTGCACAAGTTGGCGATTGGCGATTTTATTTCTGATTGGTGTTTTTTTTATCGAGCTGTGGTTTATTGAACTTTCTTACACAACGTTTGATGTAAATCGCTAACTAATACACATATGGCAAAAAGGAAGATATTTCACTAAAATTTTAATTTCAACAATTATATCAAAGTTTTCCCATGAAAATCGATTTTTTTTAAATTATAAGTGAAAAAAATCAAAATGAAACAAAAGTGCAATTTCCAAAAAAAAAAAAAAAAAAAGAAGACTTGTGGCACTCGGCGACTGCCGCGGTAAAGCTATTGCATAGCATTTTTTATCAACTTATGCAATTATATTATTACGTTTTGTTTAATAACTCCGTTGTTTTTCTGACAATACTGTATGTTAATGAAATCAAAATCAGTAACATACTTTAGGAGTTAACATACATACATTGGGCGATTTAGGCCCAAATTCACAGTCATTAGTTAGCTAATAGCAATAGTTTAACTAATAATATATGATTCACAGCTTCTAGTTTAACATTAGTTAAACCATCAAACGTCATTGGTTAACTAATAGTTAGACAACAGCTGATTCGTTGGAATTTATTATTAGTATTTTTGTTTTGTGAAAAATTTTAGATATAGCATGTGACATTGAAAACGCGGAGTTCGATATTGAAAGTGACACTGATACTGATAATACGCGGAATATTGTTGCTGAGCTTCGCCAACGTAATCCAAAAAAATTTTATGGATAGATTCCGTCTTAGCAAGTAGGTGGCGTGGCAAGTTCTTGAATGTATACGCCATTTTTTAAGAAATAATACATCAAATGTAAACAAAAACCATATACTATAACGGAATTGCCAGTACTGAAAGTTGATAGTTTAATAGGGTTACCATTTTTTATTCATATTAAGAGTGTTGGTTAAATAATACACTGTGAATATGAAGTATTAGTTAAACAATAGTTATCATTTCAGTTTACTAATAGCTAACTAATTACTGTAAATTTGGCCCTTAAAGACTTAAAAAAAACAAAAGACTTAAGAAACAAACGTTTCAAAATTTCTTGATTCGGTCGCCTCAAAGCCCGCGATAGAAGCTTAAAAAGAAAATAAAAACAAAAATTTGAAAATTTGAAAATTTTAAAAAATCAATATTTCTCAAACGAAAATTAAAATTTAATCATACCAATCGAATTTGCAGCAAAATTTAAATGGTCATTGTCATGACAGAGTTTTAGCAAAACTGAAAAAAATTAATAAAATTTTCACCAAAAAATACCAAGTTTTACTTAAAACCAAAATATGTATTTTTTAGAAAATTCAAAGTTTCATAAAAAAAAAACAATTAACCAAAAGCAGACGATTTTAACTGTTGCAGTACATATCGAATGGTTGACAAAGTGCTAACTAAGCAAAGCTAAGCTTGCACTCTTTTCTAAAAGGAAAAGGTATTAAATGGTTCTCTCTTTGCTCATTAATACTTCCTAGAAAACGTCTCAAAATTGGGACCTACATACATATGTATGTATGCACAGTATACTCTCTCTTAAGCGGACGCCTAAGGAACTGACGAGTTTGTCCGCTTATGAGAAGTGTCCATTTATCACAGAAACACAAAATGAGTAATCAATAATCTGTAATACATAATCTTTAAACACTTGTATTTCAAAACAAAAACATACATACATACATATAAAGATAAGACAAAATAAACAGAATTTTCATTTACATATATTCTTGCGAAAAAAGAAATAAATATAAAAATACGGCAAAGTACACAAAATTTTCATTAATATTTTTGTGAATAAAAAAGAAAAAGCTTGAAAGACCAGATATTCAACTGGTTTTAAAAAAGTCCGAAATTTTAGCTTGGCGAGTTTTTCCTGCAAATGTATACAAAAAAATAGTGTTAACATGCTGTAAGCTGTCCGGTTATGGGGAAATAAAATGTCACACATCGTGGAAAAAAGTGTCCGCGTCCTGTTATGGGAGGGTTGTCCGCTTAAGAGGGAAATATTTTTGAAATCCCTTACAATTTTCTTCGCACTGAAAAAAGTATCCGTATATGGGAGGTGTCCTTTAGGAGAGAGTACACTGTATTTCACTTTGAAGTTTGCCAATAATTTAATTTTTTTTTAATTTATATAATCCCTTTACTTTCGATTGGCGCCTTCCGGAAAAATGTTGCATTCTTCATGTGGAATTTTAACCTTAAATTTTTATTTTGTTATTTAAAGCAACAACAAAAAAATTCTTCCGTACAACCGTTCAGTATTCACAAAATTAAATAACTTCAAAAAAACGTTTCAATTCTAAAACCTTTAATTTAAAATGATTAATTGTTAAATTTTTATTTATACAAAAATGTTGCTGTTCAAAGTTCATTCATCAAAACCTATAAATCAAAATGATTCGCTACAAAATGATTTTATTACCTTTTGTAAAGAGATTTATAATTTTCAATTGTCCGTTTAAATTTAAAAATCATATTTAGTCAATTTAGCTAATTTTACTTATCTCTCTAATCTTACGAGTACTAATTACACCATTAAGAACAATCTAATCTAAATTTATTATAATTAAGTATTTTACCCATAAAATGAAAAACACGCACACACATACACACATACATACACATGCACATATACACTCACAAACCGAAACACTTGTACTTCCTGATAAAACATTTAAATTAAAGTGCAATTGGAGCCGCAAATGTAAAATAAAATCAAGAAGACACATCGACAACAACAACAGCATCAACAAAAAAAAAAAACTGCAATACAACAACTTGCATATAGAATAATAATTAAAAATATAAGAATAAACTCAGATAAAACCTTAAATCATAATTTTGCAGTTATCGTAAAAATTATATTCTTTAGAAATATTATTTTGCTTAACGATTTTTTTTTGTTTTTATAATAAAAGAAGACAGCAAGAAGTACTTTTTGAGGGCAGAGTATATAAAAATATGCATGCAACAGTGATGGATTTTGTGTTTTGGGCCAAATTGACAATTGAAAAGGGCCAAAATAACTTCGAGAGGGCCAACAAAACTTATTTGGAGTATATTTGATAACAATATTTTTATTTAAATAAAAACAATAGTAATACTAATGCAGTCTATGTGTTCATTTTAAATAAATTTAAAAACAAATACCATTAGTCAAAAGCAACACGAAATTTTATTTTTCAATACAAATTTTATTCATCAAGAATTTTTTACCGTTAGACAGTCTATTTAGATTTTTTTTTGTGTTTACTTGATATTGGTACTAGCCAAGGCGAATTCATAACAGATGATCGCACTAATAAAACAAGTATAACATGTAACAAAAACCACAAGCATTTTGTTTTTGTAAAATCATTGTACAATGTCAAACTCAAGAAGCAAATAGTGTATTTTGACATCCGACAATGATGATGTACTTGCAAGTTCACCTGTAATGAATTCGCCTTGGGTACTATCACAAGACAGGTTTGCAAATAAAAGTAAGGAGTTCTTTCTTGATAAACAAAATAATGTTGTAAACAAAAGTAGACTTCGAAACGGGGAGAAAATTACATTGAAAATGTACTGAACGCTGAAAGGGCCAAAATAGATTAGAAAGTACCACAGGGCCATCAAACATTCAAAAGTGCCACAAATGGCCCAATTCTGCCACATTTTCCATCACTGGCATGCAACCAATACCAGCACAGCATACAAAAAGAAAAAAAAAACTATGACCCAAAATGTTGCTCTTTTGTTGCAGGAAGTTTGATTGTGTTGACCCATTTTAATGAACCATGTTATATGAGTACGAGTATAGGTACGTGTGTTAATGTGGTGTATAGTATGCAGCAATTGTTTTTTTTTTTTTTTGTTGTTTGTTTGTTTGTTTTTTTACTTAAAACATGACTTTGCAGTTTATTATGTTGTACTTAGTTATAAATAGGTATAGACATATAAAACACAATGCGGGTACTTAAACGAGCTCAACATAAGAAGTACCTGCAAACAGAGATTTAAAGGAACTTAATTTTCATTTAACGGTGTATTGTATACTTCAGGTACACTTTAAAAAAACAAATAAATATGTACAAATATATTTACTATTCTTAAATGTAAAAAACCACGTTGTTTTCGGAAGCAGCAACGTTTTCGTCGTAAATACGCACTCATACACATGAGTTTATCATCACGTAATTTTTCTACGAGTACATGATATTTTTGAGATATTTGAACACAAGAATTAAATCACAAGTAAATTGTAGTATTTTTAGCATTTTGGTGAAATCCTTTTTAAAGTAGTAACATTTTACGTACGTCTTACGATTCTTCAAATTTTATTCGCAAATGTTTAGTTCGAAATGTTTCTCCAATCGTGTCGAAATGTGAAAAATAAAAAACGATGCAATAACAAGCGAACGCTGATAGGTGCAGCGGCCTTGAAATCGGTCTAGTACATAATAAGTGCTGTTAGTCTGCTTAAATATTCTAGTATGTTTTCCCATACTCTTATAATTTGAATTTTCATTAATTCAAGTATTAAACTTAAGCCAAATTACAGTTCAAATAATAATTAAGTAATTGTTGTATGTCCCCACCAGTTTTCTCTTCCTTACTAATTTAAATTAGTATTTCATTAAAATTGATTAACATTTAACTACAGACGTCAAATTAGAGGAACGTTGTAATAGACCACCGATAATTATGGTATAGTAATTGAAGAAATTAATTGAATATATCGTTATATGAAAGGACAAACGCCCTAAGTAAAATTTTTTATTGTAAGTGATTTATCGACTTTTTATCTTCTTCTATCTATATATACAAAAACGAATGTGTGTTTGTTTATTTGTTTGTTTGTTTGTTTGTTTGTTTGTTTGTTCCTTTTAGGAGGCTAAACCTCTAAACCGATCTTCCTGAAATTTTCACAGTATTTAACTGGAACTCTCGGATGAATTATAGGCTATATGAAGTTTAGATTGGACAAAGGGGTGTGGTACCGCCCATATAACCCAAAAATTTAAATCGCCATATTTTGGGCATTTTTTTACCTACGTCGATGATATTTGGTACATATGGTATTGGCATAATTTAGAATACGTATCAGGAGAAAATTGGGTGGGACCACGCCCCTTTATAGGAAAATTAAAAATTGTAATACAGTCTTAACTACTGGACCGATCGTCATTAAATTTTCACAATAGGATATATAAATACTTTTAATTTTATTTTATAACGAGGGGGTAGTGTAGCACACCGGGATAAGCTAGTATTATATAAATATATTGTTGTTTTAAGAAATTACTTCTAGACAGGCTTCCAAGGTCATGTGAAAGATTTTAAATGCAAATAAAATACAATTTTATTTAATTTATTTATCCGACGTTTCGTTGGTATTTTCCAACATCTTCAGGGATAATAATTTGTATATATGTAAGATGTTTTTATTAGGCCTATTTGAGTTTCAGGTAACAATATGTACATATGTTCAACTGCTCATTTTTATTTACGGTATCTACATAGATCTCAGAAAAGCAAATAAATTAAAAAAAAATTACCAAAACTAAGAAAATTAAATAAAATATATGCATTTTTACATACATTTCCATCATTTGCACATTTTGTCACTCTTGCCACTTTACATACATATGTATGTATGTACATATATGTATTATAAAATTTCAACTATACAACACCAAATAAAAATTTATTACTTTCATCCCTATTTTGTATAAATATATAAAAGAGTTGCGTGACTGACTGACTGACTCATTCATCATCGCCCAGCCCAAACCGCTGAACCTAGAAACTTGAAATTTGGCATGTAAGTTCCTTTTACAGAGTGTAGGTCCACTAAGACGGGATTTTTGGAAATTCGAATTTTTTAGTTGGTAAAAAAGGGTAAAATCGGCAAAAAAAACAATACATTTTTAAAAAAATCTTTAAAAAAGGTCCCAGGAATATCAAATTTGGAGCGTAGGTTCCTTTTACGACGTAGACTCGAACCAAAATATAAATTTTTAGAAATTCGCACTTTAAGGGGGTGGTAAAAAGCGTCACAAAAAGGAATATTTTTAAACATGGTCGCAAGAATATGAAATTTGGAATGTAGGTTCCTTTCAGGACGTAGACTCGATCCAAAATATAAATTTTTAGAAATTCGCACTTTAAGGGGGTAAAAGCGTCCCGAAAGGGAATATTTTTAAAAATGGTCCCAGGAATATGAAATTTGCAATATGGGGTCCTTTTGGGAGGCAGATTCGAACCTTATGTTTTTTGAAAACATGAAAAATATGTTATTTATTTTTTACTTTAAAAATTACAGGTAACGAAGTACCGGGCGGGTATGCTAGTACATACATATATATGTACATATGTATGTACAACGTATGTCTGTTTTTTTTTCTAATTTCTTTATAATTATTCTAGCCTAAATAACTATTTAAATTTATAAAAATTTAGGCTGACACTACACCAACTAAAGTCGCGTATTCTATTTTTATGTAATGGTATATAAATGGAATATGTAATCACGTTCAACAGAGCTACATACCTAAAATGTAGTGAAAGCATTTGCACTTGAATACTGACGAGGTTTAGTGGCTTCTACCGAAAACAACGTTTGTTCTATTTGGCCAGTGTAGTTGAAATCTAAAGGGATGTTTAGATATTGAATTTTTCCTTTGTTGCTCGAAATATTTTAACAATGTCTACCTAATATTTCTCTGATTATTAACATTTACGAACTTTATCCGGTAATAATATTAACGAAAGACAAAACAGTTTTTTTGACTAATACGACAACAGAACATTAGATCTTATGAGACAACCCACATCGAACGAACATTTGAATTTACTGGGCAATAGTCTGTGTTCACACTATGCAAGTCTTATTTTTAAGCTTATTAGCTTTTAGGAGAGAGAGAGACAGGGGGAAAGAAACGAGTACACCCTCTCATGTACTCATGAAATTCGTTTTGTTGTCTTATTCGTAGTGTGAAGTAGGTATACATACTTTAATACAAAATGAAGAACAGTTTAAGCAATAAGACGAGTGCTGTGTGAACGCCAATGAAAGTTCAAAGAAGAAATCGTGATAAGTTTTGCAATAAGACTTGGATAATGTGAATTGCGAAATAGCATTGGTTGCAGCAAATACATTTGGTTTGATGCAACATACCCACACAGAGTAAGACTAAAACAGACTGAAATGAACCTCTTGCATGCTTTCTTATAATGTTACCCACACCAAATAAGGCAAGTAACAAAAAAACAAATAAATAAAAATACATTGTCGCATTGCTGTCTGATTACCGTTGGTCTTTTAAGACAAAAACTTGATGTTATTTTTTTGTTTCTGGTATGGGTTAGTATCAAACAAGTGTATTTGTCTTAAAATACAAAAACGTTTTATCTTTGGTTGGTGTGGTTTCAGCCTTAAACTTATCAGTTGCTTTAATATATGTACATATAACATATTTGCAGCTGTTCAAGGGCGTGGTTATTATGTTCGTACATATGAATGTTTCTTGTACATGAGTTGGTTGCATGAATGAAATTGAAACTTTTCTTTTTCGTTTTCCAACAATTTAATACCAGCAACCACAGTTCGTGTGTCCTTAAACAACTGAAATGTAAAAAGAAAATTACACATTCACATACATATTTAAACCAAGACACTTATTACTCTGTTAGCAACGTTATTATTGTCTACACCTTTTCGAAAGGATAAGGATATAAATGAGTCGTTTGCAACTTGCAAGAACGCTGATGACATTATATTTATTGTAAAGTACATACACACATACATTTTTTTCATATAACATTCGTATAATTTTGAATTGTCTTCATCTTTTTTTTTTTTTTGTCGTGTTCTCCATTACTTTTGGCATATCAGCAGCGTTGCCATTTTGTTGCTTTTCGGGTATTTTTTGGTGCTTTTTTAATTAAGCAATACCCGAAATTTTGTTAAATACCCGTTTTTAAAAAGCGGGTATTTAAAATGCTTTTAGCAATTTCTCACAGTGCTTTTTGGTGCGTTTTAAATAATCAACATTTTTTTTAAATTCGTGCAGAAAATTTTATGATTTATTTGTTTAGCAATGATTTTACTTTTAATATACATATTAGTGATGTTACGAATACTCGTATTCGTATTCGACTATTCGCCTGTTTTAAGATATTCGTATTCGTATTCGCCAAAGTCAAGCGAATATTTTTCGAATAATTTTCCCATACATTTTCCAAAAAAAAATCATACAAAAGTTTAAAAAAAGTACATAAAATGTAAAAAAATATATTAATTTTTATTAAAAAAAAACCCATTGTATTTCACGCAAAGTAATAACCTTCTTAAAAAACAAACAAAAATATATATGTATTTTGCAACTAGTATTCAAAAATTAAAGTTTTATATCATGTTAAATTAGTAATCAAACCTCAGTAGAGGAATGTTGAATTTCAAAGGCAGGGATTTTTTCCAATTAAATTTGAAATATAAACCTCAAAAGAAATATTCGTATTCGTATTCGGCGAATACTGTTTTAAATATTCGTATTCGTATTCGCGAATACTAAAAATTGATATTCGTAACATCACTAATACATATTCGTTAAATTGTTTGCTGTGCAAATTTAAGCAAGAAAGTGCCTTGTTTATTATAAAGCTGAACAGTAATTAAAAGTAAGTTCTTCATTTATTTTATATGTGTTAAAGTTCATCATCTAACAATGGCTTTCCTTTAGATGGAAAAACAAATATATAGAAAATCTTGGGAGAATGATCCAGCTTATAAAATGTGGCTTAGATTAGCAAAAGATGAACTAAAAGCATATTGCATTTGTTGTAAATGTGAAATAGATTCACGATAAAGCCATTTTCTCCGACAAAGTCACACAAAAAAAACATGTAAAAGCAATAGATCCAAATGAAAGTTTTTCATTGCAGCCAAGGCTGTCTTTTGATCCACCAGACCCAAAACAAAATTAGGTTAGTGCTTTTGTACCCGAATTTTTTTTTCATATTTACTCTTTTTTACTCTATTTCCATGGGCTCACAGTGCTTTTGATGTTGCAAGAGTTGACATCACTGCACACCATATCATATCTCTTCTGGATTTAACATTAACTGTTTGTTTTCTCATATTGCGACTGCTCTACTATTCTCGAAAAAGCAACCTACAAGCATAGCTGCCAGATTTTTTAAGGTAATATCGTCATATTTTTGGGCAAAAATCGTCATTATCGTCAATATAGCTTATTGAAATCGTCATAAAAACGTCAAATGAAAAAACCGCTTTTTTACCAACAAAACATATTTTATCAGAGGCAAAATATAACAAAACTTTTAAATAAACAAATCTTATTAAAAAACAGTATTCTTTATACATATACAGAGATCAGATACTTTAATTAGAATGCACAATCAAATCACATGTAAATAGATTGCATGTTTTTCACTACTTTGAAATATATATATACATATATACATTGTATCGAAAAAATTCAATCCTTAAGTTATTTTTTTTCCAATGTAGTAAAATATGCATTTTAAATATCATTTTTGGAAACATTTTTTTCTAAAAATTTATAAAAACTACAATAAAATTTATACAATAAAAATATAATTTTTAAAGAAAATATGTACATTGTACATATACATATATGTATAATATATTTTACAAATATATAGTGCAATTAAACATGTTGATTAATTCAGGTACAACTGTGAGATCATATCAGCTACATTTGTCTAGCTTTAAATAATCTTTTGTATATAATATTGCTTCCAAAGGCGACTTTTTCAATGAATTTCTTACTTTAGTCTTATTTATGTTTACCTGGCTGAATAATAGGCCTTATCACGAGTGTCGTAGTCGTGACGAAATCTGTAAAATGTGGCAACGTTCGCTATATGTTTTACATGGGAGTCGTTAAAGTTCGACTACGACACTCGTGATAAGGCCTATTCAGGGTGGTTATGAAAACCAAGTCAGAATTGCCATTCATCAGAATTGAAAATCGATTCTGATTTCAATTGGTGTTATGAAAACGTCTTGGTTTTGTCTTGATTCGATAATAAACAAAAACCATGTTCGAATCAGCTGTTCTGCTTTGTTTATATTTTTTCTACCACTTTTTCTGCACAAATTGAACAATTTATTAACAAGTGAGACATTTTAATAAAAATATTTATTTTAAGCACAAATTGAACAATTTATTTACGAAAATACTTTTTTTCACGTATTTACATCTTTATTCGGAGGGCCAGTTGCATTTAAAGACCCCGCTAATTCCTACCAAAGAGAATCCACCAAAACCTCACATTTTGTAAATCCCTTCGCGATATCTCGATTCTTGTCCATGAAATTGCATTGAGTGTTTGGTGTAAAATTAGTTTTATTTTATGTAAATAATAGTTTTTTACTTTGTTTTCAAACAAATGAATGTATGTATGTATGCATATACATAAATGTATGTATGTATTTCATTGTACACCAATCTTTAACAGCTTTAAGCAAAAATATATATAAAACAAAACAATTTTTATGGAAATATTTATTTCTTTAATTAATAAATATTTAATTTTAATTACATTGTGCGGTAATTTTTAACAGCTTAAAGCAAAAAATAGACACAAAACCAAACAAAAATGTAATTCTGGCGGCTGGCAGCTGATCGGATTATTTCTGACAAAAAAACGATAATATTGGATTCTATAACATCAAATTCTGACATAATTCTGATTCGAACATAATATCGATATCTGTAACACCAAAACCAATTTATTGTCGATTACAATTCTGATTCTGATAGCAATCCGATTCCATAACAACCACGATTATTTCTACATTTGCTGAAGAATGTGGTAAAACTAGGACTTTTGTAATAAATTTAGTCAAAACCGGAAACAAAAGACTAGAACCCCTAGTTTGCATCTCTGATATTTCTTTCCAAAAATCCAATGTTTTTATCAGGACCATAATTTTAATAGTCTGAACTCAGCTTCTAGTACTTGGCTTTCACTTTCTTCAACAAAATGAAAAATTCTTTTACAACTTCAGAAAACCAACTTTTTTCTTCATTAATAATATTAAATGGATTAATTTGGCCAAGAGCTTTATATTTATTTTCAAAATCAAATATTGATATCTGATTACAATGCTCTATATAAAAATTAACACAATTATTACTAATATCATATTTTTCTTTAGCATTTATTTGTGCTTCTTTCAATATGTCTCTGGCAAATATTCCTAAATAAATGTCTTGAAAATTTGAAAAAACTGTTTTTGTTTTTATAATCAGTTAAATAAAAGTTTTCAGTATTAAGCAAACTAGTTTTTAAAAAGTTGCTCATTACAATTTTCAGCAGTTCAAGGTTGCTTTACTAGTACATATAAATGTTGCAAACTTGAATTATTTAAAATCATCAAAATGAGGGTATAAATCGTCCCATCGTCACCATGTCATTTTTAGGACCAAAAATCGTCAAAATGACGATAAATCGTCAAATCTGGCAGCTATGCCTACAAGTAGAAATCGTTAAATTGTAATTTCTTATGCCTACATGTCCATGTGGGCGCAATAATGAGCCGCCAGCCAACAACAACAAGCATTAAAAGGAGTCTGCAACAAACATGATTGCAACGACAATCAACAACATAAGAGGCAAATGTATAAAAAAGAAACAAGTCCCAACACTTACGAAGATAACCGAGTCAAAGATGATGAACAGTATTCCATGTGTACACATAAATAGGTACATACATACATACATGCATATAAATTACGATGATGATTTATTTTTACTTAACATGTCCTAGCCGATAATAATATAAAATATATTGAGATCACATTATTTTTTAAGTTATTAAAAATACTTCTGCAATTACTGGAAGATTGTGCAAATTAACATAATCTACATACATATCGTTCCTTTATTGCAACGTAGTCATATCTCAAAAAAAGTAAGCAAAGTAAGTTTTCAAAACGTAGTAAGCATTTACATACATAAGTATATGCACGGCTTGAGCATGTAAGTGCTTATAAATTGGGTTTTGATAGAGATATGTATGTTTATGAAATTTTTTTTACAAATAAAAAAAGTATTGGAAAACTCTTTTTCGTCAGTAACTGAAAAATTTAGTTTTTTTGCGAATGTGTGTGAAGATAAATATGCAGAGTTAAATATGTTTTACGTAAGAGCTTACGTCATGACATATTTAACTCAAAAGTTAAATATGTTTAGTCGGGACATTGCCAACATAGCTCGATGGAACTTTTTGGTTTACATCTTTGCTACTTTATATAAATGTATCTTAACTAAGATAACTTTGTACGATCTCTACGGGAATTTGGCCATTTGTAGGCACATTTTTGTTTGTCACTCGTTTGGACCAATGGGAAATTAAAGCCATGGGTCCATACTTATAGACTAGGTTAGTCCGATTTCTCAATTGTATGTGAGAATTTTTCTATAAAATTGTGCCCACAAATGGCCAAATTCCCGTAGAGCTCATCAAAATTTACACAATTTTAATTTTCAAAATTTTATAAAAAAAATCGCACATAGATACAATTGAGAAATCGGACTTACGTAGTCAATAAATATTTAACTCGGCATATTTATTTCCACACACATTTTTTGAGATATGACTATGTTGCAATAAGCGAGCGATATGTACGTAAATCCAACATCATAGTGACTTATCCGAAGAGCGAAATAAATGGATGGATAGTTTGAGCGAACACGTTTTATAGGGTTCTCTAGCATTTGTAAACCGATTTTCAAATATTTTTTTTTGTTTTGATTGGGCGTTCTAGCAGTCTTGTGTCCCAATTTTTTTTTTTTTTTTAATTCGGAGGAGCAAGTTGTCCCCGCCGAAATTATATTTCAACAACATCCCGAATAAGTAAATTAATTTGGTATCAATTTTTGGTTTTTCTTTTTTTTTTTTTTTTTGTACATCAGAGACAAGTAGCCCATTTAGAAATTGTACGCTTGAAGTTTAGTCCCAATAAAATGTAAGTCTTAAAATTTTACTAAGACCCCGTCCAGACTTTTTATTGGCTGCAATTCTTGGTTTTTTAGGTGAGAGAGATCTAAGAAGCTTAGGGAGGAGTACAGAGTTTCATGTGCTTGGCAATTCTCTTTTGCCTTGCAATTCGCACTGGGTTCTATGTGTATTTGACATTTTATTGTATTTCTTCAATTATATGAAAAACAAAATAAAAGAAAAATTAAATTAATATGTGATGCGTTACAATTTTTTAAGTTAAAAATATTGAAAATAAATTTTACTGTGGTGGTGTAAATACAAAAATTGCGAAATTAGATTTTTATAATGTGGACATTAATGCAATTTCGCGAGATAATTTTGAAGAATTGCAGACAATAAAACTGCAAGTGTGGACGGGGACTAATAAATTTTATGGACCGATTTTAATTGTTTTTATTTAAGAAGGTACTTTACCATTTGTGTTGGTAAAATATTATGTAGAAATGTCTTATATCGCACGATTGCGTGGGTGTGGTAATCTATTCGATTGATTTTAATGCCAGAACTATTCTATCAGAGAACGGACCAATGAATAAAAAAAGGAAAGGAAAATTATAATAATCTTTTACTACAAATCCCGGAGCTCTTAGGTGATATTGCAACGTGTGTTTTCTTTAAGATAAATCTGTAAAAATATACACATACATATTTACATAAGATTAAAAATAAAAAACGATGGAAAATATACATAATTAGACATCGTATACAAGAATGGTATATTTTATTATCAAGAATGAACTCGCAAGCAAAATGTCATGAGTAAGAAATTCAAATCTTTTCCAGTTATTGCACGTAGTGTGTTTGTAAAAATTCTTTAACAGCAATAATAATATTCTATGGTTGGTTGTTCGTCAAAAGTTAAGTGTAGTTTTTTTTTTTTTTTGCATAGTTCAGATACAGAGAGGGGTTGGTTGCCGACTGCCTGCCGTTTTGCCGGCAAATAAACAAGTTTTTCTCTTATTTCTATATTTTTGAGTTGAACGTATGATCTATTATTTAATTCTTTACATTGCTGCCATACACTAGTCACCACACTTGTATTCATCGCCACCATCATTATTGAGTTTCTATCACATGTTGGTGTGTTTTCGTACCATATAATTGTAATGGGGATGTTTGACTCAGTTCTTTTTCTATTTAAAATAAATTAATGAAAAAATGTGTTTTTGTATTTTTGCAAGAATATTTCCAATTTTTTTCTGTTCACGTTATTTTTTTTATAGATATTGGGGAGGTGAATTATTTGGAATAATTTATTGCTCATGTACAAATGTATGCACATGTAAAAACGATTTCATTTTATTATTATTTATTCGTTTATTTATTTTATTAATTTTGCACGTTCGATAATAAATCTGACCTTGAAGTGATATAAAATAGGTACCTATATACAATTTATTCGACTTTGTTTTTTGTGGGCAGTTTTAAAAACTCTCTTAAATTTAATAATAATCTAAAATGACCACTTATTTAAACATTTTATTTGAGTATAGCTATTAAGTGCCAGGGTGGAATAGTTACACTAGCAAGTTTGCATATACCGGTTTAGGGATTCATTTCCCTTGATTTATATGGGTTGATTTGTTTTTGGACCAATTGCAGAAATCATTAGGTGACAATTTTGGAAACAAAAATTAATTTTTTCTCCAATTTCCCACCCTTCAACAAATACATATACATACATATATAAAAAGTAATTTAGTTTGTATGTTTGTTTGTTTGTTTGTCTGTATTTATGTTCCTTATATGACAGGGAAAGTAAAATGGGCTATTTTTTTTTAATTCGAGTGGGGAGGGGCACCCCCTTTACAAGTAATATATTACATATTATATCAGTGCGACTAAAGCACGGAATCTTCTAAAATTCGGCGTGTGTTCCCTTAAGAACAAAATTAAGTTTTCAGCAAAGTTTTCCAACAGTAGGACGGACGACGGGAATGTGCATAAAATCATGTTTTCTTAAGTTGTAATGAAATTTCACAAAAATTTCAAATATTTATAATTATTATAAGTGACACAGCTAGTAAATAAATTAGCTTGCAAAACAGTTACAAACGCACCCGGCTACCTTTTAAGTGATCGAATTTAGTCCACTAGGCTAATAAATATTTAAAACAATATTTTTTTTCCATTATATTCGAATAAAATAGAAATCGGTCAATTTAGAAAAATTAAAACCACCAACTGCAAAATTTTTCAGACATTTTTGTACTTTTAAATTTTTGAGTTTAAAATATCAAACCTGAAGTTAATTTACAACATTTGATTTGAAATACATATTGGAAAACGAAAAATTACTTGAAATCGGATAACAGAACATGCACGAATATTTTTTCTATTTATTGTTTGATACCACGGCTGTGAAATGATACGAGTGCTCTATTTGCAAATGATAAAGTCTCTTGTAGAATCGTTGCGTTTATGACATAATAAAACTGCACCCAATTTACAACAGTAAAATGATCTGTGGCAATAAGTTAGCTCTTAACATACTTACCATAAATTAGCATTTAATTTTTTTAAACAATTATTTAATTTCTAATTATTCGATCTTTTTGCATGAAACAAAAACTTTTGCTTATTTTTCAACTAGTGAGATAAAAATTTTATATATGATACACTTTTCCTAACCAATATGCATATTACGCAAGTAAGTTAGTCGAAAAAAGCATATACAAACATATGTACCGAAAAGAGGTAGGATTATACTATACATACTTTGTAATAAACATTTATTAAACAAAACAAAAGCAGGCGAATATAATCATTTGAGATCTAGATCAAAGATGAATAAAAAATTTTAAAATTTCTGTTTGCTTTTTTGAAGTCGATTAATAACAGTTTTTTAATTATATTTTTTACACGTACCTGTGAAATACTGTCATCCGTATTGTTAAGCATCATTTCACTCATTTGTTGTTCCAAACCCGACACAGAGAATAATTGTTCTTCCTTGGTTTCTTCAAGTAAATGTTTCTCATCAGCAGTATATGATTGTCTCATGTTGCCATCGGCTATGTTGTGTTCTTGTTCGTTTGCAGGAGTATCATTATTGAGAGATTCGAGTAAAAGAGTATTAGAAACTTCTTCGTTAATTTTGAATGGAGAAAACGATTCATTAAATTCTTGTTGTTGATGCTGGGTTGAAAAATCGTTGTCCAAGAAACTATCTTCAGCAATCAAAGGAGTTGTTGTATCACCGAGTAGACTTTCGTTAGTAAGTGCAGTTGTTAGCGTACCGGCCATAGAATCTTGATTTAGATTCTGATCATGAAGTAACTCATTGCTGCCTAGTCGTGGCTCTTCAATCAATTCTTGTTCATCATATGGTTGTTCAAGATGGTCATCATGACTTTCGCCTTCTGCATTAAATTGTTCCGCTTCTGCTTGCTTTACAAAATTAAAGTCTTCCTGACCTTCCTTCAGTTCATGGAAAACTTGAGGTTGAATGTCAGATTGGTCATTCTGTTGGTGTTTTTCCTCGAATTCTTGTTGCTCTTCAGGTTTTAGTTGCTGTTGATATGTGAGCGATTCTAATTGATGTTCTTGCTCCACATACATTGACTCTTGCATATGACTTGCATTATCCATATCATTGGGTAATTGAGGTATGTCCTTATTCGATGAATTAAGGGTATTTTGGAAGTTCATTTGAATTTCCTCAGTGGATGGTGAATGCGAGATGTGTTCCTTTTCTTCGATCTGTAAAAGTTCTTTGTCTCCAGCTAATTGATTAACAGCAGATTCTGTTGCGGATTCTTCAATAAAAGAATTATTAACACTATCAATTTCTGTTGGAATGGGCTGAACGCTATTCAAAACATCCTCAATCGGATCCTCACTTGCTACATACATTGATCTCTTCATGACATCATCTTTGTCTTGCGCGATAGATAATACGCCTGATGATTGCAAATCCATATCGGTCTCAAGATCGACGCAAGTTTCTGGACCATGATCCATATAATTTGAAGGCTCAAAGTCAGTTGCATCTGCAGGAGGATGATTTTCTTTGTCTTGTGCTACTATATCATCAAGTGGTAGCTGTTGAATGGCTTGATCAGGAGTCATGACTGCGTCCATTTGGTTAAAGCTTTCAATAACTTCAGGTTCCAAATCATGAGGGCGTTTGTCGGCCTCTTGTTCGAATTCTGACAATTCTCTGGGCAAAGAAACAGCATCCATATTATTATCACCTTTTCCCTTGCGTGGGCTATGTGCCACAAGGTCGTCATCACCCATAAGGTGGCGTGGTACAATTGCAGGAGCTTGACCGAAATACATTTGGGTCTCCATGATTTCGCTCAAGACCGGTTCGTTTTGCGTCATGCCAGCGGCAAACGGAGATGTTGGTGAAGCCGGATTAGAACCAAAACTGGGTACAAACTCCTTGGCATCGGGATTAAGCTGGGAATGGGCTTGATCTAAATCAAGTTCAATTGGTCTTAGCGGTTTGAGAGGGTTAGAGTTCTCAATTTCCGAAAGATTATCAGATGCATTGGTTTGTGCGACAACTACTGCTTGCGCAGGAACATTTTCACTTAAACTGCTGGTACCATTTGTTGTGTTTGTTGCCAAAGATGAAGGCTCCTCTTCATCGACTATTTCTTGATGTTCAACTTTGGTGTCAATTTCAACATCAATTTGGGGGACAAATCCTTCAGCAGATTCTGTTACATTAGAAGTGGATGAAAAGTCTCCCTCATTTTTAAAACCATCTAATTCTCTTTCCATCATATTTTGATTTTCTTCGAAACCTGTGCAAATAATTTTATCAAAAACTTCGTTTGTGTTGGCAATATCATGTCCATTGGTATCATGGCCATTTCCCAAGTTAAACAAGTCATGATGTTGCTGCTGTTTAAGATTTTGATGATTTCCACCAAAGACAAATCCACCATTTCCATTACCGTATTCACTGGCAGCTTTGTAGCCAGTTTCTTTTTCTGCCAACTCATTGCTTTTGCAAGTGCCATCATCGTCTAGGCCAAAGCTTTTTAATGTTTGCAGCTGTTGTTGCTGCTGCTTCTCGCTCTGCTGCACTTCTTCGACGTACTTTAATTCATCGTCGTCGCCATCATCGTGTTCTTCGTGGTGTTCATCGTATTTACCACCCAAGATCTCTCCGGCAACTCCACTTACAACTTCTTCTTGTAGAACTCCTACAATTTCGTTACCAGCACCAGCAACATTTATTTGCTGCATAGTGTTATTATCCATCATGTAATTTTGCCTGTTCTCCAAAAATTGATCCAAGTTTTCTTTTTCCATTTCAAATAACTTTTTTAATCAATTTTAGATGCGCACAACACGAATTATATTTTTAGCACTCCTTTTTACACGAGTTTAGTTATATTATTATCTCCGTTTTTTTCTCTTTAAATACCTTTTTCTTGCTCTAATTTTAGGTTTATTCTCTTGCTGTCCTGCGCTATTTTAAAGTTGGATTGGTATAACAATTTTTTTTTTTTTTTTTTTTTTGAGTTTCTTTACTTAAATCGTTTTTCACAAACTTTTTCCTATTTAAATTTTTTGTTGCTGAAATAGAAATATTCTCTTAAAAATAAAATTTAAATATACAAATATTTAGATTTTACTTTTCTACTTATATTTGCAAATTTACTTTTTGAATTTCTCATTGATTTAGTTTTTTTTCTTGCAGTTTAGTTTTTACGCGTGATTCACCTTTTATAAATTTTGCAAATCTCTTTTGAAATTCTTTCTTTTTATTATATCTACTACATACATATATTTTTTGCACACCTTTTTATAGGCGAAAATTGTATACGAAAGATTTCTATAAGAAAAAATTTTGTTTTATTTGACAACTCTTTGAAATATGGAAAAAAATGCACTTATACATATGTATGTATGCACAAACAATAAATTAACAGAAAAATTGTTTTAACAAATTTTTGCACACACACACAGTTTAAATACTCTGCTTTTATACTTTTTTGTTGATGATTCTGGAATACAAGAAAAAATACTGCCGACTTTCGCAGCTGCCGTCCTTTTACTTCAACGAACGCGATTTGAATATGTGGTGAACTCGTCATTCTGCAAAATTTGTGCAGCTTTTAAGTGCTGCCAAGTATGCATATTTGTAGAGTACAAAAACAGTATTGTCAAGTAGAGCAAAATTATGAGAAAAATGTACTTTCAGAAAAGAAGTATGAAACCAGGTGGCAGCGTTACGAAAGCTGACTATTTGTTTCCCTACTTATTTTTTTATTGAAAATGTCAAAGATCTGTTTTCTGACTATATTTTTGACAGCTTCAGTTTTTTTACGTTTTCTCGTGCTGCCAAGTTCTTGTTTTCTCCCGCTGCTACCTGGTTTAATACACCTTGCTTTCTAGCTTACCACTTCCATGGTCCAATTATGTATAAGGTCGTGCAAAACGCCCTTTTTGTAGGGCTGAAAACAAAGAAAAATATTCAATAAATGATTTAATGTATGGAGTTTGTATTAACGTTTTGACCATTATGGCATTTTCTTGTACTACTTCACAGACCTTATAATTTGACCATGAACTTATCCAAATACTACAAGGTACATCTGCAATAGGTATGTGTATGCAATATTGCATACACAACCCAAGTTGTGGGTTGTGTATTTATATATTTTTTTTTTCTATTATGCAGTCACAACTTAATAAACAACATTTGTATGGCTCATATATGTATATCGCACTTGATAAATGTTGAGTTAATACCCTCTTGTTGATCAAGTCCGATATGATAAAATTTTGCTATATTCTGCCAAAACTCATCTGTAAGGCACTTCAAAAAATCGATGGTCATGTAGGGGTACCCATGGTCTAATAATCAGCTCTGCGCAAGAAGGAATATGGTTTTTTGTAGGGTTGTGTTTTACCGTTAAATAATCTGCAAAAATATGGTAGGTTTCTTCGGTCTTGTCAAAAGTTGTTTACATTTTTGGCCGCCATCCTGAATATATATATTTACATTATGCTTTTTGTTTTTGCATAACCACTAAATACATACAAAACAGATTTTATTTTGTTTTGTATACAGCTTTTTTTGACAATATTGGCTAATTTTTACACAAACAAAATGCATGTCGTTTTTTATTGTTGTGTTGATAAGCGCACCTTATATAATTACACCATGCCGGTACCCATGATGTATTACGCCATGCCGGTACCGATAAAAAGGCGGCATAGTTTTAATAACTTGGCGCCACTTTTTAATGTTTGCCAGACCAACAAAATTGTTCATAAAAATTAAGTCCCAGTTCACACATTTCAACTTTTGCTGCTCTACTTTTGAGTTTGTTGTAGAGAGGGGAAAGAGGAGTGGTATTTGGTACGGAGTTGCTTGTACTGGGAGGCTCGTTTTGTTGCTCACTTTCACTCACAAATTTGAAGAAATTGGAAGCAAAAGAAAACGAAAATTAGTTGAAACTGATGTCTGTGTGTGAACATTAAGGCAACTTTAAAGGGAATTGAAATGAATTTGAGCAACAAAAATTGAAGTGTATGAACCGGGACTAAGTTTCTACTCGGCATGAAAATTGCGAATATGATTCTACTTTTTTAGATATAGCTCGGATCTAATTTTATTTTGTATAAAAAGATATCTTTAATGTCAAAAACATTATATAAGTTAATACATATATAGTCTATATTAAGAACTAAACTTATAAAAAGTTTAGACGCATTCATCGATAAAAATTTTTTTTTGCAAACGCTAACTTAACATCACTCTTTTCCTTGCAGCGTAAAATACATGTGTTTTTGGTTATCATACCACATTAATTTTAATTGAACCACATTAAATTAGTAGACGAAAGAAAACAAAAATAGTTTTATTAAAAATGAAGAAAAGTAAAAATGATAAATTAAATGAAAGTAATACAGCACCTGTACAGATTAAAGAAGGAAAAATCAAAAAGAAAAAACCGAAGAATGTTAAGAAAATAGAGGATGCAGTTAATAAAACGGAAGATGAAAATTTAACTCCAAAAAATTGGAGCCTCGACGCGGAGCCCAATGATAATGCTCACAAAAAGAAAAATAAAAAAATACCTGCTAAACATGAAAAATTACTGACATTTGAAGGTGGTAAAAAAAAAGACAATGTTGATAATAAAACTGCTAAGCAGGATAAACATAAATCAAAGGCCGCCAATAAGCAGAAGGAATCCCAACCAGAAACACTGCCGAACGATCTTTCCGACGCTGATCTTAAGAGAATAGAAAAGAGGAAAGCCAAAAAACTAGCGCAGAAATTGAAAAAAGAGAAAAGGAAGGCCGAAAGCGAGGTCCTAAATAAGGAAACAAAAACCAAAACAAACGGTGTTAAAAAATTGAAAGAAGCGAGTCCGGAATCCGGTATTGCGGACGCTGCCAAAAAGCTTGCCTCAGCAGGCAGTAAAGTACTGACTAAGAAACGGAAGGCCGAAAAGAAGGTCCTAAATAAAGGAACAGAATCCAACGCAAGTGGTGTACAAGAAGTGATTACCGAATCTGGTAATGCGGACGCAGCCAAAAAGCTAGACTCTACAAGCAGTAAAGTGCTGGCTAAAAAGGAGAAAAAGGCTGAAAAGAGAAAAATGATTAAAGAACAGAAACTTGCTGGTAGGATATAAATCAAATATGTATACATATAGGCATACATACCTATAAAAAAATGCAGATATTTTAATTTAAGGCTTTATTTAACAGAAAAACAAACCCGAAATCCAGCCATGGAAGCATCTACAATATTTGTTGGCAATCTGCCCGTAAACACTAAACGTGTACAGTTAACACGTTTATTTAAGGAATTTGGTCCTATCAACTCTATCCGTCTACGCTCAGCTGGAGGAAAAGTTCTGCTCAAACATAAACAGCGGAAGAAAGCAGGTTCATTGAATGCATATATAGTACTCAAGAACAAAGAAGCGGCAGAAAAGGCTGTATCTTTAAACGGTGTGGAGTTCAAAGACCATCATTTAAGGATCACTCTAGCAGAAAAAAATCACGAAATAGAAGAAGCCAAGAGAACTGTCTTCGTTGGAAATCTTACATACTGTAAGTATAAGAAGTAAATTTTATTACTGTTGTATCATATATTGGTATTTCTTACTCTGTAGCTGCTACTGAAGAATCCTTACGTGAAATTTTTACTAGTTGTGGTGAAATTGATTATGTACGCTGTTTACGCGATGGCGACAAAGGTTGTAAAGGTGTAGCCTACGTCTGCTTTAAAACTGCTGACGGTGTAGGCCTGGGGTTAGAGCTTAATGGAACTATTGTAGATGAACGTCCTATTAATGTAGAACGCTATAGTGTTAAAAAATTGGGTGCTAAAGAAGCACGCGATGCTCTGGCTGAGAAAGAAGAGAAATCTAAAACGGGAGCGAAACAAAGAATAGATGGCAAGAAAGAGAAAAAGGAAAAATCGGCACACAAAAATAATAACCTTATTGAGGTGGACGATGCCAAAAAGCCAAAAAAAAGTGAGTTTAGAGGTGTCAAGGTCGAAGGTTTGAAGAAGAAACCAAAATCGAAGAAGAAAAAGTCCAATGACCAAATGTTGCAGTTAGCAAAGAAAATTGCTCCTAAAACTAAATAATTACATACATACGTTTATGTATAAATTATTTTCATAAGACCGTGTTTGTAAAACTGTACGTTTTACATTAAATTTATTCATACAAATAAAGAAATTTGAAAGTTGTTCGTATTAGAATTGTTTCCAAAAGACCTTTTGAATTGGCTCTTTTAACATTTAGTCTCCTGAAACATGTCAATGTCAATTTAAGAGACATAAAATAAGTTTGTTTCCAATGTAAGCGTAATTAGTTCAAATGAAACAGTTGGGTACAAATCTATTTCGTTTATCATTCATATCAAATGATTGAAATTTTATATTTTTTTTTTATTATAAAAAATATGTAATGGTACTATTTTTCTGTATAAATAAACATTTTGTTACTAAATTGTGATCTAAATCAAGGCTAATTGTTTTTTTAACTTTTGTTGTATATCAAGGGGAAAAGTGACTGCAACTTTTCCAACACAACTTAAACAATAGGAGTTAATATAAAAGAAACTACATTCATTATCCTTACAAACTACCTTATTGCATACTTTACAGTGTGCGCCTATGGCCACAAAATATTCTGGTTTTGGTTTCCATCGCTTTGGGGGTGGCTGAAACGGGTCTCTCATAACGTAAGTCATTTCATTGAATTTAATGCCATAAGCAAAGCTCGCTTCCATACCGAAATAATGGACCATTTCTTCCATGCCACACGAAGAACAGTTGAACTTAATTTTAGCAACTCGTTCGTCATCCTGAAAATCTTCAGATTTTTCATTTTCCTCATTAGGTTTGCAACCGCTTGATGATTCTAAAATTTCAATTTCGGCTTCCTCATTTTTAATGTATAATTCTAAATTATCGTCGTAACATTCAGTTGCCTTTTGTTCTTTCTTAGTTTTGTTGGAGCAACATGGATCGCAATGTGACATGTTACGTTAATCTGAATAGAAATATTTGTTAAGAATAAAATCAAAATTTAGATTTTTATGTGTGAACGCGTGTTTTATTAAGTTCATATTCAATAAAAGTATACAGAAGTTGCTTGTTTTAAAAGTCTTGATTTTGAACATTATCTGCTATGTATTTCAGTTAGAGAAAAATTATGAAAGTTAATATGTATCCAATGTTTTTAAGTGAGAATTTCTTGTACATCCATATCGCCATTTCCGGAGTCAAATGAAAGGGCAGTTATGATAATTCTTATTAATTTAATTAAAAATGTATTTAAGAAAAAAATAATATTTTAACATAATTCTTAGCCATACAGCAATTCAGAATAGTTACTTTCTTTTACATGCATTATAAATTTTTTTTAAAATTGTATAATTGAAGTTAAAATTTCTTTTATTAATTTTGTATAGGCTATTTAAGTAGTTTTTTATTTAACATTCTCAAATTGATAGATCTTTTCGAACATTTTTAAAAATGTTAGAGTGTAACTCTGGTGGCCACCATTGTGGTCGCTCTGTGAAACATGCATTTCCATTAACCAACAATTCTTTTGCTTTAGAAACGTTCTCCACACGCAAAAGGCCAAGAGCACTGTTACCTATGCTACCATAAATTGTACCACAATTTGCACCTGCTTCATTTAGTACTGTGGCTGTGGTGTCAGCAGGTAGAGGTATTGTTAGCTTAACTGGCATATGACGTTTACGTATCATACCGGTATGATGAACACGGGCTGTTAATTCTTGGCCTATGTAGCAGCCTTTGTGAAAACTAACACCGTTCAATATATCACAATTAGCCTCTAAAGGAAAGCATTTACCTGGTGGCATATCGACTACGCCTTCAGCTACACCCAGGCTATATCTGTGTGATTGAAAGTTATTATCGCTAGAGACTGTAGCCGTCTGTACTTTAAATGATTTAGAAAGATCGGAAAATGTCTTATCACTTGTTGCTAACAGTCGTAGGCCCAACTGTTTAATTCGAGGATCGCCACTAATATATAAATTATTTAAATCCTCCTGGTTGAATATCTCTATAACATTTAGTGGCAGTTTATTAGCCTCAAAAGCTTGCCATACCTTAAATTCCTGATTTAAGGAATCTATATCGATTTTACGTCTGACTCTGTAAAGTTTTAAATGACGTTGCAAATCATTCGCTATATTTTTATCACATTCAATAAGGATCTTTGTCGGTTCTGCGGTGCTATACAAAATTGTATCGCACATAACACGGCCAGCTTTATTTAGAAACATTGAATAAATGGCCTTGTTCGATGAAGAATGCAAATGCTTAATGTCATTTGTTATAAGACCCTGCAAAAATGGTACAACTTCATCGCCTTTAACCCGTATTACTTCTCTATTTGTTAGATTTTCTAAAATCAACTTTTGATTTGTGTTTGTAGGTGTAGATGTTTGAAAATATCTTCGGCGCAACCATCTAATAGAAAGAGTAGATAGCCTCCCATGGCCACGAATGGAATTCATTGTGTTGCAATAATTGTGACAACTGTTTGGCGGAATTGTGGGCTATTTTCGATTATACTTTTAATATTAAAATTTTGTAGACCTGACTTACATTTTAAATGATGGCTCCAATATTTTAGTTTGTTATGTTTTAATATGATATAATTAGATGAACTACGATTTATTTTCCCTTAATTGTTATTGTTGCATTTGAAAAATAATTTAGTTTTTTAGAGCCAGCTGTTTGCAGTGATGTCAAATAAAGTTTTTTGCAAATTAGCTACGATGGTACTGAAGTTTTCAAGTTACTGCCGGAAATTCAACAAAGTTCCAATTTAAAGAGAAAGGTGAGATTTTATATGCATAAAATTTCCGTTTTAGAAAGATGCACGATATATGTAGTGTATGTGTGGGTAGGTGATTTGAGTATGGTGAAATCAATCAAAATTGTGTTTCTATACTACTTGCAGTCGTTAATTTCTGTTAGCCGGTTCAAAGATATCGCTGATAATTAGTTTATCCTAATATATATCTTCTTTATATATATAATTCTTCTGAAAGTGTGTTAGTAACTGAACTCCTCCTTAACGGCTGGGCCGATTTCGATGAAATTTTTTGTGTGTATTTGAGTTGGTCCCTGGATGGTTTAGATTTACAATTCGGTCCAATTGGTCAAAGGGGCGTGGTACCTCCCATACAAACGACATATTAAAAATCTATTATTTCTGCTCCTGATAACGGTATTTGAACAAAATTTGGTATGTCGGTTTGGTGTGCATTTCTTATGTGCTGCTGCAAATATGGGCGGGATTGGACAAAGGGGCGTGGTACCTCTCATACAAACCACAAATTAAAAATCTATTATTTCTGCTCCTGATAACGGTATTTGAACAAAATTTGGTATGTCGGTTTGGTGTGCATTTCTTATGTGCTGCTGCAAATATGGGCGGGATTGGACAAAGCGGCGTGGTACCTCTCATACAAACCACAAATTAAAAATCTATTATTTCTGCTCCTGATAATGGTATTTGAACAAAATTTGGTATGTCGGTTTGGTGTGCATTTCTAAAGTGCTGCTGCAAATATAGGCGGGATGGGACAAAGGGGCGTGGTACCTCTCATACAAACCACAAATTAAAAATTTATTATTTCTGCTCCTGATAATGGTATTTGAACAAAATTTGGTATGTCGGTTTGGTGTGCATTTCTTATGTGCTGCTGCAAATATGGTCGGGATTGGACAAAGGGGCGTGGTACCTCTCATACAAACCACAAATTAAAAATCTATTATTTCTGCTCCTGAAAACGGTATTTGAACAAAATTTGGTACGTCGGTTTGGTGTGCATTTTTTTAGTGCTGCTGCAAATATGGGCGGGATTGGACAAAGAGGAGTGGCACCACCCATATAACCCAAAAATTTAAATCGCCATATTTTGGGCATTTTTTGACCTATGTCGATGATATTTGGTACATATGGTATTGGCATACGTACCGGGAGAAAAGTGGATGGGACCACGCTCCTTTTTAGGAAAATTAAAAATCGTAATATAGGCTTAACTACTGGACCGATCGTCACAATAGCATATATATAAATACTTTTCATTTTATTTTATAACGAGGGGGGTAGCGAAGTACACCGGGATCAGCTAGTATGTATATATATACATAATAAGGTATTTTCGGTTCACGCCTTTACAAACAAATTGAATGCAAATAGACTGACTCTAAATCCACATAAAGAAGTAAATTTACACATTTACTTAACCTACAACGCAAATACTTTTCATGCGTATCTACGCGATTCAGTTGTGTAACTAAAAAATACTTTCTTTCCAGCCGATGTTTTTTTTTTATTTTTCTGCTAATAAAAAGTACAAATAACAAAATAAGCGTTTAGTTTAATGAAACAGTAAATAAATTTAAAGTGGCGGATAGAATTAAGGTACACAACAAAATTATGTTTAAATTAGTTTATTAAGATGCAATACAAAAGAAGAAAGTATTATGCAGAACATATGTATGTGTGTATACATTCGATTGTATAATATAAGATAAAATTGCGTTGGAATGCGTAATTAATAACAGTTCCATAAATAAAAATATATATGTATGTACATTCACCAGACTTATTCCAATATTCAAAACACTTATGCCAACATGTCCATATGTATGTATTTATTTGTTTGCCATTATTTCAAACTTAATGCCATGGTCATGTTTCTCCAATTCACTTATTATACTGGTCTTGGCTAAAGCAGCTCCAGGAGGTAGTACTCCACCAGAACCAGGCATTTTTTCATTCTCTTTAAGTATGGTAATAGCACTGCAAAGCAAAGCTACGCAAGTGGAACCATAGCCCGGATTGGGACCACTTACTTTAACCATTAACGATTTTGTTGGTTGACTAGTGTATTGATCTGTGGGGTCCGCCAAACGTTCCGACTCTGGCCAACCTAAAGCTTTCATAGTTATAGAAAAATGTGTTCTTTCCATATTACTTTCCGATGGCCCTTCATGGGATACTAACCCCAAAGAGAATATTTTTGGATATTTGAGTAACAAACGACGACCAAAGGAAAATTTAGTCATAAGGCCGAATACAATCGCAAATAAAGCCACAAGCGAAGCCGTAACATAAGATCCGAGTGCAACATAAGCATGCATTTGTACGGGACGTTTACGATGTTGCTCGTAAAGAAAACGTTGGGAACGCATTACTACCGAACGATCAGAACCGGGAAATGGCAAGCAAACATTGTTGACTACATCTGAACGAAATATGAGCGGACGATGCTTTAGAACTGGTTGAAATTTGGGAAGTTTTTCACTGTATAATTGACTGCGAATACCACGCAATTCGCCTGCATGAGCCAAACCATAAACAGCACTCTCCCAGGTACCATAATGAATACCCGATCCTCCTGTAGGACCGCCTTTAGTATGAGTTTTAAGGTACGTTTCAACCGAGTTGACTACACCATCAAAATTTTTTTCGATAAATATTACACCCAAATCGGCGGGAATTGAATCAAATCCACAGGCCGATATGATATAAACATTCTTTTCTTGTGCCCTTGAGTTATATTTCAATTGCATTGTTTCCATAAATTGTGGTTCACCGCTGACATCTACATGATGGGTACCGGCCTCTATGCAAGCACGTACTACTGCTTCTCCGTAAAAGCGATAAGGGCCACACAAGTTCACCACAATGCGACAACGCTTGGCCATTTCCACAAGTGATTTTTCATCCTCGATATCGGCAATTATGATGGGTATATTTATTAAATTCTTATTCGCTTTCATACCCATGTCTTTTAGCACTGCCTCCAACTTACTACGATTACGTCCCGCAATACCCCATTTGAAATTTTCCAAAACCGAGCAAGCTTCGAATACGGTGTATTTGCCAGTGAAACCGGTAGCTCCAAATATAATAATGTCAAGTTTTTCGACAGACATGTTTTAGTATGGCCTTAAAGTGAGCGTAGTGAACTTTTTACTTATCACTGGGCGATAAAAATTTTTTTATTGTGTATTATGTATGTATGTATGTACTTATGTGGGTCAGTAAAGTTTATTTTAGCAAATTTTTTTAGAAAAATGACCTTTGACTGCAATGTAGATAAAAATTAATTGGAAAAGTTAAAAGCAAAAATTAATCAATTTTTTTACCCAAAAGAATAGATGAACAGTTATGTATGTATTTGTTAAAAATAATGAATATGCAATATTTTTTCTCAACAAATTATTTTTGTTTATTCTTGTTTAAAGCTCAAAAGTTTACTAATAACTAACTTTTCTCTTAATTATAATTGTATGCAAAGTGATTTGCTTAAAATAAAATATAAAAATAATGAAAATCGCTAAGAAGGTTTGAACGGTACTATCTTATCTGCTAGCGTTCTTAATGCACGGTTCTATCATGTAAAGTTGCCACCCGTCAAGATTCCAACACTTTGTATTAGTATTAGTTTTATGTCAAACATTTAGAGTAGTTTTCTTCTCGATTTCGATTCTTTTCGTTTTGTTGAACCTTTTAGTTTTTCTTAAAATTTACTTATTATTTTTGTGTTAAAATAAATAAACTTATTTGCAATAATCACAGGATAATGTGATTTACTGAAAACAATATCATTTGTTGTGTTTAAAGTGCTATGTAAACAATTAAAGATGTGTTGAAAAAGTAAAGTTTCTAATTTTTGTTGTAATTTTTAATTGCTGTTGGATGATGATGGTGCTGGCTGGTTGGTGGCTGCTCAACTTTTTTTAATCAATTTTACGTGTGTGAAGACAAATCGAGCAAAAAAGTAAAGCCTCCGCCTTCTAGAAACGCGTTTGTGGTGTCTGTGTTTTATTTTCGTATTTATTTTCATGTTTGTAAACTGTGTGTTTATACTTGTTGGTGTGGCTGGGTCGAGTTATTTGCTGGCCGGCTGAGTTTCTGACTGTTTTTTTTTTATCTGGTTAACTGGATGCCAAACTGAGTGGCTGACTGGTGGGTTAGTTAGCCAAAATAGAAGTTGTAGGTATAGTGGGTAAAAATAAATCCAACCACCACTAATACAACAATAAGCAACTCTAGCTCAATGTATGAAAGTGTTTGCAGTTTGGAACCGTACGTATGTCTTATTGCTGTTGCCACTGCTAAATCTCTTCGTATAGCTAGCTGCTGCAGCAGTATCAAACCGAAAACAGGATCAAGATTAATTTAACCGCAAAAAAATCAATTTCAAGTTTACATCGCATACATTATCTATACTGCTTTAAACATGAAATAAATAATAGCAGGAGAACATTTTCCATTGACCAGAGATACGACGAAAAGTTTTAAGAAGCAACCAAAATATTGATTGTGGACACGACTAAGAACATATACATATATGCACGTATGTTTGTGTACATGCATATATTTATTTTCCTTTTGAAACTATAGAGAATTGTCCACATTTTTGCCGTGTGTATACTTATTCGCCCATCTTCATGGAAAATGTCAAATGGTTTTTTTTCGAGTTCCGCCTGTTATAAAGTTCAGTACGACAATAAGAGAAAATACAAAAAAGAAAAACACCACCAACCACCTATGTCGGCGACAGGGCAATCACAGGTAATTGAATAACCAATTAACTGAGCCCTGTCTGCTGTAGGGTATCACAAAGGGACCAAATTAACGGACCCAAGTGCGTCACGTCTCAGATGTGGCGGCCCTCGAAACCTAACCTAACCACCTATGTATGTACTATATGGGTCACGAACTGTCAGCATATCATCATCATAATTGATGGATTAATGAACTAAATATGTCTTCTTAAATTTTTTAGTTAATCCAGGAATCGTCGTAAATGTTATGTCTTAGTAAAATCTTCATGTTTCTAATTATATGACTGACTGACTGACTGACTCACATCATATTGTAACTGTTCTGTGTGTTTTTGTTGCAAAAAAAAAAAATATGTTGCGTTTCCTAAGTCGCCGCAAAGCGCGAAATAACTATGCTGATAATAGTGGTGGTGGCGGTAGCAGCGGTAACGACCGCGTAGACGCCAGAGTTCCCTCGGTAGCTGGTGGTGGTGCTGGTGCTACTTCATCTCATATTAAACCACAACGTATTCCAGTTAATAAGAATAAAATAGATTGTCGAGTTATATTATTAGATAATACAGATCTCTCGATTGAGTGTTCGGTAAGTATTATTGCTTATGAATTTTCCATTTTTTTTTTTTATAATTTTAATTATTATAATGGTTTATAACTGTTGACTTTATTTAATGTTGACTGGCAAAATTTTTTTTTAATTGTAATTTTAATTAGCAGAAAGTTATACAAAAAATTTCCTTATTATGCATTTTTTATAGTCTTGACCTACGAAAACTCAAAATAAATACTTAGTCAGTGTATGTATGTATGTACATATGTACCTATGAACTAAAATTGTAGTTGTTACTTTATATAAATATGTACGTAGTGTGTATGTATGTATTTCTATACATTAATTTGACTGGGATGATGACCGGTTTTCTATTAAAACTTTAATTTCTAGTCTTTTTTTTAATTTTATTTCAAAATCTCATTTTTAGAAATTTATCTAGGCATTTGCATTTTTTTGTTTAATTTTACATCTGTTTAGTTTTAGTTGTTAATGTTGTTGCTTTTAACTTTGTTTGTCGAACCATATTAAAGTTGACCTACTTTTTTAAACTTATTTTTGTAGGTGTCTTGTCTTAAGTTTTACAATTTTATGTTGTGCTTTGCAACTCTCATAAAATGAGATAAATTATAAATGCATAACATTTGCAACTTCTCTATTATTATATATGTATCTTAACGTGAAGGCTAAGCTTAACCCACTGTCAATTCACTTTAAGGAACTGCTGCGGTGTAGTTTCTTATTGGAGTCGTAATATATTTCATCGCTGTAACTGTAAAACGATCGGTCACAAATATTTGTTTATTTATATTTTAATACGTTAAATATATATATGTATATATACCTACGACAACTTCTACCACGAAATTTCGGTTTTATTTATAAACAGAAGCACCAAGAAACGAAGTTTTCTCCTTTTCGAAATCTTACGAATTTTTGAAAAACCTAACTTTACACAACTCGTGGGTGGGTAAATCTATAAAATTTTACATAATTGTTTTCTTCACTACTGGTTAGATTATAAATAAAAAATTTGTTTGTTGGGAAAATTATCTAATTCACACAAAGTAATTAACATGATATGGAAATTCACTGTCTGACGCCTCAAAACTGTCTAATAAATCCCGTGCAGCAAAATCAAGCAACAATATGTTTTCTAAAACAAAGAACGCCCCAAATTAATATACTCGTACTTACATATTTATTTAAAAACAAAATCTAAAAAAAGAAAAATAATTGATTACAAGAATAAATTATGTTTTATATTCGCTATTTCATATATAAAATTTTTGAATCTCTAATATATTTGTTGCTTTATTATAATTTCAGAAAAAAGCAATGGGTAGTTTTTTGTACGAACAAGTATTTTATAATTTAGATATTATAGAAAAAGACTATTTTGGTTTGCAATTTATGGATGCTAATCATGTTAAACATTGGCTGGATCCCACAAAACCAATTAAGAAACAAGTAAAAAGTAAGTGTTTCTTTATTCCTAAATTTCATAACTGAGAAGTTAAGTTAAAATTGCATTTATTTCCAGTCGGACCTCCCTATACATTTCGTTTAAAAGTGAAATTTTACTCATCCGAACCTAACACCCTACGCGAGGAACTAACACGCTATTTGTTTTTCTTGCAATTGAAGCATGACTTGTTAGAGGGACGTTTAGATTGTCCCGATGATAAGGCTACGGAATTATGTGCCTTAGCTCTGCAATGTAAGTAAAAGCTTTTTTCTAATTGTCAATGGTTTTTTTATAATATTGCTGATTGCAGCCGAATTGGGTGATTATGATGAATATGTTCATTCAGCGGCTACTGTTTCGGAATTTCGTTTTGTACCGGAACAAAGTGAGGAACTGGAAATAGATATTTTAGAAGAATACAAAACCTGTCGTGGCTTGACACCAGCACAAGCGGAGACGGCTTTTTTAAATAAAGCCAAATGGTTGGATATGTATGGTGTGGATATGCATACAGTATTAGTAAGTTTTTTTTTTTTTTGTGAGTTTTTCGAAGTGTTTTAATATATAACTAATGATTTTATTGTATTTATAGGGCAAAGATGGCTGCGAATATCATTTGGGTTTGACACCAACTGGCATTTTAGTTTTTGAGCGAGATCAAAAAATCGGTTTGTTCTTTTGGCCTAAAATCAGTAAACTCGACTTCAAAAAGAAAAAGTTAACGCTCATTGTCATTGAAGATGATGATGAGGGTCGTGAACAGGAACACACTTTCGTTTTTCGACTTTATAACGAAAAAGCCTGCAAACATTTATGGAAATGTGCAGTTGAACATCACACTTTCTTCCGTTTAAGGGCGCCGGTTAAGGGACCATCGGCTCGTCAAAACTTTTTCCGGATGGGTTCACGTTTTCGCTATTCGGGACGAACAGAATTTCAGGCTACTGTCCAAAGTCGTGCCCGACGTACGGTACAATTTGAACGTAGACCTTCACAACGTTTCGCCAGTCGTCAATCGCATTTGTTGCGTGAACGACAAAAGGCTTCTCAGGAGAATGCCGCCTCCGCCTTGGCTTCTGTTAATGCTAGAGCTGCGGCAGCAGCAGCTGCAGCAGCAGTGGCCAATGCTTCTCCACCTCAAACTGCGGAAAATATAAATTCAACAGTAGATTCGATATTGTCATCAGCTTCCATTGATCATCAGCCCACAATAAATACCATAACGCCTTCCCCTTCCATACAGACCGTCATACATAATACGTCTGTTGCATACGATGATGCCATATGTGGTAGTTCCATACATTCAGGATCACAACAAAATGCATGCGCTTCATTAGGCCGCAATTCGATTAGATCGAATTCGAGTACTGATGATCCTGCTTATAGTAAGATTGGTTCATTTGGTAAAGCTGGTCTAACTGTAAAGTAAGATCAATTCGATTTATATTAATGATAATATAATTGCATTAACTTATTCTAAACCATTTGCAGATTGGATACTGAAAGTGCTGGTGCTAGTAGTGTTGCTCCATATTCACCTAATAATACTAAGAATTTCGAAGAAACAAATCCCTTCCGTAATAATGCATCGCATAACAGTTCGTTTGGCAAAGCTTCCATACATTCCGGATTAAGGTAAAATTTAAGTTAAACACTTCGGATCTTATTATGTGCTTTTATGATTCAATTTACAATACTTGCTGAAAATCTCATATAATAATTATGTTCTTTTATTGCTTAATGCTAAAAAAAACTATATGCTCTTATTTATTTCAATTGTACTGCTTTTTTCTATTTAATATTGTGTAATTGTTTTCATATAAACATAATTTTTGTATAATTTTTGTTTTGTTTTGTTAGTAAAAGTAGACTTTTACACGATGTACTTTTTCCTGAAAGTATTTTGTACAAGCAGGATTAAATATAAATATGCTTCATAATACGTTGTTGAGACCAAATTTCTTGAAAAATTGCATCGTAAAAGTTTAGTCTGACTTTGTTTCAAATTATCATTGTTTTTTATATCACAGAAAATTTCTGTTATTTGTTTTGTATTTCTGTGCAGCATTAAAAGTGGCTTGTCGGATAAAGATAAAGAGCTAGATTCATTACTAAAGTCCATAGTTAAAGACCCATCCCCATCTGTTTTAGCCACTGAGGCCATTAATGATGCTAACAGTATAAGGTAGTATAAATCTATTTAAATGTGTACATATATAACAATAACATTATCTCTTTAATATTAAATGTATTTCTTTATTGATAGTCGTTTTTATTTGTTATATTAATTTATAATTTCATAATTTGTATTCTCTTTGGCTAATTATAGGGTTACAATAAACAAAACTTTCGATATGGATCATAATACAGAAACACTGAAACGTTTATCGAATTCAGAAAAACCCAATAATCAAGTGAAAATGGCCAATGTTGGAGCGGGTGCTTTACCTCCAGGTCATATAAAGTGTAATATATTAAAAGGTGAGTTTTTTAACTTTACTTACTAATTTGTTAAGTTTAAGTTTAATACAACTTTTTGTGTTGTTCAGTGCATTTTGTTTGTTGTGTATGGTTTACTACAAATAGTACAAAACTGATACTACCAAATTTTCAATTAAAAATTATTTTGATAAAAACGCGTACTGATGGCTAAATACATTTCCTTGAGCAAATTTAGTCAACGATTTTGCAATTAGCAGATTTTTAGTCACTATAAAATTATTTGTATGAAATATTTTTATATTTTTAATAAAATATATTTATCCATTGAAATGTGCCATGTTTACATTTAGAACGTTCAAAAGTCATTGTGATGACAAATTCATTATTGTTTTATTAATTTAGCACACATTTCGTAAAAAAAAACTGAAAAATATCCTTAAATTTTAGTTTGTTTAAATTTTAGTATTTATTGTTAAAGTGTCTACCGTATTCTAGATTTAAATAATTTTTTTTTATGTTCATAGAAACATTGTCTTGACGTCATAAAAAATCATACACCAACTCCAACTACAACCATTTCGTAATGCATTTTGCTTATAATATTTTTTTTGTTCATGGGAAATATTTCACATGAACAAAATTTTCGCATGTTCAAAAGACAACAGTTAATTGCATAAACAAATATTTTCTAAAAGTTATGATTCTGATTTTTATTTTTTTTATAAATAATATTAAATTTATTGCAGGCTTTCAAACAAAATTTTTGAATCTGGTTTTGATTCAAATGTAGTTGTTCCAAAGAAAGAACTTCTTCGGCGAACAGGCAATTAAAATGTGTCTAGCCTAAGTAAATACTAAATACATTTTATTTCTTAGACACATTTATCTCTTAGCCTAAGTATTTTGTGTTCGACTAAATTCAACAATGGGAAATATTTCACATGAGCAAAATTTTCGCATGTTCAAAAGAGAACAGTTAAATACCTAAACAAATATTTTCTAAATTTTATGATTAACCTTTTGGTTTATTTTTTTTTTTTACATAATATTAAATTTTTTGATTTGCATCTGTATAATTAAATAGCACGAGTCGAGGAAGAGCTTGGAGCCAACACAAATGCCAAGTTAACAAATCAAATGTTTGTTCCAGCAGCGAACCCAGTCAATAGCACGAACAATATTACAACGAATAATTTACAAACTACAACATCGACTCTAAACCATAACGACGGGCCAGACTCCCTCAATGCCACCTACATTTCAGTTGTAAGTATTAGTTTTCTTTTAAACTGTTCCTAATAGGATTTTGTACATGTTAAGTTAATATGTAATGTGTGTTTTTTAATAAAATGTATATAAAAAGTGGAAGAGATAGACACATTAATATGCTAATGACTTTATTTATATACATACTCGTATTTACTTTTTGTTTAATGTAAAAGCTAAAGCTTTAAACGTTAAATGTTAATTTGTAATTTTCTTATTCACTTACAATTTAATTATACACATACATATTTTATTTCGCACTTTCATTTTATTTAAGTTTTTGTTTGTTATTACATTTTTGTTTTGTTCTTTCTTTTGTTTTTTTGAAACTCCCTCCTTCCTCAAATGTGTATGTAAACTACTTTATTCGTTACCTTTTTGTTTGTTGTATAAACTTAATTATCGCCTTGCGATCATAATTATACTTAATACAAATATGTGAAATATGTGTTGTGTATGTACAATACCGAAAATGTGTGGATTGAATGTAACTACAAATGGGAATTCCAAAAAAAAAGGGTGGTGACAAATTGACTTTGAGCATAACAGAACAAAAACCCACTGCGGCTGCTAATCAAAATTCGGGTAATAATATTTTTGGTTTCATAAACAATAATAGCACTTCAAACTGTAACAATAATAATAATAATAATAATAATGGCAGTAATACTTCGACACCAACATCTCCATTTGCTAATGCAACTTTTATATCAGAATTTGAAACAAATACACCAACAACACCATCCCATCATATGTCCTCCATACATACAGGCAATTATCACCAGCACTATCATCAATCTCCACCAAATTCTTTAACTATTATGAATACAAATACCACTTTACCAATGTCCACATACTCAAATAATAATAATAATAATAAATACACAAGTCACGCCTCTACCGCCTCCTCTTGCTCCCCCAAAACTACAAGCACAGCTACAACAATATCCACATCTGCAAACACCACAAAAACCACATTCATTAATTCATCTACAATACAACCCAATTTTAATACTTCTTCAAAATTGTCCACAAACTCCGGCTTAAATTTGACAACCAACTGCAATAAAAATGATTCAACAATTTCTGCTCCTTTCAATCAAACTAAACCAACAACACCAACTTTGACCTCTACAACAGCAGACATGTTGATTAACGAAATTTTCATTAACAATATTATTAATAATAATGTGAAAGTCAGTGCGGAAAAGCATACAAATGGCAGTTCAGAAGTGGATTCTTCGGCGACATCGTCTGCAGGAACAACACAACAAATGTCACAAACACCTTCGGTAGGCACTTTACTCTTTTCTACATTGAGTGAACAGGAACGTCAGCAAAAACAACGTGATGCTATTAAACTGCAACAGCAGCAGCAGCAGCAACAACAACAACAACAATCATGTAGTAGTGAAAGTATAACTGAGAAGAAGGTTTGTTTTTGTTTGTTCCTTTTTTTATTTGTTTAAATACTCCCCTGCATAAATACTGTATATTTATTTTTTTCTCTCAATATTTAATTTTCTTTTTATGTACGTGCATGTTTTCCTTTTATATGTTTCATAACACAGCGTCTTGACGTGGAAATTTTTTTTGTCATAACAAATAATTTGCCACTCAAGGCTCTCTGTAAAAGCTTTTTAATGTAAATTCTGTATAAAAATTAATATGTAATTAATAAGGAATTTTTTAAGTTGGTCCCCGTACAGACTTGCAATTTTATTGTCTGCAGTTCTTGGTTTTTTCTTGTGAGAGATGTAAGAAGCTTGGGGAGGAGTACAGAGTTTCATGTGCTCAGCAATTCTCTTTTTCCTTGCAATTCGCAATTATACGAAAAACAAAATAAAAGGAAAATTAAATTAATAGGTGATGCATTACAATTTGTTAAGTTAAAAATATTGAATATAAATTTTTCTGTGGTGGTGTAATACAAAAATTGCAAAATTAGAATTTTATAATGTGGTGAGTAGATGAGTTTTCGAACTTTTCAAACATAAATGGTAAACATCTACTTATGAGTTGGTATAGCAACCAACGAAATGCATTTAGAAATTGCTAATCCGCAACAAATAAATAAAATGTTTAAAAACATAAATTCTTGAGTATATGCTCCAATAAATGTCAATTTTTTTTAATAGAAAAGTTTTATCTTAAAATATACTTTTATAATAAATTTCGTTTTGTCAATACTACCAAATTTATTTGCTGGCGCTGCTTAAACTGCTTTCAACTAACATAAAATCTGAAATAATAGACATCTTAAATAATTAAAGTATTCGTATTATGAAAATTAATTTGGTTCTTAAATTTCTTTACCTCTTTTAGCCGCTTTCACACAAACAACAAAATAATAATCATCATCACAACCATCATCATATAATTTCAACTCACAACGATGCAATGGTATCACCTTGGCTGGTATCCTCGGAAGTTGTATCGGCGCCTAAAGGTAAGGAACCGACGATTATACGAAAATCTGTTATAACAACACAGTTGTAGGAATAAAAAAAAAACAGAAATTAGTTTTTTTTTTCATCTACTTAATTTAGTAATTGTTAAACAAAATTAAAGTTATTCTATATCTTTAACAAAACCGTCTGCTACTTATTACATATTTATTCAACTTGTAATGATCTTGAATTTTATATTACCTATATATTTATATATGTTTGTCTGTATGTACTTTATTGGTATTTTATGTATTTATGTTCTACAACTAATTTTTAATTATATTAAACGAATATACAATCCGTAAAGAAATTAAGACAATGAAGAATGCAACGCAACTTTGAAAAAGTTTTATTGTTTATTAAGTAAGTGCCTTAACAATATTTTTAACACTATAAGAAATTCTTATGCAGCTATAATATACTTACTTACTTAACTTAAGTAAATATGTGCGTGTACTTAAATTCGAAATATACACATAACTATAAATATTATAATAACATTAAAAAAAAAAAAACAAACTGCTAAAAATCCACCCTTTTTTATAATTACATTATCGTTTTTTATGAAAAGAAAATTTAAAAACACATAAAACCATCGTTAAAAAGGCATTTATTTTATACATTCCTCGTCACTAATAAATTATATATTTTATGTAATTATAAATTTTATTCGATTCCTTCCAATTACATTTTATAAGTAGTTAATATATATTTTTTGTCAACAGATTTATTGTTTTTTAAAATTTTTAAGAGTAGATATATTTTAAAATAATATATCCAGGAACTAATGTATTAGATCCGCATTTAGTTCTAGAATATTTGTGCAATATTATTATGGAATAAATACTTAAAATTCTTCTGCGATTCAAAATATACTTTTGAATTTAGCTGTTGGGAAGTGGCAAAACTATTTCCGGCCTCGATATCCTTCTGATTCTAGATCGAAGATCACATTTCTTTTATGGTCGTCATTCGAATCATTCAAGTACATAAAGCAGAATATTCCCGGCTTTTTTTTTTGTAACGTCTCGAAAAGGATCTTAATGAAACGCAGGAAAAAATTTTGGTTTCATCAGAAATGCGATAAGGGAATCAGTTCCAGCGATATGGATTCGATGCATAAAAAAGCGGTGTCTTTATGTGTGATAACATGGAATATATTTGTTCGAGCAGCGCCTTCATGATGAAGTTCTGCCCCTCGGAATAGCAATATTTTGGGAAATTCGTTAAAAGCTACTTGCTCCTGAAAGAATGTCTAAATATTCACTGAACCGGTTAATAACGCCAAACTTATGGCCGAATTATTTTTAATTAATTATCATTTTGCGTAAAGCAATCAACTACCGAAATCTCTGGAAAGAGTTTTTAGCTGATCGCAAGAAAAATATGTACGTTTCCGGAGCCGGTTCGGTAGTGCTAGCACGCACTTCTGAATTTTAAATTGTGTTAAGGTTTCCAATCTCCAAAAAGCAAGAAGCACTTTTTTCTGCTCTTGTAGTGTAGTGGCGACTCGTCTTAAAAAAATTGCCTCACGCCCGTACACCATTTCGGCGGAAGTAAGGTGTGTGAGCTCTCTCATTAATTTTTTTGCCGTTATTTCAATGAATTGCATTAAAAATAACAGCGAAAATTCGTTCTTTAACCGAACAGTTTACATGCGAAATAAACTCCTTCTACAGGGAACATTCTTTCGCTTTCAATACTGGAAAGTTCCAATCAGATGACTATTCTTCTTTTCCCAACCAACATTCCTAGTTCGGGCACAATGATGAATTATAAAATTCATATAAATTCACCTGAATGATCGGGGAGTGGTGTAGAGTGGCTTCCGAAAAAAAAAAAACGCTATTATGTTCGTTATTAGATATCGGTTGTGGAATTAATTAACGCAATATTGTCTCATGTCCAACTCTTTCTTGCTAAAAATATTACGAATTTTTGTCTATTAAAATTCTATTTGGAAAATATTATTCTCATTATATGCACTCTAGAATTATGGATTTAAGAAAAAGTTTTAAAAATTTTCCTGGAAAAATTTCAGTTTCAAATGTAATGTTAGGAACACAACAATCGACGCCTCGGTATGTTCATAAATTAAATTTAAAATTTATTCAAAGAAATTTCAATTAATCTGGTTTAAGTTCGTACAATTTAATATTTTAATAAATAGAAATCTCTAAAAGTTTGCAATTATGGAACAGACAAAGACAATTTCAAGTAAAATTTCTTTAAATTAAAGATCATAAAGTAGGACAAAAAAATATAATCTAACTTTAAATGTATTTTTAAAAATATCATTGTCTTAATATGTGAGACAATGAGAAATGGTACCGATCCCATTATCTTCGTTTGTTGTGGTCCTACACTAAAAGTACTTTTTAAGTATTATTTTAATTACAATTAATACAATAATAAATCAATTTTAAACGATAATAATTAAAGCAAATAAATATGGCAATAAAAGATAATAAATAAATAAAAATATTTTTTTTTATAATATAATACAAATATTATGTATCCTTATATAATAGACATCGATATTTTATATATTTTTAAGTATGTATATTTAATACATATATTTTCTACATACATTTTATTATGGAAATACAATAAAAGTATAGTAAAAAAATAACATAATACGTAATAGAGTTGCTTGTTTTAATAAATTATTTAATATCTTTTTTAATTCCTAGTCTGAATTGTCAACAATCAAATCGCCATAAAAGAAAAGTCATTCAAGATTCCCCAAGCCATTCAAGTGTCCAATATTTATTAATTTCATTTTAAAACATTTCTGTATTTCTCATCGAACGCCAAGATAAAACAATGTCAAGCAAACCCGATTCAAGAAATATGCATGCATGAATTCCATCACAGCAAATTTCTAAGAAGACATTGATTGGTAAGTCACTTTTTAAATAAATTCTTGTAATTAGTTGTAATATCTTGGAAAAAAGGAACAAGTAGCTATTTGAAATATGTTTGTATAATTATTATTATTTCAAAGGGTTCGAATTATTAAATCCTAAGCATGATATAATAATGATTCAATACAAAATGCCAATCGATCGAATTACAAAATTGACGCAACTGTGCCAAAGCTTAAAATTCGATATAATTAATTTTTAGATTGTGCATTACTCCCACGAAAGACTAAAATATGGCCGACTTCCTACTCGCATGTTGCAAAGCATAATTTGAAAAAAATGCGTGTTCAATGCAAAGCATGTTTTGCGGAACGCGACTGTGGGCTCATACATGCATTTACAGAGAAAACAGATTATTTCTGGCAACCGAATTTGTTGCCAACTGAATTGTGGCAATTGCATCAACTATCATAGAATTCGTTTGCTACAACTACAATTTTCGTGTAGTTCCACTGAATTTTTAGTTGTGGCCACTAACATAATAGTTACAATAATCGATAATATTGATTACATCCATGGAATTAATATTTTTAATTGTTTTACTTAAGCTACGTTCACATTTATCAAATATTTGTTGAAAAAAACGTACACAAGAAACAAACTAATAACACTTTGATAGTTTTTGACCCGAAAAAAAATTAACTTCGATGAATCCTTTTTTTTCATTTTTCATGGGTATATACCGATTTCTCAAAAACTGGAGCCAATCTGACACTTCCAAATGTACTTTCGCACTCAGGGGACTCCCCCTTAATAGTTCGAAAAGGATTCATCGAAGTTCATTTTTCGACTATCACAGTGTTATTTATGAAAGTTGTCTGTAAAGTGTTATAAAATTTTAAGGAATACACACAAATTTTTCTTTTTTTGTTTTATGACATACAAAAGTTAATTACACTGTGATAGTTTTTGACCCGAAAAAAAAATTACTTCGATGAATCCTTATCGAATTGTTAGGGGGAGTCCCATGAGTGCGAAAGTACATTTGGAAGTGTCAGATTGGCTCCAGTTTTTGAGAATACGGTATATACCCATGAAAAATGGATATATACCGATTTCTCAAAAACTGGAGCCAATCTGACACTTCCAAATGTACTTTCGCACTCAGGGGACTCCCCCCTAATAGTTCGAAAAGGATTCATCGAAGTTCATTTTTTTCGACTATCACAATGTAATTTATTTACTTTAATTCCTATATTTTTTTAATTATGCGTTCGCAGTTTTTTAAAACTGTATAAAACTACTTTTTTTGGAGAATAATTAATTTTATTTTGTAATATAAAAACCAAGTTAAATGACGCTATACCTAAGCAAAATTAGCGGTTACGTTTTTTTTTAACAAATCTATATATATAAAATACAAAAAATGTTTTACCCATGTTCGCTATAGACTCGGAAACTATCCAACCGATTTGACCCAAACTGGTGTCATTCAAAAGGGAATTTATAGAGGATGGTTTTAGGCTTTTAATATTTCAAGTGGGCGTAGCCCCTCCCACATAAATTGAATAACATCATATATCTTGACTATTGTGATAGCAAGAGTTTTGAAACATTGCAATAGTTCATATGTCACGACAAAAATGGGCGTTATCGGACAAGTGGGCGTGGCAGCTCCCATATAACCCAAAAATTGAAATCGCCATATTTTGGGCATTTTTTTACCTACGCCGATGATATTTGGTACATATAGTATTGACATAATTAGGAATACGTACTAGGAGAAAAGTGAGTGGGACCACGCCCCTTTATAGGAAAATAAAAATCGTAATATAGGCTTAACTACTGGACCGATCGTCATTAAATTTTCACAATAGGACTTTTATTTTATAACGAGGGAGTAGCGAAGCGCACCGGATATATCTAGTATTTGATAAATGTTAACGCTGCTTTACTCGTTTGAATTTAAAATTTATATTTTTCCATTATTGGTATTGAACATAGAACTCACATGCTTAAAACACATCGTCTTAGACAACTCAGTCACTTGAGTATTTTAAAATCGACAAATATTGAGTAAGTACTTATTTTAATATAATTGGTTATGCCAACCGAATAAAGGATTATGAGTATATTCAGTTGTGCTTGCCATTTTGGGCTTTAGTAGCAGCAAAACAATGCATTCGGTTGACCCAAACAATTTAAGAATTGTCACAACGTTACAATTTTGGTATTATGGTTGCGATCATGGAATATTGGTTGGATCCATAGAGTATTGGTAGCGGTAACCCATATATAATCTATGCAACTGATTTTCTATTGATACAATCGATTTCCAGCCAATATTTTTTCTGGATGTACTTGCATACAAAATAAGACCAAGCTGCAAGAAATCGCGATCAAACAAAAAAATAATTATGAAATTCGGTCAATAAATTGAAGATTTAGCAATATTATAATTTTGTTTTTTTTTTTGCCGGGGCGGGAACGACTTGCCCAAATTTTCAAAAAAAAAAAAAAAATTTCCACTGAAAAATTATTAAAAAGCGTTACGGGGGGGGGGGGTGCGGGGGGTTAAAAATCTCTGAAAACAGCGTTACGTAATATGTGCACAGCCCCTTGTTCAAACAAAGAAGAGATTTCTGAAAGTCAGTCAAAAATAGCGTTTATGCGATAATCAATAGTTTTTGGGGTAAGAAATTGTTCCCGATTCTCCTAATTTTGACAATTGCAAACAAATAAAAATGGGAGGAATGGTAAAAGGGAAACAATTTCCTGAGAGTTTTTTTCATAATTGGACTGATAATGTAACCCAACTGATAAGTTAATTATTTTCTTAAATCGACTTGACCATTTTCAGATTAAACTGACGGGGGCGTTGGCTGAAGTGGCTAGCGTGTTGACTTCTAAGCAAACAATGACTTAGGATCTGGCTTCAAACCCCGGTCAGAGCAAGTCAATCAACATCATTAATATCTCTAATTTACATTAGTGTGTGTGGCTTTGTATTGGATGTTGTCGGACTATTTAAGTGATGAAGGCATAGCACTGCTCAATAAAAGACTGTTGCGACAGCGATTGCTAACGTCGGCGAAGTAAAACAATTAATAAAATGCCTGTTAAAACAGCTTAACAAAGTTAATGCGTCTACTTAACACCGGAGGCGCCAAATCAGAGTTGTAAAAGAGTTAAGCCTTCTACTTTTTCAACATTTATCTTCTCTGCTCTATTCCTTTCCGTCAGTTCTGGCACAATGCTTTGCATAAGTAGGGGTCATCTGGACCTAAAGAAAATAAAATATTGTATGTACTTCTATCTAGATATCTATATACATGTATATATGTATGTAAGTACTTATAATTATTAATAAATAGTGTTTTTTTTATTATAAGTCCGTACACAGCAACAAGAACAACAACAACTATACACAATTCAATGAATTTCTTGTATCGATGAGATCAAGAAATATTGTTAGAAGTTTTTAGTTTTATTTTCGTTTCTTGGAAAAAATCCATATGAACTACACATTTTATTATTATTTCATTTAATTTATTTCATTTAGTTGGTATGAAAACACTTGAGAATACCATTTTGTTTTGCGTGGGCTAGAAAAAATATATTCATATCATTTTTTCTTTTTCCCTCGTAGTGAAAATAAAAAAAATTTTTAAATCAAAATCAAAACGGAAGTTTAGGAAGTGGAATTTCTGCATCTAAACTATGAAATCTATCTTTGTACAGCATTAAATTGTTGTGATGTTTGTTTTTACAGCTGCTATTTGTGTTTTCTTATAATAAAGGAAATGCGCCAACATCATCTATTAATGAAAATTTATTGAAATCAATATTGTTTTACGAAATATTCGTATGCAGATGATTGCATTATGCTAAAATACGCTCTAGGAAAGTAGTGAAGTGCAGGCAGGCAGGCAATACACAAGCGGTTTAGTTGTGTAAGACGAGCACATAAGATAGTTGTTAGGCAATGTTGTAAACAATTGTCTCTGACGCTCCCAGCACCGTTTTTCTTGAAAGGGTGGGGGGGGGGATTAAAATACTCAAACATCTGGTTGCCACATTACACGTTTGGTTTTTATAAACTACGACGTATGGATGTATGTACGTTTGAATATATGTATGAATGAAAACACTCCCCTCCTCCATAGTGTCTTCCATTACTAGTGTCTTGTTATCGTTACAAAATATTTTTAGATATTGAATTGATTTTTTTTGTGGCTGCATTTTTACCCCCTTTGATGGAATTATTATTAAGTTGCTACACTGAAAGAAATGTGAATGTGAGTGAAATAAAAGAAATGGATATTTTTCGTATTTTTATTTCTTAAGATATTTTCTCAAGGCGTTGATTTTTATTTAATCTCTCAATTTATCTTAGATTTTTTTTTTAAATTATAATTTTATTGTTGTTTCTCGCATAGTTCTAAAAATTTACAATATCTTCTTCTTTTTTCTTCATCTTCATTATCAAGTCCATGTTTATAAATAGTTTTTATTATTTTGATTTGATTTTAAACTTAAATGATTAATAACATATTATAATTATAATAATAAAATATTTAAAATTAAAATGAAAATGAAAAAAGTAAGTTTGTTGTTGTTTAATGTTACGATGGTGATTGTCGGGAGTGACAAATGCCGCCGTTGAATGCAGCTGCTGTTGGGAGCGTGTTGCTTAGAAGCACTTGCGGTGTACAATGCCGGGGCCGGATTCGTCGTATTCTTGTTTGGAGATCCACATCTGTTGGAAGGTGGAGAGGGAAGCCAAAATGGAACCACCGATCCATACGGAGTATTTACGTTCTGGTGGGGCAATGATCTTGATTTTGATGGTAGATGGAGCCAAGGCAGTGATTTCTTTTTGCATACGATCAGCAATACCAGGGTACATGGTGGTACCACCGGACATGACAATGTTGGCATACAAGTCCTTACGGATATCTACGTCACACTTCATGATGGAATTGTAGACGGTTTCGTGGATACCGCAAGATTCCATACCCAAGAATGAGGGTTGGAAGAGGGATTCTGGGCAACGGAAACGTTCATTACCGATGGTGATGACTTGACCGTCGGGAAGTTCATAGGATTTCTCCAAGGAGGTGGAAGCAGCAGCGGTAGCCATTTCTTGTTCAAAGTCCAAAGCAACATAGCACAATTTTTCTTTAATGTCACGAACAATTTCACGTTCAGCGGTGGTGGTGAATGAGTAACCACGTTCGGTCAAGATCTTCATCAAGTAATCGGTCAAATCGCGACCAGCCAAATCCAAACGGAGAATGGCATGGGGCAAGGCATAACCTTCATAGATGGGTACGGTGTGAGAGACACCATCACCAGAATCCAAAACAATGCCAGTGGTACGACCGGAAGCGTACAAGGAGAGCACAGCTTGGATGGCAACATACATGGCGGGGGCGTTGAAGGTTTCAAACATAATTTGGGTCATCTTCTCACGATTGGCCTTGGGGTTCAAGGGAGCTTCTGTCAATAAGACGGGATGTTCTTCTGGAGCGACACGCAATTCATTGTAGAAAGTGTGATGCCAGATCTTCTCCATATCATCCCAGTTGGTGATAATACCGTGTTCAATGGGGTACTTAAGGGTCAAGATACCTCTCTTGGATTGAGCTTCATCGCCGACATAGGAGTCCTTTTGGCCCATACCGACCATGACACCTTGATGACGGGGACGACCTACAATGGAGGGGAAGACGGCACGGGGAGCATCGTCACCGGCAAAACCGGCTTTGCACATACCGGAACCGTTATCAACGACTAAAGCAGCAACCTCATCATCACACATTTTGGAGTTTTTGTGTTGTTACTGCAAATGAAATGGAACAAATTGACGCATTTTTATTAACATAAGGAATTTTATGCCTCATTAGCACAAAAATTTATATAAAAAGAACATTGACGGAGAAATTATTTATTTTTGCGTTGAAAGTTTTTGGTTCCAATTATTAAAAAGAAAATTATCTAAATTTTTAATGAATTTTGGTTATTTGAAAGTTGTGCAGGTTGAACTTTAGCAACGAAATTATTTTAATGTTCAGCTTTCTTAATGAAGGTTTTGCATCGGTTTCTTCTGTAATATGACTACAATATTTCAATATCAATATTATCAAAATTCAAATTTCTTTTAAATAATTTAGTAAATGAATAAATTACTCATGTGATCAAAAATTTTTACAAAATATTTTATAATTTATTTGAATAATTAAAATCGATTTTTTTGTGTAAAAGTAGTAGATTAAAATTTAAAAAATGAAATTAATTGACATCATATCTCAGTTATAAAAAAAATCGATATTTATTTATTTCTTTTACTAAAGTTTCATTATCCAATTACTTAAAGTAAATACTTTAGAACATTTTGTCTTTAATCAGACGCTTAATTCTTTCAATTACGAAACGAATTGAAAATTTCCTAATTTGAGACAATTTTTGCTTTAAATTTAGTATTTTGTTTTTTTTTTTGGATTTTTGACTCGTTTTGGCTTTGGAATTTTTATTTGAGGTTAGAAAAAATTTTTATATAGAAAGTTAATCTGCGAAAAACTGCGAAATAGCTTCGAAAAAATTTTGGAAAATATATTCATTTTATAGCACTAAAAATAAAATCACTTGTAACTGTTGATTTTAATATTGATCTCAATTATATACTTTTTCAATTCAAAATATCGTATTGCAAACGTTAACTTTAGTTTTTAAATTTTGCAATATTGAATTATTTATTTATGTGAAAAATAAGTATATTAAATAAGTTGAATTTATTTTTCTTCTATAATTTTCAAAGCATTTTAGTGAACATCACAAATTTTCTGATAATCCTTTAAATTTGAGCAGATTTATCGTTTATATTCCAGAACTTTGTGTGGTAATCCTTTTAAGTCTGGCAAATAATCGCATGAATTTTTTCAACATTTGTTTTTTTTCCTTATATATTGAAATTAATATTATGTGTATGTATGTATAAATTTTTTAAAAATCACTATTAATTTTATTATTCAGTTTTTTTTAATACTGACCGTTTCAACAAATAAGAAAAATAAAAGACTAAATCAACACTTTCGCTGTAGAACTGTGAGTGTCTGCTGGATTCTTTTGTACTAATATTTATACCAGCGGTTGGAATCTGTATATATGAAGACTTTGAAATATTAATTTTTAAATACCACCACACATACCACAAACTACATACTCACACACACATACACCAGTGCACTAAGGAAAATATGATAAATACTCATGTATAGGGAAAATAGCGCAGGCGTTGCATACTTAAAGGGGAAATTTCTGAAAAGTAATCAAACTGATTTAAATAAAATTTCATCAAAGAGACCATATTTCAAAGCTCTCAATTATTGTGTGTGTATGAATTTTAAGTGTACATACATACAAACGCATAGATTGAAAAGTTCTTAATGCCGACTGTGTTTTGAATTTTTTTTTGGCTCTTTCTCTTTTTCAAAATTGTTTATTTCTCGTTAATATCCTCCATTTGGAAAATTGTTGTTGGTTTTACTTTAACACTACCACACAATTGCATTTGGAATAAGTTGTTTTCATTTCAAAAATAAAAATGTATATTTCTTGGTTAGTTTAATGTTTGTGTGAATTCGAAACGAATTTGTAGCAGGAGCAGTGGGGGTCAAGGGATTGTGGAGTATGCATCATTGTGGCATACATATGTACGAGCAAAACATTTTTCTTTTTCCTTTTTTTTTGTTTTGCTGATTATTTATAAATTTCGTTATTTCTTTCTCTTTGTAAAAAAAAAAAAAATGAAATTTTTGTGTCTATACACAACCAAAGCGTTTTTTCATATTTTCAGATCATATTGGAGGAATCTCAACCCATACATGGTTTGCGTGGAAATTTATAAACAGAAGTGAAAAAAAAAACATTTAAAAAGAAAATTCATTTCTAGTAAATCGGCAAAAAAGCCAAAAAAAAAAAAAATTAAATAAAACATTTTATAAAAAAAAAAAAATGATTTGATTCTAACGCAAAAAAATGTAAGAAAAAAAAAATTGAAAAAAATCCTAAAAAAATCATTTGAAAAAAGTTTCAGATTGCAAACCACATTTGAAAATGTTAGAAGATTCCAGCTTTCACTTGAATATTTTTCGGGTATTCCCCGAATTAAAACGCTTGTAGTAGAATTCTATGACAAATATTTTCTTTAATGCTTCATCCCGCTAGATAGCGACTTTTGGGGACAAAAAAAAACCCATAGTACTGTAGGTAGGGTAGGGTATGTTATGTCCCATATTTCGATGTTAAAAAATTACAAATAGTAACATATTTTAAATATGGGGAATTCCTAAAACATTTTCATAATTGTTTTTCGTTCTTTTAAAATTGTAAATACTGATCTAGGCCAAGTCCGGCCACAAGGTGTGTATATTTACACGAGCTGTTTTAACCCCCTCATAACTTTTCTCCTCTTGATCATAATATAATGAAATTTGAAACATAAGGTCTGCCTACAGAGGTGACCTCACAGGTTCAATTTGATAGTTCTACCGTAAAAGCTTTCCGAGATATTAAGGTGTGAAAAGTCCATACGAGTATTTTAGTACATATTCACTCATCAATATTATTGGGCACTTCCAGTAAAGCTAGAGAGCTGAAACTCGGTACACAGGTAGGTCTTGGTGAGATATTAACCATTAGAAAACTGAAATTTGGTACACAGGTAGGTCCTGATAAGAAATTAACGAAAATGATTTTTAAACGGGCACTTTCCTCCGGGGGGCTAGGGTGCCCCTTCTTTGTATGGGGCGCTTCCAGTATTGCTAGAAAGCTGAAATTTGGTACACAGGTAGGTCCTGATAAGAAATTAACGAAAATGATTTTTTAACGGAGACTTTTCATTTGGGGCGACTATGGTGCCCCTTCTTTGTATAGGGCACATCCCCTATAGCCAGAAAGCTAAAATTTGGCACACAGGTAGGCCCTGATAAACAATACATATAAATATTTATACAAAAACAACTTAGAAAAAAGAAGTGAGATCCGATCCTATAAGCTTGCCAATATTTTCCCAAGAACTCTTTCCCATATTAGAAAGGCAAAAATATATTGCCAAGCTTATTGGTTGCTTAGAAATGAGATGGCATTATATCTTTCCAGAACTTGGTCCTTATTTTGATTCTCAGTACTTTTTACGGCCGAAATATTTTGGATAGGAACTTGGCCTTATTTTCACATTTGTGTTTTTGTGCGGATGGACTTGTGGTAAAAATTATTAATTACATACGTACATACATACATAGTATGTATGTGTATGTTTAAAATGATATGAATCATATATTTCGAAGAGGTAGGTGGTGCATAATAATACCTTAAAAGTATGAATACGTAATTATGCAAATATTTCAAATGTGTACCTAGAAAACAATAAAAAAAATCATATAATTTCAGAAATAAAAACAAAAAAAATAAATATAAGCATGTACATATGTATGTACGTACATATGTATGTAAGAATGAATATATTTTAAAATAAATTTATCATCATATAAGCATTTTATAAAAATAGCTATTAAGTTTTGAAAACTTTTTTTTAACGATTCTTTCGTGCTGATACTTTTATCAGGTGTAGACGACAATGACATTTAACAAACTGACAAACCAACAACAATGTACAACCACTTTCTTTTCTCTTTCATTTCTCTCAACATAAAATTGATCAAAAAAGTATTTATAAAAAAATATATTAGAAAAAACTAAATTAGCATTATCAAAAATGAAATGAAATTTACAACAACAGTATGACAAAAAAAGTGTACAAATTTATTAAACAACACCAAATTTTAACAAAATATAAAATTTTGATCTCTCATTTATTTATTTTTTTTTCTAAAAAAATTATAAATATTTGTTAGCATTTTCCACAAATGTGAAAATTAAATTGGTATGGGTTTGCATTAAAAATTGTATATTCCAATAAATTATGTATGAAGATGTACAGTCACATCCATATGTATGTATACTCACATACATATTCATGTGTTTTTAGGGCAGGTGAATATTATTTGCATACGCATCAACAAATCCAAGCAAACTGGCTGTCAAACATCATTCGTACTCGTATGTACATAAAAAAATAAACAATATTTTTTTTACATATCCTGTTTGACATAAGAAATTTGCGCCCCAGCAGCGGAAAGAAGCACTAAGCAGGCCTTCTAGAAGGCCTTCTGGAAGGCCTTACGTGGCCTCTTGCCTCATTCTATCTTAATATATAACACAGAATTTGTGTTTGTTTATTTGTTTGTTTGTGTGTTTGTTTGTTTGTTTTTTTTCAACCACACCCACTTTTACGCCCATGTTACTCCTACCACGTAGTTTTTAACAGATTTTATAATGTAAAGTGAGCATAACTTCGCCATTTGTGGACCAATCTTAAAAATTCTTTTTGCATATGGAAAAGGTCCAAAATATTTTTTTGTTTTTCGAAATTGTTTGTTGGATCTAACGGGGGGCGGTAGGGCGTTGCAAATGGCCCTCCACAATAATTGATTATTAAATAACTTCGCCACATTTTGGGAATTTTTTGACCTACGTCGATGATATTTGGTACATATGGTATTGGCATAATTTAAAATAATTACCAGGAAAAAAGTGGGTGGAACCACGCCCCTTTTTAGGAAAACCAAACCCTTGGACCGATCTTCCTGAAATTTTCACAGCATGTTACTGTGAGTCTGGAAGGAATAATAAGCTATATGAAGTTTTGATTGGACAAAGAGGCGTGGCACCGCCCATATAACCCAAAAATTTAAATCGCAATATTTCGGGCATTTTTTTACCTACGTCGATGATATTTGGTACATATGGTATTGGCATAATTTGGAATACGTACCAGGAGAAAAGTGGGTGGAACCACGCCCCTTTTTAGGAAAACCAAACCCTTGGACCGATCTTCCTGAAATTTTCAAATCATGTTACTGTGAGTCTGGAAGGAATAATAAGCTATATGAAGTTTTGATTGGACAAAGAGGCGTGGCACCGCCCATATAACCCAAAAATTTAAATCGCCATATTTTGGGCATTTTTTGACCTACGTCGATGTTATTTGGTACATATGGAATACGTACCAGGAGAAAAGTGGGTGGGACCACGCCCCTTTTTAGGAAAATTAAAAATCGTAATATAGTCTTAACTGCTGGACCGATCGTCATTAAATTTTCGCAATAGGATATATAAATACTTTTAATTTTATTTTATAACGAGGGGGGTAGCGAAGCACACCGGGATAGGCTAGTACTCATACATTTTTTACAAACGATGTCCTAGCCAGCCAAGGCCTTGTAAGTTCCCTTCTTACACAGGCCTGATAGAAGGCCTTATTCAGTCACAAATTTATTTTTAAATGACCTTTAGAAATACAAAACGAATTAAATACCTATGAAAGTGCCAAAATATCAACTCTACAAAATAGTGATTATTGTATTATGTTGAATTTCAGGGTTAACTATTCATTTATTTATTGATGTATACATACCTATAATAAAAACTACATTTTTAGAAGGGAGTATGTAGGCCTTACATAATGCCTTCGTGAGAAGGAAATCGAGCATGAGTACAAAATCTAAAAGAAGCTCTAGGAAGGCCTTACGGAGGGCCTTATAAATGGGCCTCCAAAATTTCGCCGCTGGGGTGTGTTCGTCAATATACATACATACAACTTATTAATGCGCCTTGAATAAATATCGAAAAGATAATGTTGAACCAACCACCTACTTTTTCAAATATTTTTAGATAATTATGTAGGAATTTTATTAATGAAAAATATAAGCACATTAAAATACACTATATGGTTCGTAAGGTTGTATTTTTGATTTCCACTATAAATTAAGAAATCTATTTATTGAATTCATCAAGTGATAAATACATACATACATATATATTTGTTGTAAGCAATTGATTAATGCACGTGTTGCTGAGAAGGAAGACACATTTTATTATCTTTTGGATACTTTTTGAAAATAATTGTAGTTTTTTAAACTAATTTTAGGGTTATAATAGTTCATACATCTCGTATATGTATAGGGTCTTCCAATAAAAAGTTTAATTTTCAAATAGCCCTCAATTTTATTAGTTGTCATTTCTTAAACTACGTTCATACTCGGCAAACATTTGACGAAAAAACCGTAACCACTATTTTTACTTCAGATTGGTGTCATTTAAATAAATTGGATTTTATATTAAAAATATGAAATTTTCTATAATACAAAACGATTTTTATTATATAGTTTTTAATAAATGCGAACCCATGTCTAAAAATATATTGGAATTAAAGGAAATAAAATTTTAGTTTGTATATTGGTCACGCTTTTTTTTTGGCAAATATTTGATTTGATCGTAGCTTTAATCAACCTGTTACTATTGACAGATCACAAATAAAAACTACTATGGAAAATTATTGAAATTCACAGTTCGCAAAACAAATGCATTTTTCGGTCACTTTAAATCTCTTTCTCAGCCACCAATTGTGAAACTAATGGAAAATTTTGAAGTGATATTACTTTTTTGTTTAAAATATTTGAAGTGGTTAAAATCTTCCAAAAATGCATCAAACATCCGTTTTTTTTTTCTTATGTTAATAAACTATTTTTATTTTTTATGGGGTATTTTTTTAATAAAACTTGTTTAGTTATCAATTTTTTGTTCGTTTTCTCACTTTTATTTTATTTTCAGAATAAAACTCATAAAATTTATAAAACCTGAAAATCGTAGTTAAACAAATATAAGAAAATTACAAAAAAGAAGAAAAATTGCTAAAACGGAAAAAAATCGCAAAAACGAAAAAAAATCTATAAAATAAAAAAATGGTCAAAGTTAAAAAAACCGTTAAAAAAGGCCAAAAAAAAATCGCTATAACGAAAAAAAAACACAAAACGCCAAAACGGAGGAAAAATCTCAAAATAAAAAACAACGGAAAAAATATCCGAAACAAAAAAAAACCCTAAACCGACAAAATTGAAAAATATCGATAAACTAAATAAAAAGGCCAATCTAGAGTCAAAAACAAAACTAAGCTAAAAAAATATAAAAACACACCCACACCTAAAAAATTGCCAACAAAAAGAAATCGCCAAAGCGAAAAAAATGCTAAATACCAAATCGAAAAGTCGATATACGTAGAAGGTAAAATTAGAACTAAATATTTGATTTGATTTAAGTGGGCGAGTCAATGAACGTTTTTGAATTTATTTTAATTGATTTCATATCGCATTATCTGGCCAACAGATGACCTGCTTTTACAGAGTGTTAAAAGCCATAATCCATTCCAATATAGAGTGGATTTGCTGGCCGAATTCGTCTTACCGTGATAAATCACGTTCACTCGGATTGATTTAAGAGGGAGTGAATAATAAGAAATTATTCAAATAGTATTTCAGAACATTTGCTGTTCTAATATTCAGTTTCATTTGTCTGCCAAATATGATTTCGATTTTAAAAATATGCATAATAATAAATTAAAAAATAATAAGCAACAAAAAAAAATGTTTTTAGCATCTAATCATAATTATATTTGACGTGTTGCTCGTTCGTATGTTCTTTTTGAATGTGTGTCGAGTCGTTCAACTGTCGTATCGTGTTGATGAGTTGTTTCATGTATTTATTTATGTATGGATGTATGTATGTATATGTGTGTAAGTTTGTTGCACTTTTGCATTTTCTATTTGCTGCAACGCATCCTTAAAAGGTGCGCTGTTTGGATCATCATGCTGATGTGTTTTTTTTTCTTTTCAAATTTATTTATTATTTAAAATTTTACCTCAATTTGCATCATTTGCTTTATTTAATATTTTTTCTAGTTAATATGTATGTATATGTTCGTTTAGTTTTTTTTTCAACATTTTAAACTCGACACATTTTTCTACAGGAATTTTGTGGGCTTCAAGAAAAAGAAATGTTAATAAATGACAGGAAGAGTGTTTTTAATAAGATTTTAATTAGTGAAAAAATAATAGACTATACAACAAGCATGTAGATTCCTATTATGTCTATTTATAATTTAAAATTATGTTATTCTACATAATTATTAAGTTTATTTAGAAAATTCATTTGTTTACATATTTTTTACTAAACAAAATTAATGATATCAATATTTGAGTGAACACCTGTATATATTTTCTTGTTGTACATACAAATAATGTGAATTGAAACAGCATGACAAGTGTTTGTAACAATGTACGACGAGTATGCATGTATTTAGTTAGAAATGTATGTGATTAAAAACTTTTCCGAGTACAATAAGAGATGTCGTTGTTAAAGTGTTAGAAAATAAGAACGAACGCTGAATGCCCGTGGTGATTTGAAATTAGTATCTTAAGGGGTTAAAAACTGAGTTAAAACGTGTAATTCCGGTAACCTTATAAATATTTCCCGCTGATAGACGTGAAATTTAAAATATGTATATTAGCGTTGCCAGACGGGCTTGTTTTGACTGGATTGTCCGGCTTTTTACTGGCCTGTCCAGTTTCAAGCTAGAAAGAAATTTGTCCCGTTAAAAAATTTTTCCACAAAATGCTCTTAATATATATTGCTTTATGCCCCTATTACGGTTTACAACTCAACTGTAATTCAGTTGAAATTTTTTAAATCGCTATTATCTATTACAACTCAACCTGTCAAAAATGTAAAAGTTGAAATTATTTCATATTACAACTTTTTTGTAGTATTATCGATTACAACTCAGTGTTAGTGAGGTTGACAAAAATGCCATAAAATTACAACTGGTCAGTAGCAGTTGTTTTAAAAATCATAAGGAAATAAAATGGATAGGAGGTAAGTCAAGTTTTTTTTAAATGCCTTACATAAATTTATTAACGATTGATAAGTTAATTATATAAAAAATAGAGTTACAACAGAACGATTTGCTCTTCTTCAATCATTTCTGTTATTATCCATTTTGCACAAAAATATTGCTCTAAGATATTTAAAACTTCTTTAATCACTACACTTTCCAACTTTAAAATAATTTCCACACCTTTTTTGATAACTGCCGTCAGCAAGGAACCTAAAAGTTGCACAAATTTTTAGTATATGAGGTAGAGGCTTCTGGAAATGTTCCTTCAGCTCATTTAACAGAAAGCAAGATTCTTCTTTATTTAAACGAAAGAAACTTTTAAATCTGAAAACATTTATCTATATATTAAAAAGCCATTCAATTATAACTTAAACATTTTCTTGTATAGCATCGGAAAGTTCTAAGGGATTGGAGTGATCACGAAGAATTTTTCGTATGCGCAACTCATCAATGTTAGCATCAACACTTTCGTCAAAGTCAAATAAATCATAAAAGATATCCATTTATTCAACTTAGTACAATTTTATTATTTATTAAACAAAACAAATAGCACACTTTAACAAGAAACCAATTTTTTTTTAATTTTTGCCTAAATAAATGCCATCCACTGCTTTATCAACTGTCAAATTGTTGCTTTTGAGGCTGGCAACATCAATACAACTTCAACTAGAATGAGTTGTAATAAATAAAACCATAAATGAGTTAAGTTGTTTTAAAGTTGAGTTGTTTCAACCAAGTTGAGTTGAAAACCGTAATAGGGGCATTAAAATAATTTGTATAAATTTCCTTATTGGAACATAATGCATCTGAAATAGCGCCATGATTTCTATTTTCGATTTAATTCGTATGTACAGTACTATTTCCATTTAGATACATATATATGAAGGAACTGAAAAAATTTTAATTTAGTTATATTTTGTTATGTTAATATTGTAGTAAAGAACGAGTATTATAAAAAACAATGTAATAATATTAAAGACATATGTACATATGTATGTGCATTTTTTAATAAAATTGTTTGTACACTAAAGAAGTAACTTTTCGTGAAAATTTTGTATCAAAATGTCCAGCTTTTTTTTTAATAACCAGACTTTTAATTCAAATGTCCAGCTTCTTGAAAATCCGGATCTGGCAAGCCTAGGTCATATGGTCTTTTTTTTGGATATTTGTACACTTGACAAAATTTTCTAAAATTATTGTTGTGATACCTTTATATCTTTTAAAGTAATAAAAACAAAAATTAAAATTCGATTATATGATCCATAGAAAACTTTCTAAGCTAGATTATTTGGTATATTTATCTGAACCTTTTGGTTAGAAATTATTCATTTGTATGTCTACATTTAGTAGCTGAAAACTTTTTAAACTCGAATAGTTATAGGAAAATTATGAAACATGAAATGAAAATTACAGAAAACTTTTTAAACTCGAATAGTTATAGGAAAATTATGAAACATGAAATGAAAATTACAGAAACTATAAGAAATTTAAAAAATTTCAACAAGCAAAGACAACAACAAAAACTTAATTTGTTATTAGTATCAAAAGTACGAAATGCAGCCATATCGATTAGCTTAATCCACAACAGATAAAATTTTGTAAAAATGCATCTTTTTTTATATTTTTTATCTTGTTTTCATGCTTTTTTCATATTTTGTAAAAATTCATCTCTTTTATATTTTGTTATCTTGTTTTCATGCTTTTTTCATGTTTTAGGTATTTTTTTTTTCATGGAATATATTGAGGGAGTTTTTAAAAGTGTTGCTTTTTCGGAAATGATCAATTCTTGGAAAATGTAATTTTGGAGATGGAATTTTTGGCAAAAAGTATTTTCAAAAGACATTTTTTGAAAAAAAAAACAATTTTTTTAAAATAATATATTTTGAAAATAATATTTCTTGAAACATCTGGTAAAGATCTACTGATGAGTTGCTTAGCAATCAATAAAATGCAACATATAGATTAGCTAAGCCATAACAAATAAAAAAAATTATATTTTTGATAATATTTCTTTTTGGAAAAAATAAAGTATACTAAATACAAATAGCAAATTTTTCAAAATTTACATTTTAATCAAAGAAATTTAATTATTTTTAAAAAGAAGATAGGTATTTTTAATTTTATGGAGTGTGATGCCGCGCAGGTGTATTCAGAGTTTTGCTCAAAAAATTATTTGTTTTTTAATTATATTTCGAAGTCAAATACAACTAATCGGATGGAAAATTATATGTTTTACATTACACTCACTCACTCATACACTAAATAAAATACGATGCTAAATTTGAATATATCTTTTCAAATGTAAACAAAATGATATTTGAGTGCGTGTGTGTGTGTGTGTGATTTTATTTTTCTAAAATTGTTTTTAAATATTCCTACATATATTTTTCTTTATTTTTGGAATTATTCGAAAATCTTTGACTGTGGGGTTTGCTTGTGCACTCGTGAGTTTCTGTTTTGTTCTGCTGCTTACGGCTGATTTTCCATAAAAATAAGTAAAAATTGTTTAGTACGATAATAATTTTTAGTTATTATTTTTGCGCTAGTATATTTTTTAATTTAAGTACGACTGTTTTTTTTTAGATGTATAAACAATCACATATCAGAAACATATACACACAAAGAACAGGGTACAATTCTAATTAGAATCCTGCATAAACTTTTTCGATAAAAAAAACTTTTACTTAAACATTTTTTTTTCTCTCTCTCTCTCTCTCTCTCTCTCTCCCTCCCTCTCTGTATACGATGGCTCGCCTACACGTTGGTCTGATTTTTATTGCTATTTTTTGTTTTTATTTAAAATTTTTGCTTGTTAGTTTAGAAAATACTTAAAGCAAAAATTTAATTTTTGAAAACAGAAACCATTTAATGTAAACATGCATCGCCATAAAATAAATTAACCGAAAAATTATTTGTTTATCTTTGTTGCCATAAAAAAAATATCTGAAATAAAAGAAATTCATATTAAAAAGTTTTACCTGAAAATAGAAAACTTAACAAATTTAAATACAGTGAAATTTGAACAATTTGCCATTTTGAAATATCTAAAATAAAAAAAAGTGGAAAATGATTTTTCAAATGTGGATATAATCTTAGAGAAAGACATATGAATTTACTTCTATGTAAAATGTGCTATTTTAAAAAAAATTATTTAAATAAATTTGTTATGCATAAATTTGGCCAACTTAAATGTAGTGCAACGTTTCACTACCAGCCAATAAACCACACATTCCATGATAAATATCCATAAGGCGAATGTTAATAATACACCATTAAATGCAAAACTACCACCCACTTGGGAAAGAGTTAAACTTTTTAACAACTGTCCTTCATGTGCAAGTTGCACCTGTTCCTTAATCTGGAGACGCAAGTCTAAATCTCGTGCCCACTTTTGCATGTGACCTGATTCAATTATATGCTGTATGACTGGATTGATTTTGTGCAACAAATGAAATTTTTTTGGCATCAAAATGGTCACCAGATAAACGTAAATATTTTCATTGCGACCAAAGAAATAGAGACTGTCATGCGGTATTCGTGGATTGTATAAGAAGTGTTGACGCGAGACGAGTACAGCCAGTTTTGAGTCTTTAGCCGCTTGTTGCAAGCACTCTTCAATGTTGTAGCATATTTGAAATTGTTCACGAATATAACGATAGATCTGCAATAATAAATACATACAAATGTAAACGTTAATTAAATCTTAATACACACTTTACCTCTCCTTCCTTATTTAAATGTCTCATAATTGCCACTCTACCGACGATGCGCATACGATTTTGATAAATTTCATGCAAATGACTTATCTGATATGATGTCTTGGGCGTTGTTAATGTGCTGACCAAAAAACTCTGATAGATGTTGCCAAACAGGAGACCCATGAAAAATGTTGTACCAAAACACAACTTTAAACTGGTTGGTATTGGCCTTAATCTAATCGCCTGACCCAGTAATATGCCCATTACATACATACTAATGCGATAATAGCTACTAAGAAAAGCTAAACGAAGATTTAGACAATTTTGTGACATGAAAATAGTGAATGAGGCTGCTAGTATGAATACTAATGTAAGTAACCAGGCACCGATTTGAAATTTTGCCGTGAAATTAAAGAGATTTTGTGTATGATGAGCTCTTGCCACACACCAAGTCAAGTCATCTTGATGATAGGATATGGTACTAGACAGAAACTGACTTATATTAGGATCTTCATCAATACCGCCTACAACCATTTCAATGTCGCTGAAAAGATAAAAGAGCAAAGTGGAGGTAAGAAAAGCAATTACTACACGTATGCATGTGTAGCGTTTCTCAACAAATTTGTTCGAGTTCTAATAAAACCTTCGTAATTACTTTCCAAAAAATACTTTTCACAAAACATATTTTACTTACAGAGTAACCAGTCTACAAACTAATCTATTAAAAATTACTTTTTCAAAACAAGCGATTTTCGAAAAACAATTTTATTTTTTTCACACGTACCATCACGACTTAAAAAAATTGTATAAAAATTTTAAAACCACTCAGAAAAGAATAAATGGAGTATTTCCTAAATTCGAATTAATTCGCCATTACGGAAGTGATGAAACTGGTTTACCACACCGACTCAAAATATTTTTTTTAACTCATTAAAAATTGTCTTCGAATCAATTCATTCATTTTAATCAAAAACAATTTATTTAAATTCCATACATTATCGCAGCTATTAGAAATGTGTGTTTTCTTTGGTGTTGTAGAGTGCTATTGGAAAAATCCAGTTCCGAATACGATTTTCACAAAAAGACCTAAGGGGTTTTTAATGGAAAGAAGAGTGTACTGTTTTTAACTTTTTTTTGCTGTTTATTAAGCAATTAATTTTCAAAATTCTATTTTTGTGTTTGATAGTTTTTGTCTGCTGTTTGGTCCCATAATTCTTTTTTGAAAAAGGGGGGAAAGTTTTCCCCCTAAAATATTGATTAATGAATCCCTGCTCAATTTATATAACGATTTCCATAAATATTTTTCTGATTGAAGTAATTTGTTTGCATAATTTTTCTTTTTGAAAATCGTGGCAAGTTGTTCCTCTCAACCCCCCACCAAAAAAAAATTTTTTGATTATGACATAAGTACTCAATTTATTGATCGTTTTTCTAAAACGATCGAGGTTTTTCTTGCAGTTTGTTACTATAAAACTTTTTTTTTTAAATCGGAGGGGGCAAGTTGTTTCACCAAAATATTGGTCTATAGAAATGCAAGTGGGACCCTTGAAATATTGATTAATAAATAAATCCGCTATTTATAGGCCGATCTTTAATTTTATTTTTTTTTAAAGAATGTACTTTTATCGTTCTTTGGAGTAAACTTTGAACTATAAATGACTTACGAGTACATATATCGAGTTTTAAACTGTTCCATAGTAGTGTCAATTTTGTAATCTGTCCGATTGGCTTTTTGTATTGAATTTGGTATATTTGTGCCAGAATTATTTCATTTAATATTTTTAATTTGGAAACTTTTATCAACAAGCAATGCTTGTTGTTATCCCTGCAATGCCTTACCTCAAACTTCGAATTTTCTTCCCAATTTGACACTTCATTTGAATATGAGATAGTATAAAGCTAAATAATATAAAGCATACACGCCACATCAATAACTGGATAAATCAGTGTCTTTTTCTACTTACCCATCTATTAGGTGCTGATAAAGATGATAAAGATTATTATTTTCCACTTGAATTTCAATACTGATATGCAAACGTTTCGCAATTGTTTGTATCATTTTATATTCAATGCCATTTAAACGAATTTCCGATAAGGAGTCTGCTGCCTTTCGTTTCACATCTTGATGTTTATTATAAACTACAAATTCATCACCATCATTGTCATCATCATCATCTTTAACGATTCCTGTTTCTTCTCCGTATGTATCATTGTAAATTGTTTGGTTATATTTCTCATTTTCTGTTGCGACTGTATAAAGACTCTTGTCTAAGGTTTCATAAAACATATACGGTTCCCAGGTACGAAAGGCAGCTACTAATGGGCAACCACTTAGGTCTTGGGGAAATTTATCGAAAAATAAACCACGATATATTTCTTTGATATAGAGTTCAGTATAATCGGCCTGAATAGGTTTTCTAGAGTTGTCCACAAATTCCGAATTCTGGTTTTTAGTTATTGATGAAATCATTGTATTTAAACTGGAGGCAAAAATATTTTCTAATGAATAATTTTCTTTGTTATTCTCTATATTAAACGCAGCTTTCTGTTGATTGTATTCATTCGAATTAAAAGAGAATTGAACATAGTTTTCTTTTATTCCTTCGTAGTCATCATGCTTCTCTCTTTTATTCTCTTGGCGATAATAGCAAATATCTAGTGTCTCAACCGATATAACTCGATTGCCACAATTATTATCCGGATGATAAGGAAATACTGTTTTACCAAAGTAAAAACTATTTTCCTTGCTTCGTCCTATAACATTGACATTGTAAATTTTCTTATTCATAAAATTCATTAAAATTTCTGTCATTATATCTGTCATTTCCTCTTCCGTTTCCTCGATTGCCGCTAAGTAGACCACAAACTGTGCCAAAGGATTCCAATTTAAATGGCCCTTCCAACTGTCAAATATTTCTTCATCCATATCTACATCTTCCATATGGTCAATGACGAAAAAATAACATTGAGGCTTCTGGTGTAGAACATGTTTAGCATTTAATTCCATTGCACTATCGCCGTGTCCACTTTCCACCACAATTGTCCAGGGATAATTTGGATCTATGTGCAAAGCCTGCAACAATAATTGTTGCACGTCATTTAAAGCCGTTGTTATTCTTATGTGGAGTATAGAACCTGAAAGACTGTCGCCAGAATGGAAATATTTTTTTAACAAAGCTACAATACATCCAATTTGAGTCGTCGGATCATCGTCTGTTGTCTGAATGATATTAATACCAATATGTTCAGCTTCAATTTGTAGCCATTTAGTTAGAACTAATAGAAGCCAGAGGTGTGTCATAGTTATTGCTTTGCACGAACTTTATATTCAACTGAAGTTGGTTTTTGGACTCAAGAGAAAATTATTTATACGTTACATATTTAACGTTCATACATGAATTAATGTTGTAGTGGGTAATAAAAGTAATGCCATGTTTTTTTTCATAAAAACTTTAAAATTTGTTAGAATTATCTCAACGTTGACGTTTTTCGTAGTATTTTTCGTAGTGAGTACCAAAGTCTGTGATAGTACGAAAATTGAAAATACTAAAATAGCAACACATTTAATTTTGTTTTATTTTCGCTGTCAATACCTGCTGCGGGTGCTTATTATTTGCTGTGCAATAATTGGAACTAATAATCATTTATATATATAGTAGTTAAAATTGTGTTTGTGTAGCACCCGTCACAAATGCTTACATATATGTAATTTTACTTGATCTGCAGTAAACTTAGCTTTTATTTGATAGAAATGTATGTATGTGAAAGTAGGGTAGTTTTTGGCTGAAGTGGTTGACGCGTTGAATAAAAAAAACTATGTCTTTGGACTTAGGTTCGATCCCTGGTCATAGCAAAGTCAATAAACATCCTGAATTTCCCTCTTCCTTACACTTTAATACTTTTTTTTTTTTCATAAAATTAATTTGGCAAGCTATCTAGTATATGCATTTCATTAGCAGCTATATAGCAACTCATCATTAGATCTTTACCAACATGTTTGAAAAGTTTTCAAACTCACCTACTCATACATAAACTTCCATGTTAGAAATGAGAATTACCGAGCAAGTATACATTTTATTAATTTCTCTCGGTCTTTCTCAGAGAAAAAAGGGAGTTTAATGCAACAAAGTTGCGTAGTGTAAAGACGGTATATGGGTACCACTCTAATTTTCGCGACAGTTTCGTGTTTGTTGGATATTTCGATACGAATTGTGAACAATAAGTATAAAATTAACCCTAAAACACATTTTTTGTGTTGTATAATTTCTGCCCTTCGAGTTGCTTTCAGATGTTTGGCGTACTCAAAGACTTGCATTAGAACGAAGATATTGGTTTAAGGTGAGTTTTATTACCCATTTTAGGAGCGAGACAAAAACGAACAGTATAGCCAAGAGTTAGAGGGTTCAAATGTTTAATAATAATGTATAGCCAAGAACAGTATAGCCAAGAGTTAGAGGCTTAAAATCTTTAATAATAATGTTCCTAGTAGAATTTTACACAAAAATTCTGAACACATTCTATAACAAGTTGTACTCTGCCTATTTACTATAACAAGTTCAGATTTGAACTTTCGAAATCCCGATATACGGACTTTTTTGTGCCCACCGCCAGACATAATCGTTACATGTAAATTCTATTTTGTGCTGTTTAGTAAATATAATAAAACTTGGATGGAGTCCATATCGTTATATTTAATACGACATTTTATTTTAATTGAAAACTTTTCAGAGTCATTCTCAAATACTTTTATTACACACTGTACTTTAGTTTACATTGATTCATTTTGCTGCAGTTTACCGCTGCAATTAAATGATTTGAATCTTGTTCATTATTTACCAATAAATTAGAGTCATCGTACTACGAAAACGTTAAATGATTTAAAAAGAAACAAAACCTTATAAGTTTTCCGTCGTTTACATGCAAACAACACTGCACACTTAAATACAAACATTTTCGGTTGGTTACATTTATTCTTAAGTTACTGCCGAAATTTATTTATTTTACTTATTTCAAAAAGTTAAATATATAAAAATGTGAATTTATGTAACAATTTATATGTAGTTCATGAAATAAATGCACATACACTGTATATCTATTTGAGACTAGACCACTCCTTGGGGTGTTTAACGTTTAATATTTGCTTTGTGTGAGTGAGTAAATAAGCTGGCGAGCAGCGCATACAAATCAATCCCATTGAAGTCTTTGCTTTCAATCGAACCTTAATTAACCAAAAAAAAAAAAAAAAAAACACAAACTCCATTGAATGTTTTGGCAAAAGAACTAGAAAACAAAGAAATATTTATGTGTAAGATAAACGTGTTAGCTATTTTATTATGGAGTTTCTGTTGAGAACTGGGTGCCCAATCACTTTAACGTTCTAAAATCATCAAGATCGAAATATATATATTTTGCTTTTAATAAAGTAGTTTATAATGATTGTAAGATTTTTTTGGCAGTTACATTCAAATAAGAAAAACATGTTTAAAGCGACCATAATATAATAACCAACATATGACTGATATATTTGCTTATTGTCAGATTATAATCCTGTCAAACGAAGAATTTTCTATAGACTTTAATGCACAGTGCAGACTTGCCAAATAAATAGTAATAAATCTGGAACTTCCAACAGATGATCCGATTTGAATAAAAGTAGAAACAGATTTATAGCAGAAGTCGGGGCTTGTAAGTCGGGGCTTGTAACTCACGTCTTACTTAATGGCCTTCTTATGGAAGCAGGAGAGGAGCTAAAGTGGGACCAATTTGACTACCTATAATTCAAAAAAAAAAAATTCTGAGGAGTGTAGCTTTATTATATATGTATCATCCGATTTCAACGAATTAATTCGAATTAAGCTAATAAATTAAAAGCAAGCAGTTATTTGACGGGTGCCAGCCAGTAGGCCAGTAGTCTGGAAGTTGACGGTTCCATTCCGACCAAAGACCGTAGGAGTTTTTGCAATCCCGGGTTTAATTGCTTAAAATTAAAAAAAAATTAAAAACATATTTTATTGCCTTGACGTTTCTTAGATTTTTACCAATAACTTTTTAAGTTACAATTTGATTTTAATTTAAAAAGCAGCATGAATTTTTTTTTTAAATTCTCTTCAGAATTATCAATTTTGTATGAAACTTTGTTTAACACATTCATATTCTTCAATCACATACCACAAAATGCCATCCATTGTCAATGCGACTTATAATTGTATTTTGGACATGTACCCTACATGCAGCAGTCGAAAATCGTAAATTTTAAAAATAATTTTTATGTTTAAGGGCAAATAAAAAATTGTGAAAATTCCAACTTCAACGCTTTATAACATAAATAGTTCTAGGAATTTTGGCAACAATTCATTGGGGGCTTTCCATAAATGTGGATATGCGTGCACATTTTCTGAAAAAAGTCAAAATTTGGGAAAACTTGTGATTTATTCCATAAAAAATTTATTTAAATTCTTTTATTTATTTGCTCAATTCAAAATTTTGTAATTCTATATTAATCTCTTTACTTTGGCTAAAAATATTATTCGAATATCTGTAACCGATCTGGAGATATTCCGAAAGTTTCCACTGTGCAGGGGTAATAAAGTTAATTACGTCTAGTGTAAATATATAAATTGTCCATATAATAGGTTAAATAATATGCATTCGAAAATATTACGAGCTCGTATTAGTACACTTTTTAATTTAAAGATTTGAAATTTTGTATATGATATTTTAGTGGTAATAGTTACAGATATTTTTCGGAAATTACAGTTTAGTACCCTGTTACGCTTCTCGAGATAGAAATCTGTGACACATACATACATAGATGAACAGAAAGATATTCAGTTTTCTTTCATCTTTGTTGTAAAAAACTCCAAAAACAATAAAAACTTTACAATAAAATTATGTTTGTAAATTATAACATGTATATTTGTGTATTGAAAGCAATAATGAATGATCATTTCCAGCATGCTGTTGATAAAGATAAAAACAATAAAAAAAAACTGAGATAAAGCTTAATCAACAACACAGTCATTTTTCATTATTATTCGGCCGGCTATGCCAACTGACGGTCAGCTTAAAAGCAATTACTGGTTTATAAAAGCGATTTTTTTATTCTTTGTCTTTTATTTTTGTCTTTTTGGCAAATGTCTGCAACAGGTTTTAGTTTAGAAAATTTGGTAAATCTAGTCAAATAATCTAAAATATTTTATTGTTTAATTTGGAAAATTTTGAAGTAGTAAGTTGTACAACAGCATACAATACAATAATTATACGGCATACATAGTAGGCAACGCTATTTTTTTCCAATTTTTTAAAAGGTCCTAAAATTCTAAATGATGTTTGTTCGTTTTGTCTAACTATGCTTAGTTAACCACTCACACCACTCACATTTTCTCATGAATTTAGTCATGTATGTACTTGTATGTACTTATGTCTGTAGGACGAGTTTGTTTGCATTATTATCGCTAACTTTCCCGCGGGTCGTAACACACATATCAATATTTCATGGCCATACAAATTCAACAAAAATAAAACACACACAGACAAAAAAAAAAAAAATAAATAATAAAATGTCAATCTAAAACTAATTTAATCTGGTTCACAGAATAAGTAGATAAACTAATCTAAAAAAAAGAATAATTTGTTTTTCAAATACAATACACAGAGAATAAAGATCGTACATTAATTAAAATATTTTCAGCTTACTTTGGATGCAACTTGTACTTATCAGTAAAATGTAATTTAAACCGTTCAAGGAAAGATTAAAGAGATTAAGCTGCCTGCCTCTGTTCAATATCTGAAATGAAAAAAAATGTCTTATTTGTGGATTGGCTGATGTGTTTGTTACAAACATGTGATACTGTGTTCAATACCGATAATAGACAAAAATAAAGTTGAACTTGAAATGAAAAATTAAAAAATTAAATTTAGATAATTATTAAAAATAATAATTTTAACGTGTTTCGGAATAAAAATGAGTATAAATAAGCGAGAGTATATAAAAAAATGTGTAGACTATAAGATCGTCTTGCATCTAAAACTTTGACGTGCATTCATGTATACGTTAATTTTCGCTTTTAATCAAGCCTGATGCTTAAACTTTTTTTTTTATTAAATAATAAATTAAATAATCCGTAATTGAATCAATCTTTGCATACTTGAATAAACAAAATTCGTATTTACCGTACTTTTGACCTAGCTTGAAATTGACTTAATTACGGTTAAATTCATTTCTGTTTTTCTCTGTGTATAAATGAAATCGAGTCGCCAAATCCTTTAAATGACAGCTACAAAAAGTAACACCAGAATTAACTTACGCATGTGACCCATAAGAATGGTTTTGCTGCTGTCTGGTCAGTTCGGATCATATAAAGAACGTTTTACTAATCGCAAAAATTTCAAAGATTTTGCTTTTTGTTAACTATAAAGTTGTAAAAGAGTAATTTTTAAAATACATTCATACGAGTATAAAGCAGTTTATGGGATTTTATTTATTAATTTTTTTTACAAGTTTTATTAAATAAATATGTTTTATTTGTATGAATGCATGTGTATTACTTAGCTTGCTGTGTTTGGTTAACTTAAACAAAAATAGTTGTGGCCTTTCGTTTTTAAGTTTAGTTGAGCCACCAACCGAACGAATGAACCAGGTGGTGTTTTTTTTTAATTAAATTTTTTGGTTTAATTCGCTGCTTTTAATATTTTTTTTGTTATTTGAAAAATACTTATTTTTAAACGCGAGAACTAATTCATTACGAAATCAAGTATTTAATAGAGGGCGATTTAATTTTTCAAATTTATTAATGAAAATGAATGTAATGTTTATTAGGAAATAAATATCTTTTAAAATCACACCTAAAATCAAAAAAATTTGGAATACGGTTGTCCTTGTGGGCCCTCCCAGGAACTAAATGCGACATCTACCGCTGTATTTCAAGTACTTATTTGACGCAGTTTTGCTCGCCTAAAAAACCAAATAAATTTAGAAAATCGATTTGACAAGCACTTTTGGGTTTATAAATATTAAAAGGTTTTTCCCAAAAATTTCCACAACGACATTTGTCAAACGGATCAATCGATTTTAATCTATTTTAGAGCTGATTGGAGTTCTTGTGGAGTTTTTTGCACCTTTTAATATTTTCTACGCCCCCTTTTTGTTTGGCCTATTCGTAGCGGGTTTTCAGCTATTCACGTTTATCTGAACATTGCCACATCTAAAAAGATTAATAACTAACGAATGCATTCCTTTAAAAACCAGTAGATTTTAATCACATGTTCTAAGCTGTGGCACAATGGAAAAAGCAAGATTTATTGCACTTGTAGTCAAATGATTGCATTCAAATTCTGTATTATTTTTTGTTGTTATTGAAATTTCAGATGCTAATTTTGCATACACAATTAAAAGTTGATCATAAAATGCTATGAATCAAAAAGGTACTGCTGATATTAATCGATCACGAAAACGGCAATAGAATTAATTATAAAAGTTTCAAGAAGCGCTATACTTCATTGTTTTATAGATCAGATGAGAATTTTTTTAATCATATTATGTAATTAAATATGTATCTGTATATTCCAGCATTGTACACAACCTTCGTACAGCACATCTCTCGGTAGGGCTGTTAAATGTAATTCAGTTCATTGAATTAAAATTGAATTTATTATGGAAATTATAGTGATTGTTGTGTTTCGTTTTGCATAAAATATCATTTTCATTATGTAAAATTTGCACTCTATTTGCTTAAAATATAAAATTACAGCTTAAATTACCCGTTGCTACATCATCAAGGTTTTCTTTTTTTTTTTTTTTTTATTGGAGGAAATGAAAATTATATACATTTTAGCCGTCATATATTATGAAGGCGATTAAATAACCGCATCTGATTGCGACAACTCCACCCAATAAGACATTAAAAAAAACAGTTTCCGTCATGCTGTTTTGTTTTAAAGCAATGATAGGAAAAAAAGAAAAACACCGCAAACTGTCACTACAAAATCTCCTTTAAGCGATGACAATGACCAAAACGAAATGTTTAAATAATTTGGCAAATTAGTTTTTTTATGCACAAGTACATACTTATAAATAATTTAATTTGTTGATTGCTTATACCAATTGAAATGCTAAAAGCATATTTGTCTTGAAACAGAAAAAAATCGTTATTTAAGATAAAAACTATCAAAATAAAAACAAGTAAGATTGGTATATTCGCCTGTGCCGAATCGTATATACCCTTCACAAAAGCTATTTGTGTATTAAATTTTTTTTATATGCATATTATAGAGACGCGCAAAAAATAATAAACCGCAAGTTTTGGATGTCCGGTATTTGGGTTCGCTACCATTTTAATTTTGGAGTGATTACGTTTTATTATCAGCTGCCTTCTTAGAAAATCCTTTCGTTTGATACCCATATTATTAATACGCAAGAAAGTAGCTGCGCAGTTTATGCGGCCGTTGCTTTGAACGGCGGAAAAAAGTTAGCTCTATTACTTTAACATAATTATTTCTCATTTCAATATTGGCGACTGCCATCTCTGAACGAAAAGGTGGTATGTCTATATTTAATTAAATATCGGTACTCATAATTTATTTTAGCTAATTTTCAATACAAATTGTCACATCAAATCCGTACACATCATTTCAAGACCAAAGTCTCCAATTCTTCTGGACATGGCTAAGTTAAATGAGTTGATCTATTTAGATCCAGAATATATGAGCCTATGAGAGGAATAGTGGCCTAACACAATAACGCCATTAATGTCATTGGATGGAGTTGTTCGGGTTTCTTTTTTATATTTTGTGTGTTAGGCCACAATTGCTCTCAGAGCTTCATGCATATTCTATGGATCTCATATGAATATTATGGAAATTACACACGTAGTGACAAACCCATAAATACCCTAAAAACTTTTGGTGAAGGGTATAAAAAAAAATGTGATTTTGGTTGTCAAATTACGGTATGCTTTGAGACATTGACAATCATTGACATGATTGCTAAATGGGTGGGTGGGTGTGCACATGCTAATCGTGAGACTTAACTGAATATAACTGTATCACAAAAGCAATTAATTTAATTGTTTTGAATTAGAAAAAAAAACATGTTGTGTTTTGAAAATTATTTACTTTAAATCACCTCCACGAAGTTTAACTTATTTTAATTTCTTAATTTTTGTTATAACGAATTTTAATATATGTATATTATTGAAAGCACTAGACAAAATCATATACACATGTACAGCCAAGTTACATATGTATAACGATCGAAATAGTATTAGTTAAGATAATTTTTGTTTTTATCAAATATTTATTTGCCACTCCTGCAAATATGCATTTACAACATCGAAAGTGGCTCATAATAGGCACCATTACTTGAAAGAATACCTTTTAAGTATTATATTTGTTGTTGCATACATACTTCTATAACTATGCACTTATTTCTGTACTGTAGTATTACTGTTCAAAATTACATTACCTGATAGAATACCCTTTATTTTTTGTTTATTAGAAGAAGTTTTTTAAGGACCAGCACTCAGTGGATGATCTCTACTTATGCGGTACATTGTGCCGCAACTGATTAAAGGATTATGGTAGAGACGATGCTTCATTTCAATATCATTATGACATTAATATCGCCAATGTTGCACATTATTTTGCATAACATCTAACGACTTTTAGAACAGACCTTTATATTCTGTTGGCAGCATTGTTCCGTTTTTATTTTGCCAGTAGGTTATGTTTACTATTTCTTGTGAGAAAAGTTGCTCCATATTAATTTTTGGAAGTATTTTGCAATTTACTATGTTTTGAAATTTTTTGGTTTTATCACTTTTTCCTTTTTGGCGATTTTCTGCAGTTTTTTCTTTCATTGATTTTTTTCAAGCTGATCACTGTTCTTTATTCTCTATTACGTTGCTCGCTTTGATATATTTTTAGTATATCTTTTGATTTAAACATATTCTATTCTCGAGAAGACAGATGGACAGACAGTTAGGTTTCCTTTCAATTTTAAATTAATTAATGATGGCGATTTAAGAAAGCCATATCGAAGTTTTATTTATTAAATAAAATCGCTAACAATGACACCGCCACCTGTCATTCATTCCTCATGGGTACGCTCTAGAACTAAATTCGCATGGGAAAAAGAGATAATTAAATTGATTTAAAAAACAATAAACAAATTTATTTATAACAAAAGCATTTTTTTTTTAGTAATTCTAAGCAAATCGGAAAACAATAATGCTAATTAAAATATTAACATTGATCATGAAATAATTAATTGTACAGCTAAATTCGTTTTAATTGTCAAAAATAATAAGATTTATTGAATTAAATTTTTGTTAAATTTATGTATTTCTAAACTTTGTTTTTAATTTATTCTTATTTTTCCATTATTTTTTTTTTTTTGCAAACTCATTGCTGCCACGTAAAACAGTCGCTATACTTTTTGTATTCTTGTCATTTATTTCAAACTGTCTGCTATTTGATGTACAAAAGGAAGGTTTTTCAAAAGAATTAGCGAAACAAAAATGATCAACATACTTGAAAAAAATTAGGGAAATTTTACTTAATTTAAGTCCAAAACGGTTGTGAATGGCGCCAATGCCGTTTTTCTCTAAAGTTTGAAAATACAAATTTTGTCTTTCACAGAAAATTGTTCATAATTATAAAAATATTTTTACTAAAAACTAGTCTAGGGGCGCCATTTTTGCTAAGTGGTTAGTGATCTTCATAAACTTTCTGTGATTGTATGTGTATATATTTGCATGAAAATTTATAACATTATCTCTTCAACTGCTATAGTGGTTTCAATTCCGAAATTTGTGTCTAGAAAAGGAAAAACGAAAATTCTACTTGTAATCCAACCATTTTTAAAATTCAAAATGGAAGTGATAATAAATTTTTCTAATAACTTTGTTTGTAGTAAACAATAAATATCATACATCATGGTATAATAAAAACAGGGATAAGTCGTCCTGCCTGCTGTAGAAAAATATTTTTGTTTTACAAATGTCAAATTGTATGTAGCAGAGCAACAAGCTGATTAAAAATTTGTAGCGGCGTCTAAGCAAAGAAATTTATTTCAACCCGCCGATGAAGTATACAATTTTAATTAGAAATTTTATATATTAAATAAATAAAAACTGCTGTAAAGAAAAATTTAATATCACATTAAGAAACATAAACCTAACAATGCATTTTTAACAGCCGAAATACCTGTAAAAGCAGTAAAAAACCGATGTGATTGGCAGCGGCTCCAATTCACAAAAGCGGCGATGAAGCAATCGGCTTGTTTCACTGATTTTGACACACAGAAAACATTTTACACTAACATAATGCCTGTTGTTTTTGTGACGTTGTATTTGTTTTAGGGACAAGACTACCTTATTTATTAAACCATGATCATACATAAATACTTTTAGGAGCGTCAGTAAACAAAGCTTTGTACGTTAATAAAAAACCTTAATGTGAGCTTTGTTAGTAAAAAGAATTTAGACAAACGCCTATTTGTACAAACAACTTTATCATTGTAAAATCATCTTCTCTACACTATCCCTCTCCCTGAGTTCCGGCATAATGCACTGCATACGTAGGGGTCATCCCCTAAGTGCTGCTCTTAATTAAAAAAAAAAAAACAAAACAAACGGAATCTGAAGTCTGTTAATCTAAAATGATCGGAATACAATTATGTGTGACTTGTCCGTATATTTCATTTACCATATAAATATTTTATGTAACAAAATTTCATTTTTACTAATTTGCAATGCCGCTGAAAAATTTCTCTTCAAATATGTATAGACAAAAATGTAATTTAACTCTTAACCTCACATGTGAAATTTAAAACTCCTTGTATGCGAAATGACATGTTTAGAATTTCCAAAAAAAAAAAAAAAAGAAAAATGTTATCAAAGGCGGACATTTCATTGGAGTTTATACCAAATCATCAGTAGACTTAAACAAGATTTAAAAAAAGACATGTACCAAAATGTTTAAGCCGCAAACAAAAAAAAAAGTTTCTTTAATTTAAATTGAGAGAATAGCTGAAATAATTTCTTACCAACCAAAAATGTGAATTACATTCACCAAATCTGGTTCAGTGGTCTGTCACATTTTATATTAAAACGGAACAATGTATGTGCATAATATTTTTTACACCTTTCACTTTTTGCCAAATAGAAAAATTAGTAAAATGTATATAAAAAAGTAAACAAAACATTAAAAATACATTTCTCAAAATAACTTCTGTATATAAATTCATACATATGGGTCCACACATCATACACGACTGCCATGCAACCAACCAACCAACATTTGATAAAATATTTGAAATTCAATATTTTTTTTTTAATATGCACTCGTATCAGTATCTAATAAAAGACAAAATAATCTTAATACATAAAATGTTACATCATAACTAACTGCTGGCTGTGTAGTGTTGTTGTTGTATGTATTTCGCTACTGTTAAATGACATTCAAGAAGGCTTATTAAAGCCTAAATTAGCATTTGAACGGTAAAATGTTGTTAACATTTTAAAACTGTCTTTAAAATTAAATTATTAATCGTCAAGCGTAACATAAAGTTGTTAATTCTTTTAAGTATCATGTTTGTTTATCTTACCATTACTAATGACGTCAACTAGTTTTAATTCAATTCTAAGGAAGCTCTTAGATAATCATATGCGTCATGCACCACATATGATTAGTAGTTAGTAAGTTTGTTTACAAAAAAAAAAAAAAGAAAAAAATTTATTAAGAAGGACTAAATTATATGAAAATTAATGTATTATTAATTATTAATTAATGTATTATGCATAACGCTATTTTATTGCAACGTAGTCATATTTCTTAAAACTTGCCGAAATGGATTTGATTAGGAAAAATATTTTACAAATTAAAAATTTATTAAGAAAAATTTTTTTTCTTCAGTAACTGAAAGTCGCAGATGTATGCGAATGAGCGCCACAAACCAGAGCTGTCCTCAAAGCTGACATACATAACTCATGCTATCGGTCAAATTCAGTCTGATTTATGCGCCAGTCATGGAAATTTAACATTTCGAGTGCGCTTCATCAGAAAAAAATATTAATTCCCAAATAATATATGTATATGTATATGTATACCTCCAACTAATGATTCTGGAAATGACAAGAAAATAAAACATTTGAACCTGTACAAGGCGAATTCGATACTTGGTGGTTTTATTAGCCTACGTCGTCATCAGCTGTCCAAAATCAAAATTGATAGTTAGAACCGGACTGTCAAACATTGTAAACAAAATGAAATATGTTCATACAAATAGTGTTGCACTTTTTTTTATAGATTTGTAGAACTGCAGGAATAAACAACCTAGTATTGAATTCGCCCTAAATCTGTGTTTTAAAAACTTACCTCTGAGTTGCACTTTAGGGGAGTTAAAATTTTCCTCCTTATTTTTCTTCGCTATAGTGAAAAAATTATTGTATATCTTTTAGCAATTAACTGTTTGCTCAGAAAACAATTACGTAGTTTGCAATTAATATTTTAATTGAATCATCATTTACTTTAAATGATCTTGTGTGTATTTTTTTAATGTTTGTGTTATCGTAGCTCGATCATTTGTAAAAGGATTTTCAAAATTTTGAAAGGTTTTGCTTGCAGTTTGGTCCCACATTGATTATCCGATAACTTCTTAATTTATAAACCGATTTTAAAATTTTGGTGAAAAGAATTTTCTTACAGTTTAGAAGCATAAGTTTTCTTGAAAATCCCCCGTAACATTGGTTGTCGTATATCTCTCCTATTTATGAATCGATTTTCAAAACTTTTTTATTTGCTTACAGTTTTGTCCCATAATATGTTTTTAATCAGTATCAAGTTGCCTCCTTCCGGATATATTGATTAACATATTATTCGATATTTCTGGACGATTTTGTAAACTGTTCAATTGGCTTTTTGTATTAATGTCGTTTTATTTTTGCCACAAGATAAAAAACATGGTTATCAATAGAATTGAAAACAAGACTCAATAAAATTTCAAAAATAAATTACGCGTGATAAAATCGTAGTCTTAATTTTTTTCTCCAACTAAATATATTTACATATTTCAGACCACTGTGCAATGACATAAAGGATCCCCAACAGCAATACAAATTTAATAATTTAACACGTTTTTGTTAATGAATATTTAACACAAAGTTTTTTAAAGGTTGAATTGATTGAATAGCTTCTCACATCACAATTACAAAGTTCGAATACGTTTGATTAAATATGAAGTACGTATGATTACCGTGGGCAAGTTGAATACATTGGGTAAGATTTCGTATGCAATGCAGCACGAAAAAAATCATAAATGTAATCGTTGTTGTAATGAATCTATTATCTCTAATGCTTAAATGCAGTTCATGCATTGTTTTCACCACCGTTTTGTAATGTTTTGTCTCAAAAGGTGTTAAAAGCATTTTCGTTACTCGTAAACTGGAATGAGAAGTCGTTGAAGTGGTGCCATTGGCATTTTTGCCTAAACTCCATTATAACTTCATTTTTGTTTATCAAATTTTAGTTTTTTTCGGCTCATTTAAGATCACACGTTACGATTTCTTTGTTTTCATTTTTTTTCAAATGGAGGGTGAAAAATATAAAAATGAAATGGATTGAATTTGAAAGAAGTGAACAAATAAAATGGGTTTGAAATAAATTAAAAAAAAAGGTTTGAAATCAATCTAAGTAGAGCTAATTTTTATCGTGGAAAATAACTCGTAAATAATCGTAAAATATAATGAAAATGTTCTGCAATGCTTAAAAAGGGATTACATACTTTAGCTGCCTCAGTTCAATACTAGCGATGTGTTACAAACATGTGACCATGTTCAAGACCAACATTTAACATAAATTTATTTTAAATTTAATTTAACCCAGACAAAATTTGGATTGAAAAGTAATGAGAAAAAATGGCAATTAACATGCACTTTACTTCTACTTTGGCATATTTAACTAACATGACGATGTTATTGAAGGAAAGTACTTGCAACAGTGACTTGCAAATAACTAGTTATAAATTTCAATATTTAAAAGTTATTAATTGTTCAAAATATAATTGGGGTGTTCATACTGTAGTCATATTATTCGGGTTGTCACAATGTCTTATTATTTTACAATTGTTTAAAATTTTTTTTGCTGTGCTTCAAGCCAAAAAATTATATAATAAGACTTTTTGAGTTGTTTATGGTTTGTCATAAAATAATTTGTAGAAATCTTAGTGGAGCAGCTGAAACTCTTTAGTCGAGCCATCGTTAATATTTACAAGTCGGCCCTAGTTATAAATAACAGATAAATAAAAATATGTGTTTGTGTAAGTTATAATCACCCCTATCGAGAATAGCAAGTGAAAGTTTTGTTCCCGTGAAATTTTTATTTCCCTCGAAGGGAAAAATGGTATCGTGAATCTCCCGTGAAAAATTATTCCCGCTATCAGTTCTCAGTGAATGTAAAAAGGGGAAGAAGATTAAAAAAATAAGAAATCATAGAACTTAAACTTAAAAAATCAAAGGTAAATATTCAGTGTTGGAGCTTTAGTTTGGTTGCTCCCGTTTGTTTATTGCATTCTAACTTTTATGTGGTAAAATAATTCGGCTACTTTTTGGAAAGCCAACAAAATCTGCACAAATCTGCAGGCAATCGGCCTTTTTTTTTGCATTTTGTTGAGGAATACATAATTTTGTGCCTTATTATCAGATGTTTTCATTAAAATAAACTTCTTAAGCTTTAATATTCGAATAATAAGAAGAAATACATGCATGTTCTGTTGTGTTCCCCATCAAAAATAAAGTGAGTAAATTGAAGGGAAAAGTAAAAACCCCGTGGGATAAAAATTGGAAGGGGAATTTTTTGAAGTGAAAATTTTTTCACTTTATTATTCTGGACTAAATAAAATTTTTTCATGCGAGTTGCTTTCGATTGCAAATACGTGAAAAGTGTAAAAATTTCATGTGGAAAATTATTCACGATAGGAGTGAATGTCTTGAAAAATATCCACAAATTGATGAGTGTTGGCGCTCTCTGGAGGTGGGCCATACTGCAACTCTCAAATGTTTTTCAAAATCTGGCAGCTTGTGAACGTGTTTCCACTTGCCGCCGTCGAAAAAAAAAATAGTTCAGCTCATATTACCGGCAACAGCTGCTTTTGTTTATATACTCGTATATTTCATCAAGTTCAAAAAACAATTTGAAAATTTTAATTGATAATGGACATTTTAGAAGATTTACAGGTAATTTATTATTTTCTTTATTAACAAGTCGAACTGAATTAAGACGTATTTACATATAAGCCAAAGTGCAAACTTATGTATGCGCACTAATCCGACTAAAAAATGGAGTGCAGTTAAATGTTTTTGTTTTTATCAGGTGGTACAATTATGATATAGCACATTAATTTATGACGCGGTGTTCACACTTGTCATATTTTGGTGTGCTATTATTTTATGACATATGACTTTACTACTACAGTGTGAATGCCCCAAATAAAAATAAAAATTCTCTACTCAGTATTGAACACGTGCCAAAAAAAAGGAGTTAATTTGCTTAGCCGGAAGTTAATTCCAATGAGTTCCAAGATTAAATTGAGTATAAATAATAATCCTAATTCGGAATTGAATAAAGTACGCGACATCATGCATCTAGTTCAAAAAAGTTTGTCTGGCGCTTTTATAAACTACGATTTTTTTTTGACAGCTGAAAGAAAATCCGTACTTACCGTAAACTTTTGACACCGCTTAGGAGTCATTTGGTTATTCTGTGTAGTATTTATATCATGCTTTTTCCTAAATTAATATTTTGTAATTCACTAAAATATCGGGAGTTGTATTAAATGATAGTTTAGCTCCACTGAGGCTAATACAGGTCATCGTAGAACTTTTACCCATAATCTCAGAGAAAAACTAAAGAGCGTGTTGTGTGTAAATAAAGGGTTTGCAAACTTTTGCTGGAAATCATATCAAGTCATGACAAAAGTTGTTATGAAAATTTTTAATACAAAATGTTTATACATGATTAATTTAGTTTCCTCGATTTTCCAAAATATAAACTGTGTGTGGAGAAATTTCGCTTGAAAGTCAAACAAACGATTTCATAATATGTATATATTTTCTTTATAATATTTAATTTTTATTAAAAATTTATTTCTAAAATAAACATGAATTTTTTCACACATAGAACGAATTTGATTTCAGATTTTAATCCCTAAATGCAATAAACTCAAACAACTTGGGGAAAAAAGAAATGTAAAGTTTTTTTTATAAACAAGTTCTACTCGTATTGTTCAATTTAAAAGCCCGTTTTTGTATTGTAAACTGAATTTTGATTGTATGTATGGATTAAGTTTGTGTGTGAATTTGAAAAATAAAATCAGAAAAATATGCATTTTAGTAATGCGTTTTATTACCATATTAAAAACAGACAAGAAAAATGTTGGCTCGGCATTACATTTTCGGTGTAATTGACAATTCCTCGCGAACTTTTTTTGTCTATTTTTGCGATTTAAGTACGTTTGTATGTATTTTAAGTTCGTATAAATTTTGATTCAAAAATTTTGTCTTTCGAATTAAATTTAAAAAAAAACCTTATTATGATGCACTAAAAAAATTAACAAAAATTTGGAAATTTTACTTAATTTAAGTTGTCGTATGAGAAACTCTGTAAAATTGTCTTTCTGTTCGAAATACAAAGTTCGCCTTTTACAGGAAATTTTTAACAAAAAATTGTTCAGTGTTTATCGAAAGTGTTTATCGCTATCTGCCGCACTTGGAACAATGTTTTTATGTAATTGTGTAATTGATGCGTAGCTCTTGACCCTGCTCCGCCTTCTTTACTGTGTTTAACCTTCTTCTGAACCATTATATAATTAATTATAAATTTATTTAACTTCAATACATATTACCAACAAAAAATAATAATTTCTCTAGAGTACAATCGAATGTACTTACGATGTTTATCGTACATTTTTATGCATAAAATATCACCAAATTTGTGGGAATTTTCAAATATGGATTTAACTGGCGTCAGTTTTTATGCTAAATTTTGTAAACAAACTGTTTTTAACGAATTTAAAATCACAAATTTTTTAAAATAAATCTTTTTCTTAATATGTATATTTTTATTAAATTAAGTATAAGAGATTTTTGTTGATGTTAAAAAATAAGAAAAACAAACGCCATTGAAGTAAATAACCAATTTCATCTAAACATTTATCCATCCGCTTCTTCTTGTGTGTAAAGTTAGCTAAAACAACTTCGCTTGATTTCAGCTAAAATTGCAGCGTATGAGATTATTTTAGTTTGTTTTGTTTTGAATTTTTTACTCTTATAAAACTGAAGGTTTTCAGCGGCGCTCTAACAGTCAAATTACAACTATTGAACAATTCGGTCGGTCGCCAACAGTTGTTTTGCAAGCGCGGGTTTTTTAATTGAAAAACTATTTAACTATTAAAAGGCAAGAAGAAAATAATTGGAAGTCAAATAAGAAGCAAGTAATTAAAAATAATAGTTATTATGTTAAAAGCGACAATGATATCAATTAAAAAGAAAACTTAAAGTAACAAATTTTTAAATTAGTGACTTTTAAAAAAAGTCATTAAAAAATATTCCAAAAAAGTAGATCAAACCAAAAAATAATGCAATAAAAATAATAGTTAATGGAAAATATAAAGTACATGTTTTTGAAACAAAAAAGTTCAAGTTCCTCTAGCTTGGTTATTTGTATCCGGTTAAGCTGAAAGTTTTAAGAAAATTTCGAAAGAAAAAATGTATTTCCGAATAGTAAAAGAAAATTATGCAGAAATCTTGTGCGATTTATTATTGCAAGTAATTTAACATGAAAACATAAAATTGATTTTATTTTATGCGACACAAAATAATTGATAGAATAAAACTGCTTTAAATAAGTTTTTTATTGTAAAGTGCTACAAATGAATAGAAAAAGAAAAAATACAAAACTTATTCATATGACTTTCAAAAAACCTTGAACTGTTTTATAATTAAGTGGAAAATACAAAACTAGATCAGGATACAAACAATTGTGTGTTTAACTTTAACATTTTCCGTTGTTAAACTGAATTAAATTTAAAAAATATGAATTTTGATGAATACTTTTCTATTTCAGATAAATTTTCAAAATATTTAACATAGCGTTTACACATGAAAGTAATTTCATGAAAGTCGCAATACACTCACAATTCCTCACAAACACATTCATATATTTGTCACTTTCAGTCAACTTTCAGCTCTGCTTTCAACGAAAATTTCATGAAAGTAATTTTTTGACACTTTCAATATACTTTCTGAAAGAAATGATAATAACCAAAGGTGTGTTGCCAGGTAAAAATAATCATGAAAAATTTCAGGATTGTTTTAAAAAGCAGGTACAAAAGCTACTTGTTTTAAGCGTTTAAACAAATAATTCTAACAGTTTCATTTGAAGCATATATAACAAACAATTTTTCTAATTATAATTTAAAAATATTAAAAGAATTATAAAAATAAATTTTAGTTTTAATGCGTTTCCTAAAACTCGGCTTGGTTAATTATACTGGCAACTCTGAAAAATAAAAATAACAAAAAACAGCAATGGAAGAAATATATTAAGCTTTCCCTTTGACGACATTTTAAAACTAAAATTTCAGTTTCATAAAAACTTTCAAGAAATTTTCATGAAATACTGTTGTTTTTTATGTCTCTTTCATTGATAATACGTATAGGGAACTTTCATGAAATTACTTTCATGTGTAAACGTAGCGTAACATGTTACAGAAAAAAATATATGAATACTACAAATAATTTATAGAAAGAAAATAGAAGAAAATTTTTTTAGCTCAAATGTTTTTAAGGATATTCTCACTTTCAACTGGTGAATAAAGAATGCGGCCAAATCGAAATTTAAATTTCAGCAATTTTGCTGTGAGAAATTTTTGAAATTATAATTTATTTGATTTTTTTGTGACATTACATTTTGTGACATAACAAAGAAATTAATTAAAATTCATGCTACATTCATGTACATCACTGCTCTTCGAATGATTGATCAAAATATTTATGTTGCAAAATAAATTGTTGGGGTCCAGCCGGGGTAAGAGGCATAAAGACTTGTTCCAACGTGAAAATTTTGTCACTGAACATTTTGTCATAAGCGTTATGATGAAAGTTTATGAAATATCCATAAACTACGTTACGGAATATGTGAATAATCGCCTCTTGCACAGAGGCGAGAATTGTATATTTAATTGGAAAAATTCAAATTTTCAATTATTCAAAATTTGTAAAAACAACTTATAAAGTTTTGTTTTCGAGAACATGAGGAATATTTTTTAATCGCTTTCTTTTCTTTACAACTAACAGCTGTTTAATAGTGGGCGCCATTTGTGGGGCTTATCTTCTTTGGGTAAAAACTATAAATTTTTACGCAAATTGCTGAAATGCAAAACTATTGTTTGTCACAAATCAGATGGAAAATAAGTAACTTTTTCAACGAAAATTATTACACCAATCGTCGACGGCTTAAATGCGACGCGTTTCATAAAAAAGCTGTAAGACGAGAAAGTAAATGTAAAGCAGATCTTGAATGGCCTTAGAATTTATAATCTGACTATCGTTTGTTACATTGGCTCAGTTACTAAAAATCATAATTTTGATTTTAAAATATTAGTACAAAAAACCTTGAAAAATTTTAGTTTTCGATCACAATTTCAGAAAAATTGGTTACTAAATTTAATAATATTTTCAATGAAAATTTTGGAGAAATAGATTTTTTCTGTGAGATTATCTTAAATAGTTTTAATAAAAAAAATTTGTCTTAAACATTTTAAGCGAGTATTTGAATTAAATGCACATAAAGTACAAAAATTTAAGAAAAAACAAATCAAGATTTACGACTGCGATTAATATAAAATTTTGACATTTAAACCAAATTGTTAGTGCCAGTTCAATAACATTTTGCCACTATTTTTAAATATTTGATTAACTGCATACAATAAAAAAATATGTAAACAGCAGAGGGTTAAAAGAGTTCATTCATTCATTTATGTTACTAATAAAAAGGAAATAATTTTTTATTATGTTAAAAATTGTATACATAATTATATAAAAACTCTGAAATAAATAAGAAGAATTAAGCAAACAATTTTTAAAAATATCTACTTAGCAAACAGTAAGGCCCAAATTTAAAGTCTTTATTTAACTAATTAATTTTGATAGCCTTAACTCTTGATGTTTGTATGAAAAATCTTTGGTTAAATAATTGTTAGTTAACTAAAGACTTTCAAGAATAGGGTCAGCATTAGATGAGACAGTTAGTGACAGGTCGGTTAATCCTCCAATCGGTTACTGCTATAGGGCACTCAGTAATTGGGTAATTAGCAGAACTAACCATTCCTGGAGGAATAAAGAAGATTGTAGAGTCTCAAGGTGCATATGGACAGAACTAGACCCAGGTAAATCTGATCTCCTGCTGGGTATGAATAGAAAGGTTTTGAGAGTCTTAGTAGGCGCCTGGACTGGCCATTGCTCGGTTAGAGCGAGGACCAGCATATGGGAAAATGGCTCTCCGGATTTCTGTAGGATGTGTGGGAATGAAGAGGAGCCAGAAAGTATAGAGCATATCATCTGTCATTGCCCAAGGCTGCAACGCCATAGGCAAAGATGGCTGAGCAGACGTTTCCATAAGGGCATTAGTGATATCGCGAAGTGCAAATTTGAGGATATCAGGGGCTTTATCATGGGAATTAAATGGCTGAATGATGGATGATAACGGCTCTTTGTTTCTCCCTGGACAGTAAGGAGACTAATAAGTGAATAAATTATAAATGAAGGGAATCTCAATGGATCCAATTGGGTCTCCAAGTGGATGTGTATTTCACACTACCCTTCCTAACCTAACCTAACCTAAAGACTGTCAATTTGGGCCCAAGCAAATTTATTAATAATTGTTTGGAAGTCATGCCTTCGTTCGTACATAAAGTCAATCTTTCTAAAAAAGAAAACGAATGAACTTAACGATTTTAGTGTGCATAAATTCTTTTGCAGTACTGCTGCGCTATAGAATTTATGCTAAAATTCTTTTCTTAAAACCTTAGCAATAAAACAAATATGTCTTTAGATTGAAAACAATAGGATAAATAATAGACAATCTTATACAAATGACTCGTATACACGCCCACTTTTTGCGGTTGCAAACTGTGAAACACAAAAACGTAACAAAACAAATAACAAACAAAAAAAAACTAACTGACATTTACACTAGATATGGACCAATTTTTTTTTGCCAAACAATTGTTGGAAATTCAGTCTTGTTAAAGAAAAAAAAAATAAACCAACACATGAATAAAAACTAAAGTTAAACGTTTATTGAAAAGGTGCGGTTGTTAGCAGAAACGGATATTAAAAAAAAAAAATAGCAACAAAATAATAATATAAATAATAAACAATTTACTGAAATGCAAAAACTTAAAACTTGTTGCTATTATTTACTTGCACATATTTACTTAAAATAAAAGGTCAATTTGCGAAAATAATATATCAATACTTTGCTTGAGTTAATAGTGCAGCATTTCTCGTCATATTGTTGACAAATGTCGCATAAATATCTTATATAAGCAAACAGGGTTTAAAATACTTAAATATGTTTACTAAAAGTTGTTTTTATATGTAACAATTTTACTCATACCTTCAATACTTTACTTTAAATATTCTGGAGCACACAAAACAGAAAGTGTTGCATTATCAATGGATTCGAAAATTGATCGTAAATGTTCCAGATATGACCCATACATATTTCTTGTATGCATACATTTATTGTCATATATGTCGTTATATATTAATATATGCATTACAATATATATTGAATATATATGAAAACACATCTACTTAATTTTCGCATGCATTGGCACATGTGCCAATATGGATCATAATATATTCAAATATTTTTCAGATGGGTAGTTTTCTGTTTTTAGTTAGATTTTCTTGTAGTTGCATAGTACCGAAAAGTGCTCTATCATAAAATATGCCAATATAAAAAATATGAACCAGCTGGATATTGACACTCCAACTAAATTCAATACACATAATGGCGAACTGAAAAATGAGAAAATTCAAATATATCAGAAAAATATCAACACATTTTCGCAAGAAATATAGGAAATATTCATAATAAATATTTATTAAAAATATGCATTCTCGTATATACTCGTATTTGTCCCTTTATGATGTGTAGAATGAAAAGGGAGAGAAATTCATAATTAATTTTGAATAATTAAGAAAAACGTGTCTAACTGTAGGAAGAAAAATATTACCCTCTACAAAATAACAACAAGAAATATGCATATCGATGGCTTAATATAGAAAGGTCGTATGTCAACTTTTAGCTACTTTACAGGAAAGGAAAAAAACTCAATAAAATCTAAAAAAATAATAAATTTTTTTTTTTCTGAAGCAGATTTTTATTAAAACAGCCAACAAATGAAATTGTGTTTTATTTTTTTTTTTTTTTTAAATGAGTTAAAACTTTTTTTAATTACTGTAAATCTGTTATTTGTCAACTTAGGAAACTGCATTTTTTAAGGGTATTTGAGTATTTTCTACCAGAACATGTAAAAAACCGATTTTGAAAAAAAAACGAGATACGACCTTTCTATATTAAGCCATCGATGTATAATATATATGACAAAAAAATGTTTTTTTGGAAATCTTGAATTAAAATATTTGTGAAAAATATGTATGTATAAATATACGAAAACAAATATTAGCATTTGAAAAATATTTGTAAATATATTTTTGCCTCAATATGTTGTGTCAAAAACCTTGAATGCAAATATTAGCAATTAAAAAAGTATACAAAAATATTAAAATTTTTTTCAATTTGATGTGTATAATTAAAAGGAGAAAAGCCTTTAAGAGATAAACATATTTTTCCGTTCCTCTTCTATTTTTAACAACGCAATGACATACGAGTATGTATATGAATGTTGCTCATAAATATATCCCAAATATAAATGCTTTTTTCTCAAATGGTTACATAGTTTGCATTTTTAGTTTGCCATATTTTTCAGAGTAGTTGAATCGAATACAATATTTTGTTGGAGTTCCACGTACGAGTATGTATATAGCTATTAGCATACTTTTGGGTAGTTTTTTTTCATTTCTCATATTTGGTAAATATTTTGCAATTACAAAAAAAAAAGGTGAAATAAAAAATTTGTTGCAGAGCATTTTTATATTGTTCGCAGTGAAAAAAAATAAATATTATGTGGTTTGCAAGTATAAAATAATAATATAATAATAAATTTCCACATACATACATATGAGCGGTTTATTTTGAAAGTGATATAAGTCACTTTTTTTTATTGCAATTTTTTTACAAATGAAAAGATAGCGTTCAATTGTATTTAGTGTTGCCATTAACTCGATTTTTTTTGAAAAAGTGACTTATGCCACTTTCAAAATAAACGGCTCATATATGTATGCATTTATGCATGAAGTAAATATCTGTTAATTTATTTACTTTTCCTAAAAATATTTTGCGTTGTAGGCAGTATAGTAAAAATTATAAAAACTAATTTTTATATTAAACTCTTGAGAGAATAATACATATAATATTCTTTTGCCAATAAGTTATTAGTAAATTATAAATTTGAACTTGATTACTTTAAAATAAGTTTTTGTCAGCTATGACTCTCTGGCTGCTGCAATATTTAGTGTTAAAACTTCTTGCAACTTGTCAATAATAATGTGTGAATAATATAAGGTTACAATTTCCTAATGGGTATCTTTGGTTTGTTAAACAGAACGTTATGTATTTTATGTGTATAAAAAAATATATATTTATAGTGCAAAAACATTGATAATTTTTGAAATTTACATATTCTACACACATGTTACGAGAACACAAATAAAACCACAACACAAAAAACAATGAGTTGAGTGTTTAAAATTACGGCAGGTAAACAGACTAACAAAAAATTTTATCAAGATTATGAAATAATACATTAAGTTGGTCGTAATACGAAGAATAATATTTAATATATTCATACTGTTTTTTGTGTACTTTTCTATTGCAAAAAAAAAAGATAATAAAAAATACAAACGTTAACAAGAAACCAAACGTAATAACAAAAGTACACAATAATACAATTTAATTAACAATGAATCAATGTTGGCTGCTGTTTTTCTTTTATTTTTTTTAATTTTGATTTAATTCACACGTTGTTGGTGTTGCTCTAAATCATACTGACTCAAAATCTCTGACAAACAAAATGTGTAGTTAATGTCGGAAAAATTTTAAAAGTAAGACAAAAATGTTTTATCTTTTATAAAAGTGTGTTTACACGCGTGTATTTGTACCGTGAATTCGTGGACAAACGTCGTCCCATATATATTTTTAATATGAACAATAGATTTATTTTCAATTATAACGAAGATAACCAGTGATTTTCATTCAGGAAATTTGTTCCTACACAGGAGATATGTTTTCTGTGTATTTTTTAAAGAAGCAAATTATGGATAAATAATATGTAACTGGGGTTACTTTTGGAAGGGATTGTAAAACTTAAAACCTGAAAGAACATTGAAATAAAACATTTGCATTTGTCATAGATATAAGCCAACAATACAAAATAATCTGAAATAATTCAAATATAAATCACAGTCAATAAATAAAAAAAAAATCAACTAAATTGTAGTATCTTGCATTAATATCTTGTATATCTAATTTTAACATAAAGTAAAATAATTAAAAAAAATCTATTGTCAATGTCAAGGTACGAATATGAATGTATTTTTCTTTTAATGCTAAAATATTGAAGAAGATAAAAAAACTCATACAGAATGTTTAATGAGAAACTACACATATGTTTTTTGTCTCTTCAAAACAATTGAACTGAATTACTGACAATAATTGTACTCAATTGAAAATTAAAATTATTGTCTTCTATCTGATCAGCCCATACATATTCCACATTCACGGTTCTGCTATTTGGTTAAGAGCTTTCACTGTAAACAATTTTACAGCAGATTAAGTACATTTGTTTGATATAATAAAAATAAATAAAAAAATTTTTGCTATTGTTATAAAAATAAGTAATTAAATTTTTACTAAACGTTGCGTGAAGTGTGGAGGAATTATATTAAACTTTCTACAACATACATAATTTTCCAAGGGCGATCTTTAACTTGTTTTTCATAAAAGCAAATTTTATTATGACGCTAAGCAATCTGTTGTATCTTTTGATCGACACTTTTGTTCGCAATATATTTGTATTTGCTTTTCTTTTTGGTGAAAAGAAGGTCAAGTCTGTCCCTACTTTTTTTATTGCCAGAAAAGCTTGATAGTCTCTTAACATCTTTTACTAAAAACTGTTCAGACTTGTTTTTTACTAAAAAAAGTTGATAATTTTCTGAGTGTCTTCAGATACCGATCAACTTTCAGAGACTGGTGCATTTTTTTAGTGAAAAATTACATCAAAATTTGAGGAACTTTTTACTGAAAAACTTGATCAGGCTCTGGGCAACTTTTTACTCAGAAACTTGATCAGACTCTGGGCAACTTTTTAGTTAAAAACTTGATTAGATTCTGAGAAATTTTTCCCTGAAAAATTTTAACAGATTCTGAAAAAACTTTATCCCAAAATACTTCATCAGACGTTAACCTTTTTTTTACCGAAAAGTTTAACAATATTCTGAGCAACTTTTTAATGAAAAAGTCTAAGTAAATTTTTATTAATTTTATTTTATGGAAAAAGTTGATCTGTTTCAGGACAACTTTTTACTGAAAATTTTCACCAGACTCTGGTTACCTTTTTACGGAATATTTTACTCGGGACTCTGAAGAACTGAAAAATTATTATTAGAATTTTTTTTATTAAATGGTCTTTGATACAATTCAAATAAAAATGTACGTATGTATTAAACCACCAAATAAATTTTTGTGCGAAACTACAAATAAAGTATTTAACATATATTTATTATTGGTCAACAAATTTTCAAATTATAAAACTATTTTAGTCAAATTCTTAAACAGCAAACAGTTTTGAATTTAATAAAATTTAACTGTAGTACGAACAAAAGGATTTGATCACTTGTCCGTTGAAATATTTCCAACAGAAAATTGAAATTTTTTAACTCATACTCGTAGAGATCTAATTAAAATAAAAAATAAAGACACAGAATTGAAAACGTTTTTAAATATAAAATAAAAACATGAAAAATAAAATATTTTTGCTCCTTAAATAGTGTTGATAATTAACTAGAAACCCATTTGCAGAAGAAATACGAAAAACCTGCAAGCAAACAAACATTAATTTGGAAAATAAAAATCAACTTGCAACTGACAATATGTTGAAACAAAAAAGTACAACAACAACAAACTAAAACAAATGATATAAAAACATTAAGAAAACAATCCACACGTTATTTAATGAATGGAAGTGGTGAGTGCAAGTAAACGCGATCATAGTTAAACGTCAAATTGGACCATGGAATATTGTGCTTAAAATAACGAACAGAATAGAAAAAACAATCAAGCCTGTTGTGGCAACAAAGTATGGTTTATTTCAGCCAAAATGACAATGACAGCAAGCAACATATGCAATTTCAAAATGCAAAAATTGTTTAAAAAGACTTGCAACATATTTGAAAGTATTAAATCAAATTAAATTACAAACTTGGAAAACTTTCGGGTCAAAAGCGGAATTCGTTCCTGGCACCTTCCGCATTAAAGTTAACACTCTTTAATGGCTCTGTGGGAATGGCGAATAAGTCAGTCTAGGCTTTTAAGCCATCTATAGTATTTTTTTTATTGCGCTTTACTTAACATTTCAGCTTGTTAAACAAAACAGTTTTATGTTCATACTGATTTTATAAACTTTTTTTTTGTTTGTTTTGAAGTACTTGAAAATTTACTTCTATGGTGCATGAAACTGATCGCCGTCACCAATTTAGTTTTTTTTTTCTAATTTTTGTAACTTTATTTATGAGATTAAATTTTGTGTGTATAATATATTGATCTTGCGCTTGCTTTAACACTTTTGCAACTCAAATGATTCTACTGACCTTTTGATTTTGAAGTTAATTTATGTCTAATGGGGGTATTATGTATTGAAGATCGTGACATTTAATATTAAAACTTAATTTTATTATAATAATATTTTTTCACTTTATTGCTATACAATTCAGAGATTTCTCGAAGTAGTATTTTTATGCTTGATCTTAGTAAAATTCTCACACCTGAGTTTTATCGGAGTTGACCAATATTTGGCCCACGTTAATTTAAGAGCATGTCATACATAAGTAAGAAATAAATTAAAAATTATCATAAATTTCATTATCACCTGAACGTTTACGATTTGTTGCAGTTTTCTACATTTGTTCGAATTTTTTATTTTTCTGCAAAAAAATAAAAATAGAAAAAAAATCACCAATCGGGCAGTTAATTGAGTTTAAGCGTACATTGTAGATCTTATATCTCTAGCGGGAGGTGATCCGGAAGACCTTAAAGGTGACCCACTTTATGAAAAATGTAAACACACGCCAACCTCATATTTTTGATCTGGGCCCAAATCGTTACCTCCGTGTACGTATGACTCGTCACGTAATAACTGTATAATTGGATGGGAAATTACGTGACGAGTTGTACGTTCACGGATGTAACGAATTGGGCCCTTATTAAAAAAGTATTCTATAATTAGCTTTCCAGTCCATGAGTTAAAAATGGGAATATAATACAGGAATATAACTTGGTCCAATGTTTTGCTAATGGCAAAGTAAAATCTTGCCAGACTAGCAAAAACTTTTTATCGTAAATTTTTAGCATTTCAAAAAAAGCACGCCACGCTGCTCCTCCATCCGTCCATCCATTCATATCAAAAAAGTGATGAGCATTTTTAAAGAAACCATTCCATACCATCAAATGTACCGCAACAAACACCTGATTAATGGGATTCCACAAAATAAAAATAAACTATAATTGAATATATTTATTCAAGTGTAAACATTTTTGCTCGATCGCTAAACCCCAACAGTGCTAAATTACAAATCGAATGATGAAAATAAAGAAATAAATTCATTAATTTAAATTTTTCCTTTGTTGCTCGAAATATGTTAACAATGTCTACATAATATTTCTCTGATTATAAAAATTTACGAACTTTAGCCTGTACAAATATTAACAAATTCATTAATTTAAGTTAATTTTACCATGAACGCAGCTAATTTTTATTTGTACTTACGTGCTCATCATTAAATTGATATAAAAGAAACAAGTGATCGTCAGTGGCCACATTAGGTCTACTAACACTAAAAATTTAAATCAGCTATCAAGGAATTCTGCATTGGCAGTTTCTAAAATTTACGATCGAAGGTTATAAAGGTTCCTTTTACCAACAACACCTTTTAATGCACTTCTGACATTGATTTATAAAATCAACCTTCCAAGAGATTTAATTGTTTTTTAGTTTGAGTTTTTTTTTATCTAAATACAGGTATCACGTTTTCTTCATTATTTTTAAATTAAAATTTTAAATATTGGTTTGGCAATTTGTTACAGAAAATATTGTTGTTACTCTAATAAAGCATATTTATAATTGAGTTTTAATGGGCTGCTTATGGAATCCGAAACAATCGTCTGAGTTGTATAAACTGCACATATAAAAATAATTATACTTTCTATCACAAAAAGCTTACAGTTTGTTTAAGGCTTTTTCTTTGCCGTTTCTATTTGCTGATCTAATTTGAAAAAAAAAAATGGTGGGTCTTGAAAGTGTTAACTTTAGTTGCAACAACAAGAGTTGAAGTTAAGAAAATCATTGTTGCTGTTTTTTTTTTCAATATTTTGCTCCAATTTTTGTTTGGTGTGTTTTAAGAAGAAAAAAATATTTATTTAAAAAAAAACAAAAAAATAAATAAATAAAAATGATGAGATTAAAATCTTTCGCGAAACCAATTTTTTTACCAACAAATATTTTTACGAAACTTTAAAATGTTTTTTCTGTAATACTTTTTTCTCTTGTTTCGTTAATGTTTTTATTTTGATCAGAGCCGATATTGCAGGAAACAACTCATAGGGTTACAAATGTCATGTGGTAAATGTGCAGCTCTAACAGTTTTTTTCTTTTTTATTTTTGTCTGCAACAGTTTTTCTTGTTTTGTTTTTCCCTGTAACGGTCTTGAGTTAAAGTTTTACATTAATTAAGACTAAAATTGTAAGAAATACATACTATTGTATGTATGTGCATATTTCTGGCATGCAATATTTAAATATTGTTTGTAATTTTCTAATCCATTTTTTATGCATTTCATATTAAACGCATTTTGTCTGGTCATGCCACAATTTTTAAGATTAGAGTGTGTACTTCACTATTTTAACTTGCAAACATGAGTCCATAATAAATATGATTTTTGAATTTAAATTTATGTGGGCATATAAACAAATGTCAAATAAAAACGCACGTTTTATGTAATTTTCTTTTGCAATATTTCAATTTCATTAAGGCTTGTGATCCTGCAGTCGACATGCGTCTGCCACTTCATAGTTAACAACTTGGCGGGAGAAGTAAATCATTGAACAACATTTTATTTTTATTTTTTTTTATCAAATTATTTTTTTTGTCGAGTGTTTTTTGAATTTTAGTAATGACCAATTAGAAATGGAAAATTCCGAACTAACCAAAAATTGTTTCAATAATTCTCGTATTCTTTTTCAGTTGAAAATTTGATTAAATAGTTGATACTCTTTGCCAATTAGAATCCACTTTACATAAGTTGTAAAAATAGATGAACGAACGCTGATGAGAGGTTTGGCGGCCTTGAAATCAGTATACTGATACGTTCTGCTATTCAAAATTCAAAATAAACACTTAAGCCTAATAATAAAAATCTCTCATATACGAGTATAATAATAGTTTATGTTGACACGCCTTTTTGACTTTGGAAATTAAAAATTTTTTTTAAAAACAAAACTTGTTTGTTTTCCAAAAAGAAAAAACGGCTAGATTTTGCTTTGAAAACAAAATGTTTAATACTACAATTTTAAAACAATTTTAATTTGTAACTGTGAAGAGCATGTAATTTTGTTCACAAAAATGTGGCAGCCCATCAAAAATTCTGGCAACACTGACCTCAGATGTCAAGTTACAAATGCATAAATTTATTATTTACTAATAAATTAAAAAAAGAAGACTAAAACTTTTTAAATTAAATTAAAATTAGTTACAAAATTAAATTTTCTTTTTCTAAACATAAAAATATGATAGTCTGTATGTCACAAGTTATTGTTTATTTTCGTTTGCAATTGATAAAATATGCACTACTCGTACTATCTTTGCTCATGGTTTTTTTAGTCCAAACGAAGCAAAATTAAGCAAATTGCAAATACATACATTTTGTTGTTATGTTGTGCAAATGTGTGTATATTTGCACACATTTGCATCGTTTGCACACTTTGCACTACCCATCGTGATTATCCTTAATGTATCATGCGTCAAACCAATAACCAAAAACTAGAATCGCTAAAAAACGTAACTATACAAATTCTTAGAGTTGGCATCAACGCAATTCAGCTGTCAACTCTAAAGCATTTTTTCACAATGCGATTTTATTTTGCAGGTAGTACTGTTACGACAACAAGTTTAACAATAAAAAAAATAGCATGGTTCTTTTTGCATTGGGAGTCAACATAAGGGCGAACAATTTTCAACGTATGTACGTGCCTCTCACTAGCAAGAATTGTGTGAGCCTGTGTTAGTAACACCACCTGTAAAGTGAATACATCTTCAGCGTTGGGCAGTATTTGAAATACATGTATTTGAAATACGTATTTGAAATACAAATACGTATTTTGTATTTTGTATTTTAAATACATACATGACGTGGAAGTATTTTGTATTTTGTATTTTAAATACATACATGTTGTGTAAGTATTTTGTATTTTGTATTTTAAATACATAACCTGAAAGTATTTTGTATTTTGTATTTTAAATACATGATCAGCAAGTATTTTGTATTTTGTATTTTAAATACCGCAAACCATGTATTTTGCCCAACTCTGTACATACATATGTATATGGTAAACAATATTTTCGTGTTATGGTATGTGCACGTGTAAGCAAAAAAATATTGGCCCTTGAGAAATATGCCATAAACGTATTTTTGTATCGTCATATGTAAGAATGTAGGCTAGAATTATTGGAGTTTGCCGACCCATATACATACATACATACATACATGTTTACTAAAAATATTCTGCGTTGAAGGAATCTATTTCTCTGATATGTACACATAAGTATAACCAAGAAATATAGGCGTTGGAGAAATATGTACACACATACATATGTACATATGGACAAAAAATTAATTTTTTCTTGTGACATATTGTCGTTTTAAAATTATAAAAAATATTCATTTACATAGATATGTGATTATATGACAAATAAATATTTTTACCTCAACAAGAAATATGATAGAAAAATATTTTTGTCTCATAATCATGTGTAGAATGAAATTCGAATCCCTTTAAAATTAAATGTTAGCTTATGAATTTCGAAATGCGAGTATGTTTGCAATATTGCCAACATGTTATATTTTAAAGATTAAGCCATGATCTCGCTAAATATTTAAGTTAAAAAGTGTTTATTTTTCTTCAAAATTTCATATCCTGTATAATGTGATGATTGCCATAAAATCGTATGTTTTGTCACAAATAATCTTGTGCTCAAATTAAAACCATAAATAAATGCTTAATGCGATTTGAACATTTGTAATTGATTTAAAAACACGTGCTTAACTGACACCAAAATCTCATAAATTTAACGTCCGGCCGGCCACCAACTAAATGCAGAGTCATTATAAACGATTCAATGACTTCAGCAGCTAAATGAACGTCATAATATTAAGAGGCAATTTTTTCGGCAATTGAATATCATAAAATACTTAAGTTATGATTAAAATTAATTAAAATATTCAGAAAAAAATAAAAAATCATGTTAGGGCGTGCCCTCAGAAATTTTATAATCATATTTGAGAAATAAACCATAAATAATATTAAATAATAAATTTTATGTGCAATTATTCTATTTGATCTAAAACAGATTAAAAGAAATTCTTTAAATTAACTAAATTTTCGGGTCACTCTTAATTGGTAGATCAGTAATCGGTTTGTATGTCATTTGAAATTCTATGTTTACAAGTTAAAAATGGGCGTTACAAAACTTAAAATCACCTCAAATAAAACTGTAGAAAATAAATCATTAAATTGTTGGAACATTTTGTAAATGAACTCATAAATCGAAAAGTTTAATTCAAGCCGTGCACAAGCAAAAAAAAACTAAAAAGTTTATCTTTATGCATAAATTTTTTTTATTATTTATTTTCAGATTTTGTTTTTCTTTGCCGTAGAAATTGTTGGAGTCTTCGCCAGCCACAGGATTGGTCGGTCGGTCCAAAATTAAGCAGTAGCTGTGGTTCAATAACTGTTTTATGAGTTTTACGAAAGATTAAAAAGATTTTTCATATTCACTTGTTTAAATAAATTTGTTTACATGCACATACGTACATACTCGTATGTATGCATATGATAAACGAGCAACTTTGTAAATTATGAAAAAGCAACAACAGCAACATTTAGCGGCAAAAAGTAGTAGTTGTTGTAATGTAAATATTTCAAGTCCACTACTACAACTACTACCGTGTCTAAAAATGAATCAAAATAGGCGCAAATATAAATGCGATAGAAACATTATGTTTACATTTGGATTTATGATCGTAGCCACAATCTTGAACTTGTGCTGTGGCATACAATACCAGACGCAACAGCAGCAGCAGCAACAACAACTACATACAAATCATCGTTTAGTTGAAGCACATCCACCGTCATCGTTGCAATTGGCAAAACAGTGGAAACTGTTTACGTTCAATTTTCTGCCACATGCCCCCATACAAGATTTGAATTTTTATAGTCCATCAAATATTTTAGCAACTGGTCTGGCCATAGCGGAAGATCGTATGTTTATTGCAACGCCAAAGTTGTTTACTGGTGTGCCGTCCACATTAAATTGGATATCAAGATCAGATTATGAAGATTCACCAGTTCTGCAGGTATGTTGATATTGTTACTTTTGTTATCTTTGTTTATTGTATATATTATATGATATTATATTTATTTCACATATTATCCTCGATAATTCACAATTCATAGATCAGTTGTGTTTTGCAATTTTAAAAATCTATCAAGTATGTATCAATTACAACACTCAAGCATAAAGAGAAATTTATGTATCAAAATTCGAAAGAAAATCTTTTTCTAAAAATGTTCCATTTTATGAAGAACATATTTTTGTAGTGAAAGTAAAATTGCATAAATCTTATAAATTATTATTCCATTATAAATATATATGTGACGCGCAAAATAGAAAGGGACCTAAGGGTAAAAACCGGTTTTGTTCAGGAGAGCCATTTTAAAGATTTAATTAAATTTATCTTTGGTGTACCATCACTTTCATAAAACGCGCATATCTCTGGGAGGGAACACTTTTGGGGCATGGGATCGGTCTCATTCGATGCTCAGATGTTGTCCACATCAAAAAAAAAAAAAGTGAAAATTGATTTTTACCCTTAGGTCCCTTTCTCTATGCGCTGTCACATATGTACATACATACTCGTATATGTATATTCCGAAATTTTGGTTGTTCAAATTAAAAGTTGTAAAGTTTTCTACATTTACTTGATACATTTCACGATCATCTTAAAAGATTATTAAATTATATACATACATACAACGATTTCAATTCTAATAAAATGCTGAAATGTTCGTCCCCGATCGCAAAAGTAAATACCCAGTTTCGGAACAAATCCCCTGGTCTGGGAATGCTGAGGTTGGGTCTTAACTAAACTCTCAGTTTTTTTTTTTTTTGAGTATTTGTACACGATAGCGCCCAAGGCAAATTCATAACAGGTAAAGTTAATACTACAACAAGTACAACATTACAACAACATTTGACATATGAGCCCCTATCCTTGCATGTAAAAATTTTGACATGCGAGCCTCCATTAGGCAAGAAAAAAGTAGATCAGCTGTGTTTTCAGCTTTACCTGGTATGAATTTGCCTTGATAGCGCCGATGTCTGAGAGCAGCTCTCACAAATAAATAATGCTGTTATATATTTTGTTATCGCTTTTAATTTAGTTTTTATTTTAATCGGAAATATTCTGAGCTAAGAGTAAAACAAATCTTTGGATTAGTTAGTTAGTATACCGAAAAAATTGCGTTTAGAAACTCAATGAATTTTGAAGTTAGTTCAATGAAACGACATCTACAATAAAGTAATTGAATTTAATTCGGTAGCGGTATTCTAGAAGTTTTTTTCATCTGAGTATTGTAAAATATTTCGTTGATATTGTTGAGAAATTTTTTTTTTTTTTTTTTGTGGTAGTTTTAATTATTTATTGAATCTTCAATTATAAATTGAAACATCAATAAGTTTTTCAAATCTAAAATCTAAAAATACTTTAATATATGTTTAGCCAGTGCTAAACAAAATTTTTAATTCCAACTGAGAAAATTTAACAAAATTATTTAAATTGTCTTAAAAAGTGATATTCTTTTTAATACTCTGTTCACACGGACAGCAATTATCGAGGTTGGCGGTCTCATTCATGGTTCGTGGGGCAACCTTGATTGAACCTACATGTTTCGCCATACAAAATTTTGAGAGCGAACAATCGTGGTTCATTTTGACCCTTGCTGCGAACCTGTATAATTTACTATCATCTCTAATTTTGATAACAGATTATCACTAGTTTATCTGAACTATGTAGTTGTCCAAAATTATTTTAACAAGGAAAAAATTTAATAAGTGCTAAATTTTAATAAGAACATTGAACAAATAAAAGCACATATTTATATAATAATAATAAATTCCCGTCGTTCCTATAAGGAGCATAGGGCCATATTTATATACATATGTATATGTAAATAATTAAATAAAATGGAAAAAATAAATAGTAAACCGTATTTTAAACTGTAAAAGGATGTCGAAGTACGAACCAATCTAGAATGTGGCATCGTGGTTCACGAAGCGAATCTAGTGTTTCAGTTCGTCGTGTGAACATAATTTAAGTGTAACTATGGTGCCACAAGCACAAGTCTTAGGGCCAGTTTTTGGCTTTATATTTAAGTATGAATTAGTTATTTTTTTTTTAAATTTGTGTTGCAATTTAATAAGTTTTCGGGGTTTCAATGAGTAATTAAAGTTCTAATTTAATTACGATGAAAATATGGTCGCACTACGTAATATAAAAAATATCTTAAAAGAACAGCTGATTAGAACAAATAAAGAAAAATTCTAAAACAATATACATACATATATTTTTATTTTAGCTAAAAATAAGAATGTATAAGAACTGCTGAAATGTTTTAAAAGAATAAAAGCAACTTTCAAAATGATTAAAAGGTTAATAGCGACAAGGCAAGACAAACATTTTATGCAATTTGCCTAGAGACAAAAATTGTTATTGGCTTTGTTTTAAATAAGAAGAACAAGCAGTCAAAAACATATGGACATTCGTTAAACTTAATTATTATTTAAATACACAAGGTTGATCATTTATGGCCAGTTTTTGACTTTGTATTTTAGTATGTAATAAGTTAATTTTTATTTAAATTTATGTTGTATTTAAAATAGATTCCATTTTTTCAGTGAGTAATTAAAGTTCTTATTTAATTACGATGAAAATATGGTAGCACTACGTAAAATAAAAAATTTCCCAGAAATTTCCCTAAAGAACAGCTGACTAGAAAAAATAAAGAAAAACTCCAAAAAGACAAAATTTTATGCAATTTGCCAGCAGCCACAAATAATTTATTGGCTTTATTTTATATAAGAAGAACAAGCAGTCAAAAACATATGCAAATTCGTAAATCTTAATTAATATTTAAATACACAAGGTTGTCCATTTAATTATTAATTAAGTACTTTTTTTAAATATGCAGTCAAAAACACAATTTGGTATTTAATTACAACTAAAAATAATTATAACTTAAATATCAAGGTAAAAATTGGCCCTTAATTATTAATTAACTAATTTTTTTAATATTCACACAAAAACACAATTTAAAAATAATTTATAATCTAAATATCAAGTCAAAAACTGGCCCTTAGATCATTGGAAAAATAAATATTTTATAATCTGTTTCTTTTCAGGCCTATCCCGATTGGTCTTTCGCCACTACCGGACGTTCCGATTTCAATTGCAGTGACTTGGTTTTGGTATCCGTATATCGTATACGTTTAGATTCTTGTAATCGTTTGTGGGTCTTAGATGCCGGCGTATCACGTTCACTCGAAGATTACGAAAAAACTTGTCCTCCAAAGATTTTGGTTTTCAATCTAAAAACCAATCAAGTTGTTCGACGCATAGATTTTCCACAGGGTGTTCTAAGAGGCGAATCTCTATTCACCAATTTGATTGTAGATGAGACAACAGCTAAAGCGGGAACATGTGATGATGTTTTCGTTTACATTTCGGATACAGTAGAGCCGGGTAAGTCAATACGAACAGTATGTTGTTTTATTTAATACTCGTATGTGGTATGCAGTATGTGGTATGTGCTATTTGTTGCACAAGCTTGTAAGTAAAAATAATTTACGCGTTATTAGATTGTCATTTGCGCAATACACTTGATTTTAAATTTAATTTTCTATAATTTATTGCTGTTTCATTAGCCTTAATTACTTGTAGGTCTTTGCCGGTTATATTTGATTGCCAAAATATCTACATTCATACATGCATACATACATATGTACATACATACGTAGTATTAAAACAATTGTTTACTCAAGCAGCAATTTTTTAGTGTAGCTATTTTTTTTTTTATTATAAATATTTTTGTGCTCCATCATATTGAGAAGAATTTGTTTGCTTTGTTGAACTATTTGGTAATAATTCGGCTGGAAATATTATGGTTATTATAATAAATAAATTATGTGGTCAAATAAACTACCTTTTTTTAAGAATTGATGTAAATTTTATATTTTAAAATTATTTAGATGATGGTAACAGTTGTACAATAACTTTTTTATATCATAAGATTTCATTCATTTCATTCTGTTGCGGTTGGTGTTGGCTGAAGTGGTTAGCGGGTTGACTACTAAGCAAACAATGACGTGGGGCCTGGGTTCAAACCCTGGCCAGAGCAAGTCAATCAACATCATTAATTTCTGTAATGTACATTAGTGAGACATTGTATTAATTGTTGTCGGACTATTTAAGTGATGAAGGCATAGCACTGGTCACTAAAAAACAGTTCCGACAGCGATTGATGATGTTCCAAGCTAATGTACACAACATCGCCCTCCTTCGTCGGTTAGCAGAAACATCGGCGAAGTAAAACAATTAATAAAATGCCTGCCAATACAGCTTAACAAAGTTAATGCGTCTACCTAACACCGGAGGCGCCTCAACACTGCTATAAAAATTAACATAACGCGCAAAGCAGAGTTGTAAAAGAGTTAAGCCTTCTACATTTTCAACATCTATCTTCTCTACTCTATCCCTCTCTCTGAGTTCCGGCACAATGCACTGCATACGGTAGGGGTCATCCCCTGAGTGCTGATCCTAATTAAAAAAATAAATAAATAAAAAAAAATAAATTATTTCAATTCTAATATGAGTACTTGCAACATTTAATTTTGAATGCTTTAAATTATTAAGGTGTAATTCATAAACGATTCATAAAGTTAAGGTGCACATAAGAACCTGTTTTTCCATACAAAATTCGTACAATAACGCCACAATAACTTTATGAATCGTTTATGAATTACACCTTTACAATTTAAAAAAAACTATTTAGAATTTTTCTTTTAATTTTAAATCTATATATATACTCGTAAAAATGAATGTCTGTCTGTCTGTCTGTTTGTTTGTTTGTGCTTTATAGGAGCCCAAACCCTTGGACCGATCCTCCTGAAATTTTCACAGCATGTTACTGTGACTCTGGAAGGAATAAGACACTATATGAAGTTTTGTTTGGACAAATGGGCGTGGCACCGCCCACATAAGCCAAAAATTTAAATCGCCATATTTTGGGCATTTTTTGGCCTACGTCGATGATATTTGGTACATATGTTAACGAGGGGGTAGCGAAGCACACTGGGTTCAGCTAGTATTTCTATAAATAAACACAATCATTCAAATTAAAAGATTGTCGGACTAAACCGCCAAAACGGCAATTTATTTTACTTCATACACAATGCTCATGGTGTTTTCAATGTTGTATGAACGCTAAACAGTGGAATATAAATCAAAATTAAATGAAAAGTAATTTAAAGTTTCTACACGTGTCGGCCAAAGCCAAAGGGATCATTTAGGACCGAAATGGGCCAGCTTTCAAAATATATTTTGAAACTGGCGACCTGTGTAACCTTAAATTGTGCCGCTGGTTTTTTATTAAAATTAGATATGATCCAAAGAAAACTTAGCAGTATTTTAATTTTAATTTTCGCCTTTGTAACATTAAAAGGGACGGTGTTCCGAAGCACTGTGGCGTGAATAAAAAAATATGGTAAAAAAGTATGTGTGGCACTCGGGGACTGCCGCGGTAAAGCTATTGCATAGCATTTTTTTATCAACTTATGCAATTATATTATTACGTTTTGTTTAATAACTCGGTTGTTATTGGAGATAATTCGCCGTGGGTACACCCAACCAGGTGGCATCAGCACATTTGCTGCTGTGGTTGTTGACTAGGCTGATTAGTTACATACATTGAGCGATTCAATTACTTAACAAGAACTTGGCAGTACATTTGCTTCTGTGGTTGTTGACTAGGCTGATTAGTGAAGACAATTGGGCGATTCAAATACTTAAAAATCTATGCAATAGCTTAAAAAACAAGACTTAAGAAACAACTAAGTGTTAGTTTTTTTTCGTTACGGAATTTCTTGATTGGGTCACCATAAAATCTATGGAATAGTTTGAAAATCGCTAAATTCTAAACTGCGTAACCGACCAACCTGCTAGAAGTAGTCATAAAATTTTCGTATATTGTGTTTCGAGACACTCTTTTATAGAATGGAATGGCTCTAAGAAAATCTTTCGAAAGCTGTAACTTTTGTAAATGTTAAACAATTTCAAGAAATTTTTAAAACTCAAATTATTTTAATTTCAATAATTTTTATATATTTTCAGGTATTGTTGTTTATGACAGCATACGCGATACAACATGGAGAGTCACACATCCTGCAATGTATCCTGATCCTGATTTTGCGGAAGCAGAAATTCTAAATGATCGTTTTGTGCTAATGGATGGAATAGTCGGTATAACATTTGATGCTAAAAAAGGACTAATTTATTTCCAACCCTTTGCCACTGACAGGTTAGTTTTGCATTTTATTTTCAATAGCTAAAAATTTCATATTGATTTCTATATTAAGAGAAAGGGGGGAGTATCTCTAATTTCCGCTAATTTAAAACTGATAAAACACATTTTAAAAAAATATATGTATATCTGACCTTCTCCGAGATAAGGGACCTAGTGTGTCAAAAACGGGTTTGGACTTAAGAGTGGATTCTGGTACCTAAAAGGGTGTAGAATAAGATGAAATGAGCTAGATTTCTGATAAAAATTTATTTACCCCATAAAAACGTACAAAACGAACTTGGGAAAATCGATAAAAATGAAAAAAACATTAAAATTTTACTTCTTTTGATTTTTTGGTTTTTAATTGTTTTTTTTCGTCAGTCTTCAAATTTTTTTGGAGTTTGGACTTTTTTTCGGTATTTCGTGATCTGGTACTTCGATTTTCTTCCATTTGACAATTTCAGTTTTTTTTTCAGCTTTCTTTTTCTCGTGATCCGGTGCTTCGATTTTTTTTTTCTTGCTGGCAAGTTCAGATTTATTTTTCAATTTTTTTTTCGCTTTGGCTTCACTCGGTTTAGGAGCAACAAATTGACATTCTCATACAAATACCATTTGCGATCTAACGATAAACGATAATAAATAGCAAAGGTATTGTACACTAAAAGCAAAAAAAAATACGTCACCACATAGGCATGACGTCACCAAAGTCGGCACCCAATCATAACTAATACTATGTTCACACGACAAACTGAAACACTAGGTTCGCTCCGTGAACCTCGATGGCGAACCCATGTGTTCTCACGACATATTCTATGTTGGTTCGTACTTCAATATTCTTTTATTGTTTAAAATATAATTTACTATTTATTGCTTTTTCATTTTATTTAATTATTTACATAAATATAAATAATATATGCTTTATATTTGTTCAATGTTTTCATTAAATTTTAGCACTTATCAATTGTTTTTCTTTGTTAAAATAATTTTGCACAACTAGTTCAGATAAACTAGCGATAATTTGTTATCAAAATTAGAGATGATAGTAAATTATACGGGTTCGCAACACGGTTCAAAATGAAACACGTAGGTTCGCTCTCAAAATTTTGTATGGCGAAACATGTAGGTTCGATCAAGGTTGGCCAGCGAACCAAGAATGAGAGCGCGAACCTCTATAATTTCTGTCCGTGTGAACATAGTATAACCATACCAAATCGCATCTCCCAACTGAAGGTGTGATCACAGTGATAATGCGTTATGAAACTTTAAATGCGTTTTTCTCAAAACTTCATTTTCACACATTAGGTCCCTTTTCTCGGAGAAGGTCACATATGACAATAACTTCGTCACTTTTAACCGCTTCTTACTTGATTATTTAAAGTGGATGTATTTAATACTTTAATTATCAGTTTCACAAAAAAAAATCTTCTTATTTAATTTCAAAGAATATTTTCGGTTACACGCGAAGTCTTGAGAGCTGGACCAATAGCCATTAACCAAGTATTGCCCGTTAAATTAGTGGGTAAGAAATCGTCACAAGGTATTGGCATTGCAGTGACACCAGATGGCACTTTGATTTTTAGTCCCTCAACTGAAACTGCTATCGCTACTTGGAATCCAAATACAAACGAACAAAATATATTGGCTCAAGATAAAGATCATTTGCAATTCATATCGGATATTACGCTAACAGCAAATGATCCGGGCTATATTTATGCAATATCGTCGAAATTTCATAGATTCTTTTTGAAAAATTTAGATACGAATGAAGTGAATAATCGTATTATAAGAATACCGCTGCCAGGAAATATACCAGCGGCCACAGCCTTACAAACCACACCATATTCCGTGAAACCGTATACCATACGAGGCAATTCTTACTATCAGCTAACCAATGACATACAAGCAAAAGGTATTAGCAATTATTTTAGCAGGCCGCCTGTATCCGTCAGTCATCCGTACAGTTTCGAGAATAATGGCATCATTAATTATTCTGTTAAAAATCCATTTACTGCTTTGAATGAAGGCGAGACATTTCCACCACGCAAAGAACAACGTAATCAAGATCAATATTCATTTCTAGAAAGCTTAGCATCTATAACATCTGCAGGACCATCTGACGCAGCAACAATCTTTAACTTACATCCGAATAGTGGCGGTAGAAGTGGATCAGGTTTTTATTATTCCAGATTAGCGCGCAGTGCTAACGAAGACAGAGAAAATACAAGTCAATAATAACTGATTTGCTGTTTTCTTACCGTTTTTCTATGTGTAAATTTATTCTTGGCGTCGAGTGTAGTGTGTTTAGTTAAAATACAATTTTATGGATACGTAATGGAAACTTTCAACTAAACAAAATGTTTGCATATTTTAAGGCAGCTGTTATAAATAAACAATAGTATTTGATATTTGTATGTCTGTACATATGTATGTGTGTACTAAGCCATTACTGTATGTAGATGTGTAAAAGAGTGTGTAAATAAATTATTTAATAAAACAAATTGAAAATTAATTAATGTTTGTAAAACAAATTTTTATGCTAAAAATTTCTCGTAATTTTTATTGTTTTGCATAAAAGTCTGTTATAAAAAAATTAATTTTGTGTCCTTAACTCTTCATTTATTTATTTAGTTAGAATCAGTTTATTAATTCGTCTTAAAAATTCTATATTCTATAAACAGCGTTACCATTGTTACACTCATTTGTCATATTGGTCGGAAATTTTTCGTAGTTGGTTTGAAAATAAATACATACATTTATTTTCTTAAGTATGTGCATAATTAATTATATTCGTATAATGATTTTTGGTGTTTTGGTTTGATTGTTTACTTGTTCGGTTTTGTTTTGATCGATGGACCCTTAAATAGAAATCAAAAAATTTAATTAATAAAAATACTTAAAAGTATATATTCTCTTGAGATATTATTGGTGAAAATATATTAAGTTGTTTTTAAAAATTCATTGAAAACTGAACCCTAAAAACTCATTAAGTGGACCCTCTTTTAAGCTGAAAAAAAGTATCGTGGTTGGCGAAAACGCTTATAAGAACTTATGGGTTTATTTCCAACAAATATTTTTTGTGATTTGAAATTTTTCTTTTAATTTTTTCTATTGCACACAAATTTTTTATATTTTGTTCATCTGAGAGAAAGTTTAAATATAATCAAGATAAGCAGTCGGAAAATGCTTTATTTTCCTCATAAGCAATAGTGGCATATTGAATGTAAAATGTGGTTACTTTCCCTATATCGAATGTTTAATCCCCTTTATTCTACGAAAATATTCTGGCAACTCTGATTAGTAATCATGATAATTTTAAAAATATGGCAGCCTTTTGGTAGACGTATTATTGTGAATGAATGTGTTTTTTTTTTTTGAAGAAAGCCTTAAAGTATGTGCAGCTTTTTTTAAAAACAAAAATATTTTTTTACTTTTCATGCGTGCTGTATATTTCTGTTCGCCTGATATTTATGAACAAAATCGAATTTGTACAATTTGCTTGAAATTTTCTTGAAGGTCACGTCACTTCAATGTCGTCACAGTGAGTTAGTTAGTTTGATTTTAACGAAATTTTTAGAAATTTTAATTGTAAATAAAAATTAATATAAACAAATGGCTAATTAATTAAAAGATGGATTTTATAAGATTATTTCTTTATTTATTCATTATTATTTTCATTACTTAATAAAATTTTAATTATTTACAATCTTTTGATAATAAATATTATGCTAAAACATTTCTTAAGTAAAATTGGAAAACAATTTTCAGCTTTATAAATTTGTTTTGCAAGTATGTATGTATGTACATAGCGTTATATTAATATGGAAATACCCTAACTCATTATTATTTTCAACTCACGTTTTTATCATATTTCGAAAGTTAACCCTTTAAGTTATAGATATAAGTTAAAACCCGCGATTGGAAACAAAAACGAGTTAGGCCCTTTTTATATTAAGGTAACGATATGTTCTAACATTTTATTTAACACGTTTTTTTTACAAATTATTTATTTTAATTCAATATTAATCATTACAAGCACAATTTTAAATTATTAAAACATAATCATCGTCGCCAATTTCATCTTTGTGGGTTGCATCAATATCTATCCGTATCTGTGAAATAAAAAAAAAAATTAAGATTTTATTGAGTTGTTAAGAAATAAAATTGAACATTTATTCGAGCATATACTCCAGAATTTATGTTTTTAAAATTTTTATTTATTTGTTACGGATTAGCAATATCTAAATGCATTTCGTTGGTTGCTATACCAACTCATAAGTAGATGTTTACCATTTATGTTTGAAAAGTTCGAAAACTCATCTCCTCATACATAAACTCACAAATTATATTTGTGAATTACAAAGCGCAAGAAAAATAGCTTTTTAAAAAACTTTACAAACATCACAACAAATAAATGAATGAAGAAAACTATTTGTTGTGATGTTTGTTGTTAAGAAATTTATGTGTCACTTTAATTTAAAAGGGACCTATGAATGAAAAAAATCGATTTTTAAATCGATTCTAACTGCATTACTTTTGTCATAATTAAGCTTTAAAATACACCCTTTGATAAGAAAAGAAAAGAACCCGATGTAACAAAATTATCGTTTTTCTCCAAAATTCATTTTTTGCCCATAGGTCCCTCTAAACTGAAACTGACACATAAATTATTTTTTGTTTTAAATTATACAAAAGCATGTTCTGACTTTAAAAGCCACATACATAATTTTAAAATCACGTTAGTGATTTTTTGCAGTTCTGTAAATTAAACGAACTTGATATTTATATGATACTCGTATATACAAATTTTGTCTGATTTACAGTGTTATCAAAATATATATTCAAAATTACACCTTGTAGGAGCCAAAATTACCCGATTTCAATGAAATTACACCCACTATTAAAATAAATATCTAACACATTTTAAAAATCGTGTTTAAGGTCTACTTATGATTTGGTATCAGCCCCAATGAAATTCAACATACATATGTATATACCAGCTGAACACACAACAAATAATACGTTTTTGATAACTGTTTTATTTCATTTCTGTTACAAATAGCAAGTAAATATATTAAAAATAATTCAATATTTGTTATACTATACATACAGTTATAAAAGAGAAATATACAAAAAATGTATGTATGTACATACATAATAAAAAGCAGCATAAAAATATTAAATTAATAAAGTCATTGAAACTTAAACTTTTGTTACTATTGTTTAGGAGAGGTTCAAAATTATTATTGCCGTTTTTCTGTATACCTTCTTTAGTAAAAAAAATCGGTATCAGACGATAATTTGTTTCTTAGATCAGTCTTACAATTATTAAGTCTACTAAATGTATTTTCCGCAGAAGTTTTTGAAAATGGCAAAATAAAAATAAAGTTTATTACTTCTTCTAACGTGGGAAATATAAAAAAAAAAATTATATAAAAATAGTCTTATAAAACAAAATATTTTCAAATTACCCGTGAACTGCACCTGAGAGCAATTACCCACGCGCTACACATGTATGTACATAAAAATTACACCTTATTCGGGTAATTACCCGCGATTCGGCAACACTGCTGATTTATGATGTACTGAACAGTCAAAAGTCGCATCAATTTTTGTCGTTTTTATATTAAAATTATATATTTATCTATATAATATTCTTCAATATTTTTAGTTTGCCTATTTTCAAAAATGATAAAGAATTATCAAATACATACAAATTTTTAAACCCTGGCATATTCTAAATAAATTGTTACCTTAATCCAAGACACATTAGATATCATTCCGATTGCAATACAGAACCGTCCTGATAATTTATGGAATATTCTTTATTAACTTTGAACAGTTTATTGAAATGTTATTTAACAAAAATTACTTTTGACACGAAATTTGTTTTAGTTTTCTTTGCAAAAACAAATTTTTTTCTAAATTACATCTCAATTTCTGTTAATGATTAGTAAAATAATTAAACTCAATTATTTCTTTATTAAAAATTATTGAATAATATTAAATAATTAGCAACTATTGCAAAAAATAAAAATTTTAATTTGTCGTGTTAAATAAATTAACATTTTTCAATTTTGAACCTACTAAAATTATAATAATTTCTGTTTTCTTCCCAACACCCCCCACCCAAAAAAAAAAAAAAAAAAAAAAAAATTGCTAACTTGGTTAAAATGTATTTGCCAAAACAAAACAAAAAAATTTCTGTATAATTTTATTCTCTTTTTAATTAAATGTGCAGATAGATTTTATATTTGTTTCAAAACTAACATTGTTTAAAAGCAAAAGTGGGGAATTTTAAAATGCGTATATGACGGAGCTGACGCGTCATAAATTATAAAATCTATTGAAACCGTAATCGTTATTAATCATCATACATACATACATACATTAACTAGATGTTTATTCGGCTAAAATATTTTATTTTTAATATTGAAAATAACACAACTCGGTGTATTGCATTCGCCAAAAAAAAGTGGATACCAAAACCAACAAGAGGTGCAACAAAAATGTTTAATTTGAATAAAGGGGGATATTGATATTCGATATGGTGGGATTTCCAATAACGACTTACATACATATTTTTGGTTTTAGTTTTTTCTATTTCTGCTTTTCTATTTGACGTAAAAATATTCGGCGGCGATTTGAACTCTTTAAAAGTCTTGCAATTGCGATTTTCACTTGTTTTCAGGTCACAATCGTGCATGTTATTTGAGATGACAGTGTCAAAACATGACCCCCCCGGGTGGTAGATAGTCTCATCTTGTTGACTTTAACACCAAGATGCAACTCCTCCCGGGGAAAGGGTAATCTGACTTTTATAGGCATAATCTTTTGTCACTTACCCATAAAAACTTATATGCACGGAACAATCTCTGAATTAACAGAGCAACGGGATGTGTATTTATTTTATAATGAAGGAAGTGGCTTGCCACGTAAGACTATATAGAAGGTGTAAGGGTACCTAAGGTCTAGCCCATGACCAAAACCAATAGAAAGCTAATCCTTCGGGATTTACTTTCGAAACTCCACCAGTAGTTTGAACTGGTACTACGGGGACCGGCGAGCTCTCATGGGAGATTGTTTACCGGAGGGTAGAGTGATAAACTATGGCGGTCACACGTTTGCAATGAGAAGGACGATTTGCCGTTGCATCTACTCTTTGGTTTCATGATTCCGTGGCCGGTCGCTGGTGAGGTCTCCTTCGGGAGTACACGTAGTGGTTGTGGTTATTACCAAAACCTGGGAGAGGTGTTGGTTTAAAGACTGATGCTTGTACCGGTGCTTAGCGCTGGGCGGTCTTCGTGTCTACCAACGTGAAGCCTCTATATGCTGTTGTGAATCAACAGATACTAGAGTTTAGGTAGCACGCACACTTTAGCAAGGTGTTTGGACATGACGGGCCTTGGTCATGTCTGATAAGTTGCTACCTGTTGTTGTCCCCTCGGGGATGCCTTCAGGTTTACCCGAGAGGGTGGCTCGGGGGCGATGATGGACGCTTAATAAGCACCAGTGTTTAAGTACACCGTCAGATGAACAGTAATGTAGGTGCTGACGTAAACTTGCAACACAATTTGTCAAAACATGACCGATAGTTATTTTACCCGGCAAGCATATAAAGAAATCATCTAAATGAAATTGGGTTCCTTTAAAATAATCATTAAATCAAATAAAAATCCTCTAAATACGGCGAAACTTCTCAAACGCAACCCAGCAACGCAAATCTCAAAATTTGTTTTGATTTATCGCAATTTCAACCTGAATCAATTGAGTTATGAAAATCTATTAAAACAAATAAATGCAATTTAATAAAATCACTTCCAATATAAAAAACTATTAACTAAAGAACTGAAAATCTGAAAACATTTAAAAAACGCAATTATTGCAAGTAAACAAACATTGTGGCTTAGAACGAACGAAAGAACAGCGTCAGACAAGTTCTATTCAAGAACTCGTTTGCTTCATTTTATTTGATTTGATTTGATGATACAACAAAAGACAATGCAAGTAAGTAAACAAACAATTCGAATAATTTCTTTTTCTTTTTATGAATTAACATCATTCCTTTCAAATAATTGATATGTATGTATGGACATATAGATGCGATAAAAAAAAAACAGGTAATACTGCGACATTAGTATCCCCTTCAACAAATTACATGATATATGAGGCTATGAGTGAGTGCAATAGTGGCCTAACCTCAATCGCATACTCAGCAGTGATGGAAAATTTAAATTTTCATATCGAGTCATAACTGCAAAAATAGCTTAAGCAACCAAACAAATTTTAGCTTAAAGCTATAAACACATAGACCACAGCGAGCAGCAAGCAGCAATGTGTCAAAAATAAAACACAAGAGTTTATATGAAATTGATTATTTTGACGACAGCGAAGCAGGTTGTTGTCTATGCTAGTTTTGCTGTTGCTGCCAAATTAGACTAATTTCTATTTCCATAAGCAGCAATAAGCTGATACAAAGCTGCCAATATAATATAAATGTTACAGCAATGAGAGCTAAAAATATTTTGTGTTATTTAACCGAAAATAACATAACAAAATTAAAATAAATAAATATATTGATGTGCTTTTATATTTTTACTCAATATTATAACGTTTTGAGCTGGTAATTTCATTTTTATTCTTGTGAAATATTTATGTGGCAGCTCTGAAATATATAGTAAAACAAATATTGAAAAATAATGTCGAAACTTCAAGTTCATTTGTCAGCTGATGTCGTTCTCAAAATAATTCAGTAGCTAACTACATGGCAGCAATTGAAGCCTACTGCATTTGAAGACTGCTGTTGTGAAGTCTGCTGTGGTCTATGTGTTTATAGCTTAAGTGACGAGCAGCTGTCACGAAAAAGTATAATAAACAAACAATGAATGGTTATAAATTCGCAACGGTGCCGTGCGGTGATCATGAAACTGTAAGATATGATCCAAATGTTGCCAATTATTTTATTTATTGAAAAAAAAAATGTCACTTAAGCAATTTTCGCGGTTAAGGCTCGATGTGGTACTGAATTCCAACCAATAAAGTATTTATTCCACAAAATTGTACATTTTATTAATATTTAGTGGTATTTCTGTTAGGTTAGGAAGGGTAGTGTGAAGCACACATCCATTCGGAGACCCAATTGGATGCATTGTGATTCCCTTAATTTTCTTTTAATTTATTGACTAATTAGTCTCCTTACAGCCCAAGGAGAAACAAAGAGCCCTTATCCATCCATCATTCAGCCACTTAAGTCTCATAATGAAGCCCCTGATATCGTCCAGTTTGCACTTCGCGATGTCACTAATGTCCTCTTGGAAACGTCTGCCTCAGCCATCTTTGCCTATGACGTTGCAGCCTTGGGCAATGGCAGATGATATGCTCTATAGTTTCTGGCTCTTCTTTATCCCCACACATCCTACAGAAATCCCGAGTGCTGTTTTCCCATATGCTGGTCCTCGCTCTAACCGAGCAATGGCCAGTCAACGCGCATACTAAGACTCTCAAAACCTTTCTATTCATTCCCAGAAGTAGATCAGATTTAGCTGAGTCTAGTTATGTTTTTAAAGCTTTATTCCCATTGTAGTTAAAGTTGTTCATTCTTTCTCCGATCCATTTGATATACTTGGAACTTTACTTATTTTTCAAAGTCTATTGTTCGAGAATCAAATAAAAAAAATTTTTTAAATGTCACTGCAAAAATCGCAACTTTTACAAGCACGCGGAAAATGTTGCTTCAGAAGGGAGGGGCGAGGATTAATCCCAAACAAATCTAAACGTATACAATAAAACAAGCCCATTTAACACATGTCCAATAAATATGTATGTATGTTAGCAATAAAGGCACCAGTGCTCTCATATGAATTCTCCTTGGTAATCAATCGAATCATATATGAAGTAAAATTCGTTTCCAGAACAGGACGTTCCAATAAACCGACACGAACAGATTCAATATATTAAGAAATAATGTTTTACTTATTTTTAACTCTGACACAAACTTGTTTTGATGACAATTTAATTGGGTGATTTCACTGTTGACACAAACTTATATTTTTTCCACATGAATTTAAATACCTGCCTTCTTATCTGATTTCGAAGCATAAAAAAGCATCAACTAAAACATTTTGTTGTCTATTAAAGAAATTACTAAGTGTCCAACTGAATGTGCGGTTTCGGTAAGACGTTATATTCGACTGGTTTTCGCCGAACAGTGAACTTTGTATAAATTTATTGTTGCCCAAAAAGATCACAGAAGAATGTAACCTGACACGCCGTTTCCAGTTGTAGGAATTCTTCTAAAAATTTGGTAATTTATTTTTATGGTTGGGGAAGAAAACTTCAAGGTACATTTGTGAAGATTTTTTAGTTGGGAAAAACTTTCTGTAAAAACACTTACATCTTTACATTGAATGCATTTTAAATATATGGCAAAACGTCTAAAATTATTGTTGAAAATTGTAGTACTTTTAATTAGAATATCAGAATCGACAAGAACCAAATAATTCGAATTTGTAAGTACAATGAGTATTTCACGGCGAATTCATGCAACATGTGCTATTATTAACACAGCTGGGCTGCTGAGCTAATTACAAATGTCAAAATTTTTATACTAGGCGTCTCCGTTAGCCATGAAATTGATATGAGCATCATGTCGGACATCGCATATGACTAATGTAGACCACTCATCCATGTTTCGTCCATGCCCTGACATCAATGCTTCGCTGAGCAACAATGTTCGCCATGAGGTTGGCTATTCAATGTCATTTTCTGTTTGACAGTTTCTTTTTTTAGGTTATGGCAGCTTTTTTTTCAATCAAATACTGCACAAAAAACAACGAAAACCATAAAAAAACACTTTTAAATAAAATTATCACTTGAAAAATTAGCAAAATAAACCATCAAATCGATAAACATTAACTATGAGAACGCTTTGACAAACTAAAAATTATGGTTAATCAGCACATGAACAATTGTAAGTATTCGCCACATTCTAGAAGATGGAATTATTATTACCATTGCTCTGCCGACGTTATGTTCATGTCAAGCTCAAATAGATGGCTCGTGAAGACGTAGGGATATGTACTCGTATACATATGGACAAACATGTCAATTAAATTTACCTCTAAATTGAATTCGCCTTGGTGTATTTATGGAATTTATTATCCATGTGAATTTTATTGTTATTTGAAAGTAGTGCTTAGATTTGATCCATTATGATAAGTGTGAAAAACAATGCAACTTTTTTATATGTAAATGTATTTTATTAAATAAAAGGAAAACAAAATACTAGGAAAAAGCTTTTCCGAAATTTTAAATTAACGACTTGATAGAGTAATTGTTCTTTATATAAAAAATTACTTAAAAATTTATAAATATGTAAATAATATAAAAAAGTCAAAAATTAAAAGATAAATTGTAAATGAGTTGAGAGTTACAAGATTTTCAGGGATGAAAAATTATGTAATAAAATTTACAGCCCAGTAAGTTTTATATATAGAACTTGCCACTATAACGTTGCAAAAAAACTTAAAATTTTAAATATGGTTCTTAAGGACAGTGTTGCCAATAATGACATTTTGAAGTATATTAATGTAAGGGATTTAAGGTAATGTTTTCATTTATAATAAATAAATTGTCTGCCATTCAATGATGTTATTTTTGCAACACGAATGTGGCAGATAAAGAAAATAAAACAACGGTAATACTGTACGCTGTACTACGGCTAGCAACAATTTAGTAGCGATGAAATTCTCGTATGCTAACTTACAATACGATCTGTAGAAATATGTATATCGTCAGCGAATTATTATATGAAATGGTTTCTGATATAAAATCTCTAAAATTATATGATAACTAGTCTGTAAAGAGCTATGAAAATAGGCCTGTTATTATTATTACTACTAGTCGTAGTGTAGCAAAAGTTTTAATGAATTAAACATGCCATTTACTCGTACTTTTACCTAAATGGGAGAGAGTAAAACCGATACTAAAATTAATACAACATACATACATGAGAAAACTACAAAAAAAAAAAAAAACGTTTAGAGCCGCTTATAAGATTCTTAAACTTGTCGCATCATTCATTTCTAAATAGTTTTTCAAACTGTTAAGACGTAAGTTTTACAAGATGATTTTGTGTTTTTTTAAATCTTAGTTATCGGTTTTTACATTTAAATAATAATAAAAAATGCTAACAAGTCTAGCAGCTAAAATAAAATTTGGCGGAAAAGAATAATAACACAAGCACAACCATTAGCTGATGATTTCAACTCTCAGCTAATAATATGTAAATTTTGTTACAAATTTATATCAAAATATTAAATGTGTTATGCTCGTAATATTAAAATATACAAAAGAAATTGTTTTTGCAAAAATTTCACTACAACCATTTGAAATTAAAATAATAAGTGGCACTAAAAAGTTGAAAAAAAAATTTAAAGAAATCTATTAGAAAGAAAGTGAAAGTTAAAAAAAAAAATACTATACGATTATTGCAGGTGTATTAGTGGCTGATTACAATGTTTTAGTTATGAATTATTATTGCGTACAGGTGTTCTGATATCCTAAAGAATGTCCTTGATAATGAATTTCCTGCAAAATCAGTTAATTTTACATGACAAATGTGCGATTTTGTCAAAGTTTTGACCATTTCAGTTCAGTTTAAATTTGGAGAAAAAATTCAATTTTTTTTAAATCGATTTTTCTAAAAAATTGCTCGACTTGCAAAATTTTCAATGAGGATTTCTTACGTCTACTGGTGATAATTACAAAATAATTTTTATTTTAAATTGTATTAAGGATTAAGTGATAATTTTTTCCTTAAATATTTTTGAAAACAACGGTTTTTTTTAGAGGATTTTATTAACCACATAAGTTTCAAAAGGAAGACAAACTAAATTATTAAACCACAGGCTAAGGTAAATGTGTAATTACTCTTAAATAAATACAAAACAGTAATCCCTCTTTGGTCGAAGCTTCCTAATGTGATTTTTTTTTAGATATTTTACAGTGATAATTTTCAGAAATATTTAATTGCGAAATTTGTTTAAAACTTTTTAGGTCCATGAAGTTCGAAATTTGTTTAAATAATTCGTAGTTTACTTTCAATTTTATAAATTCTTGTTTAAATTTAATTTTTCTTAGATTTTTTAATTTAATAAAAAAATTACACTATACAATAAAATTTAAACATTTTTCAAAATAATACACAAAGGGATTTTCCAAAGAAAAATCTAATTTTTGTCACGCAACGTCAATGTCACACAACTAAGCTTGTATTTTACTTGATGTCTGTTCGATTTTTTTCAATCAGTTACTAAATGTAGACCTAATTACGGTCTACATACGTGAAAATAGAATAAAGGAGAGTAAAATATAAAATTTTCTTTCAGAAACAATCTTGATTGTTATTAATTACACTGTGATAGTTTTTGGACCGAAAAAAAATTAACTTCGATGAATCCTTTTCGAACTATTAGGGGGGAGTCCCCTGAGTGCGAAAGTACATTTGGAAGTGTCAGATTGGCTCCAGTTTTTGAGAAATCGGTATATAACCATTTTTCATAGATATATACCGATTTCTCAAAAACTGGTGCCAATCTGACACTTCCAAATGTACTTTCGCACTCAGGGGACTCCCCCCTAATAGTTCGAAAAGGATTTATCGAAGTTCATTTTTTCGACTATCACAGTGTTATCTTTGTATATCGGCCTTTTGAAAAGTTTAGGTCAACGTTTTATTTTATTTGCATGTTGCGAAGTTACAAACGTGTTGGCTGGTGTACCAGAAGGTACAAGCGAATAACAGTACGGTCGAAAATGTGTGCTTTTAGAAGAATACGCAACGCCAGCATCCCTCTCTTGCATTGCTTTATATGAATTGTCTAAAAGTGTAAATTAAATTTATTTAAAATACTAAAACATATGTTTTTGGCCCCTTCCATAAAAAAGGCGAAAAAACTCGTAAACAGGAATACAACGTGCTAAAATATTTAACAAACATATTTTTTTATAAAATTTTTAAATGTCTGAATACACCAAAGCTCAAACTTCAGAAATGAGACAAACTTAAAACGTGTTTAATGGTTAATTTCGGTCTTATTCACAATTGGTTTTAAAATGTCCCATTCAGAAGGATTTTATATGTGTGAAAAAAAAGATGTTGTGATCAATTTCCTTCTGCACTGTAGAAGGATTTGTTCAAAGAACTCTCAAAACGAATAGGTCGTGTGAACGCTTTGATTAGCAATCGTGATTGGGAGAGCGTAGCATTAATGGTGCCAATGCTAACTCTTCAGTTTAGCTCTTCTAGATATTTTTGATATCAGCTTTCAAGAGAACTATATACTTTTATAACATCGCTTAGAAATAAAATTTAGCAACTTATCACCGGTAAAATTTCTAATTTTATGATTCCAGTTAATTTTCTAGCAATAATCTTATTCCGAAAAATATCAAAATAACCAAAGTTGTTTACTATTTAGATTTATAAAAGCTCATTTAAAAATGAAATAAATAAGATAAATACTATATGCGCAATAAGATTAGTAGCGAAACATTTAAATAAAGAATTAAAATTTCATCATTTCGAATGTACATATCGCACCCTAAATACAAAAGGGTCACAACTCAAAATACTAAAATTTTCAGGAGAGACAAAAAACTGTTTTCGTGCAGAAGCAACACACTTAACATAAAAGTAGACATAACTGTATTTTTCCAGTTAAAGAAGATAGTGATGTGAAAGAAATTTTGCAGTAGTTAAAGATGTGTACTCTGAATTAATTTATGGAGAAAAGTCAGTTTTGTAAAATTTTGAGTTGTGACCCTTTTGTATTTAGGGTGCGATATGTATACATTTTTAATAAAGCAAACATTTTGGGGAAATTACAAAACATTTTCCTGATTATAAACAATATATAACCTTTCCCTGTGTTTCCCTTCATATTTTTAACCATTGTCTCTCTTTTTATTTCTTCTGCCATTTGAACGGAATTCACTTCAAAGTGGGCGAATTTAAAGGAAAAAATCCAAACCTTTATATTTTTTTACCACATTAATAGTAAAATTATAACACCGAAAAGTCCAAAATTATGCAATCACCCACAATATCTGTTTTAAGAGTATATGTATATTATACTCTGGTCCTAAATTGATAATATAAAATTCTTTATTTAAGTGATTTGCCGTGTATATACATACATATGTAGTATAGTGTTGTTCACGGTGTTCAATAAATACAACTGGGACGAACGAACGATGAATTTTTCGTAACGGATATTACAACATAAAATCCGAAATCGTCGTGCATGACGAACTCTGCGACAGGTTTATTTCTATTTCTCAGGTCGTCGACCGAATAATACATTTTGAAATTGTAAATATATTTTTTTACTAAAATTACCGCATAAAGTTTTGCAATAAGACCAAAAGTATGCAGAAATCATTAAAAAATATAAAATAAAAAATCGCGAAAAGTTGCAAATTCGGACACTAAGCTAAAAATTTATTACAAATAACTAAATACACAATTTAATTTTTTTTTTTACATAAAAAAGTTTTAAAGGTTTTAGAAACCCATTATTTTTATTAAAAATCTCGGAACTTAAAGCAATAAAAAAATGTGTTTAATAATCGCTAAAAGGTCAAAAATTTTGCAAAAACTTGTTAAAAATTTTGAATATTACAGACCCTAATTATGAAAAATAATTGTCCCGGAAATTTTTCCATTTTTTTATACCTCCTATTGTCAATTTTAATATCCATAACAAAGAAAGATTTAAATATTTTTAATTATTTATGGAAATCGAAAAAGGCAAAAATTCCGCAGGAACTATTTTTCATAATTGGGCTGTGTAATTTTGATTAAAAATCTAACAACGTCGCTGAAATTACAACATGTATTAAAGAAATCGGCAAAGTTGGTGTCGACAATGAAGCAAAATTACAAAAAAAAAAACAACTCGTAAAAAATATAAAAGAATTACTGCAAATTTCTAGAATAACACTATTTTTAAATTTTGTGATTGAAATTCTATGTGTATTTTTTATTGCTCTTTTTATTATTAATCTATATTTTAATCCCATAACTCTTCAGTGAGTGGCTCTTTCGTGATAAAAACAAAAAAAAAAAACTTTACTTAAACTATAATTAAATGTAGGGAAAATTCCACAAAATATATGTTTTTATCATAAAATTGTGATATAAATTTTTAGCAAAGAGATAAAATAAATGGTGTAAAACTTAGTGTGTTTAATGATTAACTTCCCACTTATGAATAGATGGTGCTGAAAAATCTCTCACAACACCGAAGCTTAGAGGTTTAGTTTGTATGAAAGAAACGTCAAACTTCACTATACTCGTAATACACTAAACGAATAGTAAAATATTGAATATGTTTCATGTTGTATTTTAAAATTTAAGATTTATATGATTTCCTATAACGTTGCATTACTGTAAATTGAAACTCAAGTCATCATTTTCTAAAACGCCGTTACATGTTTGTTTTTTTTTTGTTGTTGTGTCACCTTTACCAGAATCAATTGCCAAAAACTGGTTATTTTGCAAAAATTTTTGATTATTTTGTAGGGTTTTTTCTTTTTATATTTTACTACAATATTGATTTAATAATTTTATAGTGGAAAGTTTTTGTATAATTATTTAAAATATTTTTCTTTTAATATTTAATAGATCATGAATTTTTTATACTTGACTCTAAGTGCTTTATTAGCATTAACTAATGGTGTACACGTAAGAAGACAACTACCAATTTCACACCATAATAGAATCCCATACCAGTGGTTACAATTGGTATTTAGTTTTCCTTCATTTCGGGAGAAACAAGAAGCTGAGCGTAGCGGAAATTTAATACCCACAAATGCCATACCCATCGATGTTCAACCACATTATTACAGTAAATTTTTTTTTGAAATCTTTCAAAGAGTTTGTCGCCATTTAAAACTACAATTTTCTTTGCACTCTCTTTCTTTTTCAGATAAAAATCGTTTTAGAACCTTTGTGACAATACCGAAGTTTCAAGATGGCATTCCCTATACTCTGGCCACGATTTCCAGTGAAGTGGGTGATCTTGGGCCTGTGTTAGTACCATACCCGAATTATAAAGCCCACAATAGTAACAATGGAAGGAATTGTGACGATATAATTTCAGCTTTTCGCGTAGCGGTATGTTATTTATGTATAATTTGACTTTGGATTCTTATCCAGTTTCTTAAGTGCGAGTATATTATCAACTGCCAAAAAGTAACATAAAAATATTTATATTGCAATTAATAATTTTATGAATTTATTATGAAAAAGTTAGAACTATGTATATGAAAATGTTTAAAGGACCATAACAAGTGCAACTTAAGAAGCAAGTATAATCGAAAATGGCAACCCAAAAAATTTGGGAAATTAGATCATTACAGCTGGCAATCCAATACAATCGAGTTCTTTATAACCATGTTTAACTGCATTTGAAACAACAACAGTAAACTAATGCCAACAAGGGAAAAGGAATTTCTAACTAGGTTAGGTTAGCAGGCTGCTGGTAAAGATTAGATTCCAGCTCACTTGGGTCCTGATGTGGTCCCTTTGTGATGCCTGTAGTGAAGGAGAGTAATAGAGAAAGGGTTGATTAGAAGAGTCAAAAAGGAAGGACAGAGAAGAACAAGAGAAGGACAGGTGGGGAAAAATTGAAGCAAGGGGTAAGTCTTGCAGTGGAACGGGTAGGATGTCAATCCCACTATTGGGCAAACCATCCACTGCTCCTGATGAAGAAGCTAAGACAACGAATTCCGTATCTGAGAACTCGGAGAGGGTACTGAAGGATCTGCTCCTAGAAAGCGAAGGCGGTGATCCTCCATAGCTGGGCAGATGCATAGAAGGAGTGCGATGCTTTCGTCTTCTTCCTCGTCATTGCAGCTGGAGCAGTATTCATTGTATGGTAGACCCATGCGTCTGGCATGGGTTCCGAAAGTGCAGTGTCCCGTGATTGTGGCCAATTGCATTTTGGGAAAATTCAGCAGATTTTTGGTTCTGTTGACGTCTAGGCAAGGCCATAGGTTCCTCGCTGTGGTGCAGGTTGGCTCATTAAACCATCTGGTTTGTGTCATCTGCATAAGAGCCTCCTCAATTCGCCTCCAGCAGGCCAAGAGCGGAAGACCACAGAAGTTGTCAATTTTAGCAGCCTCTAGCTCTGTACCTCTCCTGGCCAGATTGTCAGCGATGACGTAGCCCGTATTTTCCCCGTGTCCCCGCATCCATATAAGGGTAACACTAGAAATTTCTAACTAACTGACGTTATTAATATGGATTAAATGTAAATCGGATAACAAATCCACAAAAAGCCAAAAAATCGCTGAAACCGGTATTAAGCGCATAAAACTGCATAAATCAGCGGGAAATTAGGATGAGATTCGCGACAGGAAAACAACTATCCAAAAGAGAAAAAACGCTAAAACGAATAACAAATACCTTAATTGGAAAAAAATCGCCAACACGAAAGAAAATCACTTAAAATCATAAAAAAACTGATGAAGAACGGATAATACAATGAAGTATAAAACGTAAGGCAAGATTCACTTGAATTGCGCAAAAATAGAAAAATTTTCAAAAATAACTCAACGGTAATACCGGGAGTGTTTTTTCTGATCAACTTGGTAGTAAAGTAATTCTCGTATAAAAATTTCACAAAAAAATTTTATAAATAAAAACAGCAAACATATTAAGCAGATCTAACAAACAAGCAGTGAAATGTGATGCCTATGTGGTGATTTTCGAATATAACGTTATTCTTTTCTGCTGTGTACTCGTATGTTGAAATTAATTATGCAATTGACATTGTGCACTAAGTTTTATATCATTTGTATGTGCTTAGATTTTTCAAAACTTTTAATAAATTTATTAATTGAGACATTCTTACAATTTTATATACATACATTCATATTTACATACATACATATGTAAATAAATAAAAGCTTTTTTTATATGTTAAAAAAGCAATAAATTTAAAAAAAATATAATACATGCTACCGATACAACAGACTTAGTATACACAACCTAGTGGAATCTCTCAGTATTTTCATTCAACAAACTCGAGCATATTTTAATAAATTTTCATAATTTAACACCTTTTCTGATCATGATTTAGATCACCGAATGCAATCAAATGTGGGTTATTGACTCCGGTTCATCTAGCCCAGACGGTCAACATTGTCCACCCAAGTTATTATTGTTCGATTTGAATACCGATGTTGAGATACACCGTTTCATTTTCCCTTCATCTCTGTACACGCGTGGGGCCTCATTGTTTATTACTCCTATAGCTGATGTTAGGGATCCACCACCAAGAGGCAGTTGCAGAGATACCATGATCTATGTAGCTGACGTCAACTATCACGGTTTGGTGGTGTACAATTATAAGCAAAAGAAAGCATGGCGTGTTGAGAATCGTTTTATGTATCCCGAACCAAGTCATGGCTTACACTCTGTGGCCGGCGATAGTTTCATTCTTATGGACGGCATTTTTGGTATGGCAACAGATAAAAAAAATTTGTATTTCCATCCATTGGCAAGTGCATCGGAATATAAGGTTGATCTGAATATACTCGACGATAGCAGCTTATTTGAAAATAGCGCTGAGAATAAGCCCGAATCATTTATACCACTGGGTACGCGTAGCAGTGCGTGTGGAGCCACTGCTATGGATAGCAACAACAATATGTATTGTGTCACTCTAGATCCCATCGAGCTGATAATGTGGAACACCAATACGGCGGACTATAATAAAAGAAATATCAGAAAATTGCCGATAAACAGGGAAGAATTGGAATTTGTTAGCGGCATGAAAGTGGTGCGAAATCATAGTGGCAACGAAGAGTTATGGATGATGTCAAATAGATTTCAGGTATTATAGACAGACTACTGTGTAGAAACAATTCAAATTCTTGATAAATTCTTAGTTAATATTTCTTTTTGTATATTTTGTTTTTCGCAGAAAATGGCTACTGGTACCCAGGATTTCAATGAAATCAACTTCCGCATTGTAGTACAACCTTTAGCGAATTTAAAGAATGAATTGGTTTTCAGCAACTAAAAGCATTTATTATTACTAAATTATAAATGAAATATTTTTTTAGTTTGTTTCTTCTTTGTAATATTTAAATTAATAATTAAATAATTTAGATATTTTTTTTAATATCATGTTAAAACCAATATTGTTGCGTTTTTATTTGCTATTGACAACCGAATTTTAAATTATATTTACAATTCAGGAGGGAGCTTCATAAAAATTATTTATAGAACACACTTACCGATAGCCCGGCTAAGGTCTTGTAGAGAATGAAACTCTTTGCTCAGGGTCATGGGAGTTCCCCACGAAACACCGAAAATCTTCTTGCACACCGGTACTACTGGCGTTCACTTGGTAGCACCGGACTTTAAATCTTTGTCTTGAAGAACATTCTTTAAATGTGTGGCCTTTTTGCTGACAGTTCCAGCACACGACTTGATTTTTCAGTGCAGCTATTTCTTCGACCAATACAATCATCTTCTTCTTCAACATTAGCTACTACCTCGTTGACGTACCTTGGCATTCGGGCTGGCTGTGATGGTAAGCTGCGAATTTCTCTCCGTGCAAAAGTCCTTTCTGCATCGGGGCACTCCATGTGTAAGTTTTCCACAGATGTGACCGCTATTGGATAAACAATGCGGGCAATACTTTCTCTTAGGTTTCTTTTAGCAATCTTTATCATTTCGCCCTCGGCTACGGGAGCTTCTAATTTTGCTCTTAACAAATTGAGACTATGGAAATAATCGTCAATTGATTCCCCGGGCATTTGCTTCCTTTCAACCAACTCTTGCATCAATTCCCAATTGGATCTTAATGATTTGTAGCGATTCAGCAAGGCTAATCGTAGTGTGCCCCAATCATTAATCGTAGTGGTCTGCAGCAATGTCCAGTACCATTGTTTCACCGTGCCTGAGACTAAAAGGTGGAAATCTTTAAGTATCTCCTGCCATGGGATTTGATATTGCCGCTGCATGTGGTCTAAGCGAAATATGAATTCCTCAACTGACAATTGATCACGACACCCTTTGAAATCCAGGCCAAACTTGTCCACCCTTATTCTCCACCCGTCTGGTTGGGGTCCCTGTGGCGGTGGAAAATCAAACCTGGGAGGTGGTACGAACTGCCCTGGTCTGTTTACATTCTCTGGTTGACCAGCGATTTCTGCCCACACTTGGTGATTACGTTCTCTTTCATTCAGCCCTTTTACTGCCTGTGTTAACTGCGCTATGGAATCGTGAACTTTCCTCATCTCGTAGCCTATTCTTTCTTTTACAAAATAAGTTATTGCAGAATCTAAACTTTCATTCATTTCAGCGACGCTTTCTTTTACCATTGCCCGCAAGGAGGGGGATATGACTTCTTCCATAGCACTATTACCCTTAATGCTTTCCGCATTACCTTGCATTTTCGGTATGGCACCTTGACTTTGTACATGAACATTGATTGTTTGGGTCAAATCTTGTATTTGAGGGGCTGTAGCCATTCTGGTTGATTTGTTATTTCTTAAGTATTTTTCCTTTATTTGCGGAGAAGAGCGATTTAGATCAAAAGTGACACTACGTTCCCTCTGTCTTTTTAATTGGTCTAATCTTTTTAAATGTTCCCTTTCCTTATCGCGAGAAGAATTAGCCATAAATTATCTTCAGACAATAAAATAACAGGTCTGGACAAGTGTCTTCCCCTTTTGACACTATAACATATACATATTCGGCCTTATTATGAGTGTCGTTGTCGTGACGAAACCTGTAAAATGTGGCAACGTTCGCTATATGTTTTACATTGGAGTCGTTAAAGTTCGTCTACGAAAACGACACTCATAATAAGGCCTACTATGATTGCGATGTAAATCTTTAAATCAGTTGGCCACCTTGTCATCATCAATCGCAATGATGACAATTCTGCCATCAATGAAAAGATTAAAGAACAAATTAAAATGTGCAGACTTTTTATTTCACAAATATATGTATGTACATACAGTGTCATACACACAAAAATTTAGATACATTTTTTTTATTTTTTTATTGTTGAACTTAATCTCTGTCTTCTCAGTTTAGCACATGTTTAGGACACAACATAAAAGTTAATTGCTTTCAAGATCAAATAATGGGGTATATTTTACAACTCTGTTAGACAGATCGTTTTCAAGTTGTGATAAAATCTAAAAATGTATTTTAAATACGCTTTAAAAATAATGTTATCTAAAAAAATTTAACTGGTTATTAGATGTTTTAAAAAAATAAGTTTTTGCAAGCTTTATATATTATCAGATAAGTTAATTTTCTACTGACCTAATTTGTGTAAAAAAATAATTATGTTGAAAAAAGTTCTGGTATTATTTATCAGTAGACAATTCAACTAACACTTTAATTATGTATAAAATTATTTGGAAAATATTTCATTTTGTGAAGCAAACATTTTCTGAAATAAAATTGAGATATTATTTATGATAAATCTGACACGCGCATATACATACATACATATGACGAAAAGTTTTAAATTTAACAGTTATTCACCCTACTTCGGCCCAAGTTATTGAACTTCATGTATGGACATGAATTTACAAATTACTTTTCCGTTAAGAATTTCGTAAAAATTCTATTTTTATATCGTCCACCAAAAATTTATAACCTTAAAAAAAGATGGCAAAGTTCAAAGGACTATGTCCGTTCATTTATACCCAACCAACTGCTTAAATACAACTTTGTACTATACAATATTTAAAAAAAAAATCGCTTCGGCCGCAAGCTGATATGAGCCGAAAGCATCGGCGGCTATAAGCCGACTTTCAGCTGATTGGCTTTGTTCCCTGTAGACAAAGCGAAAACAATAACGGAAAGTGAAGAGTGAGTATAATTAAAATTAACCAATTTAATTAACTCTCGTATTCTATTTTCTTAAATAACTTTGTTAAATCGTTAAATCTATACTAAAGTTGTAAGCACCTTGACAAGTGATAACATGGAACAAAGTAATTTCTTACTATTACGTTCATCTGCTCTGACGATTAGATATTCTGCATTATTCCGTAATTAATTATTTAATTAATTAAAATTTTTTTATCTAAACTTTTTAATTTCAACGGTTGAAATTAAAAATTTTGTTTAGCATTGGCTAAACTTACATTTAATATTTTTTAGATTTAAGATTTGAAAAAATTATTGATAATTTAATCTATAATTAAAGATTCAATAAATAATAAAATTATCAAAAAAAATATCTAAACTTTTGAATTTGCTATAAAACTCTCAGGTGAAAAGTAAATTGTAAATTCTAGTATTCTGAAGTCGAAATAATAATTTTCAACTAAATATTTATGTATGTATGTGTAAAGTTTTAAAGAGAACCAATACTATGATCGTAGTTGACATGTGTACCAATTGCGGAATTCATATTTTATGAATTAAATTAAGTTTATTGTTGTTTTATAGATATCCCAAAAATTCATTGTATTGCCGATGGCTTTTTATTTCCGTTGCTTAAAAAAAACAGCATAAAGTCTTTGCAGAATCTATAACAGTGGCAATTCTTCATGGTTGTATGGTTGTTTTATTTTTTTAAACTGATCATTATCATGACATTAACAAAAATCACCTCGTTTTGTAAAGAAATCGCAAAAATCCTTACTTCTTATAAACTTTGCTCTCCATATTTTAAACGAACAATTTTTTTATTGTAAAGAAAACAATTTCAAGATGACAATATATCTTCTTACTCTTAATCCGGATTAAAAATTTTAGTTCTCCGGAAGTGATTTTCGTATTATTTAAAAAAAATAGTTTTACTCTTATAGAATATTCCTCCAAATCTAAGAGTTACTTGACTTTTCAAATGAAAGTCGCCGACACTACTCTTATTTCTAAAGTAAACGAGTACAAGCGTACTAATTTAATTTCTATAATTAAATTAATAAGCAAATACTTAATCAATAATTATGGGAATTTTGTATGCATTTAGATTTGGAATGAAATATTTTTGTAGCTTCAAAATAATCTTCTATATTTTGCATCACTCAGTGTTAAATAAATTTTGAAGCCGTTAAGACGTACGTTTGAAGCATTTGTAAGCCGAGTTTCTATTATTACGCTATTTTTTTGTATTTAAAAACAAAAACAAAACAAGTTGTTAAACAAGTTCTTAAGCCAAAATAATTTAATAATTTATGCGACAAATACTAGAACCACAACCTTGAATATTAGAAGTGCTTCAAAATAACAAGTAACGTAAATATTGTCTTCAACCAAATAAATTCAATTAGTTTTGTGTTTGCATAATTTATTATAAGAAATAAATATGTAAATACAAAATGAAATACATAGTATTAAAAAACTCATTAAATAGTTAATAAAGGAAATTTTTGTGATTGATGAAAAGAAAAAAAGTTTCAAGATAATTTTATGGTTACAAAACATGTAATAATTTTAAATTAATAAAATTTTAAGTATAAGTTAGAATTAGGCCAAAATGCGTATATATGTACGAGTATATTATTATGTATTTAATTTTTTTTTTTTTTTTTGCCACAAGTCTGATTTTTTATGAAGAAGAACAATAAGGGCAACAAACTGGCTAAACTTGTATTATTCGCTATTGGCGAAAAGTTAATCAAAAACGTATTCGTATTAAATTCGACTAAGGGGCTGTGCACATATTACATAACGCTCCAGGGGGGGGGTTAAAGATTTGTTACGGATTGGAAATTTTGCACTGAAAAATTAGTAAAAAGCGGTACGAAGGGGGAGGGGGGTATAAAATCTCTGAAAACATCGTTAGGTGATATGTGCACAGCCCCTAAGTACAGAATTACTCTGACGCAAACGAACAAGTACAGGATAGGAATCCGATCATTCGGTGTTTGTATGTGTAAATCAAGGAATTCCCGATTCCTATGTTGTAAGCACATATAATTACTTTGATATTTTTTTTTTAACTGTCAAAATTGGTAAGTTTGTTTACAAAATTTTCACCACACTATTCCAGTGAGACAACTACCTTTTATTACAACACTAAAAAAACAACAATGTGTTTTCTATTGTTATTTCTGCTGTCAAAAAATGTTAAGAGTTTTTTTTACTTTATTTTTACATGCCAATTCTCATGCGCGTAGGGGAATCCGGTTGAAACTACATTTTGCGCGTATCAATTTTATCTATATTTTAAAACATATGAAAAGTAATATTATCACGCTCAAGTTCAGTTTTATTGAATTAATGAAAATTCAAAATTACTAAGAGTTTTTTTATGTTGGAAAATATTATTATTTATATCCAATCAGTTTTTAGCAGATAAATAATAATATTTTCAACATAAAAAAACTCTTAGTAATTTTGAATTTTCATTAATTCAATAAAACTGAACTTGAGCCTGATAATATTACTTTTCATATGTACATCAATATAAGTTCGAATAATAATTACGTTTATTCGTAATAATAATAATATAAAAATATTAATTCCGCTTGGGCACGAGCTATAAATACCCTAATAACAAGGGTCACAGTAATATGTGAATTTCCCTAATATAGAGTAAAAACAACAAAAACGTTAAATTACAAAGTAGAATACTTTGATGATAATGGACTATGAGTTTGTGTTGATTATTAGTACTTTCCAAACAGTAATGAGGGAATTTCGTACTAACCAGCACTGTTTCTTTGTAGAATAAAAATTGAATTAAATATTAATTCTCATATTCTATTTCTGTTGAAAACTGGTTAAATAGTTGATATTCTTCTCAATTAGTATCCACTTTACGAAAATTGTAAAGATGGACAATTGAACGCTGATGAGAGGTGTAGCGGCCTTGAAATCAGTACTGATACGTTCTGCTAAAAACTGATTGGATATAAATAATAATATTTTCCAACATAAAAAAAAACTCTTAGTAATTTTGAATTTTCATTAATTCAATAAAACTGAACTTGAGCCTGATAATATTACTTTTCATATGTACATCAATATAAGTTCGAATAATAATTACGTTTATTCGTAATAATAATAATCACTGCGCAAGGTACGATTGCGATCTTCATTAACCTTAAATAAATAACAAGAAGGAATATGCTCCAATGATGCCACCCACCAGCATATCTACGTTTCTGCTACACCCATCTTTGTAGATTGCTTTCACTCCACATGCTGCAATTTGGTTAGTTTCGTTAAGGTGAACGATTATGTGTGCTATAAAAATCACGACGTTGTCTATAAGTTGCGCGAATTGATGACAGATTTTTATAGTAAATCTGGTTAATTAGGTAACGTTGTTCAAGTGTCGGTCAATTCATGATAATTTGCCAGATTATACTGTCAACAGGAATGTTCAAAAGTGACCTCACTATTATGACACTTCGTTTGACAGTTAAATCTATTTTAAGTTCTATCGGGCTTTAAAAATATCGTTAATATATTTTTAAAAAGTTGACAACACTGCTTATACAAGTTTTGCGTATTTTAAATAATTAACAAAGTTCAGATTTATTCGCAGCATTAACGATCATAAATATTTACGTATGAGTAATCATCGCCCTAAACAATCAAAATAGAAATATGCGAAAGAACTGTTGGGTCGTGTCAAGTACATATGGTTACATGAAATGTAAATCGACTCAACGAAACTTTTCATTATTTCTCAGGTAAAACAAAAACCATTTCGATATATCTAGTGATCCGTAATAATTAGACAATTTAAATTCTTACAGAATGTGTATTATTTTTGATATTTTATTAATAAACCGCTTTTTTTGTTCGGTTATATCTGATTTTTTTTATAGTTATGTATATATTTCAGTGAAATATATCGGAATTCATAAGAAATATCGATTTCAAACTTTTTTTTTTTGATCGTTTTGCGTTTTAGGTAACGATGTAAAGTACTTTGGGGATTTTTAAACGTTCTCAATAACAACAAAAAAAACTTAATGCTAATAAACAAAGCAAATATTAAGTGTTAAATACAGATTTGTTGTCTTTTATAGTTGATTTATTTCTTTTTTTTTAAAGGTTATCACCGAAATAATTTCTAAGGGAAATACGTATTTTTTTTTTTGTGGATTACATCAAAATGAAAGTGAAAAAATTTAATCAGAAAAAAATAAAAACATAAATTTAGATCGCGCAAATTTTAAAACTGATATGTTGACACACACACATGCACTCATACAAATAAAAAAAATATATATATTCGTATGTATGTAGGGTAGCCCCGAAAATACAAAAGTATTACTTGTATTGTATTACTCTATCATACATTTTTCCTTTTAAATTTGCCCGTTTTTTTTTTGTAGGGAAATTAAATAAATAAATTTTTAGGGATTTAAAAAAAAGTCGATTAAATTTGAAAGCAAAATTTCTCACAAATTAGAGCAACAACAATTTGTTATGATTAAAATATGTTCCAACTGTTAAAGACAACAGTCCAGTTGTCTCCGAAATTAAAAATAATTTATATGTATCATGACTGGAAAAAGTGTTTGAGAAGTATAAATGAGTATATTCTAACGCAAAAACAAAAAACCTGCTAATTTTTATAGCGTAAAAGATGTTTATTATATCAAAAATCTCAGTAAAAAAATGTTACAATTTAATGGTGTTTTCTTTTCTACACACAAAACAACACCTTGTATAAAATGTCTTGCTAACCCTGTAATAATGCAACATATTATGAACAAGTAGAACGCCCTGTTTTAACAGCTTTGCCATCCACCATTAGTGAGGGTGGTTTTTTTTTTAGAATAAAACACACCATCCTTTTAAAGAGCAAAACATTTTTAAGAAACGAAAACCAAAGTACACTTTCTACATACTATATAGACTTCAGCAAGACCTTTGATAAGGTAAATTATTTACTACTTTTGAAGAAACTATGTTTGTTGGGGCTTACAGAATCTGCTATCAAGTGGATTCAATCATATTTATCAAACAGGACACAAACTGTTTGTTTCAATATCATATTATCAAAATGTATACAGGTAACTTCAGGTGTATCACAAGGTAGTCACCTTGGCCCACTGCTATTCTCTTTGTACTTTAATGACCTACCGCAAATTATAAAATTTTCAAATATCTTAATGTACGCGGATGATGTAAAGATTTTCATAAAAAATGGACTTGGATTCATTTTATGAACGGTGCAATGTAAATTTAATGGAGTTATAATTTAAAGAAATGCAAATTTATGCGATTTTCTAGAAATAATAACTGTTATAACTGTTATAAATTATTTCTTAGGTAGATACTGTGACTAATTTTACTGATCTGGGCGTTTTATTTGATCCGAAATTGAATTGTGTTCCGCACATAACAAGTGCAATTAATAAAGCTCGAGCTACACTTGGCTATTTAAAGCTCTGGGCAAAAGAGTTTAACGATCCATACATAACTAAAACGTTATATACTTCACTTGTACGCCCAATTTTGGAATATGGCTCGATAATATGGGATCCTATCTATCAAATTCATTCAAATGCGATTAAATCAGTTCAAAAGCAGTTTCTGTTGTTTTGTCTGTGTGGACTACGTTTTAACCCTCTCAACTTACCGTCATACTCAGCTAGACTTGCTCTTATCAAGCTGCCCACTCTAAAGAGCCGTAACTATGCTGAACGTGTCATTTATTACGAATGTTTTAGAGGAGATTTATGAAACAAATAGCATGTTAATGTATGTATATAATTGTGTTTCAACTCTTTGTTAAATTTAATATTGTTGCATTAGCATATTATATATTATTATATTTTATTTTCTTTTAATATGTCTGTATTTTATTTTCTTTTAATATGTATGTCGAAATTTTGGGTGGCACAAAAATAGCCTTTAAAAAATTTCTCAAACACACACAACAATAATTTTCCATTATGAATGTGTTTACTTTTCTACATTTTTATAGGTGTAGATAAGTAAACACATTTATAATGGAAAATTATTGTTGTGTGTGTTTGAGAAATTTTTTAAAGGCTATTTTTATGCTTTGTAATTCACAAAAATATATTTGTGAGTTTTTGTATAAATAGATGAGCTTTGGAATTTTTTTTAACATAAAGGGTAAAACATCTACTGATGAATTGGTATAGCTACCAACGAAATATATATCTAGATATTGCTAACCCGCAACAAAAATATATTTGTGAGTTTTTGTATAAATAGATGAGCTTTGGAATTTTTTTTAACATAAAGGGTAAAACATCTACTGATGAATTGGTATAGCTACCAACAAAATATATATCTAGATATTGCTAACCCGCAACAAATAAATAAAATATAAAACATAAATACTTGAGTACATGCTCAAATAAATGTAAAAATTTTTTAATTTCTTTTTAAAAAAAAAATCTAAAAATTGTTTCAATATTTCACAATAGATAGAGCTTGAATTTCCGCAAAGATTTATGGAACAGCTTTATGGCAAATATATTTTTTTTTTTCTTAAGATATGGATAGAAAGACCCCAACAGCGAATCTCTAGTCTTAAAAGGTGGTGTTCTCCATAAAAGTGCTGAGTACATCAGAATATAATCTTAAAACTTTGCCATTGATATTTTTTTGTTTTGCAGTGTTAGCAGCTTTTTTACGTTGTCCCTTCAACTAAATGAGTTTGTTAATGCTGTGGAAATTGTGGGAATAGCTGAGAGAATACAAATTTTTTTATGTAAATAATTTTTCATTTATTTTGCAGATCATGAATCTTATATATTTGACATTAATCATTATGATTGTCTGTTCATACGACATGCAATTGACTACACAATCAAGATTTCAACATACTGTAACACCGTATGAATGGAAAGTAATGGAACTAAGCTTTCCTACTGATCAGGCTAGAAAACAAGCTGAAGCTAGTGGAAATTTCCAACCAACTAATGCTATTCTCATCGATGTGCAACCACATTATTACAGTAACGTGTTGTCTTGAAAAATTTTATTTAAAGTTTTCTTCTTTATTTGAATACACCTCTATATAAAATTTCCACTATTCTAGATAAAAATCTTTTGAAAACCTTTGTAACCTTAAGACTGCGACCTGGCGTACCATATACCTTGGCTACAATTTCGGATAAACAGGGTGCTAATGGCCCTCTGCTAGAGCCTTACCCGAATTTTGAAGCACATAGAAATGAAAATGGGAAAATTTGTGATGCAATGATAACTTCAGCTTTTCGTGTGGCGGTAGGTTGTAATTAATAAATTTTAAGAAGTTAATACGTTCCCCGCCAATATTTATATGCATTAATTTCTTGAAATATTTTGAAAAAATAATAATTCTTATATTCGTTTTAGACCACCGAATGCAATCAAATGTGGGTAATTGATTCAGGAGTAACTAATTCTGAAGTTCATTGCCCACCCCAGTTATTACTGTTCGATTTGAATACCGATCAGCTAATACATCGTTATCGTTTTTCCAGTGATGTATACACACCTGCAGCCTCGGTATTTATTACCCCTATATTGGATGTTCGCGATCCACCTCCCAGAGGCAACTGCAGGAATACAATGATTTATGTGGCTGATGTCAACTATCATGGTGTGGTTGTATATGATTTTCTGAATGATAATGCTTGGCGTGTTGAGAATTTATATATGTATCCCGATCCACAATATGGATTACACTATTTGGGTGGGGAAAGTTTCGTTTTAATGGATGGCATATTTGGCATGGCAACCGATAAAAAAAATTTATATTTCCATCCATTGGCAAGTGCATCGGAATATTATGTTCCGCTATCAATAATCGATAATCGAACTATATTCGAATATGATTCGGAGAGTATGCAAGAAGCTGTTAAGCCATTGGGTAAACGCAGCAGTGAATGTGCAGCTTCGGCTATGGACAGTAATAGCAATTTATATTGTGTCACTTTTAATCCCGTCGAACTGATCAAGTGGAACGTCAACAAAGCTTACACTGGTAGAAATTTCAAAAAGTTACCCATAAACCCGGCGGAATTGGAATTTGTTAGTGGCATGAAAGTGACAAGAAATCATCAGGGCAACGAAGAGTTATGGATGAGTTCGAATAAATATCAGGTACAACCAACGTAAATTTAATTTATTTAAAAATTAATGATGTTTTAATTTTTCTTTTTTTAGAAAACCGGTGCTGGTACCAGAAATTTCAATGAAGTCAATTTTCGGGTTGTAGTATTCCCCTTAGCAATTGTAGATCCCACTACACTATCTCAGGATTTATACAATAAATTGGTTTTCAAACCCTAATTCCGATCGAATTTTTCAAATCAACTAATAAACGAAATTAATAAATTTTAATTTTATTGTTTTTGTTTTAATCCATCGCGTATAAGAACATACATTTTTGCTATATGAATGGATCATATCAGGAGCATTGTATATGCCCCAATGATGAATATAACTAAACAGACTTTACGATATCAAAAATAGAAAGTTACTGATATCATTCAGATTATCGAAAAATTAATTTTCATCAAATCTCGTCGAAACCTATTTCGACTATTTTTACGATAATGTGCATATGGATCAATGTATGCGTGTATTTGGGAGTGTGTTTGTGTATGTATGCGTATTTGTGTTTGTGTGTGTAAGCGTGTTTGTGTATGTGTGTATATATTTATGAAAAGCTTCATAACTTAAGAATGGAGCTCATGTACATACACTTTGTGTGATGAACTCCTTCGCTTTCATATATTTATGGAGTTGATAATTTTTGAAAATGAAATTTTGGGGAAAATTTTTTTTTATAAATTTTTAAATAAATAGTCAGTCAAATATAAACTCTTATCAGCTCTTAATCTCAGAAAACAACTTCGACTGTAAAAATTTGATTGATTCGTTAAAAAAGACATATGGCTAACGAAAATATTCGAAAAAAGCGCTTTATATTAATGACTACTAGTTCTGGCCATATCGATTTTCAAGATTCGTCTTCTATTTTTTTTTTTTTTTGGCTTGAAATATTTTTCGATATACATAATTCCATCCTGCCACCATCCACACAATCATGTAATCGGATACACAGATTTTTAAATTATCTAACTGACACATCGCCGATGCGAAGAGATGATAGAGCGATCACCTACAGGCTTTGCCCTTATGACCCTCGGTGTTCTACTCACCACACCAATATTTTACATCAATTCATAAAATTTCACGTTGCATATTTGTTTAAAGCTCTCATTAAAAACGCAAACTTGCAAAAACCCAACTTCAGAGGTCCTACAACATTTGCAAACAGCAAATTGAATTATAGAAAAAACAAAATTGCACGTAAATTAATTTTAATAACCTACTTTAAAAGCATTAAATTACAAATTGTTTGAATTACCAATAACAAACAACAACATTTTACAATTTTTACAAAAAGCTATAAATTTTGTTTTCATTTTATGACCTGTTATAAATATAAAATTAAAAAGTAATTAACAAATTGTGCATTTGGTGGAATGGCCAGACAAAAGGAAACATTAACAAAACAAAATCATGTAATAAAAATAAGAAAATAAATAATATTGTTTTTAAATATAAATAATTTCATATTTCAAAGCATTAAAAATTTTATTATTTTGGCGGAAGTTTGCAAGTTTGAAAACGAGAAGACTTTAGAAATGATGCAACTTTGATGAATGTACTCAAACACAAACACACACAAAGCTTAAGCAATTGCAGTTAAAGTATAATAATCAATATATCAAATCATTTTAATTTATTTATTAATTAAAAGTAACTAATTATGGTGTTTAGTTTTTTATCAAAAATACTTATTATCATCATACACTACCCAGCGAAAATTTCAATCGAAAATTAATGAGAAAAATGCTAACAACATGGCGATGTAGCAATCCTAATTCTTAACAGATCGTAATTGTCTAGAAAAATTGAGAGAATGATACTACTACATTCACTTTATTATATCATGATAAAAATTAAAAGTCTCTACTGAGTACTGAACACTTACCAATTATATTTTACTCACACATATAAAATAAAATTTAGTTTTCTTCGCCAGGAGTTGAACTTCTGAACATTTCGAAATGATAAACACAAACACTACTACAGTGATAATGATATAAAAAATGGGTTTTTTGTTTAGTATTATCAATTGATTCCTTTCGATGACACTGTGATAGTCGAAAAAAATGAACTTCGATGAATCCTTTTCGAACTATTATGAATCTGACACTTCCAAATGTACTTTCGTACTCAGGGGACTCCCCCCTAATAGCTCGAAAAGGATTCATCGAAGTTCTTTTTTTTTCGGGTCAAAAACTATCACAATGTTATTAGATGTTGATAACCGAACTGTTATTCCAATAAATTCACAAATTCGAACTTTAATTACATCAATAGATGTAATTCATTCATGAACTATTCCAGCATTAGGGGTAAAAGTTGATGGGACTCCAGGTCGGTTAAATCAAACTAATTTCATAATTAATCGTCCTGGACTTTTTTATGGTCGATGTTCAGAAATTTGTGGTGCTAATTATAGTTTTATACCAATTGATAATTTTGTTTTAATTGTATTAACTACTCCAAAGTAATTCGAATGGTATGTAGTTGAAAAGTATGTTGTTGGATAATTGCAACACATTACCAAGTTATTGCTGGGTAACTGTACAAAATATTATAAACGAAATTGATTTTTTTTTGTGTTGTTTACAACTTGTTTTTGTTTTTATTCAGATTTATTTAAGAGATTAGATAATTAAAATAAATAAACTTTGCAATTTTTATCCAAATCATTTACATCCATCCAGCAAAAAATTTTTAAAATAACAACGCTAATCATATAAAATGCAAATAATCAAAACTTTCATTACATCTATTTTCACATTTAAAAAAAAAAATACTTTCAACATTATGATGTCATTAAAGGCAAGTACCACGATCATCTAACTTAGCTTAGAAATAACAACTTTAAAATTTCTATATTTTAAAGTCATTAAATACATAAAGGAAATAAAATTTAAACCAACTACTTGAAAAGCTGTTTATTCTCTTAGTGGTAAATTATCATCTGTAACAAAATAGTTGTACTGTAGACCAGTGACTAAAACACCACTGTCCGATGGTTGAATAGAAACTTCAGTAGTATGTACATGTAAAAGATGTTATTTTAAGCCCGATAGAATTTACGAAAGGTTCAACAGTTAAACGAATTGTCATTCAGCGTTCACTTGGTGACATTTATGATATCAGTATACTTTGGCAAATCATCATGAATAGAGTGACGTTTGAACAACTCTAGCAAATTATCTAGATTTGCTTTGATGTTTGTGTTGATATTTTATCGTAAATAGTTTTCAGGGATGAGGCTTATTTTTTAACTAAATTGCCGCATATAAAGTGAAACAAATCCTCATCAGACCCTAAAAACTTACATGCAGAAAAAATGCACCGTTTAGTGCGGTCTACTCGCTGGTGGTATCATTGGGCCACATCAGATAGGTTACCGAGTTCAATCGGAAACGGATTTCAATTGATATTTTGCTTCTTCGGAAAACGAAAATATTTGCCGGAACTAAATTATTTTTAAGTAAATTAAATTTTCCTATTTGTAAAAAGGGTTTTATTACGAAAAAAAAAATACTGATTGAATTCCGATTCCAAACGGATTTGATATTTGTTTGAAAATATATAGATGACCTCGATTCAGGCCGGATGTGGTTTCAGCAGGGTGGTATTACGTGTCCTATGACGACTTATTAACTGATTAAAATCAAATAGACCTGAAAATTGGCAACAAGGCATGATATTTGACATCTCTCGGTTATCTACTAATGGGCAATTTACTATAGGGGAATTCAATGCTTTATGCTGGACAAGACAGCAACAATTGACGCCTTGAAATCTCGAAAAAGTGGCCTGAAATTTGACTTCCAGAATGTGCTTCGTCAAGAACAGCTATTTGGAATATTCCATTTGACCGAAATCATATGCTGATGTAATGATCTTTCGTATTAAAAAAACTTTTTGTATTCAAATAATATTTTATAGTTTTGTTTTCTTTAACGTGCTTCAGAAAATACCCTGTAGATGTAACTAAGAAAAATTACCAATTCTTATTACTCTCATGTTTGAACAAATAATTTCCAACAAATTGAATATCAATCTTAAATAATTTGCACAAATCATCATGGCCATGTCATAAAACAAATTAGTCCATAATTAATAAATTACTAAAATAAACTTATTAAAAACACATTTATTTATATTTATTCTGCTTAATCCGCCCACAGCTACTCAAATATACTCAAAAGCTCTAAAACTCAAACTCAATTTGAATATAAATAATTAATACTCATCAAACAAATTAAATATTTGAAAACAAAATACCAAATTACTGAAGACAAGACTAATTAAAACCTGTTGCTGGAGAGCAAACATTTTAAAATGATGCTGACCGAAAAACGATCCATCATATTAGCAAATATACAAGAATATTTTTGAATTTTTAATTAATTTGATTTTTGTTCAGTTTTGATAATTATGAGCTGCGCACGTGAGTTGTTTGATCGTGATTAAATTTAAACGGGCCGATTTAAAGGAAACTCTTTTAAGTAAATTTAGAATCGCCCATTTAATCACGCCGTGCGCCGTGGCTGATAGGTAGCAATGCTAGACTAGCAGTTCGGAGGTTGTCGGTTCGATTCCGGCCACAGATCTTGGGTGTTTTCTGCAACAAGCTAATCGCTTTGCGGGGTTGTGTTTGTTTAAAAAAAAAATAAAAAATATAATAATAAATATTTCTATTGTAATTTTTTTACAATTTTTACTAAAGTCTGAATTTAATTAATACAAAATTTCAAAAATATTTAAAACACTTCAACTGACTTGCAAAAATGGGATGGCACAGAAATCGTGAGCGTTTGAAGGGAAGATAATTATGTATGTGTGTTTTTAGACTGGAAATTTGTTGAAATTTGTATGTATGTGGATGTTATTTAAAAAGAAAATTCATTTGAAAACACGGAAACAATATATATGTACATATATATATATATATATATATATATATATATATATATATATATAAATATATATATAAATATATATATATATATATATATATATATATATTCTTATATATATATATATATATATTCCTGAGTTCCATTAGTGTTTACACCGAATCATCAGTAGACTCAACACACATTTTGAAAAGGTACAAAATCTTTTGCCTTATGAACCAAACTTTGCAAAAGAAAATTGAGAATTACCGAGAATTAATTGCTGTATGATTTGAAACTTATCGAAAAGCACATTAAATTAGTTCACTGTTTGTTATGAGGATTTGTAAATTTTCAAAGTCTACTGATGATTTCGTTTAACCACCAATGAAATGCAGGCATTGTTAACACACAATAATGAGAGCTTTTGGGCAAAATAAAATTGGTAGAATAAACCAAATAATAAATTTATTATATTAAATTCGTTTTTACACAAGGCTGAGCTAATTGATTGATTTGATCTCTTTGTGGTACGAAGTCTATAAGAAGGATTTGTATCAGATGAGGTTTAATTTGGGATATTTGTTTTTTAACATTTGATTTGAACTTTACCAGACTGAAAAACAATTGGAAAGGACTGTTTGGCGGCTAATGTATGTATCAAGCACAAATGAATGAGCTCTTATTGAAGATCGTGTTGTACCGATCCGATATTTATGGAAATCCGATATTTATGGAAATGAAGGACATGGCATAGATTAAGTGATCATTTTTAAAATTTCTGCGTGACTTAAATAAAATCTCTGTATCGCTCCAATTTTAGTATATGTTCTGCCGAAGCAAGAAGAAATAAAATAAAATCTCATTTTATTCGTGAACTTAACAAAAAACCACCGACGATCACGCTTTCATCAATTTTAACAATTATTTGAAGTGTAAGTAATTATAAGCGACAAAATGTATTAAACATAAATTAAAAACAAATTAATACAATTATAACATTCAAAATCATTAACCTTTCAATCCACTTCAGTGAAGGAGTCAAAAGCAAATTTTGACAGTCTTATAAAAATAAAACAAATACGAATAGAAGCCGAAATTGAAAAAACTCATTGTTGGACGATGCGTTTAGTAACTTTTCGTTTGCCAAGAAAGAAACATTTATTTCTTTGGATATAAAAATGGGCTTGACAAGTTAAGAAAAATAAAGCAATTACAAACAGATATATAATTAGTTTTAACGAAAGTGAAATTTACAAGTTCAAAAACAAAAAACAATAAAAAATAACAGATAATAAAATTATTACAAAAAAGTAATAAAGAAAACAAAACAGAGTACGAAAATGTGAGTGTTTAATTTAAACTAAAAATAAAATTTAAAATTTATTTATTTGTTGTGGGTTAGCAAATAAATAAATTAAAAAAAATTAATTCTGGAGTATTTGCTCGAAGAAATTTCATATATTTTTAAAAATAAAAATGTACATCTGGAGTTTCAATGAATAGAAGAAGATTTCTTATTGAAATTAAAGTTTCAACAAATCAGGAAGATTTAAATTTTGAAAGCTTGCGTATATTATAAATCTAAATCTTAGATGGAAATAATATATGAATAAGAGCTTTCTCAATATCAAGTTTTAAGGAATATAAGAACAGAAAACATGTTTTCATAAAATCGATTATTATCGTTTTAATTGTTTTGCATTTCTTTTAAATGTTAAAACTCCGGTTTTAAATTCTTTATTGTAGTAATTATTAAGATCAAAGACTTGTTCAACAAGAAAAAAAACAAAAATTAACTCTAAGTAACCCCCTTAACTGTGTTGCAAAGACCTTTGCATAATTTATAAAAATCTGGAATTTTTATTAAAAAAAAAATTTTGTTTTTTTAAACAAAAAACAAAAAATTAAATTTGACAAGTGAAATATGATTTTCTTGAAATACTTCCTAAAATTTATACGTTAACAAATCCAGGATATTTTTACTCTTGAGTTCAATCACTTAATTGTGAATAAAATCAATGATTTATGATTTGTTTTATTAGGCACTCATTTACCTACACGCATCAAAAAAAATAAGTGAAACATTGACTTTAAAATTACTTTAAATCGACTTTCAAAATATTTTTTTTTTTTTTAATTTTAATTGATTTTAATTATCATAAACATAAAAATAATGAAATTTTTTTCACAAACTAGAGTTCATTAATTTTTATTGAAAAGTATTTTTTTTTTAATTTATTATTAAAAAAAAAAAACGTGTGGCACTCGGGGACTGCCGCGGTAAAGCTATTGGATAGCATTTTTTATCAACTTATGCAATTATAATTATTTATTTATTTTTTATTTATGCAGTATTTTTTTTTCTCTGATATTAATTCAAGTTTTTTCTTTGATATTAATTCAAACAAAAAAAATTATTTGAAACATTTTCCAACCAAAGAAGAATATGGAGCATGTGGGCTATTTGAAACATTTACATATTTTAATTAGTATTTTTTTTTCTTTGATATTAATTCAAGTTTTTTCATCACGCTGAAAAAGTGTAACTTGAATTAATATCAAAGATAAAACTTGAATTAATATCAAAGAAAAAAAAACGTGTGGCACTCGGGGACTGCATTTTTTTTATCAACTTATGCAATTATAATTATTTAAATATACATATATGTATATATATTACATATATTTAAATATAAATATATAATTATATATATATATATATATATATATATATATATATATATATATATATATATATATATATATATGTACATATATACATACATTTTATTATTATCACAAATGCATTATTTTTTTTGGAATTTATATATAATAGTGCTATAAAAACAACCTAAATTTTTGATATTAAAATGAGCGATCTTAAAAGTAGCCCTCTTTTATACACACAAACGCACGCAAACACATATAGTTTAAATTCTCAATATGTATGTATATATACATATATGTATATGTATGTATATATATATATATGTATGTATGTATGTATATTTAAATAATTATAATTGCATAAGTTGATAAAAAAATGCAGTCCCCGAGTGCCACACGTTTTTTTTTTTATTTTTTGCAAATTTTGGCTACCAATTTTTCCATTATATCTTTGAAACTACTGAACCAATTGCAAATCCGCTCAGTTTGACTTTTGAATCGAATTTCAAAATGTTTTGTTTTTTTAAATTTTAATTGATTTTAATTCTCATATACATAAAAATAATGAAATTTTTTTCACAAACTAGAGTTCATTAATTTTTATTGAAAAGTATTTTTTTTTTAATTTATTAATAAAATAAAAAAAAAAAATTAATAAAATAAAAAAAACTGCTACAGCTGAACTGTTTAAGGCCGTGGTTAACTATCCTACAAAATCGTGCGATCTGTCAAATATGAGATGTGTGCTGAAAAAGTATAATAGTGTGGACTAAGGCTGCAGCTGTGTGACAGATTTTTTTGGCAAGTCGTACGATTTATAAAATTTTATGAAAAATTGCATAAAATGATAGTTTTAATGCGATCAGAGGTTAATTTATTGTCAGCGATCTGAGAATATTAACTTTGTCTTTATTCCTACCACTTTATTCTTTTTGTTTAATACAACAAAAGGTATGTAAATATTTTTCTAATAAAAATAAATTATTGCTCAAAACAAACAAATATTTTGGCACCAGTTTTGTATGATAAGACGGCACCGACAACACCATTTTGAAACAATTTTTTAAAGTCGGTCAGATTTTTGTAAGATTTTCCTGTCAATGAATCGTACGATTGTGTAGGATAGTGAAGCACGGCCTTTAGTAGAAGGTTTATCTGCTGAACGGACCCATTGTTAGTACAGCTTAAAGACAATTAATTTTCCTGTTAACCGAATCCGAATAAATTTCTCGTTTTTACGTCGAAATAAATAATATCGAGTATTTTATTAAATCCTAAATACATAATTAATTTCCGTTATAAATCTACCAAAGGCTTTAAAAATTAGAACCTGTCGAAAAGCTTCTACAAACCATTTTTTATTCGAAAAATGTTTTAAATAATCACAGGAAACTATAATTTCATATCATTTTAGGCGTTTACCTTCAATTCTCTGGCTTCAATCACTTTTAGTTGCAATCAATCTACAGTATAACGGTTATGCTCATAACTTTGTTGAGACCGACATTTTTTTGACCGATAACTTTGGCAGGTCTGGTTATGGTTATCCGACACCATTTAATCGATACAAACAACTTTTGCCAATATATGCTGCGCGAAATTTAGAATTTGCTTTTCCATCGGAGAGTATTCGTAATGCAGCATTAAATAGTGGCCAATATGATCCAGACGTTCCCATACCCATTGATGTGGATGTATATTATCCAGGTGGTGAGTAACTCAATCAGTTAATAAATAAATATTTTTTACGCATGTACGAGTACATATATTTGTTTGTAGATAGACAAGCGGAACCGAAAATATTTATAACTATACCACGATTTGGAGCTGGTGTACCATATTCCTTGGCCTTCCTTACAAATGAAAAACGACCAAATGGCTCAGTATTACAGCCGTATCCGGACTACTCTTGGCATAGCTCACATGGGCAAGATTGTAATGGACTTACTTCCATATATCGGATACAAGTAAGACTGAGATCGTGAAAGCATTATCAGGAAAAAGATATAAAATATTAACGCTTTAGAGCTAAACTATCGTAAATGACATTTTTTCAAAACTTTTGTTATCACTAAAATTTAAGTTTTAAGGACACACTTTCAACATCGCTTAAGAATTCCTGTTAAGTTTGGAAATGGTAATAACCAATTTTCTCACACAATGCACTGCATAAGTTGGGGTCAAACCATAATTTCTGGTCGAAAAAAAATTCTTATTTAATTTTTACGTGTAACAGTTAATGTTTAGAAAACATAAAAAAGTAAAGCTATGTACAGACGATTGGCAGATCTTAAAAATTTTAGTTTTGTCGTACATATTTTTTTTCAAAAATTACCTTTTTAAAGTTATTCCATTTTACAAAAATTATTTTCCCTAAACGAGATTTTCCAAATAAATTCCGTTTTCGTTACCCACCTTTTCAAAACAAGAACATAAGTACCTTTTTCAAAAGTACTTTTTTCAAAAAGTTATTTTTGAAAGTAATAAAATTTTTTCAAAAGAAAAACCACTTTTTACCAAAATTTCTTTCCGTAGAATTCCTACAAAAAGTACACAGATTGCGTTGTATTATCCCAATGCAAGAAAATATTAAATTTGGTACTAAAATATAATATGTTTACCCTTTTTTACTTCCCAAATGTACCAGTATGACATGGAACTTTTTTTTATTAACATGCAAAGCTTATTTTACTGTTTTTATTGTTTAATTATATTATTTATCAGAGAATTTTAAAAATTTATTTTATCAACTAAATTATTTACTTGTCTGTAATAAACACGCTAGCAGGTTAAGCTTTTGGTACCGAAACTGAAACGTAACATTTCAAAAAAATTTATTTTAAAAAGTTTCGCGAAAGAAAATATCCCTGCATAAGAATCTTTAATTTTATTTTTACTAAACTGATCTTTCTTTGTTTTAATACTTTTACAGATCGATTCCTGTGGTCGCATGTGGATTTTAGACAGTGGTGAAATCGAATTCGTGCAGCACTGCAAACCTCAAGTTGTTGTTATCGATATTCGCAGCCAAACCTTGGTTCATCGTTATCGTTTACCAAAAAATGTTTTTCGTACTGGTGTTAGTCGTTTTGTTACAATACTTGTAGATATTGAAGATCTGCCACCATTTGGTACCTGTTCCAAAGCTTTCGTTTACATGGCTGATGCAACCGGTACGTCATTAATTGTTTATGATGTTGCCAATGAGAAATCGTGGCGCATCGAAAACAAATACACTTTTCCAGATCCCGATTATAGTGAACATAGAATAGCTGGTGAAAGTTTTGAATTAATGGATGGTGTTTTTGGTCTATCGGTAACGCCAAATGGTTTAGGTCTAAGACGTCATCTTTACTTTCATTCCTTGTCAAATGATGCTCAAGTTGCAGTGCCAATCGATGTTGTAAACAATTCGTCAAACTGGAGTCATGGTTTAGGTTCGGTACTCAATGAATTTACATTGCTTGGCAAAAGAGGGGTACAATGTGGCGCTTCTGCCATGTCAGCTCATGGATTTTTACTATGTGGTTTTCTAAATCCCATATCTTTAGTTGGCTGGAATATACGTACGCCATATACGTCATATAATCGTTTAAATTTGGCTGAAAGTCCAGAAACTCTTCAATTTATTAGTGGATTAAAGGTAATACGTACACCACGTGGTAAAGAAGAAGTGTGGATGCTGTCGAATCGTTTGCAAAAAGCATTTACTTTTACCACAAATTACGAAGAGATCAACTATCGTATACAAAAATGTGGTATGGATGAATTACTATTGGGCAAGCAGTGTATATGGTAAATGGTATATAGTAAACCACTAATTAAACAACTGACAGACCTGAAGCTTTTAAGATCCAGTACAAAAAGAATTTTATTATAAAACAAAAAATGTTATCGATCATCAATATTAAATGTACGAACAAGTTCATACTGCAATAACGAAACTTTAGCTTTTTTTAATAATTTTAAATAAAAATTTTAATTATTTGTTGTAGATTTTAAACCGTGCTTGAAAAGTGTTCAAACTGGTATTTTTATACACAAACTCTCAAGCAATAATTGAGAATTACAAGAGCAAAAGCACATTTTGATTAGGTAGCTCACAACAAAAAAGAAAATATATTTGAGAATATCTCGAATATTTTTTTATGATTTTTTAATTTTAAATAAATTTATAAATTTTTAAACTAATTTTTATTTCACTACGTCGTCTTTCTTTTCTTTTTTTCATAAATATTAGAATGGAAAACAAAGGAAAAACTATCGGTAAAATATTTTTTATCCAATAGCATGGTTATTAAATTAACGCCATATTTCACAGAATTTAGTGGTTTCGTATTTTTTTCTTCTTCTGGTTTTTGGTTTCAATTCTTGTTGTTGTTGTTTCATTTTTAAAGAAAATTGTGTGAAAATTTTTTTTTCTCTCTATACGTGGTGGGTAATTTAAAATAAAATGTGATGTTTATCCTCTTTAAAAATAAATAATAAAACATACATACATACATACATACGTATAGACCTTTCTCATCTTTTGACATTTTAGTTATAACTCTTAGCCATACTACAACCAAACATTACCACTTTCAAAAATAGGCTTGTGTTGCACTAGAGTTTATAAAGCCATAAAAAATACTTAACAACATTTTATGATAATAACCTGTGGTAAGGGCTTCCATAATTTATGAAAATAATATGATTAATTCAATCTTGATCAGATCAAAAACAGCCGATATTTAAAATTATATCGAAAAGTCCTTTTTATAAAATGTATTTTGAAATTATGCAAAGGCTGGTGGGTCCAATGAATTTTTCATAACTTCACAGCAACTAGTCCGATTTTACTAAAAAGCTCTCAAAAATAAATTTGATTTTAAAACATTTATCTAAATATGTATTATATTTTCTATACTCCACTGTTTCATAGTTTTATCAAGGCGAACTCACTTTGGAGGGTTATGTGTTATTTCACCACCAAATTCCTGTGATTCGTTCTTACGAAAAATAAATTTAAAATTTCGTATTTATAGAAACACCCATATTGATTGTTTACAAGAAATGCGGCATCAATGAAAAGGAATCAAATGTTCACAAATAATAACAACAACATCACAACAACACTAGAAAACAATGCAATGTATCTTAAAGAATAAAACAAAATGTTCCTGCTAAAGAGACAAAAAACAATGATACACACGAGTGTGAGCACAATAATCACACATTCGTGTAGACTCGCACATGTACATAACGTCAGCTGAAATCCAAATAGAAATAAATTGCTCTTTTTTATTTCTTATAGGATAAGCCACTGTTGTGCTAGTTTAAGGGAATCCTCATATGACTGATATTTTCATTATTATGGCGAATTCACTTAACAGCTGATGTTATAACACAGCTGATCTACTTTTTTCCTATCTCTAGCGGTGCATATGCCTTGTTTATTATATAATGGGTGCTAATATGTCAAATTTTGTTGTAATGTATCGTACAAATTTTGAGGCATAGTTAGTTAAAACGTATATATAATATGAAATGTGTCAGCTGTTAGTGATTTTTTTAGACATTTGATACATAAAAATCTATTTTCTGTAGATTTCTACGTTGCGAAAGTTGCCACTACATTTTTTTCATGTATGCGACGGATTTTATCAGCTTATCCGCAACATCACGATACGATTTTACTAATTCTACTTTAGTTGTAGAATTAAAACCACCTAAAAAGATAATTCGCCTTGGTCATTATGTTACATAGTTTTGGTTGGAACTGAGTAACGTTAAAATTTTTCCCAGTAATTTAAATTTAAATCTGGAATTAGTTTGTTACGAATTCATACAAATGAATTTTACAGCCTTTAAAATTTTAGCTGACGATATAATCCTATATAAAAAAAAATAAAAGGAAACTACCAATCCCAGGCGAAATATACTACCGCGGCTAATAAGTGAACACAAAACAACAACAAAAATCAGAGGACGCAGAAGATGAAGGAGGTAAGAAAGTCTCTCATATGCCATGTAAAAAACTGAATGGGATTAAAAATAAATAGAAAAGTTCTATACAAAAAGTGGTGTAATTTATATATCGAAACAGAAATTTATTTAAAAACGCCTATATTGAGACAACAGTACAGACTTTAGAAGATACACCTGTCAAGATAGCTGGTCATCAGATAATTTGTTTGCCAATTTTTTTTCGATCATGATGGAAGTATTCAGAAAAACCGATTTATGTGACTTTTGCTATCTGATAAATCGTTTCGCAAGCATTTTACGCAGTTCTTATCTACAATTCAAATTTTTTTATAAATTTTTCATATTTGATCATTTGTAAAATATGTGTAATCAATAAATAACATAATTTATTAAAACACCCGTTATAACAACATTATTGTTGGTAAGAACATAAAATAGTGGTAAGATAAACAGCCATAGATAAAGGGCATAAATAGTCAATTAGAAGTTGTTAGCGCCTTAATACACACAAGATCTTCACAAGATTTTCGGCTGGTACTTGTGTTTTGTGTCTGATCAAGACAAGTGCACAATCAATATTTTATGTTTATGGACTCGTATGTATGCATGTACATACATACACACTCGTATGTATTTTAGGTCTCGCAAGGAAAATACTGCCGCCGCTGCTGCTGCATGATTTACGCGCAACAAAATCAAAATTGAATGAAGTTTTTTCTTCCAGATTAGAATTTTATATTTGTTTTCATTCAAACAGACACACAATCAGACAACAAGAAGAAGAAAAAATTAACACAAAAAAGAGATTAAAGGAACAAAGAAAAATATTTCAAGGGATTTCCTTTGCGTCTGCTTGACTGCATGTTTGTATGTTCAACTGTCTCTTTCTCTTGATGTTGCATCTTTTTTTGTTTTATCTGGTTAGAAAGATTGATGCTGCAGCTTAGATGGATGATAGTATTTGATTTGTTGGTAAGTTAGTTTATTTTTTTTTGTTGTCTGGTTATTTGTTTGGAGTTCGTTCGTATTGACTTATTTTTTCATGTTTCATAATAAAAATCTCAAGTTTAAACTTACCTGATTTTCAGTTGATATTTGTTAAAGGTGTGGTAAAGACGTGCCTTGATTGGAAATTCCTTAGTCAAAAAAAATATGTGCGGATTTTTAGTATGCTTTTTAATAAGCTTAATAATCCTTTTTATAACAGTGATCGAGAGTCAAGGTAATGGACTGCGTCAAAGACAGCTTCATACATTACACCGATGGTCGCGAGGCATTAACATGATATTTCCAACTGTAACAGACAGAGAATTGGCTATAAATAATGGATTTTATAATGTGAATCGTATACAATTACCGGTAGATATTGATGTGGAATATAAGGGTAAATTTTAAAATTCTTTTTTTAATTATTAATGTTTAGAAAAAGAAAACTTTGTAGTTTGGGAAAAGGGAATAGGTATTTATAAAAATAGTGTTTAGTAAGAAAAGTTACAATGAAAAACTAAAATAAATATATGGGCAAATCCCAGAAACAGTCCACCTACCTACCAAAATTTTTTTAAATTTATCCAACTTATTTTTTGTTTTAAGGTATTGCATAGCTTCTATCGCGGGCTTTGAGGCGACCGAATCAAGAAATTTTGAAACGTTTGTTTCTTAAGTCTTTTGTTTTTGAAACGAAAAAACCTGACACTAAGTTTATTTCTTAAGTCTTTTGTTGTTTAAAGTATTTAAATCGCCCAATGTATGTTAACCCCTACAGTATGTTATTGATTTTGATTTCATTAACATACAGTATTTCCAGAAAAACAACGGAGTTATTAAGCAAAACGTAATACATAATATAATTGCATAAGTTAATAAAAAATGCTATGCAATAGCTTTACCGCGGCAGTCACCGAGTGCCTTTTTTTATGGAATATTAAACTAGATACATATATAATTTTATAAATGAATAAATAAATAAATATAAATTAAACTATAAACTATAAATATAATTTGTTAAAATAAATACAAAGATGTTTATTTATATGCTACTGGAAAAAATGTAGCGTGCGTCACGTAGTGTGCGTCACAAAGGGTTCACGTCTTTTGATAAAAAAAACAAATTTTTTTGGCTGCAAATAAGTTATTTTAGAAATATATTCATCTTTCTTTTAGAAACTATATTTTGTGTGCATTATTATGCAAAATTGGGTCAAAATTACGAAAACACACTTCAAGTTTCAAAGTTACTTTGTAGCGTGCGTCACATGACTTTGTGATCAATTATTTCGCAACAACTGCTAAAAAATTATGTTTGATGCCATTCGAAAGTACACTTATATCCCACTAAACACCATGTATAAGTTGAAGGTACCTCTTTTGAAAGACCAAACAATTTTTATATACATATTAATGTGAAAATGCATACTAATGTAGCGTTCGTCACGCAGGATTTGCCCATATGTATGTAGGTAGTATATCTAAAACTTAAGTATAAAAATAAAATCAAAGACGTTTAACTTAAATAGAACAAAACTTCAGACAAATTGGACATTGTAAAATATAGCTCCATAGTACGCGGTAAAATAACAGGCTAACGTAAATTTTGAATCAAAGTAATTCTTGTAAATTAAATCTCTAGAATCAGGTTCAACGTACCTACCTAAAAAGTATTGAAAGAATAAAAAACATGAACATTGAGAATATTGCGTGGCGTCTTCCGTAAACAAAGTGGTTCGGTTCTAATGTGTATGTTGAAATTTATATTGATGCGGGCTATTTTTAATTAATAGTAAAAACAATTTTAAGCATAATAATAAAGAAAGAGTACAATCACAACAACAGTGATAAAAAGCGGCAACATGAAAAATGGCCCCAAACTAAAAAACATATAAAATAATAAATAGCCCCAATTGAAAAATAAAAATTAAACCAAACCAAAACCGAAAAATTGAAAAATTTTGGAGACATTTTTCATTTTTAATTTGAGTCCATTTTTAATTTTTCAGTAAATAAATAACACAGGCTATGCAAGAAAACTTTAGTAATCACAATTGGCCTTGAAATTTTCTATTGAAAACAACAACACGAACTTAGGGGTCATTTTTCCTTTTTTGGTGCTATTTTTTATTTTATATACATAATTTAATTTGGTGCCATTTTAGCTCTTTTTGGGACAATTTTACTTTTTTATTTTGGGCCAATTTTTCATTTTTCGTTTGGGGCCATTTTTCATTGGCGCCATAAAAAACAATGAATATTTATTACAACTTGATCAAGATGTTTGAATGGCTCTCGTCTATTTTTTTATATTTGCAGAACATGATAACCAAAGAAAAAATTATTTATCCTAATTATGTTTAAATATATTATAATTCCAAATGTGCGTTTTTTTTTTCTTTTAGGAAATAATAAACATCGAATATTTTTAACAATACCACGATTGAATTTCGGTGTACCCTTCTCATTAGCGATAATAACCCCAGAAGATCAAAATATCACAAACAATCCAAGAGTAGAATCCTATCCAAATTATGAATGGCATAAAAATCATGGATTAAATTGTACTTCAATAACATCGGCTCTTAGAACTTATGTAGGACACAACCAGAAAACTTTTCATGATAATTTAAAAAAGAAAAACTCTTTCTAATCTGTATTTTTTTTATTTTTATATCTGATTTCAATAGATTGATGAATGCGATAGATTGTGGGTTATGGATTCCGGACAAATTAATTCATTGCAATGGTGTGCTCCTCAACTCTTGGTATTCGATCTCAAATCAGATGAATTGATTCACCGTTACCAGTTTCCAAGTAACACTTATAAAGCTGGTATTTCGGTTTATACCGATATGGTAGCCGACATAAAGTCTAGAAAAGAGTGTAAAGATACTACAGTCTATATAACCGATGCCTGGGGTCATGGTTTAATTGTTTATAATTTTTTGAAACAAAAATCCTGGCGCATAGAACATGATTTAATGAAGCCAGACAAGACTTTCGGAAATAGTGTTTCTCACGATGGCATATTTACGGTTAGTTTGAGTCCGAAAAATAATAAACTAAAAGGTAATCAAACTTGTTCTTATTGCAACTTCTTCTTTAATATTTTTTTTTTATTTTGAAAATTACAGAACGTTTTTTATACTTCCATTCCTTAAATAGTTTTTATGAAATACGCATTCCTTTGAAATATATTAACAACGAATCTCTGTGGTATTATCCTAGAGGTTATACTTTGATCGATAACTATTTCACTATATTAGGTTCCCGTGGTCTGCAGTGTGAGTCTGAAACTATGGACAAATATGGGAATTTATATTGCAGCATTCTCGGTTCGAGTGCTTTAATACATTGGAAAGAGGGTAGAAACTATACGACAGATGATTTAAGTGTTGTGGCTTATGGTCCAGATCAATGGCGTTTTGTAACCGGACTGAAATTGAGTACGAATTTCCAAAAAGAACAGGAGTTGTGGGCTTTAAGTACAGAACTAAAGGTAAAAAAATACAGCTGGAATCACATATAAATAAGAAAACTTAAAGGCCCTCTTTAGCAAAACAAAATCTGCTGTAAAACTATTCAAAATCGACATTTGTGCTTTAAACCGACTTTTAAATGTCTATGGTAGAACGAAAGAGTTAATTCAACAAAAGTACACTTTACAACTCTAAAAGTATGCTTTGTTTATGTCTATAGTTATGGGCACATTTTTAATTTTTAATGAGTTGTTTAAAATTTTTTCAATTTGAAAACTATGTATTTCTATAAAAAAAATTATATGAAGAATTTTTTATATTAGATATGCAAAATATTTTTACCTAAAGTATTAATCCATTTTAATAATAATTTCAGCTTTTCATCGGGAATACAATTCAACAGAATTTAACTATGTACCAAATTATGGGATGTCGAGTTCGAAATCTTTTACGTTCAGAGATCTGTACGATTAGTATTAACAATACAAAATAGTATTCTTACATACATACATAGACACATACACACATACATACATATATAAAATCACTTTAATTTGTAAATATTAGAAATAGAACTTAATAATAAACAAAGGCTAGTTGATAGAAATTTTTAAATTAAATTAGCAAGTCCTAATATCTTAATACATTTTTAGTTTTCATTTTATAATTGGAGGGATCGTTCCAGCTGTTTATAATTTTTGGTGCATGCACGCATGTTGTTGAAATGGCCAGAAATAAAAAAAAAAATTTAATAGAAATAAAAACTTTCGCTGAAATATTATTTTCTATATTAGTAATTTAATCAAGCTTGAGGTCTTTTTTATAAAAATTAACAATTAACTCCAAAAAAAAAGAAAATAAAAATTGATTTAATTGTTAATTTTTATAAAAAAGACCTCAAGCTTGATTAAATTAGTTATATAATAATTTATAGGTCAAAAAACGAGATAAGAAAATTATTATTTTCTAACATAAAATCAATATAGTTTTAAAAGTTAATTTAAATTCAACGGTTTATGTAAAACATTGCCAACTATGTAAACTAAATTTTTTTACCATTTTGCCTTGCTCAAGTATCAGCGTAGGTTGGCAACCTGTCAGCTGCTTATATTGACACATCGTCAAAATAAAAACAGAAGTGTTTTTAGAAGAGTATTTTTGTAAATTTTTTTAACATTTTCTAATTTGCTACAACATTCCTTTTTTCACTATTAAATAATTATTAAATAATTACAATTTATACAAAAATGACTAATCTTCAGCGCTGGTTAATGTATTTAATGTTATTCTTAGTGCCCTATTTTGGTATACTCCTTGCCACCATTAAAACGCCGGGTCTAGAAAAATTACTATTTCCATTGCAACTGTTGCCTTATATTTTGGTGATTATGTTTGGTGTAAGTAAATGAATTTAAAGTTTTAGTAAAAATAATGTTGATTGTCTTTATACATTTTAGTTATATGCGGCTGGCACTGTTTTATATCGTACTTTTACATTCAACGATTGTCCAGAAGCTGCCAAAGAATTGCAAGAACAAATTCAAGAAGCCCGGAAGGATCTAATCGCTAAGGGCTTTAGATTTCGCGATTAGCTTGTTTGTAGTTTTATTAGAATAACAATAAAATAAAGTTAATTTTTTGTATAATAAGAACAATTATTTAGTTGTGAGTTTTTACTAAAAGTATGTACTTTCATGTGTATGTACATACAAACATACATACATAAGTATGTGTATATGAATGTTGCATTGTGATTTATAAGAACACCTAAATAAATATAATATCAATTGCATGTTAATATTGATTACATATATTAAAATTATTTCATTCAATTATAGGTTTTATTTTGATATTTGTGTTCTATTCGAAAATTTTTTTGTTATAGTTAATAAATTCGTATAGAATACTAAAATAATTACAGAAAAATTAATTTAAATATCGAATTTCATGCACGTGATGAAAATGCATCTACATACTTCCATATAATTTAGCATTTTTTAATGTCATAGATTTATATTAGGACTATACATATACATATGTATGTATGTTTTACTAGAATCAAAAAGATTTTAAATGAGTTATCTTTGATTTTAAGGCGGAAAGGTTGTAATTTTAGAAAAAGTTCCACTTATTGTATATTGTCTTTATATTATTTATATCCACTTATTTTGAATTGGAGTTTTGCAAAGCATTAGCCAACGAGTGCGATTGAGGTATTCATTTTATAAATTGAGATGAAGAAATAATTGAAATATGTAATTATAAATTCATTAAAGGAGAAATGAAAAACCTAATTTGCTACTTAAAAATGTTAGCCATTAAAAGTATGTACGGCGATCATAATAAGCACATACATACATATTTATTTACAGATAAGTTGCAATATCTATTCGAGAAAGATTTATGGGAAAAATTCCTTTCATGTTAGCAGTTTGCTTAAAAAGGAATGGTAATTTGGCTATCAAGAACTTGGTCCTTATTTTAATCTCAGTAGGTTTAACGACCGAAATGAACACGTATTTCTCAAACATGCAATTAAAAAAAAGCAAATATGAATGTGTTTTTTCTCCAACTGGTTGTACAAAGAAAGTAACAAAAATACGAAATTTTCTCTATGTTAAGAGATTTTTTTCATGATAATTTCTCTATGAACATTAACACAAATTATTTGCATCTAGAATATGGTCGATCGTGTCGGCCAAAAACAAACAACTTAATGTATATTTTTGGTAGAAACTTGAATTTTGGAAAACATACATATGATGAGTGTAAGTTTCAAACTATCAAATACATACTTATATAAATAAAAATTATTTATTCACATAAAAAACACCAAATTTACTATGAAATTTTTTCCAAAGATTTCCCTTTACGATTTTAGTTTGGTTTCATCTTTGGGAACTTTAAAAAGTTCCTTTCAAGTACATACATATACTCCATTGACATATCTCACTCTTTTTGCACAAATGCAAAGTGATATTTATTTTATATTAATTTTAAAAAAATTTACAATTTTCTTTATAAACGTAAATTTTTTCATATAAAAATAACAAATAGAAACAAATCAGGATTTACCACTGGGGCTTGTAAGATTAGATTATAGTTAACCAATGGCGCAATGAAACTCCGTATTATTTTAAACATAAAAGTAACTGAAATCCGAGCCCTGATTCTAAGTTTTTAGGCATGAGGTTTTTTTCTTTTGTTTCGTTTCGTTTTTAAATAACAAAAAATTCAACGATGTCTTTTTACGTAAGTCTTTTTCTTCGATAGTTTCTTTATTTATTCGTTAATAACAATCATATTATTACAACATTCATATAAAGCACAGTATACAAATGAAACTAAACAATAAAAGTTGAAATCGGAGTAATAAATCATATTAAATTAAATAGGAAAAACACCAATTGAGTTTTATTTCAAACCAGTTTGATTCTTACCACATTTGTTGTACAAAATTGTAAATAACTCAACTTCAATCAAATTTTTTCCTTAATATTGTCCAATAAAATAATATTTATATTATACATACCTATGTATAGTATCAATATATCAAACACTAATTCGAAATTGAATTTAATTGACTCGAGTAAACAAAAGCAAATTTTAAAACGAAATTTAAGAGGTTTAAAGAAAAAATATTTCATGTCAATAATTGTATAGACAGATCCGTAGTTCATAAAAGATTTGAGTTTAATTTTTCTTTTCTGCATATTCGAATGAATTGTTTTATTTAATAAGAAGACAAAATGTTTGAAAGCAAACATGTAATTTCAGTTGTGAATGTTTTCAACACTTCTGTATCTACATAGGTATGTATGCATGTATGTATGTATATTAGTTTACAATTAGAACATTTTTTAGTCTCTCACGTATTCTAAAGGGGATTTTAAAACTTGAAACTTTTGGTGTTTGCCGTCTTATCGTACCCTTGGATTAGTCGACTAAATGAATAAAAATTATGCATATGTATGTACATATGTGTGTACATTAAAACACAAAACCTAAATAAATTAGTGCAGACAGGTCTGCGTTACTACATGGAAACATATATATGCGAGTATATACACACATACACACACATATTAATTTATTTACATAAACATTTAATAAAAATAACTTTTTTTGACTTAAAATTTAATTAAATGAAATTTATAAAACACATTTCTTTTAAATTCAATATTGAATTATGTATGTGGCCACATACCTATAATAATTTCAAACTTGATCTGTGTATGATCAATATTATTATTTATTTTATATACATATTAAAAATTCGAATCAATGAATTTGATGCGGAATGGAAATAATTCTGGCAAACAAAAAACGACTTTAATACTAAAAGTCAATTGAACAGATTAAAAAATCGACGCAATCATGCAAACAAAAAATAATTTTGAAAATTTGTATATAAATAGAGAAGTTACACGATAATGAATATTTTGGGATTTTTCTAAAATTATAAGATCCAACTGCAAGGAATTCTTTTCAAACAAAAAATAAATCGGTTCATAAAAGATACGAGTTTCCGAGGTTCAAACATTAAAAAAAAACGTTTGGCATTTTTTATCAACTTATACAATTATAATTATTTATATCGAGAAAAAATGGTTCCTCAGGCCCATGGTCCACAGTCTCCATCGATTTGGACCATGTCGAGACCCAATAAAGCCACAATTTTAGCCAAAAATATCCGAATAACGAAAAAATCTGCCAGCTGTACAAAATAAATAAAAAAAAAGTACAGAAATTTGATAACCGGAAATATGTGGTTCAATGGCGCTGCTATGAGTGGAACATTATGCTGCTTTGATTGTTGGTTAGGCTGATTAGTGAAGTCATTTAATTTTGTGGGATTAGTGTTATTTATGGAATCAGTGTATTGTATTTGTGGAACTAGTGTTAGATATTTTTTTTTTCGTTACGGAATTTCTTGATTCGATCGCCGTGCTCAAAGCCCGCGATAAAAGCTATGCAATAGCTTTAAAATAACCCTTGAATTGCTAAACTTCTTCCTTTTTCTGAAGTCGGTTGAAAAGAATAAAAATTATTCTTAGCATTCTCTTCATTTTGCATACTTCTTTACGTATCTATCGTCTAGAACCTCATTTTATTAGAAAAGTTCTAAAAATTTAATTATTTTTATTAAAATTATTTGTTTTTATTTTCAAATACATACTCTTTAGCAGTGATCAAACGTCTTTAACTCTTTAATTTAATTTTCTTTTAATTATTTATGTGTGCATGTGTGCATGCAGCATGTTACTTAAATAAAACATGTTTACATTGAGTCAGAGACAGGCAATGTTATGTATTCGTGTTTTATCGCAATAAAAAACAAAGAATAAGAAAAACTCAAAACAAGTTTTGTTAAACCCGAGCCCAACCCAAAAATATTGAGTAACGCTCAATTTGCGTTATTTATTTTATATGCAAGCATTTGTTATTTAATGGCTTAAACATTCAGTTGGTGTTTTTAATTCAAAGTGATCGTTAACAGTTGCGGGAAAATCACAAGACGACAGGCGATTAAACAACGACATTGTTTTATATTTTTCTGTAAAAGTTTTTAATAGAATATTCCGAAAATCCTTAACATCTAATCTCCTCCATAATGGCACAGAAAATTTTGGGTTTATTTGTGGCGTTTTTTTCTATCGCAAATGCAGTCAAGGTAAAATTGAAAGAAAAATTAATTAAAATAATCACGCCTTAAAAAATTCAATAAAAATAATAGCATTTACTAAATTGTTCAAGTATGCACAACAGTTTGAATTTCAATCATCTTCGTTTATGTATGTACCTATGTAGGCATGTATGTACATACATACATACATATGTATCTATCAGTTTTGTTTTTATTATTTACTTGCATATGTATGTACATAAATAAGTATTATTGTTGTATGTGTCATGGACTCGAGTCACTCTCATGGAAAAAAACCAGTATAATTTTGAAGATTTTGAAAGCAAAATTAACAAACAAAAACATACATACATATGTATGTACATAAGTATTTTTTTAAATATTTTAACTTTTATTTACTTGCCGGTCGGTATTCAGTATTTTCTAACGATCCCTTTTTGTAAATGTGGATCGTTCGTTGTAAACGGTTAATTGTGTCTGAAAAGTTTATTGACCTGACTTTTCATTACCTTTTGAATAAATGTTGCATACTGCGTATGTACATATGTACATACATACATATGTTAAAATTAATAGAAAAACTAAACTATTAGAAAAACTGTACGCTGACATGGTGTCTGTTTTAATGATCTAATCATTTTTTTTTATACAAATGTATTTGTTATAGAAGTTATTACATTAAACGCTATTGGTTACATCAGTTTATAAAATTAAAACAATTATGTACATTTCTATTTAAGTTTATTTTTTTAATTAATATTATTTCAAAACTGTTCAAGTCAAGGTTTAAAAATAATGGTAGGTATTAGTCTTGATTTTTATCATCTCTAAACGGTATTGATTTCGTAAAATTTTCTCAGTTTGTAGGACAAGAAATCTACGGTTTTAATTTACTTAGGGGCTGTGCACATATTACGTAACGCTCCAGGGAGAGGGTTAAAGATTTTTTACGGATTGGAAATTTTGCAATGAAAAATTAGTAAAAAGCGTTACGAAGGGGGGGGGACTGACAAATCTCTGAAAACAGCGTTAAGTAATATGTGCAAAGCCCCTTAATTACAATCACGTGATTTCACGTTAATGATTGTTAATTCTTTTGATTGCATTCAAAATAGTAAATTGATTTTATGATTTCAATTTGAAATCAATACGACAAAAATTATTAAATCAATATTTTTTTAAATCAATTCAACTCAATTTTATTGTAATCAAATTTAATTACAATCTATTGAATTTCAGTACCAATTGATTGCAGTCTTTTACAACTCTGGTATAAAGCGATTGTTTTTTTTTTTCAAGAAATTTTTGTTACAGAATTAAAAATTTTTATGCATTAAATAATAATTGATGACGTCATACCCGACACAGAAGAACATGTAAAATGTTGAGTCGATTATTAAAAAAACTGAATATCAAAAACCTTCGAAGAATTGTTTCAAATAAAATCAACCAATCAAAAAACCAACATACCTCAGATTTTGCTTAAACTTTGTAGAAATGCCGGGATTCGGGATTTGTAAATTTCAAATCAAGTTCAAATTTCACTACACCGCATAGGTATTTAGGTAATTAATTTATTTAGGTTTTAGGTAATTTTTTTTTGTTTTTCTTACACATTTTTACATTTGCTAAAATAAACCAAACAAATTATTTTTCAATCAAAAAATATTTAAAATTTTCATTAATTTTTCCAAATTTTAAAACTTTTCTAAAAACTACCCCTTTATTTTGAATTTATTTACAGGTTTAAAAGAATTTTTATTTATTTTATTGATACTTTTTAGTATACAAAGTATACAAATTGAGATCGCATTCTTGAATACGCCTTCCAAGTCGTCTTTTAGATAAACTTCCGTTCATATTCATACAAATTTAATTAGCATTTAAAATGTTTATTAACAATTTTGTTTTAAAATATGTACATTTTTTATTTGTAATAAAGCTGACGAAAATTTATTTCTCAAAGCTTGTTTTACTTTGCGATGGTTTTTCCCTTTTTTTGTCTGAAATTTTTAATTTTATAGTGACTTTGAGTTATGGCTAATTATTCGCTTTAAAACAAAGTCATTGTAATCTTTTTTTTTTCAAACACAGTCTGTGTTTTGATGGTGTAAAAAAAATATTTAATTATTATGAATGCATTCAAACTAAAATTAGCTGTCGTTATTTGTTTACCTTTGAATCGTATATAAATTTCTTTGGGGTTAGTTTGCATTATAAACATCAACTACATTTACTAGTTAACTGCAACTTAAACACTAAATATTAGTTTTCAAATAGATTTTATGCGATTTACGTGTTTAAGTTGAAATAGAGAAAATTTAAATTAATATCAAAGGAATCCAAAGTTCAGTTAAGAAATTAAAAATACAATTAAATACTAATATTTGTCAACAAATCATTGAACGTTTAAGCGCTGGTTAAGTTAAACTAAATTAAAGGTAGTGAAAATTTAGCAGCTGTTCATTACTGTCCCATATGCTCAATTAAGACAATAATAATTTATGGCAAAGTTTGTTTAGCGGATGTATACCACATGATCTACATATATTGGTTGTTTAAACTCCCTGGTTTACCTGGTTTAAACATATTTTAAAACAAATAGTTGACTAAAATTTACCGATTTAATCATTAATTGAAAATAGAGAAATTTAAATGAAAAAATATGTCGTCCGAGAGTCTGTAAATATATTTTCTTAGTGTTATTGTAATAACACTCAATTCGATTAATTTGAAAAAAAATCGATTAATCGCAAATATATATTTTCGTTGTATGTATAATATTAAATGCAATTATTTGAACTTGCATAATCAAAATATTCATCATTTTGATTAAGCAAAAACTTGTTTAATCGATTAAACCCACATCCATATTAAAATATGTAGTTCTTTTTTTATTCGACTAAAAAAATGCATGTTACTATTCGTTTCAATTTAAAAAGATGTAAATTTTCATTACATTTTCCAAACAAGACAATAGCAATAATTAAAATGATTCTTAATGATTTTGTTATTGTGAGAAAAGTGTTTAAAAAAGTAATTAAAATAATAAGTAAAATGTACAATAAAAAATAACAATTATTTTTTTTTTGTCCATAAAAACGTTAATTATCCCACAAAATAAATTTATAGACAGTAGCTGAATAATAAAAGTTATCACTTTGTTTGTTAATTAAATTCTTTATACGCGCATTTTAATATCAGTTCAATGACTCTTTTAAATGTCATCCATCTACAACCTAAAAATCTCTTTTATTTTTCAATTTGACTTTCTCTTGCTGAATGCATTTATTACATTTTCTGTCCGATACTGATAATTAACACTGAATTAACAAAAATAAGCTAATTAAGTTTTTTGTTTTTAATTCGAATTTTTAATAAAAAAAAATATTATATGAATATACTTTAAGACAAGTGTGTGAAGAGATTATATTGTTAATCTTCTTCTTATAATGACTGACTTCCCTTGTTGTCAGAGAGAGAGAGCGAGAGAGAGAGAGAGCGAGAGCGAGATGTTGAATTTATCGTTAAAGTAATTAATTGTTAATTTCATATTAAATTATTACAGGTAAACTATTACTTAAATTCATGCATAAATAATATTAGAAACTGTATGAGAGAAATAAATTTAATTAATTTTATGCAAAATAGTGCCCATTTCCGGATTGCAGTTGTAATTTTACGATAAGAATGTTTTAGTATCCCCTTCCCCTTTCAGAACTGAAAGCATTTGTATTTTTATCAAATAAATTGAAAAGCCCTTCAATTTATAACCTCCTTAATTTTTACAAGTCGGTAAAAAAGAACTTTTATGCAACAGATTTCTTGAAATATTTCATCGTGTAAATTGAGCTTGTATTTGCTGGCATTTGATCTTTTAACATTAAAAGCTCCAAACACACACACACATATGTACTATACATACATACATACATACATACAATGTTAATAATACTTTGAAACAAAGTAAATGATAAAAATTTTAAAGCAAAACTGTATGAATATCAAATATTTTTTAACAACAATAAATGTTGTATGTATGTTTGACGTTTAAATCAATAATGCATGAATGAATTGCACTGTTATGCAAATAAGTTTTTGTTGATTGCGGCTTTTGTCGTCAATCAAACATTTGTTCTGCACTACACCCTCAACTAAACATTTTCTTTTTTAATTCCAGGTGCCTGTAACCATCTACTATGAGTCACTTTGTCCAGATAGTGCTAAATTTATCACCGAACAAGTTTATCCAGCTGTAAAGGGTGATTTGAAAGACCATGTTGAAATTAATTGGGTGCCATTTGGCAAATCATCGGTAAGCTTGTGCAAAATTTCTAATTAATGCAACAACAACAAACGACGACAAAGCATTTGCAATTTATAAATTTTTAGAATACATACTTTATTGTTTCTCTGTCATTTCCATTTCGTTTTTAGTATTCTACTCAAGGGTCAGATGTTAATTTTAATTGTCATCATGGTCCCAACGAATGCTACGGCAATAAGGTGCATGCATGTGCCATCGATCACATTCAAGCCAATTCTTATCAAATTGAATTTACACGCGAATCGTTGACATTGGACTTTATCACTTGTATGATGAGGGCGGGTAAAAATTTCCCCGATAATGTTTATCCTGGTGCCAAGTGTGCTCGTGACAATCACATCAGTACTTGGGAAAATATACAACAATGCGCCAATAGCACTGAAGGTAGCCAAGCACTGATGAGACATGGCCAAGCCACTATGGCTTTTCAAAATCCTTTGATGAGCGTACCCACTGTAGTTTTTAAACAAGTGTGTAGTATATATTTTTTTATTTACTTTCATATTTTTAATTTTTATTTCATTTTTGTTTTTTTTTTTCATTCAGCAATACGACATGAAGGTTAATGAACGTGCCCAAAACGATTTCGTTGGTGTCTTGTGCAAATATGTTTCGCAACCATTACCTAAAATTTGCGCCAGTCGCAATTCGGCTGTAAGCATTGCTGCAACTCCATTATTGGGTCTTTTGGTTTATGTCTTCGCTTACCTTTTCATCTAAACTTCTTTAAAGACTTTATTTTTAATCTAAATCTATCGAAGAATGCTCGTATTATTGTTATTCGATGCTATTTTTTTATATATTTTGTATGTTTTTTTTTTTTTTTTAAATTTAATTTCAGAAAAACTAAGATCATGTAAAATATTTATGTATCTTCCGTCCCAACACTTGAGTGTATATAAAATTTAATTAATATCAAGATTCTCAAAATAAATAAATATTATTATATTTATACTAAATAAGTTACACAAAAATTGTTTTTTTTTCTTTATGTATAGAATGTTAAAGTTTGAGGTACTGGATCGGTGCTAGGTTGAGTTTTTTGACCGGATTTCCTTGTTTATGCGAATAGCGAAATAGTGCAAGAGATTGCGAAATTTTCCGAATTTAGTGAGTCCCGAATCTTGAATATTTTTAATTTTATGTTCCGTGATTTTTAGGTTTTCTGAGTCATAATAATATTAAAATTCTTGTTATTTGAAGAAACTTAGCTGTTCTTCAGAAAGCTTTTGAAATATATTTAGCATACTAAAAATGTTTATTACGATATCTTAAGGTATGCAGGTTTTTGTGTTAAAACTCTACTATAAGAGAGCGTAAACAAAACATTAACTGTCTAATTAATAAAAAAACATGTTATTGCTTTATTAAATGTTTATGAAATGAGTTTTGTATTTAAGTTCACTTTATAAGCCGTTAACTGATAATTGACTAATTTTTACTTTCGTACGAATTTTAAATCAAGCCTAAAAGTAGGCCATTAGACTTTGTAGAGAACGAACAAAAAATTACCCTTAAGTCGTGCTACGAAATTTACACAAAATATATAATTTCCATCTAAAAAACATATAAAAATATGCTTTTCTATTTTTCCGCCTTGCGGAAAACGATTAAAGACGTTTGAAAATTTTCAACAATTGTTTACCATTTATGTTTGAAAAGTTCCAAATGGTAAACATCTACTGTCGTGAGTTGGTATATCACCCAACGAAATGCATTTAAATATTGCTAACCCGCAACAAATAAATAAAATTTTAAAAACATAAATTTCTTGAGTATATGCTCGAATAAATGTCAAATTGTAATATTTAATTTATTTATTTTGTTGCTATGGATATGTCGTTAGCAACCAACGAAATGCAAAATATAGATTAGCTAACCAATAACAAATAAATTATTTGTTTTTCTATGCAACAATTGAGAATTGATTAAAATGTTGTTTGCTCCGTCCGAGCTTCCAAATTTTTATCTTATCTTTAGTTTCGTTCGGTGATAACTACTCACATAAAAATATAATTACACATTTACATATGAATGTTAATTATTTCAGCGCAAAGTTATTAAATAGATATGTACATATGTGTACATATTGTACATACATACATACATACATACATACATTGATATGTATAATAATCCATCGAAAACAAATGCATAATATTAACTAATGAACTAAAGTAAACGAAAAAAAAGGAAAATCGTAATCATAATATGGATAATTCTGTACTACAACAAGTATGTAAGAATTCACTCAAACCGCACCAAAAAAAAATCTAAAATCTATTTGTATAAAAATAACAATATCGTTAGCTTGTGACACGTAAACAACAAAATTAACACCTTTTCTTTTTTTGTTATTGAAACCTTAAAGTGTCGATTGTCAGCTGTTTATCAATTGATAAGTTCTCTTGGATACAGGCGACGGAATCACAATAATCGTGAATGTCATGAGTTCCGAACGTTTTCAATTAGAATGAAAATTTCCGAATCACAAAATAGAATATTTGTTGTCCGGCATACTTCCGAATATTTTTGCTCGATTGGTGGCTAATGTGGGAATTTTTTTAAATCTTCTTTTCCATGTGTTATTATCAAACATATATTGGTTTTTATTTTCGAATTAAGTAGATAAAATATCAAACTTAAGTTCGAAAAAGATTTTTTTCGAATTAAATTAGTTTTATTGTGTAATAAATGAGATTCTATTTGCTTTCACACAGCTTAGTGCAGTCGAAAGTAAAACGAAAAATTTTTCGGAAGTGAATGTCAGACCACCAAAATATTCGGAAAAGATTCACTTCCACACGGATGTGAAACTCATGACAGACACGAATATACTGTACAAAATTTAAGATTTATTTACAGACTGTTTAACTAAAGCTCTGTACAGACGGTTGTCAGATCTAACAATATTGTAAGATCTAACAATTTGCTGGCAATGTACTGACAATAAATAATTGCCAGCACAAGCTTTATTGTCAGTTCACACGGTTGTAAGAAAATTGTCAGAAAAGCTTTTAATATATTGTCAGACAATAAATTTATCTAGCAACGTTGTAAGTCACTAAATTGTCTGTTTACACAGTTGTTAGATATAACAATAATTGCCAGATTCTCTCAGAGAGCATAAACACCATGAAATGTATAGAATACTTTTAAGAGAAAGAGAATACAGTCGGATTCGGCTAAGCGAAAATTTATGTTTTTCATTTCAGATTCATTTTAAAAACTTAAATATGTATAAGCTTGTAACTATATTTGAAAATAATAAATAGTTAATTGTATTTAATTGAAATAAGCAGTCGCTAAAAAGTATTTCGTTGCCAGTAAATTAATAATGTTTTCTTTTAAGTGGTGTTTGTTTTATATAAATTATCTTATTTCTAACCGAAATATGTTTCAATTAAACGGGGTTACTTTTAAGCGGATTTTTTTAAGCCATAGTAAATGCTTTGAAATTGATAGAAAAAACTAAATACAAATTTTTATTTTCAGTTAAGCAATCTTATCCGAATTCGACTGTAATAAAAGCTTTTGCTTGTTTATTTACTGACAATGAGAAAATTGTCAGATTCACAAAACTCAAACATCTGACAATGAAAAATTGTCTGACAATTACCTGGCAATGAAAGCGAATTGTATTCTCACGATTGTCAGATGTCTGACAATTTTTTGATATATTGTAGTATAACAATTTAATGACAATGGTTTTTCTGGCAATGTTGTCAGACAAAAATTGTTAGTTCAGACGGTTTTAAGAAATTTTGAACACATTTTACTGACAATATTGTTAGATCTGACAACCGTCTGTACAGAGCTTAATAATAATTCTAACACACTAAACTCCGTTTAACATCATTCGTTTGTAAACTTTAGTTAAAAATTAAGCTAATTGCTGTTTAACAGTACCAGGGTTTATTATTTCAATTCTTAATCATTTCTAAAATTGTTCCCGATTTTTTTTTTTTTTTATCGAAAAAACATTGATAATTTAATTTTGATCACTCGGTTTTGTCTGTTAATCTCTGTTTATGTTGAAATTGTAGTATACTCGTAGTTTAACCATGATTGATTGATTGATTTTAGATTTGCCATTTTAATAAACAAAAATTGTATGTACAAAACATTTAGCAGCGGTAGACACTCAGACAGTCAATCTTATCGATTTGTTTAATCTTTAATTGTTTTATTGTTGAGTTTATGACAAAAATTGAATCTTGTTTAATTGATATAATGTAAAATTTAATCCACAATTAATGACCCACCTCAATAACAACACAGTTTTTTCCGGAAGCTTTTCGGGAAATTACTTTATTCCCATCTTCAAGCGGCAAACTAAAAAAGTTTTTTATTTTACATTTATGTATGTATAATTAAATATCAATGATTAAAAAATTAATAAAAAATACAAAAAAAAAAAAAAAAATTTTTCCAAAAATGGATAACATTTATAATTGTTTAATTGAGTTTAATCATTATTGTTGCCGAATACATAGAAATGTGCAAATGAGCATACATACATGTGTAGGTATGTATGGATGTAAACACATACATAAGTGTAGGGTGCTTTGATTGTTTATTAAGATTTCAAGTGTAATTTATAGTAGAGTAATTTGAATACATAGATTATAAAATCGTGCATTTGTTTATTAATAATAGAAAATAATGTCCAAATTAATGATTAAAAAATTAAAAGCAAAGAAAGAAAAATTTAAATAATCGAAAATAAAATTATAGTAGATCTGCATTTTATACGATATATTGCAAGGCTAATTATAAGCTTTATTTTAAAGTGTAGTAGATGTGCCATTTACAGTGTTCGCTTAATTTCTACAATTGCAACGTTGGATATTTTTAATAGCACTAAACACCAAAAATTATAGGAGCAATTTAAGGGAACATCAAGCAGTTAGTTGGTTGCATGATAAATCTCTAATTTTGTCATAACTAAAACAGTTTGTTCTTTCTTAGCTTAATATTGCGAAATATAAATTGTGTACATACAACAATCTGAACTTTATTCGATTTTCAAAAATTTCAATAAATTTTCGATCGATTCGTTCAACAGATATCGTAGTCGATAAATTTCGGAAAGAGCGCTTTATATGCATAATTCCAAAGCGTCTTTAAAATTAATTTTAAAAATACGTTTGTTTTTTTTTTGGGGCTTGAAAAAATGCATCGAATGTTGCAAATTTTATAAAAACCGGTTAAGTCATGTATTGGTGTTTTTTTTTTTTTTTTTTTTTTGGTAAAACTCCATGTAAAATTGATCTTCAAAATTCGGTTACTTCTTTTGAACTTATTTTGACAGCGTTAGATGATTTCATAATTCGTCGCAGAAAACAAAAAAAAAAATAAAACAGACGGCTAAATTAAACTCTGACGTTCCAAGATTTTTAACAATTTTTAAGGCATAAATACGAGTATTTTCCTTATATTTTTGTAAGAAAGAATGAATTGAAACGGGTTAGCATTTCAATTAAATTTGCGGCTTAAAAAAATGTTGTTCCTAATTTTCTATAATTTTTTTAGGTTGTATAAAAACCAAACCATTTTCTGTAAATAAGACACATACATAAATAAATACAATTTGCCAGTTTCCAAAAAAACACATACACACGCCCCCACATAAATAGCACACATACATACATATGTTAAATCCTAGGAAGTTTTAAAGCTCAAAAACATCAATAAAAAACAACAAATTATATCAGTGTTTTTAAAACTTAATCAGCTAAAACACATTTCCCATGAGAATAATTTCGAAAAATCAACCAACAGGTGCCAGTAATGACAACAAATTTGGACTGAAATTAGACATTAATGATAGTGTTCAAAAAAATAAAACATTTCAATACAAATTTTTCTTATAATAAATTTCAAATCCATTTTAAATTTTTTATGAATTGTGGAATAAAAGTTTAAGTTAAGAAATGCAAAAAAAAAACTTAACTGAACGATTTCGATAAAACAAATTAATTAGAAAAATTAAAAAAAAAACCAAGGCGAATCATACATCATTTGACTGAGTTAGAAAAATCGTTGGTGGAGGGTAGTTAAAGATTTTTTACGGAGTGGCTACAGAGTTCTAAGTATTTGGGAGTGTTTTCGGGTACTCAAAAGTAGATGCTCAATACTTTCAGAGTTTATTAAATTTATGGCTAATTCTTTATTCATAAACGATTGTTAAATCTATAGTGGCCTTAATGTGCGAATTTTGAACGGGAAAACTGGTTTTATTGTACACTTTAAATTTATCAATTTATTTATAGGGAATAGAAATCTTCACCTGTATAAGTTGAGTTAAGATATGATGTTACTTCTTAACTGATCTCCTAATGATGAAGTTTGTCGTGTATCTTGGAGTGTGTTAATTTTTACATTTATTTCATCCGTCTCCAGTGTAATACTACAATTTACTGTCAGACAGTTTAATCGTTTAAGTACTTGCGCTTCTCGTTAGTAAACGGTCAACTCGAAACTGTTAATATTAAAGTATGTATTCTAATGCCCATTTCATTGATATTTCCTATATAAAACCATTAAAAAAACTCTAAAAGGTTTAACAAAAGCTCTTCATTGGCATCACTGGCAGGTACAATTTATAACTTTATTAAAACACAGCAACGAAACCTACGCTTCATTAGGAGGAATAAATCGAAACATGCAAACCAACAAAAAACCCACATTTACATTTAAATTTTAAATTCAACACTAACAACAAAAATCGCAGCACCCGTAAACGCAAACACATACAGATATATACACAAGCAAATAGGAAATAAAAATACGATTGCAACAACACGAGTTATTTATTCCACCTTCGTAAAAGCTCTTTAATTCTGATTGGTTGTTTATCTGGCAAACATTCGGACCTGACTGTAAAACAAAAACAAAAACACATGGACAAGAAAACAACAAATATAATTTAAACAGCTTTTGCGGAATTCTGCATTTCCAGTTACAAACGATGTATTTGTTGCTGTTGCTTAAAGTCAAATAAACATGTCATGTAAACTATCAAAAAGAAGTTGAGTAGAGTGCAGAGAAGATATAAATGAACACGGTAAAATGGAATAACGGTCATTCTAATTTTGGTAGTTGTCGGAAGACATTTGAGTCTGTTTCGTGCTTTCAATAGAAAAATAAATAAATAAAAGAACCCGTCTGATTCGAATAATTTTGCTCGAGTTTGATTGTCGCTGAAAAACTATAAATTAAGTGAACAGAAATTAACAATATTAAAAATTTTAAAAAAGAAGTTACTTTTATGAAAATAATTATTTAAACTACAAGAGCAGACATACACAAATACACACGTAGCTATAAAATAAATATATTCTAGATATAACGAAAAATTAACAAAAAAATCAAAGTGGTAAGTAAAAGACTTCTTATTTTTTTTTTATGAAAAATATTTATAGTAATTAAAACATTTCGATTTAGCTGTTAAGTGTTTAACTTAAGTTCAGAATTAATCCTAGTTTTTTAATGCAGTTGAATTGTGTTTAATTTTTTTAATCTTAATCAGCAAACAGGTTTTTAAAATAGATTCAAGCATTTGTTAAATATTCTTTTGTAAACTCACCGGCAAGATTTCGTTTTTCAGCCCATAAAACGTTTAATTTCTGTTCCAAAAAGAAATGTAAAAAAGAAATATAAGAAAAAGTAACTCTAAACGACTAAACCGAAACCTTATTAATTAACTCAATTACCAACAAAAAAAAAAAAGAATATTATTTAAACTTCATTTCAGTTTTTGTTGAATTAAACAAAATTGAAATTACTGAAAGTTTTAGGAACATTAGAATATCTAATCAGATAAGCGGAACGTATATGTATAGCGATTTCAAGTCCGCTGCACATCTTATCACCGATCGGTGGAATACTAATTGAGAAAGAATATCAACAATTTTGCAACAGAAATATAATTCAAGAATTTTTTCATTTATTAAATTTTTTTTTATGGTCATTTCAGACCCCACTTTTGATTAGACATTATTAATAATCTGAATAATAATTAAGTGTATTCGTAATAATTTATAATCATAGAAATTTATTTTAATTAACTCAATTATTGATTCTAATTTTTCCTTCGGCAGTACAAACGTATATGCTCTTTCTCGATAACAGTTTTTATAATACTTTTCGGTCTACCAAAATACATGTTTCCTTCCGACTGTATTAAGCAATTCCGAACCGTTTTCCACGCCTTTCCAAATAAACAGTTGTACAACATTAGGAGCGTGGCAATGCTATGCCAACTTTTCTTATCATAATGTGTCTGCGGAATTTTCTAAGAATTGTAGAAGTAGAAAGAACTTATTTGAAAATATATATGTATTTTAATTGGGCGTGGCACTGCCTACTTTTTTAGACGTAATGTCCCTCTACCATAGGAAGATAGCGTGCGTGCAAAGTTTCATAAGAATCCATCAAATGAGCCGTTTATGTTGAAAGTGGCATAACTCACTTTGCTTTTAAGTCGAGATATTTAGGGGTTTGAGTTTTAATACGTTTAAAAATATGGATGCTAACTTTCGAGAAGATTTTCTTGTATTTGTTATCTCATGATATTGATATTTTTCTCAGTATTTCTCCATATTTTTAAACGTGTTAACACGCAAACCCCTAAATATCCCGACATAAAAACAAAGTGACTTATGCCACTTTCAAAACAAACGGCTCAAATAAAAGTAGTCGAAAAATAAAATTTATAACATTTGGACGAGCCACTAGTGCCCACTTTCCTAATCAATGTAATTTACTATTGAACAGGGAATGTAATGCATACGTATAGTTTCATAAGAATCGGTTATACGAGTATATAGAAATAGTTGAAAAAGTACAGGAACTTTTCTTTGTATATGAGTGACGCTGCCTGCTCCTCACATAAGGGAAAAATAATTCCAAATCACTTTATAAATCACTATAGAAACATAAGAATGAAGAATTAATAATCTGCTACTTTTCTTAACTCGATTAAATAGAATTCCCATTAGCAACTTCGTTTCTTCTCAGATTCATAAAAATGGAAACAGAATTTTCATTTGCCGCATGCCCGCACAATAACATAAATGTGAAAATAAGTTTCGGCTCAAAAAGCTCAAGTGTTCAGAGCACTGAGATCAATATGACAACAGAGTTTTTGATTAGTAAAATACCATGTCAATTATAGGCAAGATATTTATTTGACTCCATAATTCTTTCCCACATTATTAAGTAAATAAAATCATAATTCTTTTCATACTAGAAGATTCAAAAATTATGCCAGGTCGGCAAGATGCCATGAACTGAAATTGCCGGCTCTATGAAAAATGTCCCCAATTAAAAACAGCCCCAAACTAAAAACTTAAACAAGGCCTGATCATAGAAAAGGTACCAAACTGAAAAATTACTCGCATTATTACTCCGTTATTTTTGGAGCCATTCTTCATTTTTATTTTTAAATTGGGGGTAATATTTTAATTTTGGGGGGCCATTTTTAATTATAAAAATCTTGGTAATAAAACTAAAATTTTCCATAATATTCAAAAAATGCACTGCTTACTAAAAAAATTCCCTGCATTGCATTAAGGTGTTAGGTCACAATAAACTAATCACCTAATGGTAGGCAGAAAATTCTGATTAATCATCGGCATTTCGGAAAATAACAGGTCGGAGAAAATCCCTAAGCCCGATCGAAATCCGGCTATGCAGGGAGTTTTTAGTAATCAATGGCCATATTAATTTTTGGTTTAGATTCATTTTTTTATAGTTCAGTTTGGTGACTCATTTCATTGTTAATTTTGTTAATTTTTCTTCGAAACAACAACAACATCTTTTGGGGATATTTTTGTATTTTAAATAAATTTTTCATATTTTGGGGTCATTTTTTATTTTCCAGTTTGGGGTCAATTTTCATATTAAGAAAAATTAAAAATGGCCCCAAACTTATATGTATATAAAAAAATTGTTGAAAAAATTAGAAAAAATAGCGACAAATTTGTTAATAAAATAATGAGGAATTTACCCAAAACAAAGAGAAAAATGGCCCCAAATATTGTGTTGTTTTCAATACAAAACATTTTATGTTTTACTAGCTGAGCGACCCGCCCCGGTTTCGCACGGAAGCTATTTACTTTTATAAATTTCGATTTACCTAATCAAACCACATAACGACTTTCACGAAAAATCATAACCGACCGATTTGTCGACTAAAGTGCAAACATTAGATAAAACATCTACACGACTATACGTACAAACCCTAAAAATTTAATGGATTTCGACCGTTCGTGAGTTATGAAGTCACAACACACTTGCAACAATTTTTTATATATATAGATTTGGTGGCATTTTTCAGGTAGCCAAAATTGCCTCCTAAAACAATTCAATAAATTTTCCTCACTGATGAACAATAATTTATTTTTCGAAAAGCGTGTAATAGTTTCTTATAACTTTTTCTTACATGGTTTTGTAGTCGGACCGTAATTTAAGTTACATTTTACCAGTTACTGGGTTTTGCTGGTTTGATCAAACAAAGATCATTTATATAAACATGAAAAAAACTAAAAACGTTGGAAAATGTTTCATAAACCGAAATATTTTTTAAAATCAAAAATCAGAATAAATCGTAAAAAAAATTTACCACTATGTATTCTTAAAATTATTGAAATTTTAAAAACTTCTTATTCTATTATTTATTAACAACACTTCAGAGTATCACTGAAAAATTAATGTTAATTCAACCTGCAGACGGTAGAAAATAGCAACATTGTTATCGGGGACATTAACAAAGTTTATTTGCCAAATATTGGATCTTCAAAAGCCAAAATCTTATATAAAACCCAAAACGAATATTAAGAAATTTTACCTTTTGTTCGTTCAGAGTTTTTACTTCCTTCCTTATTTTTTTTCAAGTTAGTAAACTATGTTTTTAATATCCTTCCTTCTATTTTTGTTTTTTTTTTTTGTTTAACAACAAAAGAAATAAAAACATTTAACATCTACAAGTGCTCCTCAATTACTATTGTAACTTTTTTTATTTGCCAAATAAAACCATTGGCCATTTCTCTCATTTTAGCTGCTGATTGAAAGGTTAATTTAATAAGGATAATTTAATTACAACCACAACCGCTTTTTATTAAAGATAAAAGGAAAGTGTATTTGGTAGAAACACTTAAAGAAATTATCACACTAATTAAACATTTTTTTTCAACATATTTTTTACAATGTTCAAAAGGAAGACACATAAATACATATTTGCATACCTACTGCTCACTTGCTGGAAGTATGATGAAAATTATCTATATATTTATGTACATACATATGTATGTATGTAAATAAAAATGAATTGATGCTCGTTAGTCTCGCTAAAACTCGAGAACGGCTGGACCGATTTGGCTAATTTTGGTCTTGAATTATTTGTGGAAGTCTAGAGAAAGCTTAAAAGTACTTTTGATAGTTTTTAATTTTTGGTACTTTTTTATGGATTTTGATGAAATTTGATAGGGTACTTTTTAAGTGTTAAAAAGGCGTAAACTTTGTGCTTTTGGTTGGTTTTGTTTTGTTTAGGGTTTTTACATTGACTTTCTGCGTACTTTCTTGTGCGCAAAATGATGAAAATCTGTCACTTTTTATAAAAAAAAAGTAAAAATTGTTTTTACAATAAGGTACATTAAGATAGATTACTTTCTTGGGTGAAATATATGTAAGGAAAAGCAGGTACTTTGGTCCGTTTTGCTTTTAGTACTTTTTGTTTTTTCACTAAAATGTAGCGTGAACGAAGTCACGGGAAAAATATATTATTTTATAAATCTGGTGTTATAGAAAATACATTTAAAGTTTGAAAGTTATTTTTACCTTTTTTACCTCTGAGGAGTATGTAAAAATATTTGCAAAAATTTTGGGTTAAAACAAATTTCTCATTCTCTAGGTGTGCTTTGCAATATTACTTCTCATTTCTGTGACATTTGCTTGCTTGTGAAGTTGTATATTAATCCCACGAAAGATTTAAGAACCATCTTAAATAAAATAAAAAAATGAAAATCTGTACATCTGTAGCAAATTTATTTGTTAATCAGTATTTCAGCGGCCCACTTCCAATATTTCGTGACCAAACAGCAAGAAAACCCGATCAAAAAAAAAATTTAAATCGGTCAATTTTTTTTTTTAACACAACCCGCAAAGCGATTAGCTTGTCTGCAGAAAACAGCCAGGATCTATGGCCGGAATCGAACCGACAACCTCCGTACTACTAGGCAAGAATTGCTACCTATCAGCCACGGCAGCACCAATTAATAGAAGAGTTACACGAAAATCAAATTTGTTCACAAAGGGGTGCAGGAACAAATTTTCTTGGTTTTTAAAAAAAGTTTATAGAATCATGCTGCAATTAATCAAACAGAAAATTAATTATGAATCTCGATCCATAAGTTAATGGGCTTAATCAAAAATTAATATTTTTCGGGAACGACTTTTCTCCTATTTTTCAAATCAAATTATCCGAGCAAACTATAAGCAAATTCTTTAAAAAAAAAAAAAAAGAGTTTGAAAAACGGCCAATAAATAAGGGAGTTATGGGATGAACAAAAATTGGGGGGTGGGGGTTGACAACTTGCCATAAATTTTTGTATGTTTGAAGTGCAACAAACTTGTTTAAACAAAAAAGAATTTGAAAATAGGTCCATATAGACAGAGGTTTTATTCGATAATCAATATTTTAGAGAAACAATTTCCACCGATTACGCATACAAAATTTAATGGGAGCAAATTGCAACCAAACCCCTTCAAACAAAAATGCAGGTTCGAAAATAAAAATAGGAACTAAATTAAAGGAACTACTTCTTTTTTTTTAAGCCGCTTAAAAACAAGAAACATTATTAAAACTAATAAGAGTTTCGTTCTAATCTATTATGATTGTTTTTCTATGACATCGAAAACAAAACGTAGTTATATGACGGTAATTTTTTCTAGTGTAATATCCATTATAACTCCTATTATTTGTTTAACTTTATCTCGCTCTTGTTTCTCCTTAAATAAACATCCTTTTAATGTATACAAGTTTACATTCTTTGAAAATAAATACTTGCTTTTTTTTGGCTTAAACTTTCTAGCAGTGAAAAAGCAAGCGGAATGATAAAACGTTAAAAATATTTAAGAAGTTGCACTTTTTCTGTTTTAAATTTACGTCATAATTTTACTAAAAAAATCTAAAAATCTTTTTTTGGTTTTAAAAATTGTGTCTTTTTGCATTTTTTTGAACACATGAAATTGCAAGAAATCATATTGGCTGGACAATTTTATGTGAAACTCCTACAGGACAGTTTCAGATTTGGCATAATTTAAAATTTCATTAAAATGTTTACACTAGGCTTTTTTTCCGTGTTCTATACAATTTGTAGTTTTAGTGTCATAAAGTAGCGAAGCTTACAAGGACCGCTGGAATCTTATGCAATTTGAACGCCATTATCTTTCTATCAGCCGTACACGAGAGATGTAAAAACAACAAAAATCAACCGTTGAAACTAAAAATTTTGTTTAGCATTGGCTATATACATATATATATTGGCTATATATACATATATAACATATATTTATCTTTTTTAGATTTAAGATTTGAACAACTTATTGATGTTTCAATTAAATTGAAGATTCAATAAATAATAAAATTTAAAAAAAAAAAAAAAAAATTATAAATTGCCACATTGTGTTCACTTTTAGACCACAAACATACATATATAAATACATACTATATATGTACATATGTGTGTAGATATTATGAAATCCTCTGATTTCATATTAAACACAAACATTTGTATAGAAATTTTAAAATTAAAAAATTCATATCTTTTGAAGAGCCGCTCAACTATAAAAATGAGTAAAAAAATGTCAATCTCATGATTAGGATTAGCAGAAATTGTTTTTCACTTGAAAATAAAAATACGTTCTAAGTGTAAATTGTTTTTTTTTTTTTTTTTATTTTTGTCATTAAAACTTATCAACAGAAAGTACTAAAAAATTAATCAAAACAAGCTACAGTGGGAAAACATATGGTGAAACATATGGTGATAAATACAAACACTCATACAAAGAAAAAAATCATCTTGGGATGAAAACACCTTATTATTAGAATTGTGACAACAATGTCATGAAAAAAATCATCAATTAACCAAACAGCGTACAGACAAAACAGAAAGTGAATAGGAAAATGACATCTCGTCATTATAATTATGACACTTTGCCATCAGATGTATGTACATGTGTCATATTGAAATGATAATAAATAATGATTTTTATGTTAACTTTTATGCTTTTATGCTCGTTATATTTTTAATAGTGACGTACATGACTTGGTAAAGTCGTTGGCTTACAAACACGCAATAAATTGTGAAAAGACTGAGATAAAGACCCCTACCCTAACAGTATTCAAAATAAAAAAAATATAATAAAACTCAAATCAAAACAAGTAACAGTAAATAGAACTGTGACAATAGCTTTTGATGACGATTGGAATGACTGGTATAAAAGTTGACATCACAATGATGACAAGTGTCATGAAATCAATAACAATGTTACTTGTCATAGTATTGATTTCAAACTGTATTAGATTTTTCAACAGAGTTTGGGAAAAAATATATTTAAATAAATCAAATTTTGGAATATGTATGTATGTAACTATTTCCCACGGATAAGAAGAATCGGTAGCTCTCCTTTTACACGTCGATCTACCTTCTACCAAAAACGATCTAAAATTGTTTCCTCATTATTTCATTTTTCATTTAATTATTACTCATATTTATTTTTTGCGATTTCAATAAAAAAGCACATACATATGTATATACATACATACATGCATTAATACATATTTACATAAATATCAAATTAAAATTTTCCGTACAAAAATTGCAACGTGTATTAGAAGCCATGTGTACAATTTTTTTTATTATGCACTTTTCACTATCGTATAATAAAATTATAATGAAATTAACGGAAAATTATCAGGCTAAAGAAAACCAATATGTACAGACATATCGTACAAGTCATTACGTTGCATTTTAACAATAAAATAAAAGTTTATTAGAATTGTGCATCTGGCAGCAGCGAAATTCAATCAGTTAATCAGTTAATCAGTTTGAAATAGAAATTGCCTGTTTTTGTTTTTAAAACGATAGAAATTTACCCACTACACAATAAAAGAAATTTTTCTTTTACTTTTTTTTTTGTTTTAAACGTGCAGTGATAATCTACATAATTTATTTATGATTATGAATTTTGTAAATAGAAGCACATATGTATGTATGTAAGTACATACATATATGAATATATAAGGTTTTCCAATAGGGATGATATGATTTTGTAGTGACGTTTCGGCCATTTGTAAAATGTCATGATCTGTCATTTATTTTTCATTGTATTCAGTAGTGTTTACAATTTCATCATGGAGAGATATACGCAAGAACAACGATTACAAATTATTCCGTTTTATTATTAAAATAATCGTTCTCCAATTGCAACTTTTCGTGCGCTTTCGCCATTTTATGGTCGTAATAATCGTCCAAGTGTGCTCGCTATTCGTCGAATTGTTGAAAATTTTCAGCTTACATTTTCTTTACATAATGATCAAGTGCCAATAAGACAAAGAACCGCTCGAAGTAATGCAAATATTGCTGCCGTTCAGGCAAGTGTTGCTGAAGACGTTCTCAACAATTGGGACTGTCTCAAACTACAACCTGGCGGATTTTGAGAAAGGATTTGGGTTTACATCTCAAGAACTGAAGTCATTGGACCACCGTAAACGTCGTGAATTTGCTGATTTTGCCTTGGAACAACTTATTTCAAGAAAGTGTGATATTGAAAGGCCTCTAAGAAGTTGTGATTTAACACCATTAGACTACTGCTTGTGGGGTTATTTGAAGTCATTGGTCTTTCGAAAAAAGAAGACTCTCTTCAAGCTTTACAAGTCAATATTGAACGTGCCATTCATGACATACGACTTGATTTAGTGGAAAAAGAAATCATATCACTCTTATTGGAAAACCTTTTATTTGAAAAAACTAAAAAAACTATTGTATCGGCATTTTGAAAGTTTATATCTGGAATTCGTTTTTAAAGGATCTATTTAATCGACCCAAAGAAGTCAAAACTTAAAATATGCTTAAGGATTTAATATTTTTTATAAGATATGCACACCACATTTATAAAGAAAACACCATGAGGAACTTTTTGCATCCCTAAGTTATCACTGGATGTGGCATTGTGTCCATTTCTTAAAAAAAGGATCTGAAAAATTCTGCTTTAGCAACAATGTAACGGTTGCCTAAATGCAGCTAATAAGTTATTTAAAATCAATTAATATTGAAGCTAAAATTCGCAACATTTACTAAGAAAGAAGTGGACATGGTACAATATTCAAAGGAGTATGGAAAAATTAATAATAATTAATTTTAAGCTACACGTAGAACATAACAGCTTTGTTCTGCCTTATCACTGTCTGAATATACAAATTCTTTTTATCAATTCGGAATAATGAAGTTTAATTTTCTTTCTCTGTAGTATGTATTGCAATCATTTTAAATAATTTTACGCGTGGCATATTTATAACAGGTCGACTCGTCTCAATTGGTTTTTAAAAATATCTAGTTCAGATGTCAAAAAATGTAACGAACAATGTGTCAACTGGATCACAAATACAGCTCAGGTGCTGTCGAGACTACCTGTTATGAATTTTCCTTGGTTGTATGAAAACCAAATATATTATATCATTAAAAAACGAATTTAGCGTGTATTTCAGAAGTTTTTGAATACACAGAAAAAAAAAATTTCACCAATTAACTCTTTACTTAAAAGTATAAAAAAATTTGATTAAATATTTAATTTATTTAATTAAATTTTTAATTGTAATAAATAATTTTAGTATAAAAATTTAATTGATACTATTAATTTGCACCAGTAAACAAATTAATAGTATCAATTAAATTTTTTATACTTTTAAGTAAAGAGTTAATTGGTGAAAATTTGTTTTCTGTGTAACTTCGTAGTATGAATTTAGAAATTTCAAAACGGAAAGATCATATCTTCTGATATTGTTAGGGGCTGTGCACATATTACGTAACGCTCCAGGGTGGAGGGGGGTTAAAGATTTGTTACGGATTGGAAATTTTGCACTGAAAAATTAGTAAAAAGCGTTACGAAGGGGGGGGGTATAAAATCTCTGAAAACAGCGTTACGTAATATGTGCACAGCCCCTTACTTATAAGCTCTCTATCGCAGCGTCGAAATCCGAATAATATATAAGCTAAGCTTCAGCAGCGATTTTTATATATGGATTTGACAGCGACCGTATATTGCTTCCATCTGTAAAACAAGTTGGCCATGCACAAGGCAACCAATTTCTTTGGTTCTTTACGGTTCAGATATACATTTGTACTGAAAAACGACTTTTGACATTTTAGGGAGATAAAAAATACATCTAGGCTGCTTCTGTGTATTTTTAAAACCATCTTATAAACTAGTTGGCCATAAACTAGTTCATGCCCTTAATTATCAATATTTTAATAAATAAAAAAAACCTTACAGCGCCTTCCTACACACGAGTGTAAACAAACACAAATCATAGAAATCAGAGCAAAAACATCAATACAAACAACAACCACAACAATAACTGAGGCTGGGAAAATAATAATGATAATTTTTTTTTCTTCCTTATTAAACTCTCACAACCACTTGTGTGATGCGATGAGGTAAGAAAGAGGCGCAGAGCAGCAATTTTGTTATTTTTCGCTTTATTGACTCCGACGACTTGTAATAAACAATTAAATTGTTTCATTTAAAAATACAAAACAAGAAATATTTATCAGTAAAATTATTATTATTTATACGAATACGTATGGCTGTATATTTGATAAAAAAAAATTTAATTGACTTTTTAATAATAACGACTGAAGTCTTAAAATAGAATTAACGGGATGATGTTTCATTTTCTGAATTTTTTTAAGCCGTCTAGTCTCTGATGCTTACTTATATAATTATGTATGTATGTATGTATATAATTTATTAAAATTTATAAAATTTTTCTTTCAAGAAATGTATGCATTCGTATCTACTAGAATAGTTGAAAGTTGAATGATTTTAAAAACACAACATATGTATATAGAATGAAATAAACAGGAAACAGGAAATTAAATGGCATTAGCGAAATATGTAACAGAAAAGCTTGTAGAATTCGTGTTCAAATATTTACAAGTACATAATTTTAAAACCAATCTGATTTTCGGAAAAAACAAAACAAAGTTCGCTCTCTTAGCAATCCCTCCCCCTCGATTCAAAGATGTACGATTAACGACGGATCTGGAAAGTAATGACTTTAAGGTCGTACTGCAGACAGGGTTGCCAAATGATTTTCATGAAAAATCTTCACTTTTTATTATTGATCAATCAATCAATTTCTATGGGACCAAACTGCATGTGTATACTGCCAAAAAAAGCTCCATATATGGTGGACTACGCGATAATCAATATTTCGAGCGAAAAGCTTGACCCCAAATTAAAAAATGATAAGACCAAAACGTAAGGAAAGCCTTGAAAAGAGAGAGAAATTTAAAAATCGGTCCACTAATGTAAGATTTCATTATATCTATAGTAAACTTGTACCACCGATTTTCCAAAAAAAAAAATTAAATATGTAAGTCCAAACTTCAAGCAAAGCCGATCAAAAGCTTTTCAAACAAAATAGAATTTTGAAAATCGGTTCATAATTAATGGAGCTATGGAAGTTGAAAACATTAAAATCCTTTCTTTTTTTTTTGTAGTCGTTTAAAAAATTAGTGTTTTGTAAACCGCATTAGTGCTGGTCCTACAAAAAAAAAAACATAAAGGGAATTTATTTCTGAATATTTTTAAGTGAAAAAATTAAAACTGAAACAATGCAATTTTTTCCTATATTACTTGTAAAAACATGTTACACTTTGCCATTTTTTCAACCCAAAAAATTGTGAAATGAATATTTCCATTATTTATACCAAATCCAACAAATAGTCTTGATTTTCTTAACTAAAATCGCCATTTGGAATTTGTCTTTTTTTTAATCTGTTAAAATCGGGGAATTGCCGACACTTTAGGTATCCCTGGCTGAAACTCAGCTTAAGTATTGCGTATTCCAGACCTGATTAAAACATGAATTATAAAAATGTTCTCTGTTGATTTAAAACAACAAACAATCTCAATGTTTCTGTTTTTTTTTTTTCACAAACTTTCATCTATGTAAAATATATATTAAGCTCTCCTAAGACAAAAAATTCTTCATTCGGTCAAAATCTTTCGAAAATGTACTACGTACTTTGTCGAACTATTGTTTCGCTGAACTCAAGATCGAAAAAGAACATTTCTGTGCAACAATAACGTAAAACGATCCTGTGGCAGAAATCTAACCGAAAAATTAAATTTTCCTCGTCTAAAATTTAAAGTGAAAACTATCTGTGATTTACAAGAGTACCTTACACTCCTAATTTAAATTACTTGAAACAGAAAATATTATAAAAAAATTATATATGGAAGTGCTCAGCAACTAATAGAGACTTCAATTTCAAATTAAATTGAACATTGAAAATAAGTTAAGGACAAAAAAAAGTGCAAAATTATCAATTACTAAATTTATTATAAAGCTAATTTATCTTTAAACAGCTCAATTGAGTGATTATCTTGTGGCTTTTAATTAAAATTTAATTGTGTTGTTTTATTTTTTTTTTTTTGCTCAAAAGAAAACAAATTTTACAGGAAATCGTTCGCTAAGGTGAGTTAAAGTAAAGTGAAAAATAATAATAACAACAACGGCAAATTTTAAATCTTTACGGGGTCAAAAATAACTTGATAAGAACTTAATACACTTAATTATCAATTGAAAATTAAATTATTATTATATATTCTAAATTGAAAAACAACCTGTCGATTCACTTAATTTCATAGTTTCACACACAACACAGTGGGACTAAGTAGTAAAGTTGGTTATAAAATTAATGAAATGAAATTTAACAATATGACTACACTGTGCAACAACATAAACGAAATTGTTCAAAATGAGAGGAAATTAACGACTGAGTCTGTTGCAACTGGGAACCATTTAGGAGGAGTTAAAGATCTTAGTAAAACAATCGGAATTTTGTATAGGTTTTTTCTTTTTGTAATTTGACATTTCTTTTGTTTACCGGTGGTTATTAATAGAAGAAACTGTTTCAATTCAAACGAATTGTGTTCATTTTCAGAAACAGCTGATAAAAAAAAGGCACTACTGTGAACATTCCAAATGAGTGAAATTCACAATAGCATCGATTATACTACACAATACCAAATCGATCACATTTTTAGAAGCCGGTAAAGTTCGATGCTCTTCCTACGTCCGACAAACAAGTACCTAAAAATATGCATAAACTTTTTAAGCTTCTTTTACCTTAAAGACTTGAAACTTTCTAATTTTATGAAAATTATTTACACCCCATAAAAGGTTAATTAAACAATAAACTGATAAAAGGTCAAAAAAATATAAATATTCCAATTTAAACTTTAAATAATTACTTAAGTTGTACAAACAAACAAACCTACTTCTAAGAATTATCGTTTCTTGTAAGAGCAAAATGTTAAATTTAAATAACTAAAAAGAAATCATCAAAGTAAAAATAGAATATAATTTGCTTACATTTATTATTATATGAGTAAATATATCGTTAATGATATTAAAAACCAATGCCCAAAGGATGGTAAAATTAAAGGCATACACATACACACACACACCACACATACAGATGTGTGTGTGTATGCATGAAAGTTAGTATCTATGTATGTATGCATACAAGATATATTTCAAAATATTTATCTGACTTACCATCGAGATTGAAACGAATTAAAAATTAATCATTATTACTCTTCAAAAAGGAATCTGAAAATAAGAAAAAGGAAAAAGGAAAAACAAGTGCTGTACTAAGCGAAATGAAATTAAATAGAGTAAATGGTAATTTTTTATAATAACTCTTTAATAATTTTAATTTTCAATAATTCAATATAAACTGAACATTAACATGCTTCAAATAATAATTAAGCGTTAATATAAAATATTAATTCAGCTTCAGCATCAGTGATATATGCAGGGCAAGTTTATATATGCACAAAATTAAAGAAAAAAAAGCAAGCAAAAACGCACAAAATAAACTCAAAATAAGCCCAAGAAAAAGCTCAAATATGCTTCCAAAAATTAAACAATTTAACCACTTTTCATTTATTTTATTAAATAATTTTTTATTGCAAAGCACAATCATATGTTTTTTTTTTAGATTTTCAAAAAGAAAAGATCGATTATCGCATAAAACTGTAGAATAAATTGAAAAAATTCATTCAACATCATTGGATGTAGTAGGAGCGAACTTAAACAATAATAATTCGCTTGGAGATAGCTAATCAATGTATTCATCAGCATCGCTTTTGTTTAAAATAATATTATTTTTAATTTTATCTAATGTTTGAATTTCAACGTTTCGATTCATAACTTTGTTGAACTTTTCAAAAAATATTTTGTTTTCAAAATTTTTCATCTTTTCTTCCACTTTTTCTATAATAGACAAATTTTCTTTTAAATAAAGTCCTATTCTTACTAGTTTGATTAGACTTCGGCAAATACACTCGAAATTATCTTTTATGTACGGGAGATCAGATTTTAAAGATGCATTTTTAAATAGAGCTTTTGCTTTATATATTGATTCCACATCATCATCGGAAAGTGCATTTAACACAAATTTCTGCAAATTTCTGTATAGTTGTCACAATAATAAATAACACCTTTAAGACCAATATAGTTTGCAATGTCAAGAGTTAAAGAATAGAAAATTGCATATGTGAAAAAAGGACAAACTATTGCTTTTTATTTCCAAAATTATTTTCAAGGGCTGCCAAAGTGCATTATAAGCAAATTCAAGCAGAGTATATCAAATAAAGCAATTTTGCAAAAAAGGTACAAAATAAGCGAAATCAAGCTTTTCCAGCACAAAGCTTAAAAAACTTGCCCTGCATATATGTATAACACTTTCAACTATAAAAAATGACGCGAACCGGCTTACAATAAAATGCAACAGCAATACGTTAAATTACAAAGTATACTAATTAGAAAATAATGGACACCAAGCAATAGGTAGCTTCTTCAGGGTTATATATAATAATATTCAATGAATTACGTTAATAATTTGCTATTGTAATTAAAAAAAAAAAAAAAAGTGGATCTTTAACTCGCAAAAATCAGACTGAAAATAAATTTAATAAAAATATCGAAGAAATTAGAAGGAAGATATTAATCTTTTTAAAAAACAAACGAAGAATATATTTCGTAACTATCATTAAAGTTAAACTAGTATATGTAAATTCATATCATGTTAAGTTAGTAATCAATTCTCAGTAGAATGGAAGAAATAAAATTTATTATGTGAAAGTCCACCGAGACATGTGGCTGCACAGTCTGCGAAAATATGTTTCCCAAACAACACTGAATTACTAATTAAATGCGCAAGCAGAGTATGAAAATAAAATCCGTAAAATTTTAAAGATCTTATACTTTAATTTATTTTATTATTTAGGATATGCAAAACTAGCTGCTTAAAAAAACCCGAGTTACGTCTTTTTTATATTAAGCCATCGATATGTACATATAGAATTTATAAATAATCTTAAAGATTAGAAGCTTAATGTTATTAATTAGCTTCCTTATACGGATTGTGATGTATGCATGTGTGTACATGTTTACAAGTTAATAAACACATACATACGTATATATCGTCATATAAAACGTAAAACCATAAAACAACAATTTTTTTTAATATTACAGGAGATGAAAAATAAATTTAAAAATTGTTATAAGTGAAACGTGCTTAATTCTTAAGTGTAATGTCGCCGAGAATGTTTTAAAATTTTTAGTGACATAGACTTGAATGTAGTGTACATACATTAATTTAATCAAAATTTTGAATTGGAAATTTTCGTAATGGTTTACGTTTCGTGTGACGATATGTACATCTGAAAATTTACCAACTCGAATGCCGCCCACACACAAAATAAATAACATAAGATAACCTTGCAACAGTTTGTGTCCAAAGAATTTAATCAAAGCATGAATGAATCAATTGGTTTTAGCAAAAAAAAATTGTTGCCTCTTAAAAATTCCTATCACGTCTAAAATGACTTTTGTTAAATGTTATATGATGGATATTTCTTTGTTTAATGGAAAAACAAACTGCAACAACTGAAGGTAAACAAAAAAAGCAAACTTAGTATTAGATTTATTTAATTCGCAATACATGCACACACAACAGGTACAAGAGAAAGTAAAATGAAACTTTTAATAACAATATTTGTACAATAATTAAAAGATCAAAAGTTACAACAAACAAACACTCTTTCCATCATACATACTTACAATACAATTCCAAATGTACGATTATTGTGATATGTTTGTATAATGAGGCGTTTAAGAAGGTCTCTTCCAGTTCCATTGGAAAAATATGAAATTCATATGAATGTTTTATATGCCACAGTGGCAAGATTAATAATATGTTCAGAAGTTTACAATCAAAATAAAATCCTATGAAGTTTTCAAAGAGGACTATTTGAGGTTATTAGATCTCATAGTTTGGGGGGTAGAGTTCCTTACCACCAGTGGCCTGTGTATCAGACTGTTGCAGGCTACTCCTACATATGGCTGGTATGAAAACAAATATTAGAAATTTAGAAATGTTAGAAATGTTAGAAATTAAAATCACAACTCATTTAATTTTTAGCCGATTTTTATGAAATTACAAAATTCGGAAAGCTGTTTTAGTATTCCTTAATATTACAGTAATACATTTTATAGTGTTTTTTTAACACGTAGTCTACTTAAACAGTGACGCAAATAATTTTTTTCTGAGTTTTTTTACATTTTAAACATCATAACTTAGCCATTTACTAACTGATTTTTAAAACCCTTAATTCGTTTCGAAAACAAAAAAATCTGTGAAAATCTCTGTTAAAATTTCTGTTAAAAGAAGCAAGTTAAGACTGTGTGAATTTGTAAATCTTCTATACTCATTTTACGAAGTGACCTAGAAAAACCCAAAAACTAACTGTATAAAAAAATCGCTAAAATAAATTTAATAAAATTGTCAAAACGAAAAAATCGCCTAAATGAATAACATCGCTAAAACGAGAAAAGTCGTGAGAGAGAGGGAGAGAGGGAGGGAAAGAGTGAGTAAGAGAGAGTGAGTGAGAGCGAGAGAGAGAGAAATTTTATCACTTAGACCCAGGGGCGAATTTTTCGGTTACAGTTACCGTCTTACACGATGCACACGTGTAAGACGGTAACGCACACCATCTCAATTACAACCCAGTATACTTTTTTCGAATGCATTGCCGCATTCCTGGAGTGAACGCCTACCAATTGCACACAATGTAAGCAGGATAGTGAAGTGTTCATTCACTAAATATAAAAACTCATTACTGTTTCACATACTTTGTAAGTAGGCAGTAGACACTCTATACACAATATCGCTTAATTCGTGGGAAAGTAGAAAGCGCATTGCGCACTACTTCACACACATTGTAAGCTAGAATTCATTGAATACAAAGTGTGACAAACTTCATCGGAGAGATGTGATGTGGGTGGTATGCAAAGTTCGCCGCTGAGGACTTACTTCATGCCAAGTTTTTTTCAGACATAGTATGCAAATACTTTGAACAAAATTATAAGTTGCTTCTGTGGTTATATATGTATTTATTCACAATTTTTTTTATTGTTGTTTCTTTTAATCGTTTATTAACAAATTTAAGATTTTGCCAATAGTTTGATATTGCGTATTTGAGTTAATCCTTTTTATTAAACTTTTATTTCCAACAAAAAGATTTTGTGGGATTGTATGACAAACATGCCAATAAATTTTGAAAAGAAAAGTTTGCAGCGAAAACTTGAGTTAGCGATAAACAAAAAAACAATAAAAAATATTGAATTTGTTTATATGAATGCCGGCAATAAAATCTGTGAATACCAAGGCGTATGTTAAATTAAGAAAAACAAAACTTATTAATTTCGAATCGAAGTAACCACATCCAAATTTGATGTCATGTAGCTCCGAAAGTCAGAAACTTTATTTTCAATAAAAGATTTACATTTTTTAAATTCAGATTTTCTTGAAAGCAAAAAAAAAATATTAATAAAACCTGAAAATTCATGAAAAGAAGTATTTGTTCACCAAAAATAAAATCGAAAATTCAGCAAAACACAAGACTGAATGAAAAATAAGCACGAAAAATATGTTAATTTCATTACAAGTAGAAAAATCACAAAAAATTAAACACTAAACTGGGATTTAAGAAAAAAAAATCTAGACAAATGACAAATGTTGGAAAAAAGATTACGAGAAACTTTGGATAATTTTATGATTAAAAAATCTGGTGATTCATGATTAAAAAATCTAGAAAATCACGAACTTCCCGTACTCGCAATTTCTACTCGTTAATTGTCTTAATTTTGGCTTCACTCAAGAGAAATTCCGAAAAAATTATCAGAATATGATTCAAATAAATTTTAAAAACTTGTCTACGAAAAACTCAATGATCACAACAATCAGCCACAGCGGCTGTTGATCGTCGGAATTTCGAGAAATTAAAACTTTTAAAATATAAGAACAATTTTAGTTGTAGTCATGAATCTATGGACATTCTAGCTTCTTGATATTACGAGCCCAGATGTTGGAAAACAAACTTCATAATTCTCGCAAGATCAGACAGATATCCTTTCAGGTCGTGCTTCAATATCCTACACAGTCGAGCGATCTGCCTAATATGAGATGTGTGCTGAAAAAGTATGGTATTGTGGTCTAAAAATGCATCTGTGTGTGACAGATTTTGTTGGCAAGTCGTGCGATTTATAAAATTTTATAAAATGATAGTTCTAATGCGATGAGAGGAGTATTTATTGTTAGCGAGCTGAGAATATTAACTTTGTCTTTATTCGTAAAACTTTATTCTTTTTGTTTAATACAACAAAGGGGAGTACTTATTTTTCTAATCTAAATAAATGATTGCACAAAACAAACATATGTTTTGGCACCAGTTTTGTATGATGGTGTGGCACCTACAACACCATTTTGAAACGATTTTTTAAAGTCGGTCAGATTTTTTAAGATTTTCCTGTGAATGAAACGTACGGATGTGTAAGATAATGAAGAACGGAATAGATTCGCATGGCCTCAAAACGTCGAGATATGATGAAAATCCCATTGGCCAAAAATAGGATTAAATCAGTTACTCCCTATTTTTTATAGCGTGAAATTAAAAAATCAAAACACAAAATAGGGAGTACAAAATTATCATGTCATGACGATAAGATTAGACAGTAAATTGGACAGTGATTTTATGTATGTGTGTAATGCAAATTACTATAAAATGAAAATAATAAATATGAAAAGTAATATTATCAGGCTCAAGTTCAGTTTTATTGAATTAATGAAAATTCAAAATTACTAAGAGTTTTTTGTGTTGGAAAATATTATTATTTATATCCAATCAGTTTTTAGCAGAACGTATCAGTACTGATTTCAAGGCCGCTACACCTCTCATCAGCGTTCAAATGTCCATCTTTACAATTTTCGTAAAGTGGATACTAATTGAGAAGAATATCAACTATTTAACCAGTTTTCAACAGAAATAGAATATGAGAATTATTTTTAATTCAATTTTTATTCTACAATGAAACAGTGCTGGTTAGTACGAAATTCCCTCATTACTGTTTGGAACTAATAATCAACACAAACTCATAGTCCGTTATCATCAAAGTATTCTACTTTGTATTTTAACGTTTTTGTTGTTTTTACTCTATATTAGGGAAATTCACATATTACTGTGACCCCTGTTATTAGGGTATTTATAGCTCGTGCCCAAGCGGAATTAATATTTTTATATTATTATTACGAATAAACGTAATTATTATTTGAACTTATTTATGATTATTATTATTATTTTGTTAAGCGAAAATATTAGTACTTTAAAGCCACAATTGTATTCTATTGATCACTGCCATTTACTTTAAAATCACAATTACTTGACTTACTGTTTCAAAACAATATAATGTAATCATATTATTTCTGTATTTTCTTTTCAGATTCCTGCAAATATGAAACTTTCAGTATCCTTCTTCTTGATCGCCATCTGTACGATGTGTTTGGCCGCCCAGCAAAGTCAAGCTAAAAGTAAGTTCTGGGCAAAAAGAAAAAAAAAACTTAATTCAATACAAAAAAATGCATACCAACAGGATGCGTTGCAAGATTTATCTATTATTTTAACTGAGTTATAATATTTTTGTTAGTATTTCTATTTATTTTGTTTGTCATCTTTCATCGAGAGCAATTTAGTTTATTCCATATTGTAGATTTTTTTTTAAATAAATTAGATTTTGTATCACAAAGAAGCACATAATTTTCATACAAAAAAATATTTAAAACCATTTTGTCTTACAACAAAAAATTAATTTAGAGAAAGTACATTAAATTTGTCATTAAATTCTCTTAATTGTTTATCCATCTTTATTATTAAATTTTATAAAATGTTCTGCTTTTAGCCAGAACTTTCACTCACATACGATAAATACTACACGAGTACATATTTCCAACCCAAATTATTCAGGCAATAAAAGGCAAACTGTTTTCATGGAATGCTAATGTTAGTTTACTTATGTTTTTTTTTTTTTTATTTTTTTTCTTTATCATACAATTGTAGAAATAACATTCACAACTGACACAATAAATAAAATGCACATCAACACTCATTCTTGCTCTCGATATGATGCATAAAGTCAGGGATTTTTAAAACGTTCATTTGGCGTAAGGGCTGTTCACATATTACATAACGTTCTTTAATAAATTTTCAATACAAACTCTCGCTTCCGTAAGAACTTACAAACTTTCTACCCCCACAAACAGTATGAAAGATGTGAAAAGGCCCTTAATTGAGAAATATTTCATACGTAAAGTGGACCAGTAAACATGTTAATGTTTGGTGTAAACATTTATTTATTTTCTATAAATCTATCTTCTATCTTCTATATATCTATATGTATATACAAAAATGAATGTCTGTCTGTCTGTTTGTTTGTTTGTTTGTTTATTTGTGCTTTATAGGAGGCCAAACCCTTGGACCGATCTTCCTGAAGTTTTCGCCGCATGTTACTGTGACTCTGGAAGGGATAATAGGCTATATGAAGTTTTGATTGGACAAAGGGGCGTGGCACCGCCCATATAACCCAAAAATTTAAATCGCCATATTTTGGGCATTTCTTGACCTACGTCGATGATATTTGCTACACATGTTTTTATGACTTTTAACAGTGATGGACGTGGAAGACCCAATGACTTAACAATGAACATGGTCAGGATCCTGGCCAAGTATAAAAAAGGTTTCAAAATAGTTCACATAAACGCCCAAAGCCTAAATAATAAACTTGATGAATTAAAATTAGTCTTCGAAAACTCTGACATTGATATAATTTGTGTTTCGGAAACCTGGCTGGTAGCATCAACACCCGATAGCCTCTTTTGTCCCTATGGATATAAAGTTTTTAGATCTGACAGAGAAAGACATGGTGGCGGTGTTGCCATATTTTTAAAAAATAGTATTTCATGCAAATTATGCTGCAAGTCACCCGTTGCAAATGGGTCAATGGAACAAGTAATCGAGTTTATCTTTATTGAAGTTTCTTCATTTGGCAAAAAGTTGTTGGTGGGTTGTGTTTATAGGCCAAATAAGAGAATAGCCCTAACAGTTTTATATACCACACTAAATAATCTTGCTTCTGAATATGCTGATATAGAGTTATCACTGGTGACTTTAATTCAAATATTTTGGCCGAGATGAGTCTTGTTGATGACATGCTATCGCTTGGTCTCTATCCAGTTAACATGACATTCCCTACGCACCATACATCCACAACAAGCACGCTTATTGACCTTTTCTTCGTTTCCAACACTGCTAGCATCATTTTGTATGATCAGATATCGGCTCCTTGTTTTTCTAAACACGACCTGATCTTTTTAACATACAACTTTCAAGTCCAACAAATAGAAAAATTTTTCAGTTATCGTGATTTCAAACAAATAGACTTCAATCAAATCTGTGAATACTCATCATCTATTCCGTGGAGTAACATTTTTTCTCTGTCCTCCGTTTATGAGCAATCTTTATTTTTAGAGCGTTATATTCAGCAACTTTTTGATTTGACAGTACCGTTAAAATATAAAAAAATAATACAGAAACAAAAACCCTAGTTTTCGAATAGTGTTAAGGTTGCTATACATCAAAGGGACTTAGCATAGGCCAGATGGAAAAGATATAAAACGTCGGAGCTTAAATTACAATACGGCATTGCCAGGAAAAATGTTAATTACCAAATAAAACATGCCAAAACAGAATATTATTCTAATCGGTTCAGTAATGCTATCAATTCCCAACAAACTTGGAATGCTATTAGTGAAATAGGAATAGGCAATGCGAATGACAATGTTAGCTGCCTTGTTAATGCAAATACGCTTAACTCAACGTTTACTAACATCCCCGTAATTCAAGCAAATCCCAATTACTTAAATCTTTCCTCAGATACGGTAAATGCCAATGCTGGTGATCATTTCAATTTTTCTTTCGTCACTCAATATGATGTTTTGTCAACGTGCTCTTTATTAAAGTCGAATGCAGTGGGAAGTGATAACTTACACCCTAAGTTTATAAGAGTACTTTTGCCCTTAATTCTGCCGTATGTTACGCATCTGTTTAACTCTATTATAATGTCTGGTATGTATCCGCTTAATTGGAAACATGCAAAAATTATTCCATTACCTAAACCCAATGGAGAATATAGACCCATTGCTATTTTGTGTTTTCTTTCAAAAGTTATAGAAAAGCTATTATACAAACAAATTATCACATATGTAAATGCTCATAGTCTACTTTCCATTTACCAATCAGGTTTTCGTTACGGCTCTTGTGGAAGTCACTGAAAATATACGGCAGGGATTGGAAAATGGGTATATTAACTTTTTATTGCTTTCTAGATCATTCTAAGGCGTTCGATACGGTAGATCATGGTATACTCATTAAAAAGCTACAAATTTTTTTTAATTTCTCGAACATGTCAACGAAACTTATATCATCATATGTTTCAAATCGCACTCAATCGGTATTAGTAAATGATGTCTGGTCAGATAACTTGTCCCTTAATAGGGGAGTGCCTCAGGGTTCTATCTTAGGACCACTTTTATTTTCGCTATATGCAAATGATTTGCCAATACAACTATCTAACTGCAAAATTCCGTTATATGCAGACGACGTACAACTTACATTAAGTAGCCCAGTTCAAAATATTTCTACAGGTATATCCCATCTAAACGCGGATTTAAACAAAATTTACCTCTGGGCTAGTGCTAACGGACTCTGCCTAAATCCGCGCAAATCTAAATGCATTGTAATATGTAAAAAACGCTTAGTTACCGTCATTACCGACAACATAGTTCTTAATGGCGAAAAAATTGAAATTGTTAACACAGCGAAAAATCTTGGTATAGTATTCAACAGCAACTTGACATGGTCTGATCACATAAACTCTCTGGTGGGTCAAACTTACATAAAGTTAAGAGCTCTCTAGTCCACGCAATATTTCACTCCTTTAAGAATAAGGATTTTGATTGCCAAGACGTACCTGAATTCCTTCCCTACTATATGGGTGTGAATTATTTGCAAACTGTGACTCAGTTAGTAAAAGAAAACTAAATGTCTTATATAACAACATCGTAAGATACGTGTATAGACTGAGAAGATTTGACCATGTGTCCTACGTTTCAAATAATCTTTATGGCGTCTCTCTTGAAAACTTATTAAAAATTCGCACTCTTATATTCTTACATAAAATCATATACACTCAAACACCGAAATATATATTTGATAAAATACGTTTTTTCCAATCAGAACGAAATCGAAACATTGTAATAACTCGACATCAATGCCAAGTTTCTGAATGGCAGTTTTATGTACATGCTGCTCGTCTTTGGAACAATCTTCCACAAAATCAACAATTTAATAGCAATGCTAATAGTTTCAAAACCTTTCTATTTCAATTCTTTAAATAACGTGTTTTTCGTTTACAAACACGCATTTTGCACTATTAGACGAGTGTGATGGTATTCAATCACACCATGTTCACATACCAAGTATGATCGTCTAATAGTCGCTGTCCGTCGAATTCACGCAATTCCCAAAAAAATTCCGAAAAATCCCAAAATTGGGTTTTTTTCTAATTTCGACGTATTTTCAATAATTTTGCCACGTGCAGATATCTAATATGTTAGGAGATATGTACTTCAAACATACTAAATATTTTTTTGCAGCTTTGGAATTTGAGAAACCCAGCCTTAAAATTGTTATTTTCAATAAAAAAAATATGTTTAATTTTTAAACGCTCTGGCATCTTTAATTTTCCAAAATTTAAACAAATAAATTCTGTGATATTATTTATAGTAGTGCCTTTAAAATATGTATATATGTATGTATGTATTTATAAATATGATCAACGTACATATGTATTTTATGAAAAAAAAATTATAATTTTTATAAAATTAACGATTTTTTTCCTGCAAAAAAAAACTTACTTTAGAAATAAGCTCAGTTTTGAAATAAAAAATTTTCAAATTTGTTTGTCAATTAATAACTCCTGTCAAATTTATCCATAAAAATAACGAAAAATCGAAAATATTAAATTTTTGTTTTTGTTTATTTTTATAAAATACCTTGAAAGATTATTATGCAGGACATTCACTTACGTCCGTTATCCGATTTCTTTAGAGGTTAATATTCAGCAAAACTCTACGGGTCTTGCCTTTCAAATGCCTCACAAAGTGTTATCTATGAAGTGCAATCAATTATTTTGTTTATTCAACAACTGGAAAAACTTCCATCAATTTCGTGGCTTTCCAAAATAATTCCAGATTTTGTTCCTATTTTTAGTATTTTACTGAACGGCAATTTTTTGCCTGAACTCACCTTATACTCATATACGTGTGACGTGTATGTGTGTATATATGTTGTAGTTGTTCACATATTCATAATTTACAACAAAAACAAGACAATACTACAATGATAAAATATAAATGAAAAAAAAAAAACAAAACGCGTTTAAAAATAAAGAACAAAACAAGAGAAAATGATAATTTCACAAGTAACTTCCGCTTTTTAGACGGGAAAAATTGACAACACAAATAGAATCGGTTAAAATAAAGTAAAAAAAAAAAACACAACAATAAAGGATGAAAATGATGGTGCTGCTGCAAGTATGAACTAAATACCAGTTTGAAAGCATTTTCATAGATTTTTTCATTTGTGTTTATTTTTAAATAGAATAATATGCGCATAGTTAATTTGTAGCACCCAACACGAATAGAAAACAGCACCCAGGTGCAACAAGATAAACAGCAAATTAACATTTTTACTTTAAGGTTTAAACGTTCATATTTAAAAATTTTTATATTTTTCATTTTAATGTTATTACACTCGTACTGATTTTGCGCTCTGTTAAAAAATGAATTTTAAGACATACGCAGCTGTTCGAGAGAACCACTGAAGTGTAGTATCGAACCAAAATCACTTCGGTTTCACGCTAATCACGTGAACGCTGTCTATTTTTAATCGCAATAACAAAATAGAACGATTAATAAATGTGTTTGGTTTCTAACTCAGAGTTTTTCAATTTCAACAAAAAAAAAAAAAAATATATACATACTCGTACTTTCTTTTAATGAGATAGAATCGAAAAGCAAAAAAAAAAAAACACACATTATGAATTTAACTCACAACGTCCGTCTGTCTATCATCTTAAAAATTGGCAAAACAAAACGAATTTTTAATTCAAAAGCGTTTTTGAACTTTATAAAGCCATCGTTGCCCCCCGGAGATAAGCGTCAAATATTTACAATAATAAGTTTGATAATAAAGTTAAGAGAGCAAGTAATGGACTAATAGAAATAAATTTAAATTAAAAATATTAAATAAAAACAAGTGAAACACAAAGTTATTGAAGGCTTTTGGCCAACAAAATTATAGATGTGTGTACCCACCACAGCATGCGTTTGTCTGAACGTTTTGCTTGTTATGAATAATTTAAAATTAGATATTCCCTTTAGAATTAAGTAAATATTTTTTAAATCGTTATCTGTATAGAGTAGCTGTAGTGTAGAATACTAAAGTTCAATTAACAGATTATAATTCAGCTGGAAACAAAAATTTTTTTATTCAGAATATCCCAAAATAAAGTCACATAAGCACGCAAATATGTTTTAAAAAAACTCCCATCCCTCGATTTACACATGATTGATACTTTCCTGGAAAAACTCTTTTAAACTAATCAGCATAGTGGCAAAGTTCAATTATTTTCTAAAACGGAATCCTAGTACACGTATTTAGGTTATTGAAAAAATTAAAAACGAAAAGATTTTTCAAATTTTAAAAATTTTTAAATTTACAAACGGAAAAATATAACTTATCGGGCAAGTTAAGCTATAAACACATAGACCACAGCGAGCAGCAAGCAGCAATGTGTCAAAAATAAAACACAAGAGTTTATATGAAATTGATTATTTTGACGACAGCGAAGCAGGTTGTTGTCTATGCTAGTTTTGCTGTTGCTGCCAAATTAGACTAATTTCTATTTCCATAAGCAGCAATAAGCTGATACAAAGCTGCCAATATAATATAAATGTTACAGCAATGAGAGCTAAAAATATTTTGTGTTATTTAACCGAAAATAACATAACAAAATTAATATAAATAAATATATTGATCTGCTTTTATACTTTTACTCAATATTATAACGTTTTGAGCTGGTAATTTCATTTTTATTCTTGTGAAATATTTATGTGGCAGCTCTGAAATATATAGTAAAACAAATATTGAAAAATAATATCGAAACTTCAAGTTCATTTGTCAGCTGTTGTCGTTCTCAAAATAATTCAGTAGCTAACTACATGGCAGCAATTGAAGCCTACTGCATTTGAAGACTGCTGTTGTGAAGTCTGCTGTTGTCTATGTGTTTATAACTTCACACATTCCGCTTGGAACAGGGTTCCCAGATTTCTTTTGAGTCGCATCCCCAATTTGAAAATTTTCATCCCCGAAATTCCCCAAAAAGCCATTTATACTATCCCCAAAAATCCCCACTAAAAATAATTTCAATTCACTTAAGTATTAACTTATGAATACTTTATTTGCATTGTAGTTCATTTCTAAGTATATATTTGTATATGTGTTCTAACAAATTAGTTTAGTTTACTGATGAAATCAAAAAGTTCGGAGTCCAAATCTTCTTTACCGCTGTCTGAAGAAATTTTTTGGTACATGCTTTTAGAATTAAACAATTTGACCATTTCTGGAGATGGATCAAAAGTTTCACAACAAATTCCATCATTTTTAAAATGTATATTAATTCTCAACAGAGATTCGAGATTCGATTTGGTTTTACCGTATTCATTGCCGAAAAACTCCTTCAACGCAAGCGTTGCAGTGTTGATACGCAAAGTAAATTTAATACCAACTCTGCCAGGTCTTTAAACGGCCGTGATCCAGCGGCATCTTGATATGAATATGAGGGTGGTGTTGGCTGAAGTGGTTAGCGTGTTGACTACTAAGCAAACAATGACGTGGGGCTTGGGTTCAAACCCTGGCCAGAGCAAGTTAATCAACATCATTAATTTCTGTAATGTACATTAGTGAGACATTGTATTAATTGTTGTCGGACTATTTAAGTGATGAAGGCATAGCACTGGTCACTAAAAACTGTTCCGACAGCAATTGATGATGTTCCAAGCTAATGTACACAACATCGCCCTCCTTCGTCGGTTAGCAGAAACATCGGCGAAGTAAAACAATTAATAAAATGCCTGCCAATACAGCTTAACAAAGTTAATGCGTCTACCTAACACCGGAGGCGCCTCAACACTGCTATAAAAATTAACATAACGCGCAAAGCAGAGTTGTAAAAGAGTTAAGCCTTCTACATTTTCAACATGTATCTTCTCTACTCTATCCCTCTCTCTGAGTTCCGTCACAATGCACTGCATACGTAGGGGTCATCCCCTGAGTGCTGGTCCTAATTAAAAAAAAAAAAAAAAAAAAAAAATAAACTTCTGTCCAAAACATAATTAAGTTGTTTGTTATTTGTATATCAAATAAATCATTCCACCTTACAAATGGCATTTTTTTCCGATGTGACTCAAATATATCTCTTGGAACATTGTCATTTGACGCTGGTTGTAGTATTTTTATGATTGAACTAATTTTGGGTTGTCCTAATGGGTTGCAACACATGTTTGGAGAAAATTGCTTATATGTTTTGAAAATGTTGAGATTTAATGGCAAATGTTTTAGCATTTGTTTCAATAAGTTTTTTAGGTATAAGAAAACACGTCCGCTTTACTTTTCATAACGAAGTTTTTTTAACCACACTAAAAACACTTATGTACTCAAAAAAGAACAATGAGAATATGTTGATATTAAAATAATAGTCCAAAAAATAAACCAAATTATATAAACAAAATAAAAATCCCCAAAAAATCTCATAAATTCCCCAAAGCATAAAAATTATCCTCAATGAATTCCACAATCCCCAAACCAAATTTTTCATCCCCATTTTTGGGGATAAATTCCCTAATCTGACAACACTGGCTTGGAATGGTTTCAATTCCGTACTTGTATTCCGATAGTTTTTGATTTAAAGTTTTCTGAGTCTCGTTAATTTGTAATTCGATTTTACACGACGTTTCGCGGCCATTTTTACGATGATGTCCGTATGAATGTACATATGTATCTATCAGAGCTGCCACAAAATTGTTGGATTTTTCTTACTTGCTGTACACATGACGACCAACCAAGTGACTTGAGTGTAAAATTTGTATGAAAAGCACTAAATTTTTTGCATAATTTTAATACAAATTTTACTCTCAAATCATTCGTCCGTCTTATGGAAGCAGCACCTTAATATAGAAAGCTGCCAACCTTTAATTTAATATGTATTTTGTAAAATTTTTACTAAAAATTTTATACAAAAAATAGAAAAACTCAAGTTTTGGCAAATTTGAGTAGAATTTGATGAGACTTTTGGTAGAATTTTTAGTTTGCTAGTGGCAGCCCTGGTATCTATGTATATAAATTTTGTAGTAAAAAATTTAACTTCAAGCCAGAAAAGCAGCAAAGCTAAACGCACTAATAGTACCAGCTTTTCCTCATTTACCCCCCCACCGCGAAAGTACAAAAAGTACCAAAGTCATCAATTTGTCCCATTTTTACTTTTTAAAAAGTAGCCTACATATATTGTAATATGGGTCATATGCTATACGTCTAATACACTTCATATAGAGGAACAAACATACAAACATCTAAACATACATCTAACTTTTTACATACATATATAATATTAATAGGATTTTTTTTAAATTACTATTAAAATTATTCTTTTAAGTCTTCAAATTTTATATAAATTATGTTTCAATTAGATTATTTTTTTTTCATATTAAAATTAAACTCACCCGAACTCCTAAGCTAAACTAAAAAGTATGTAATAATAATGGTCAATAGATTGCTTTCAAATCCATTTCTTACTGTTTTAATCCCAAAAGTAACCCTACAACACCAACAACAAATGGTTTTTGCCTTTAAGTAAAATTTCATAACAATTTGTTTCTTTACCCTTCTTGTTGATTAAAGACTAAAATTTCTTTGATTAAAGAAACTTTAAATTGCTTTAAACATAAAACAGGCTCTCTCTCTCATTCTGTTTATTTGAATTATTTGCAGAAGGCTGTAATGCATACGGCTATGCCTGCTATGGTGGACATGGCAAGCGTTCATTACATACACAACAGGGCGATGCAACACGGATGGAACTAAACGATTTACAAGATCGTCCAGATAATATGGTGCAATTTTATCCGAGTGAAGCAAATGTGTTAATAGATGGCAATGTGGAGGCAATACCAAGATACAAATTGATTAAAATGATGAAATCATGGGTAAGTTTTTGTACTGAAAGTTGCATGTAGAGAAAATTTTTAGAAATCAATTATCGTCTAATTCTTGCAGTGGAAACATTATGTACATATGTGTGTATGTATGATTGTACGAATAAAGGATGTTTCCTTTAGAGTAATAGAATTTCAAATTAAAATAAAACAAGGTATATTTATAACAGGTAGTCTTGCCAGCTCAGGTGGTTATTGTTTCGCCCCTTGTATAAGGTTTTCCAATAGGGATGATATGATTTTGAAGTGACGTTTCGGCCATTTGTAATATGTCATGATCTGTCATTTGTTTTTCATTGTATTCAGTAGTGTTTACAATTTCATCATTGAGAGATATACGGAAGAAGAACGTTTACAAATTATTCAGTTTTATTATCAAAATAATCGTTCTCCAATTGCAACTTTTCGTGCGCTTTTGCCATTTTATGGTCGTAGTAATCGCCCGCGTGTGCTCGCTATTCGTCGAATTGTTGAAGCTTTTGAGCATACATTTTCTTTACATAATGATCAAGTGCCAGTAAGACAAAGAACTGCTCGAAGTAATGCAAATATTGCTGCCGTTCAGGCAAGTGTTGCTGAAGACGTTCTCAACAATTGCGACTGTCTCAAATCACAACCTGGTGGATTTTGAGAAAGGATTTGGGTTTGCATCGGTATAAAATTGTTCTCACTCAAGAACTGAAGTAAACGTCGTGAATTTGCTGATTTTGCCTTGGTACAACTTATTTCAAGAAACTGTGATATTGAATGACCTCCAAGAAGTTTTGATTTAACACCATTAGACTACTGCTTGTGGGGTTATTGGTCTTTTGAAATAAACCAGACTCTCTTCAAGCTTTACAAGTCAATATTGAACGTGCCATTCATGACATACGACTTTATTTAGTGGAAAAAGTGATCGAAAATTGGGTTCATCGAATTCGTTCCTGCAGAACAAGTCGTGGAGGCCATTGGAATGACATTTGTATCGATTGTACTTCACATTAAATAAAAAACTTTTGAATTTCCTTAACAATAAGTGTGTTTTTTTTTAAGAAATCATATCACTCTTATTGGAAAATCTTATATTTGTGATCCAGTTGCGATGTGAAAAGTTTTGTTGACATATTTTTCGGTTAATGTTTTGACATCAAAAGTAGGTGTTTTTCAAGGCGAATTGCGGCGAGTCTACCTGTTATAAATTTGCAAAGAAAAATAATTTATTTTAATGCCTCTCTTAAAATCCCTGGCTCAGATCTGCCACGCAATGACAACGTCTGTGAGAACACAATGGCTCTCTCGAAGTAATTCGTTTTCCTTTTTCCCGCTGGATATAATAAATTTATGTAGGCATTTGTGTGTACTAGGAGCGCTTACGCAGATATGCAATAAATAACAAGTCCTTTTTAGAACCAAAATAGATGAGATTTTGAGATTTAGTGAGATTTTATTTAGTGAGACTTACAAAATTTACTTACAACAGTATATACATATTTACAAAGACTTTAGGGAATTTTCCTTGTTCTACATAATAATACTTTTTCGTTTTATGGTATATTTAATTTTTAATATAGTATTTAAGTTAAGGTGAACATTTTCAAAACCTTGTGCCAAAATAGATGATTCAGGATAAAACCAACCTTCCTACAGTTTCAAAATATTTTTTTTTTTTTTTTTTTTTTGTTTCAAAGGAATTTTGTCCCATAATTTTTTTTTAAATCGGGGGCAAGTAGTTCCTTTAAAATATTGATTATCTAATTACGCTTTCATTTATAGACCGATTTTCATAATTCTATTTTGCGTTTGAACGGGTTTCCGTGAAACTTTCCGCGGGAAATGGTGTCTTCCCCCCAAAAAGTATTGAATATCGTATAACTTCTCCGTTTATGGACCGATTTTCAAATTCCTTTTTATTTTGTATTTTGCTTGCAATTTTGATATAAAATTTTATGAGAATCAGGCGAAAAGTTGTTTCCCCGCTATAGTATTGATTATGGAATAACTCCGTCTATTTATGAACACATTTGCAAATTACTTTTTTTATTTGAACAGGGGCCAAATCACCGCATACGATATCGAATTAACTATCGTATCGAATAATATTACGATACGTGTCGAAGAAGCAAATTATGGAAAACGATGCGTCAAACTACGATACAATTCATTCGATATCGTATGCGATAATACCAAAATGAAAAATTTCCATAAATTTTTTTCGATATCGTATGCGGTGATTTGGCCCCAGGTTTGCTAAGTTTGGCCCCATTAAAATTTTATGAAAATCAAGGTGCAAATTGCTTCAACCCACCCCCTTCAATATATTGACCGAATTTATTTTTTGTTAGATAGCGCTTGCTTGCAATTTGATCCCATGAAATTTATTTTTTGGAAAAACCAGAAGACAAGATCCCGCTTGAAACTTTTCCAGTTTTAGAACGATTTTTAAAATCCGTTTTTTCTTTGTTTGCAGTTTGCAACCGTTTGCTTACAGTTTTATCATAGAGCAACATATTTTTTTTTTTTTATTTTTTTTTTTTTTGGAAAATCAGAGGACAAGTTGCTCCCCGGATATATCGATTATCGCATTTAGTTGCTATTAATAAACCAATTTTATTTTTTTTATTCAAGAATGTACGTTAGTCTCTCGTGGAAATGAAATAAAATCAAAAATTGGGTTATGTTGGACTTTAAGCTTTCCTACATGTAGTTGCGTCGTTTTTGTAATCTGTTCAATTGACTTTTTGTGCCAGAATTATCTTGTCTTATAATTCAATTGAGCTTTTCATTGTGTCTTTCTTCTTTTTACTGCCTGTTCGCCGATATCGAGGAAGTTCTTTCTTTCGAACAATTACATTTCAAACAAAAACAAAATTTTTGAATTTGTTTTTGTTTCAAGGGTAATTGCTCGAAAGAAAGAACTTCTTCGATATCGGCGAACAGGCACTGAATCTTTAAAAACATTTTAACAACTACGTACTACATATTAATTATTTCTAAAATATTTATCATTTCAGTTTGGCAATGCCCACCGGAGACCTGAACGCATACCGGAACTCGATTATCCTTTTTCGGCGGAATTCTTAAATCGTGAAAATAATTAAGCTACCAACAACAATTGCTACAAATAACTTGTTTATTCCAACTACATACATATAAAACAAAAACCTTTTTTAACAATAACTGAATTTTTCAGAAAATTTTTATAATCAAAAGCACAGGTATATTCTGTGATCAAAAGTTTATTAAACGCCATGAAACAAATTCACATCTAAATATTTAATGAAAACGAGAGATTTATTAAAAAAAAACCAATGGTAGAAAATTTAAGTTTTGAGATTAATTTTCTGTAGGTATAACACAAAGGAAAATAGTTGCTAAAATTATGTAAATAATAATTATCAAAAACAAATGAAAACAAATAAACATGCTAATAAGTTGTCACAAATTTAAATAAAAATATATGAAATTTTTTCTTCGGGCTGGGAATAAAATTTCAGTTAAAGTTTTTTTAGGCAGCACAAAAAATAATACATACACTTTTACAAAAAAATACACTAAATAAAACACTTCTTTGTTAATGTATGTATGTATGTATATCTTAGGAAAGCAAAAGACTATTTAAACTTAAAAGAAATGTATGTATGTAAATAATCAAGAATAATTAAAAAGGTTTATTTGCAAAGAAGAACAACATTATACCCTTAATCATTTATCTATGTATGTATGTACGTACATACATATGTATGTGTGCCATATGTGTAAATTTTTAAAAATAAAATACATACATATGTACATACATATATTAATCAAGTGTATATTTTATAAGCTTAAATATTCTTATTTAATTTTAGTTAACTGTTGATCTCTGTTTAATTAATTTTTAATAGACTTAAGTTATATTCATAATTCTGTTTAATTAAGTACACCCTTATATGTTATTATCACCAAATAAAATCCTTGCACAAATACATAAATGTATCTTTAATATTACATGGACTCACCATGACATACTGTATGTATTTTAAAAATATGTCGACGTTCCACTTATATGTAATTTATATATGTATGTATGAATGTGTATATAATCATATATGTACATATGTATGTACGTTAGGGCGGATCGACTTTTTTGACAAAAAATCGTAGGGGGGTGGGGATTATTCTACGAAGAATTCTGAGCAACTTCACCAAAGAAACTATGGGCCTAAAATGTATTTCGAGCGTCCGAAATTTTAGAAATATATGGCCAGTATTACAATTTAAATTAAAAAATTTTTCTTGTTTTTGTTATCTATTTAAATACAATACGGTTGCATTGAGAAATTAACTAATTTAGTACATGGATTTCGAAATCTAGTGATAAATTACGAAAGTTGTATCATATCGAAGTACTTGCATTTTACTTAGAACATTGAATTTACATTGAACATACAATTTAAAACGATTTTTAGAATAAAAAGCCATTAATGACATTTACCTAAAAAAATATAATTATAATCCTGATTCACAATACTGACTTGTTGGGAAAATTTTTTCAGAAGAATTTTTGTAAAGTACTACTTACGTCATATTTTTGAATTTTCGGAGGCTCGAAATCCATTTCTTCTTCAAAGTTGCTCAGAATTCTGCGTAGAATAATCCACCCCCTACAATTTTTAATTTTTTTCGGCTCCATACAAATCGACCCGCCCTAATGTACATATGTATATGATATAAAAAAAATTGTTTGAAAATTTATGAAATAAATCAAAAATAAAATAATTTGGAAAAATTTTAAAAGCAAAGCAACCTTTTCTTTTATTTACTGAAGATCATTTACATGCTGTCTACACCTGAATATATTCGTATTAAGAGAAAACCAGTACGTATTAGAGTTATCAACCGATTAAGAATAATTCGATTAATGGATCAAACAAAACGAAACTCTTGTTCGAATAATTTTAAAAGGCCGATTTTCGAATAACGAATAAATCGAATAATTAATGTCAATTAATCGAACAAATTTTTTTTCAGTTTGAAATGCATACGTAAAAATTTTTTAAATTTGTTATTTTGGATGTTTATAGTTGTTGTCGAACTGCGCATACCTAGAAATCGTGCTATGTTTTGAATGAAACGTTAAAAAAATTTCAAGAATGGGGTTTTTTCACTCTTAGGTGAATAAGTTAGAAATACACTAAAGCCAAAAAATTGAGCTCGGCTTGGAAGTATTTTTCCAAGAACAAATGAAAAAAAAAAAACAAAGTCACATGTAACAAGTGTTCTAAAGTATACAAAATTGTTGGATTATCAACAAAAAAAAAATTAATAATTCTTTTGCAACAGATTTACTAAAACGTATTAAAATAAGAATAAATGAGAAAGGTAAAAAATTTTTAAATACGTTAATATTTTTTAAATTCTGGAAATTTTTCGAGCAATTAAAGGTTTTTTGAAATATTCTTCAAAAAGTGAAACTAAAGAATATGCAAATGAATTATACTCCAGATTATTTTATGTGGAAAGTAACCACAATAATTCAGATGACAGTAATAATATAGAAGATGTTACTAGTAATGAAAATAACAATCTTTTATGGGAATTAAATAATTATATTAAAAGTATTAAAAATTCAAAATTCAAAATATAAAAAAGACTTCAGCGGTATATTAGACGATATGATATATTTGGAAAAATCTAAAAAAAGAACAGAAAAATTAGATAAACTATTTTATGCTCTTCTCACTATATCACCTACCTCGACAATTGGCGAAAGAGTTTTTTTCAAAATCTAATTTAATAAAAACAAAAATTGTTTGAAAGGTAAAAAATTGAGTCAACTTTTATTTGTAAAAGATTATTTATTAAGAACAACCCAAATTGTCTGATCTAACAAAAAAAATCATTTGATATTTTTTGACTGAATGAAGCATGTTTATTTGAATTAATAGTTTTATGTATTTTTTTTTGTTAATAAAAATATTAACTATTTTATTTTTAAGTTTTTTGTATGAAATGTTTATTTTTTGTCAACAAATTTTTTAAATCATTTTTTATTCGTTGTTCTCATCGATTAATCGAATAATTTTTCAGCTTTAATCGTTTGATCGAACGAACAAGTTGAGAGGCGAATAATTGACAACTCTAGTACCTATTATATTTGCCGCTTTGTTGATATGAAGTCTGATTTTTATCGTAAAAAAAAGTACATAAGTATATAAGCTCCGTTAAGAAAATTTCATAAAGCATGTAAAATATGATTGGGATTTTCAAATATTATTGAACTTGGGACAAAAGTCGTCAATTCACAGCTTTAAACTCGGCAAATCGCTTAAAATGTCGTCAAATATCGCTGCCATATCTGTACATAATGCCGTAAAACTTCGATATAATGAAGTTGAAGGTGATCGCTAAATACTTTTTCTAATAGCTATTGTTTCGTTGTACATACATACATACATATGTAAGTAACAGCGCTAAATCTTGACATAAAGAAATATAAAGAAAAACGAAATAAAAATTCGTTATAATTATAGTTTTTTTTTATCCAAATTTTATTTTACTGGAAACTATCAATGAAATTCACTATTGCCAGAGGTAAATAAAAAATTTAACTTTATTATCCTTTTTATAATTTTAGTCGATTTTAATCAAATATTGTGTTTTTTTTTTTTGTGTAGGTAGAGTTGGGCAAAATACATGGTTTGCGGTATTTAAATACTAAATACAAAATACTTGCTGGTTATGTATTTAAAATACAAAATACTTTCAGGTTATGTATTTAAAATACAAAATATAAAATACTTACACATCATGTACTTATGTATTTAAAATGCAAAATACAAAATACTTCCACGTCACGTATGTATTTAATATACAAAATACGTATGTATTTGTATTTTAAATTCGTATTTCAAATACATGTATTTCAAACACTGCCCAGCCCTGAAGATGTATTCACTTTACAGGTGGTGCTACTAACCCAGGCTCACACTATTCTTGCTAGTGAGAGGCACGTACATACGTTGAAAATTGTTCGCCCTTATGTTGACAGCTCAATCTCCCAATGCAAAAAGAACCATGTTATTTTTTTTTTATTGTTAAACTTGTTGTCGTAACAGTACTACCTGCAAAATAAATATGCATTGTGAAAAAATGCTTTAGAATTGACAACTGTATTGCGGTGATGCCAATTCTAAGAATTTGTATAGTTACGTTTTTTAGCGATTCTAGTTTTTGGTTATTGGTTTGACGCATGATGCATTATAAATAGATCAAAATGCAAACAACCATCAATAAACTGACAAAATATATTTTGTTAACTATGTTTTTAAAATACAAAATACTGCCATTTTTTGTATGTATTTAAAATACAAAATACAAACTACATACTTCTATTTATTGTATGTATTTAAAATACAATTTACAAAATACTTGCAGGACATGTATTTAAAATACAAAATACTTTCAGGGTATGTATTCAAAATACAAATACAAAATACGTATTTGTACTTTAAATACGTATTTCAAATACATGTATTTCAAATACTGCCCAGCCCTGAAGATGTATTCACTTTACAGGTGGTGCTACTAACCCAGGCTCACACTATTCTTGCTAGTGAGAGGCACGTACATACGTTGAAAATTGTTCGCCCTTATGTTGACAGCTCAATCTCCCAATGCAAAAAGAACCATGTTATTTTTTTTTTATTGTTAAACTTGTTGTCGTAACAGTACTACCTGCAAAATAAATATGCATTGTGAAAAAATGCTTTAGAATTGACAACTGTATTGCGGTGATGCCAATTCTAAGAATTTGTATAGTTACGTTTTTTAGCGATTCTAGTTTTTGGTTATTGGTTTGACGCATGATGCATTATAAATAGATCAAAATGCAAACAACCATCAATAAACTGACAAAATATATTTTGTTAACTATGTTTTTAAAATACAAAATACTGCCATTTTTTGTATGTATTTAAAATACAAAATACAAACTACATACTTCTATTTATTGTATGTATTTAAAATACAATTTACAAAATACTTGCAGGACATGTATTTAAAATACAAAATACTTTCAGGGTATGTATTCAAAATACAAATACAAAATACGTATTTGTACTTTAAATACGTATTTCAAATACATGTATTTCAAATACTGCCCAGCCCTGTGTGTAGGCAACTTTGGAATGCAATTATCTATGTATGTATATCAGTGTAGACCGCACGAATATGCATATGTTTGAAAAATATTCAACAGCAAATGTTAGAACACATTGCTGAGTGGTTTTAACTTCGATTATCAACGCATATTTTTTTCGGCATTCTGAAATATTTTATTCTTCAATCCAAGAATATTTTGCGTAATTTTTTGGGTTGCAGTTGTTAATGCAAAGAGAAAATTTTTTAAATATTACTCATTGTAAGATTGGCATATTTGTCATACTAGTCGAAGTTGTGTTTGGTTGGATTGGCATATATTATATTGTTTGGTATTTTTTATAGCGGCATATTGTATGAAAAAAATATTTTGTATAAGTATGTGTGTGTTTGCATTTTTGTGTGGATGGCTAGTTTTCATTGACAAGAAATTGTTGCTGAACAATATATTACAGAGAATTTCATTTTGTTTGCTAGTTAAAAATTTTACTATGCAGATATTGCTGGGGTGTAAGCTACTTAATATTTTATTTAGTTGTCAAGTATAAAATTTTTTTTTTAGAAAACTGGAAATTTATTTGTTATCAGGTATATATTTTTCTAGTTTTCTAATAAAATTATGGAATATGAGGACAATTTTTAGTAAATATACCTATTAGTTTTCGTAAACCCTGATTAATATGGTAGAGGCAACAAAACTAAATATGTATGCATATGCATGTGTTTATGTTTAAAATTATGAAACGGAAAATACCTCTACTAATTTTATATATCACACCCATTTTGAACAAATGACAAATAATTGTATTGATATTCAAAAATTTTACAATTTTCTTTATAAATGAAAATTTTTTAATTTTAATTTACACAAATCAAACTTTGACACCTGAAATGGATAACACAATTGTCAGCTGCGCTCGTAAGATTAACTATGGTCTTTCTACTATGTTGTCACATGTTCACATTGGTTGTGTTCACGACAATAACAAATGAAGATTTCTCTTGTTTACAATTATTTGCTCCCCCAATCAAAATCAGAGCACTACGCCGCCGAAGAGTGCGGTCGTCAAAATGGCAACAAGACCGTTAGCAAAATATTTTTCATAATTTCCGTTTTTTAACACAAAATTTTTGAAGCACATTAGTCACGAATGAACGTGTATAGGAAAGTTTTAATTCGATTGTACTTAACAAGATTCCATCTAGTTCAAAAACGTTTCTTTTTTATTGTTGTTTTATGGCCGTATAAATTTAGAAAACATACTGCCTAATAATTTTTAAACATATGTATGTATGTATGTATGTGCCTTGCGAAATGAACAAGATATGTTGTTTTATCCGACCCATGGTCTAATAATCAGGTCTGCGCAAGAAGGAATTTGGTTTTTTGTAGGGTTGTGTTTTGACCGTTAAATAATCTGCAAATATATGGTAAGCTTCTTCGGTCTTGTCAAAAGTTGTTTACATTTTTGGCCGCCGTCATGCATATTTTTGTTTATATTACGCTTTTTGTTTTTGCATAACCACTAAATACATACAAAACAATACTGTTTTGTTTTGTATACAGCTTTTTTGACAATATTGGCGAGTTTTTACACAAACAAAATGCATGTCGTTTTTTATTGTTGTGTTGATAAGCGCACCTTATATTATTACACCATTATCCGACCGTTAGCTGGTGCATTATGTTTAACTTCCGCCGACAAAATCTTTTCTTAGCCGACGCCGACCATCATTATACATCGGCTACGTGCAGGGAGAAATTCAGTCCCGCGTGTTATTCTTTATGTTATAAATATCAAACATATTTAACAGAAACGTTTAGCGAAAACTAAAAATGACAAACATTAGTGAAATGGAAATATACAAGAACCTTTATGGGAAACAACGTGATAGCAGTGTTATATTTCGGCGCAATCGTTCCTTGGGGTATGTCAGCAATCATATTCCAGCCGTTGTGCGTTATATACAAAGACGAAAAGATAATTTGATAACAACATGTATTGGACGTTCATTTCAAGTCTACACCTCAAGCCATTTTCGTTTGCTTCATGTCAGCGGTCAGCACCCAGATGAAATTACCGCAATGGCTACAGATCGTTTTCATATTTACACAGCTTGTAATAAATGCATTTATGCGTGGCGTGCTGGCAAACATATAAGACATATCTACAGGGGTCACAATAAAAATGTTCATCTTCTTTTGCCCTTTAGTAAGCATTTGATTGCCGTGGATGAGGCCAATGTAATGATAGTTTGGGATATTATTCAACAGGAAGTTTATTTGGAAGTTAATTTCAATGCTGAAGAATTCCAAATATCTGCCATTGCTCATCCCCCAACTTATGTTAATAAAATTGTACTCGGTTCAAAGCAGGGTCAGTTAAAGATTTTAAATCTAAAAGACAATCGCTTGATTTATACCTTTAAGGGTCACTCTAGTCGTGTGACCTGCATAGAGCCAGCCCCAGCACTAGATGTGGTGGCTGTTGGTCATCAAGATGGCACAATTGTTGTTATTAATTTGAAATTTGATGAAACTCTTATGGAATTTAAGCAAGATTGGGGTTCTGTGTCGAAAATTACATTCCGCACTGACGGGCCGCCAATTATGGCTTCAGCTAGTACAAATGGTTATGTTGCATTTTGGAATTTAGAAGAAAAAAAGGTAAGCTCTTTGTTTGAGAATTTATTTGTATTTTTTAGATTCATTTAAATATTACTAGATTGCTAGCCAACTGCAGGCTCATGACAACTCAGTCACCACTGCCATCTGTATGCCCAACGAACCATTGATTCTTACAACATCTCCTGATAATTCAATGAAATTATGGATTTTCGACTTATCGGATGGGGGAGCTCGCATGCTGCGCATACGAGAAGGACATAATGCTCCACCTCTATGTATACGCTATCATGGCAGTAGTGGCCGAACAATATTATCATCTGGAGAAGATAGTTCCCTAAGAGCTTTTAGTACTATATCAGAATCATTGAGTAGAAGTTTGGGCAAAGCTAGTTATAACAAAAAGGCTTCGAAAAAGAAAAGTAGGTGTTCAAGTTCACTAAAAATTTAGAGAGTCTAATTTTTTTTACATTTCTATATACCTAGATCGTTTCCAGCAGGACAATCATATGATGCCACCGATCATAGAGTTTACAACAGAATTGACACGGGAAAAAGAATGGGACAACATCGCGGCAATACATAGTGGTACAATTCAAACAACAACATGGTCCTATCACAAAAACCGCATGGGTGAACATCATCTGATACCAGACAAGTTTACAAATAAAAATCGTGTGGACTTTAAGGCTGAAACCACATGCGTTACTCTTACACATTGTGGTAATTTTGTCATTATAGGTAGGTGCTGTGCTGAAAAGTAAATATATGCAAGATATATGTATACATACATATATAACTTTTTTTAATTTATCTCTAATAAACAGGTTATTCCAGTGGTGACGTAGAACGGTTTAATATTCAATCGGGGCAACACAGAGCTAGTTATGGTACACCGGCCCATAAAGCAGCTGTACGTGGAGTAGCCTGTGATAATTTGAATCAAATGGTCATTTCCGGATGCAGTGATGGTTTATTGAAGTTCTGGCATTTTAAAGAAAATGGTAAATGATTTTTTTTTTTTATTTTTTTCGTTAAGTAAAATATTTTCGCGAGAACATTCTGTATTAGAGATGCCTAGGAAACAAAATTTATTATTTACATTTTTATTTAGAAAATATTTCACTTTAATAGAATTTAGTATAAGCAAATTTCAGTTTTGCTCAAACAGTTAAAATTATTTCTTTTCTTTAGCTAATAAACCTTTTGGGGTAAAGCAGTTCCAAGATGGCATATCAATATTACGCAGTCATCGTGAAAGTGCAATGCTTGCAGTTGCCTTAGTAAGCTTTACAATACTCGTCATTGATATGGACACCAAAGCGATAATACGGAAATTTGATGGCCATTCATCACAGATAAATGATGTTACGTTTAGTCCTGACAGCCGTTGGCTGATATCAGCCTCTATGGATGGAACAATTAAAATTTGGGACATACCCTCATCCTACATGATTGATCATTTCAGAGTAGATAAGCCTTGTGTATCTCTAACAATGTCACCAACCGGAGATTTTCTAGCCACAGCCCACGTCAACAACTTGGGCATTTATTTGTGGGCCAATAAAATGTTGTTCAGTCAAATATCTCTACGCTCCATTAATCCAAAATCGGTAGCACCATATGTTGGACTACCCTCAAACGTGGTTGATGAAGTCAGTTTAGAGGAAGAAGTAGATGAACTTTGTGATGATATTGATGCTGAGCTTGAATTGGGTGAAGAAATCACACTAAATTATCAAACTCCCGAACAGTTATCAATGGAGCTGATAACAATGTCGGGTGTGTCAGCATCTAGATGGCAAAACCTTTTAGATTTGGATATAATTAAAAAACGCAACAAACCGAAAGCACCGCCCAAACTACCAAAACAAGCTCCATTCTTCCTACCTACGGTGGCTGGCTTAGAAATAAAATTCGATGTAAAGACAACAAAATCAGACGACGACTTAGATTCACGAGTTTTTAAAGTGACTTCGTTTAACAATCTGACAAATTTTGGTAAATTATTGGAATCTTCAGCCAGCACCCAGGATTATGAAAAATGTGTGCAACATCTAAAACAATTAGGGCCTTCAATGGTTGACTTTGAGGTGAAATCTTTACATCCCATAGGTGGTGGAACAGTTAAGGCAATGATAGAATTTTTAAGAACTCTACAATTTATGTTTGAATCGAATCAAAATTTTGAACTAGCCCAATCATATTTAAGCGTATTCCTACGCTCACATGGTTTAAATTTAGCGGAAATTCCAGAAGTTATGGCTAGTTTGGAAGAATTGTCAGAACTGCAACAAACAACATGGAAAAAACTGGAGGAAAAACTTATGTATGGCATGGGGGTGGTGGCAGCCTTGAGAAATTTTGTACAATAATTGTTATTTTTTTTTTTTAATTTATAATATTTTAGAATGTATGTATGTATGTAAGTATGTATAAGGATAATAATTTTTCTTGTAGGTTGACAAAGAAAAATGTAATTGCACGTATAAATACTTTTATCCCTACTGGCATTTTTGTTTTGTTTTATCAAAAATCACCTGAGTCTTCCTGGAGTACTTTTGACGATTAAAACTGATTAATCACTTGCGCGCTTGAAAAAAGACTTGAACATGATTCGCGCTTATGCTTAAAAAGTAATTTATTGAAAATACAATAACAAAACATACAGCAATCGAAAATTGATCATGCAGGTGTTTGAAATATGACTGTTTTGAAGTTATTTATGAATAATATTTTGCTCATCTAGATGATGAAAAACTGATTTTAATTCTGGTATTTTTATTTGAATTAAACGAAAAAAGTTTCAATAAATTTTCGGATTTTCTTGTCATTTTAATTTAATTAATTTTAAATTTAATTTTGCTTCAGACCGATAAAATTTTATTTTTAAATTTCTTGTAAGAATTAATTAAAATTTTTTGTAAGATATTTTAAAATGACAAATTTAAGAAAGGATACCATGGGCTCTTTACTATTTCCATACATATTGGAGACGCTTAACCAAAAGCCAGAATTGTGTAAGAACTTTTTCATATGTACATACTTACATACATACATACACATGTAAATTACTCGTATTTTAAAACTCAGGTGATACTAAATGACAATGTTTGTGAACAAATCAAATATATTTTGTCATCAGAAAATCCTAAAGAGCGTTATCAAAATATTGAACAGAACATTCGAAATGCTTTAGAAGTTGGCCAAAATCTGGATATTTTAGTGTTAACAAATGACCTAATACGAATTCCTTTTAAATACAATAAAGAACCTAAGAGTCCTAAAGCAGAGCTAAATTCAAAAAAGGTATACATACATCATATTTATTTTTGTTATTTTCTTAAAAGTTGAAAAAAATTAAAAAATGTTCTATGCAACAGAAGTTCCCAAAAGGACCACCAGGTTTGCAGAAGGTAATAAAAATAATTGTTTTTATTTAACTTGTTAAAATGACTGAATTGTTTTTTGATAAGATGGAGTGCAAAACATGGTCACATAACTCAACGTCAATTTTCGAACCAACGAAGACGAACACGTGACGGTTTGTTTCTCAAACAAACAAATTGATAATACAAAACAAATTGTAAAATAAGCCTACCGGGTATGGAAACTTTTTCTAACACTATTGTGTTATAATTACACACTATACAAAATTTACGACGAATTATGAATCCCACTATTATAATTACTTTTTTTATAAATTCAATTTATTATTATTCAATTATTTATTATATAATTTAATAATAATTTAATTTATATAATTTTAATAAACTGAAGTAATTAATAATTTAAATCGAAAAATATTTCTTTTCATAATCGATTACAAATATGACTGAAAAAAAAGACTCAAAAAAGACTTGCAAACGATCAGAAATACGACTTTAAAACGACTAATAAAAGAATCGCAAACGATTAGAAATAGAACTGAAAAATAAATCGCAAAAGACTCGAAAATAATTAGAAATACGACTAAAAATTACTCGAAAGACTCGCAAACAATCAGAAATACGACTAAAAAATGACACGAAAAAGACTCGCAAATCATTAAAAATATGAGACATAAATGACTCGAAACTGTTCAGAAAAGCGGGTAATGAAAGACTCCCCAAGAAGTCGCGGGTAGGGAACCATTTTCTGCCGAGAAAACAAACATTTATGATCAAAAAATGAGCTCATATATGCTTATTTTAATCGCGCAGAGGAGTCATAAATGACCCGAATATGATAATTTTTTTCATAAAATGCTTGTAGGGATTGATTCAATAAATAATGTTAGAAACAAGTACACACCCTCATAGATATAAAAGGGCTTTCCATCATATTAATAACTTTATGGGAATTATGAAAACAGGTATTGCGCAGTATGATTTCAAATAACCTGATAAAATAAATCGAAAAATATCTAGGTATTTTCCATAAAAAAACAATTTATTATATGTGTAAATTTATAGTTTGCGATAATTAAGATAATTGCATACAACAAGAATGTTATTTTGACTGCAAACCCTATCAACGAATGAATAAAAGATACGCTTTAATTATCGAGGACGACCCCTTGCTTTGGCGCCAGTAACCAAAGTGACTCATATGCCATGAATATGACCATAACAAATGTGTTTATTTAACATTGAATCAAATTGTTTAAAACTAATTAATCAGTTAAATATATTACCACGTCTAGCTGAAGTTACCACTGAAGGAACTAGTAGACATACATACAAAAGCCCCAATATTTCAGTGTTAATGTCAATGTAAAATATTTTAAGAAATTTTTTATTGAGTATTAAAATTAATTGCCATACGTCTGATAAAATGAAGCATCAGCAAGTTGTGGTAGACTACTGGAGCATGGTGAAAACATCATGTACATGCCTGTTACTGGCAATTTCCGGTTATGTACTCATCAGGTAAGTTTCAAAGATAAATACAAATATAAAAAAATAAATATTTTACTAGTTTTTATTATATGTCAAAGGATGGTGCAAACAATATTTTATCTGCCAGGCCATTTGAAAAATAATCAAAAACGCTTAGAAGAAATAGCAGCTAAATATAAATTGAATTTGGAGAAAGAAATAGCTGAGGCGGAAATGAGAAATGATGAGGAAATTAAGCAAAACGAAACTAATAATTCTAAACAAGATGAATTGGTCAAGGAAGCTAAAAAGGTCAAATAGTTAGATCCGCAGCAAGACCACTTTTATACTAATTCTAACGTACATATTTTATTACAAGTTTAAATAATAATTTTAACGCGCTATACGTATCATATAACTAATAAATGTTTAAATATTACTTACATTACTCATAGTTTCTTAATTTGTCTCCACTACAACTGGCAAATCTTCAGGATCTTCGTCTAACAAGCCTTCAAATACCCAATTCATAGATTTATGCAGTTTGTTGGATAAAAACTCTGCACTTTTACGCAGACCACTTAGATTTAAGTTCAAAAGCAAAGAACGTACATCCTTATACACTGTGTTTCGCTCCGAGGGTTCCATAAGCTCTTCCGGCAGGTGGGGTAGTTGATGAACTAACACTTCACTATATTTCATGAATAATAGTCGATAATTGCTTACAGCCTCCTCCGAATGTGAAAACAAAGACAAAACTTTACGCCAATAGGCTAAAGACTCAATCGAATGTCCGACCAAAAAGAAAGTAAAAGATATTTGAATCTCCTGTATAATGTCTTGTGGTTGTTTGAAGTTTCTTAGCAACTCCTCACAAGCGTGAATGCAGTCTAAAGAGTGTTTTGATATTTCTGTAGGGGTAGAGTGCACAGGTATACGGCTTGGAACACAACAAAACCTTGGAGCCGTCCCTTCGACTGGTTTTAATTGCGGTAAAAGGTCACTTTCATCATTTATTAATTTAGCCTTCATAGATGGATGAGTCTCAATTAACGGACCTCTTGGTCTTTCAACATCTGGACACGATAACAACTCTACATTTGTTCTAATTGTGCCTAAGGCGGGTGTACATCTTTCCACACACTCCTTGGTAATAGTATCAGTAAGTTTGCGCCATTCGCTATAATAACGAAAATCATATGGCGCCAAAAAAGAGTCGAGTACTTTCAAGTTGTCTTTTAGTCGTTTCTTCTCTAGTGCAGGTTCGGCAACTTGCCTTTCTCTTAACTCTTCATTGATTGCATCCCATTCTTTTACAACCAGCTCTTGCTCATGAAAGAAGTATTTAAACCCCACTCTGGGAGCTGTGTCACCATATGGTCCTGTAGCTGCACACCAAACATAATGAGGTCCCGATGGTATCATTTTGACACCACGAAAGTTATCGCCAATTACGTACGAACACAGATCTATGCCAAATTCAGTACCCTTGGGGACTCCGGTAATAAACAATATAGCTCCCTCGTTATAAAGAGCTTTGGCCATTTCCGAATCCATATCCATTGGAGAGTTGTCTTCATTCATTGCTGCGATAGTTGTGATATTTTTTTGTTCGAACCGAAAAACCTTTTCGCAAAATATATTTCAATTGTTTACCAATTGCGAATGTAGTACAGTAAAACTCGGTTATAACGAACTCCAACAAAGCAAAATCAAAGTAAATTTATACCAAGTATATGCAAGTCTAAAAAACAAAAAACATCATGTATTTTGTTTGTGTAAAAATAATGGATGAATGTCAAAAACAAATGAGAACAACATGAAGAAAACAAAAACAATTTGTAGAATTATGTATAACAAAGCATAACAAACCAAAATGGCGTACGAAAATTGTAAACAGCTTTTGACAGTCATACATTACCACTAAACTTGGCATAAATTTACTTTGAGCAAAATGTACAATGTAAATAACTTTTACATAGCGTTTACAAATGAAAGTAATATCATTACATTCGCAATACATTACGTTACTACATTATATCACTAAAGGGCACTAAACATTCGTCAAAATCACATCAAGCATATAAAGTTGTGTCAGTGAAAATTTGTTTGTATGTGTGACTCCGACGACGCTTCATGAAAAATCAAAAAATTTAGATATTGGGAATGCTTGACGTCAAGCACACGTACACACGCTTGATGTCAAACATTTTGACAGTGTATATTGTCCTTAACCCATTCACATTTTTGTCACTTCAGCTCTACTTTCAACGAAAATTACAAGTAGTTTCGCTGGGATATACATATAGGAAGGCGAATTAAAAAAAATCAGCTGTGATTTCAACACTACCTTGTAATTCTAAATACCCTGTGTACCAAGGCGAATTCATAGCAATAGCTAAGGCGAATTTATAAATATATGTATAAATTCGCCTTGAGCAATAGCGTAGAACCCAAGGCGAATTCTTGGACAGATTATCGTGGGGAAGGATTTAGGGATTTTTCATTTTCAGTATACCTATTATCAATTTTGCTTTATTTTACCATTTTATTTCATACATATATTTACATACATATATGTACTTATGTTTATGTATCTTGGCGTTTTTCTTCTCCATATTTCGACTATTTCAAGGCGATGGTATTGAGGATGTTGGTTTTTATAACAATTTGTTCAAAATTTTTTAAACCAGAATTTATTGAATTCGATATTGCCAAAATGGATGTACGATAAGGAAAGTAATTTCGTTGTTGCTAAAATTGATGTTGGCAAAAAGAGTTAAAAAAAAATTTTTTAGATTATATAACTGTACTAGCAAAATATGTAAATGCTAAAAATATTCACAGAGACAATTCACATGGACAATTTTGAGTTATTTATAAATTTACAACTCGAAAGCATAGAAAAAAAAAATAAATTTGATTCCGTGTATGGAATTTTGAAATATTCTATGGATTCAAAAGTTCCATTCGAGCACATACGAATGCATTAACTGAAATAAATGTATGTAATAAAATTAATAAAAAAATTGTTTTTAATAATGCTTAATATACATACATATATTTATTGGGGACAAAATAGAGAATTTCCAGCTTTAAAATGGGGATTTTTGGGGACAACACTCTTTAATTTGGAGACATTAGACAATATTTACCTGGCTACACTGATTATGATAGGTACAGAACCACAGATATTGCAACCATAAGCGCAACATCACAATATATGTTGATGAAATCATTAATGCAACCCGAAATGAAACCATACACATGGGAAATTGCGTAAACACGAGAACCCACAATGCAACTAACAACAAAATATGCCAAATTGTGTAAACTCGCTGCATTGCATGTACATACATACCATTAAAAAAAGCACTTAAAAATGGCAGATAGTCAAAAACATATACATGTGTATATGTACATACTACATATCGCACCCTAAATACAAAAGGGTCACAACTCGAAGTTTTCCAAAACTGACTTTTTTCCATAAATTAATTCAGAGTACACATCTCTAACTACTGTAAAAATTTCTTTCACATCTCCATCTTCTTTAACTGGAAAGACAAAGTTATGTCTATTTTTATGTTAAGTGTGCTGTTTCTGCACGAAAACAGTTTTTTGTCTCTCCTGGGGGGTTATTCTGGATTGCGATGCGAAAGCAAATGTGATGCGGAAACAATGTAAATAAGATTGCTTTCGGATCGCATGGCAATCCAGAATAACCCCCCTGAACATTTTAGTATTTTGAGTTGTGACCCTTTTGTATTTAGGGTGCGATATGTAAGGTAAATTAAAAGCTTTGTTCTGTTCTGCTGTGTATTTTGAACTTTTAATTGATGTAGTTTTGTTTCAGTCCTGGGAATATTGACTATGTCTAGTTCTTTAATTATAACGCTACTTTAGCTTTTAGACTTTTCCCTTTGCAGGGGCCTACTAGGAACAGAAAAACAAAATTTATATGTTATTATAATTAAATTTTTATTTCCTTTGAACTAACCATTTTATTTTTAATTGTATGTAATAGGTTTTAATGTTAATTAAGCTATTCGGTTATACTTTGATTGAATTTGTTTTCAATAATTTGTGTAAATTCGCATAGTCTGATTTACTTCCAACACAAAAAACAACAACAAAAAATAGTAAGTTTCATGGTATTTTCTTCTCAAATGAAAAATCGATTGCCTTATTTTAACTTGAATTTACTTTTCATAAGGAAGTAAAATGTTATGAAAATCGTACAATCGTCTACAAAGTTTTAAGTAAAAAGGCAAGAAATTTTAAATTTGGTGAAAAAACACCATTGGAAATTTGAATTTTCTTCTTCAAAAGAATATTCTGTTATTTTATTTGCCAAAAATCAACACATTAAATATATTGTATAAATTTTTACGAAATATATACACTTAAGCGTGATGAATAAATCTTTATTATTGTTGTATTCAATACAAACTCAAAAATATATTCAAATACAAATTTAAATTTCGTTGAATATTGGCCAAGAACTGCAGTTGCTCAAATAAATTTGTTACGGAAATGGTTTAAAAATTTGTGGATTTGGGAGGAATCGTGTATAATTGTATAGTGCAAAGAGAACTTAATGTATTATGATTTTATAAATATTAAGTGATCTGAGAGAGACTTAAAGTTTAACAACAAATACAGCATCTCTAGATAATTAACATTTATGTATGCATGTGTAAGTATTGACTTATCCGATTTTTATGTAAAGTGTTAAATATCTAATTTTAATTTTTGATTTGTTGGTATATTTCACCGTATTAATTTGTTCCTGTTCATCTAAAAATCTCAATTATTAGTAAGATTTTCTGAAAAGGCTGCTGCTTTACAATACAAAAAAATCTTTTTTATGTATGTATATTCTGTGTAATTCTTCCAGCAGTTGATTTTACGATTTACTTGTTTTGAACAGTGTGGTATGTTTTGATATTTAACTTTTACTTTGATATTATTTTAAAGGAATTTTAAGAGTTAGTTTAGTAATGATTACAGTAGTTGTTGCTGCTGGTTTTCTTTTGCGTGGATTTGCTTTAATTAAGGTGTTCATACGCATTAATAAATATATGTTTTTATTCACACATTTAATTTGTTGTACATTGTTGCACTCTGGGTCCTTCATCATAACGATCATCCTCATCGTATGCCATGCGATGCTGCTGTTGATTTCTGCGTTGTTTAGGATCAAAATCAACCTGAAAATAATGGAAAAAAGTACAAATAATTAAATAGTTCCCGAGTGTGCGTTGTGAATTATCCACTGAGCTATAATAGTGCTAAATCATTACAACACCATGGTGGTAGATCTACTGATGAGTTGGTATTTAGCAACCAAAGAAATTCAGCATACATAGATTGGCTAAACCATAACAAATGAATTAATTTTTGAAACAAAAATTCTATATTATTTATTTGATCTATTTTATTAAAGTTTTAGATCTTTGTGTGGCTTCCTCAGGGAATTATAAAACCAATAATAGGTGGCAGACGATTTTGCACCTTTTTTTCATCTTTTTTACATTAATCTCATACTGAATTAAATACATGTAAAATATTTTTATTGGGCACAATGCCACATGTGTTACTTACGAATTTTTAAATAAATACTCAGGCAAAATCAAACCTGATCGCCTCGACTGTCATGTCTACAAAACCAATGCTTTAAACACAACAAAATTATAAAAATATAACAAAATGAGTAAAATATTAATAAGGACAACGATTCCAACAAAATTAGAAAACTAAGAACATCTAATTTTAGATATAGGTACGTATAATATATAATATTGTACAATTTCTTTAATAATTTACTAACAGATCCTAAGTAAGTCGCAATCGCATTCCCTAATACACCATTGTTTATGTATAAATTTTTAAATTCCTACTAAAAAATAATGTATATTCCACTTACCATATTGACTTGTTCGGCATCAATTGGAATGGTTATTTCTGGTCTAGGTGGTAAGCACTGCTCTAGTTGCGGTATAACGGCAATTGGTATTGTTTCGGGGAAATTTACTTCGAACTGTATGACAAGACGACCTTTTTCTAATGGATTCTTATACAATGGCATGCCTTCATCCATTACGCACTTGGTCATTTCATGCTTAATAACTTCTCCAGGCGCGGATGTGATAACAATATCACGATCATCTAAAGTCTTAATCACACGTTGGAAGCCACATAAAGCTTCCACCAACTGAATCGGCATTTTCATCATTAAATCTGCGCCAGCGTGTACGAATGTGTGATGTTCTTTTTCGTCTATCAGTATAATAATATCGCCGGGCTGCGAATCAGGTTCGTTATCACCTTCCCCACTAAATACTATCTTCTGTCCATCACGCATTCCTTTTTCAATATGAACCTCTAGAACTTTACGTTCTCGCACTGTTTTGCGGCCAACACACTGCTTGCAGCGGTCCTTCTGATCAATCATTTCCCCAGCACCGGAACACTTGCGGCACACTTGTTCTACGTGTTGGATCAAACCGGTACCTATTTGTTGGATACGAGTTTCCAAACCGGTACCGCGACATTGCATACACTTCTCAATAGCTCCCTTTTTACCACCTCGACCCTCACACTTATCACATATGACGTTCTTTTGCAGAGCCAATTTTCGGGTAGCACCATTGTACAACTCTTCGAGTTGAACAGAGAGCTGGTGGACAACATCTTTGCCACGGCGTTCACGACGTCTGTTGGATGTAAATCCTCCACCAAAGAATCTTTCAAAGAAGTCCATGGGATTACGGAAGTCGCCGCCATCGGCGCCACCCTTCTTTATTGCAGCCTCACCACCTTCGTCATAGATCGAACGCTTGTCGGTATCTGCGAGCACTTCATAAGCTTGCGAAATTGCCTTAAATTTTTCACCTTCATTTGGATTTTTATCTGGATGATATTTAAGAGCCAACTTTCTGTAAGCTTTCTTTAATTCTTCGGGTGTGGCATTGGGTTTTACGCCCAAAATATCATAGTAACCGGTTTCTTTTACCATTTTCTGATTCGAATTTTTTTAATTCTTTCTGTAATATATAACTTCTTTTCTTACTGTTGCACACACTAAAGATGCAAAGGGGATGAAAATGATCTACAGTAATAAATAAAAATAACAAATGTAAATAAATCGGATTTGTTCGATACACGCGTTAAGATTTTCTATTCCCAAACCCCCTTTCCAATCAATTTTAAAGAACACAAATGGCTTGTTAAAGTTCAATCTGTTTTCTAGATTTGAACTATTTTTTTAAACTTAAATTCGATTCCACTAACTCTTCAGACTCTTTGATTATTCTTGTTTCTGCGACATCGTTGAAATCGAAAAATACTTCAAGGGCGTTAATGTTGGCAAATACAAAAATTACAATATTAATATTAAGGTAATGGTTCCAAAGTCGTAATTAACATGCCTTGGCTGTCCCTAAATTGGTATTCATCGTGTCTGATTTTATATGTTCGTTATTTGTGTGAAATAAGGTTTATATAATTAAAGGTACAGGAATAATATACAGATATTTTTCGGTTCACATACAACTCGTTGTAACTGCCGTCTAATGTTTATTTTTAACCGCCGTTTACATAACCGTCGGCCCAGGCATTTCACAGTGCGCCCTTTAGTTGAAATGGCAACTTCTTTATACAAGTACATATGTTGATATACATACATATATATGTACATACTTATGTACAATATATACATATATATATCGAATAGATAAGAATAAGCAGGTAAAGCAAAATATCAACTGAACAAAAGAAAACACAAAATATTTTCTTCTATCGATTCCGCATGTGAAAATATTGAATCTATAAAAACAGCAGGAAGTTTACATTTAAAAACATACTTACATACATATGTACATTTTTATATGCCATAAATTTACAACCCACACGTAAAAATTTAATTTTTCAATGGCATGCTCAAAAATCCAGATATTTACATACCCTGACTGAATTTTCCGTTTTCCCTTTTTATACCAGACAAAGGCAGGTGATTTTTAAGGGAAAAAGCTATGGCAACAAAGATACATACATAACTATGTATGTATGCATATGCATAAGTACATACTTACATATTATTTCCGAATTTGCAAAATTATTTCATTCACGTTTTAAAGACGAGACAGTTACATAAATTTTGTTTTTTGGACTTTCTCTAATTCAAAACATATAAATAAAATACACAATATATGATCAACTGTAATTAAAATTATTCAGCAAATTATATTCATTTTTAATGCGTCACTTGGCAACAATTGTAGTAAAATAATGTACTTACATATTGTATTTATGTACGTATATCAGCAAATTATTTTCTAATACCCTATTTACTTTTCAATGCGGAAATATGTATGTATTCTTGTAAGAAAATTTTCTTTATTTAAAGAGTATAAAATCCAGGATATTTTTTTATATGTATGTATATTATTAAATATTATACATACATACATACAATGAAAATTACTTTCGTGCTGTACATACATACATGTGTATATACATACATACATAAGTACCTTTGGGGATGGGTGGTTGGCTAATTTGTCTACTTTGCACTTTGACTCAGTTCGTTTGATTATATTTGTTTTCTTTAATAATAATCAAACACTTTTCAGTATTTAAAAATAAAAATATATTGTGAAAATTATTTTAAACTCACACAAATGGATCCGTCGCGCAGCAATTTTATTTTACGAATGTGTATTATATTTTACCGTAAAAATGGCGTCGATTCTTCTAGAAAATTATTAACATGTGTGTCGATAACACAGTTTATTGATAGTTGCCAGGTAAAAAATATCCTCGTCTAAACCACCCTCGGCCAATCACACGAGCAATAAAGTTGTTGATTCTAGGCCACAAATATTTTGTGATTTAATAATTGCTGAATTGTTGTAATTAAACAAGTTATATTTTTAAAATTTGTAATCCTTTGTATTCACAGTACAGGGGCAAGGTGGACATCATGTGTGGTGCTGGTATTAGCTAGATTGACAGATTAAATTATGGCCAGTTTTTGACATTCGTATTTAAGTATGTAATTAGTTAATTTTTATATAAATTTATGTTGTATTTAAATTAGATTCCATTTTTTCAGTGAGTAATTAAAATTCTTATTTAATTACGATGAAAGCACTACGTAAAATAAAAAATTTCTCACAAATGTCCCTAAAGAACAGCTGATTAGAACAAAAAAAGAAAACTCCAAAAATATATAATTTTATTTTAGCTAAAAATAAGAATAATTAAGAACTACTGAAATGTTTTAAAATAATAAAAGTAACTTTCAAAATGATTAAAAGGTAAATAGCGACAAAACAAAACAAAATATTATGCAATTTGCCAGCAGCCACAAATATTTTATTGGCTTTATTCTATATAAGAAGAACAAGCAGTTTAAAACATATGGAAATTCGTAAATCTTAATTATTATTTAAATACACAAGGTTGTTTATGTAATTATTAATTAAGTACTTTTTTATATATGCAGTCAAAAGCACAATTTCTTATATAATTACAATTTAAAAATAATTATAAACTTAAATATCAAGTCAATTTAAATAGCAAGCCATTAATCTCTTAATGAATCGTTTTGTATGATATCACTTACTTAGCTACATAAAACTTGGCTGTTGTCAAAATGTGATGTGTAAACAAAACAAAAATTAAATTAAAAAAAAATCAATTGCACAAAATAAAAATATAAGTTAAAATTATTTACAATACAGAAAACAAAAAGGTGTTGATAGATGTATGTATAAAATCAGGATGTGTCTTTTATTTGGGTACTTGGAACAACTTTCCTTCCCCCTTTGCAAATTTGTTTTGCAGACACTACATACACGCATTGCAATTGATATTTTTAATTTTAATTAAATTTTAAAAATTTTTCACGCGTTTTTTTTTCAATTTCTTAAATTTTAATTATATAAAAAAATGTCACAATATTTTTATAAAAACACAACGAAGTTTTGACAACAAAAAATCAATCAGCTGACATCAATTTTAGCTAATGCGACTACCTGATAATTAATATACCTTGTCACTGTCTAATAGCATGTATGTCCAGTACGTCAGACATGTATGTTGGTTTTCAAAAATTTTTGATTTTCTGATGTCTGTCGCACACCTACATACACACAACATTTATATGTACTGAAGTATGCCGTCAGCGTTCGATAGTGTAAACGCAAAGTATGCCATCGTACATGTCTGCAGACAAGTATGCGTGTCTAATAGCCCTTTAAGGTTAAAGGTAATTTAATTAAGCATGGCCTCTTATTTCACCATGGTTTAGAGTTGATATTTTTTTTCGATAGGGTTGTGCTTAGGCAGTGTTGCATTAATAGTAACATTAATACGAAAAAACAGACGAAAAGAGGCGAAAATCAAAAATAAAAATGGCGTGTCAAAAACAAAGCGTCTTTCTATAAGGTGATTGTGATATTTTTACTTGTGAAATTTTCATGGCATAGTGTTTTATTGAACGTTAAAAACAATATTAAGTAATAAAAATACAAATATCCTAACATAAAAAAAACAATAATAAATACTTTAATGATCGAATTAACAAGTTTAATGGTGTAGACGGCATAACCTCTAAATCCAGTGACATAAATATTGTAATGAAAATGAAAGAAGAAGCAGAGACAAGTAGGAAATTGCCGCCTAAAATAATTATGGGTGGTGTTGGCGGCTCATCGAATATGTCCTCAGCAATGTTCAAAACTACCAGTTCAGGCACTATCCTCAACTCATCATCCAACTTCTGTTTAAATCCCAGTACACCTAGTAAACAGCAAAGCGATGAAATTCTTAGCACTTTGCTGCGTATGAATAATTTTGATTCTATATCAAGCATAAAAGATGAATCTCTAGATATTGATCTATCCGCGTGTGTAACCATAAGTGCAGACCCGTCGGGAATCATTGGAGGAAATAGTTTATCGTCATCAGACTTTTGGAGAGTATTGGATGAGAGCGCCCAAACGTCACAGTTGGACATAAGTAATAACATTCTTAATATTGCGATTATGGGCGGTGGAAGCTCTAATGCAAGTCGGGAATCATTACACATCTCACCATCCGCATCGAGTCATGGTAATTCAATGCCCCCGATTGATAAATACGAAGGAAAAGTCTCCGTCAAACAAGAGCAGATGGACTTCAGTGGGACATTTCTTAAGCCATCGTCTGGCATTTCGTTTTCCCCACTAAAACGAAACATAAAACCTTTGCAGCCGGAACAGCAAATACGGAAAGAAAAGTCTCCTAAAAATCTGCCAAAATCAGAAATAGGTCCTCCATCCCTATCCCCTATTATGAGGCTACATCAAACGTTCATTAGACCTCAGTTTGAGCATCAAAAGTTAAATAATGGGAGTATTTCACCGCAATTAACAGTTCAAAACCGCAAACAACAGAAAGGGGCAATGCAGGTTATGAACCAGCCACCTCCATTGGCTGCATTGGAAACGCCTATAAAAAGCAAGGAATCTGTATCGAAAATCTTACCGTTGCCCGAACCTATGTATAAATGTCTGGATTGCGAAAATCAAATTTTTCGTGGTAATCAGGAATTGGCAAGACATACAAATCATCGTCTTATATATAAGTGTTCAGATTGCGAAAAAGAATTTGACCTCGAACCATCACTGAAGAAACATTTAAAAACGCATCGTCCAGTTGATGCACGAAAAGATGCTTGGAAAAAGTGTCCAGATTGTGGAAAGTGGTAAGTTGAAAAACCAATTTATTAAAATATTTTATTTATACTTGTGTTGATGGTTTGACAATGTCTATATCGCTCCTTTATTGCAACATAGTCATATTCTCATATCTCATATCATATGAGATACGACTATGTTCCAATAAAGGAGCGATATGGATTTCATTAGTGGTTTATCAACTCACCAGTATACTTCAACCATTCTTTTGAAAAGCATCAAACATCTTTATAATAAATAACATAAAATACTCAAACTAAAAAATACTTATTTACAATATTTCTATTTTAGCCTTAAACTTGGAAGTATGTGGATGCATCGGAAAATTCATACCGAAAATAAGAAATATGGCTGTGAGATATGCGGGCAGAAATTTGTACAGAAGATTAATTTGACCCATCACCAACGTATTCATACCTCAGAAAAACCCTACGAATGTTCCGAATGCCAAAAACGTTTTCAAGAGCGCAGCCATCTGCAACGACATCAAAAATATCATGCACAGACTAGATCATATCGCTGTGAAAAATGTGGAAAAATGTATAAAACCGAACGATGTCTTAAGGTACATAATTTGGTACATTTGGAGCAGAGGCCATTTGCATGCACCGTTTGTGATAAGTCCTTTATCTCTAATTCCAAATTAAAGCAGCATTCGAACATACACACAGGCGAAAGACCATTCAAATGTAACTATTGTCCCAGAGATTTTACAAACTTTCCTAATTGGCTGAAGCACACTAGACGCCGTCACAAAGTTGACCACAAAACCGGAGAAATGTTGGAAAATATTCCTTCATATTGTTCAAAGAAATCGACACGTGCACCAAAGGAAAAGAAAACTACGGAAACAAAAGCTGCTTCAACACCAACTTCAACAAAGAACAGCAACAACACTACTGGAACGAATCAAAAGCCATCGGATCTCACTAAAATAATGAACTCAAATGAACTACAACAGCATCAACAAATATTAACAACATGTTCAACTGCACTTACCACAGCTACATCATCCCGTAATACTGCGCCTACTACAGTTTTTACTTCAATTACCCTTACAAAACCAATTTCATCGGTAACTACGACTAATAAAAAGCCGATAAGCGCCACAAGTGGACCACCTCCTTTGGCGAAAGTTCCAGCAAAACGTAAGAAGAAGCAAAATCCTGTCGTAAGTCAAATTAGAAAAACAGATAGCAATACCATAACCGTAGTAACAGCATCAACAACGGCGACAACAAATTTTGTAGTTGCATCGTCCCAACTTCACCAAAGGTTGCCAATTGTCAAAACAACTGCTGGCAGTGGTCCACCACCTCTAGCCTTGGTATACAATAGCAAACCCTCAAACGTAGTATGTACAACACTATCAGTATCTAACACAACCAATACTGTGAAAACATGTAATCAGCAGAAAATGCTGGCGCAGCAACAAACTCATAAAGTTGAGAAAGCTAAGAGAGAAAGGAAACAGCCAATGCCAAAGCAAGTACAACAAGTCCCTCCGCCATTGATTATAAAAAAAGAATTTATTGAACCAAAGTCCGAAATAAATCATCAATTACATGAGCAAGAGCAAGATCAACGCCAACAACTAACCCAACAGCATCATCGGTTACATTCACAACAACAACAGCAGCAGCAACAAACCAAAGTAACGTTTACCGATTTACATTGTCTGAGTATCACTTCAGCTGAAGAATTGATAATGGAACAGGCATTAGAGATGGAAGAATGCGGATTATTCAAAGCAACTTTACCGACAAATATTGATCATCATGTTATGACTAATTTTGCTGATACTGATAATGCTATATCATCCGATTCTATGGCTGATTTACACTTTAAAATCAAAGAAGAATATCATGATCTAGATTTAAAAATTAAAAATGAAGAATTTGGTGAGTTAAAAAAAAAAAAAAAAAAAAAATTATGGTACAATTCGCTCAATCTGGGAAGAAATGTATTCATGTTGACCTTGTTAGAATCTATAGCGCAATTATGGATTACTACCGAACTTCAGTTCTGCAGCTATCAGTTGCCATCCATAAGTGAACCATTAGTTTATTAAGTTCCTGTCCATAATAGTCAACATTTGTCGAGAAACTTTTTAGTTTTTTCGATGTTTTCATGTAAATACCACTTTCGTAAAAGTGAGAAGAAGGAAGAAGTATGCGTTAACACTATTTATGCTGGAAACGAAAAGTTGCATAGAAAATTTATGAAAGCCAGTGTAATATAAAAATACAATTTAAACTTTTCTTGTTTTCTTACAGATTTGATTAAAAGGAAATCCATATGTTCTTCTTTGGAGTCCTCACCATATTCATCGCCAGTCTCGATGGATTTTGCACCCTCATCCAACTTAATTTCTACAGATTTTTCAACCAACAATTTTTACTTACCACCGTTTACCATTGCGAATAATGAAACAAATGGCCCAATTACAACAATGAGAATTGAAGACTCGCGGGGTGCTGTGGCAACAGCCCATACATATTTGCCCCAAATCATTACTACAAATGTCAGTGTTCCGGAATTGATTCAAATCAACAATAACACTCAAAGATATTTGAAAGCCTCCGCTACAGCTACTAGCAATAATAATACAAATACATCGTTTATAAATCAACTATACTTGCCGCTAACAGTCAACGCTGGTCCCGTTTTAATGAAATCTAATCAAGCTTTGCCCTCAGTCGATACTTTGTTATTTTCGAATTCCAAGTTGGGTCTCTTTAACAGTCGTAATTTACCAAAGCAAGCAACAGCAGCTCAACCTAATTTATCTTAATCCAAGGCCACAACTTTTTTTTTACCATAAATGTAGTTAAGTAGCTTTTTACAATCTTTTTAGTCCTGGTTTTCTATGTGTGTGATTTTGTGAATTTGTTTCCTAATTAAGATTTTACTTTTTTCATGATTAACAAAATTTTTAAGTAATGATCGATAATAATTTAATCATTGAAATTCAGTAAAACTTTTGATTTTTTGAAAATATAATTTGTTCAGCTATAGTTCATACCACTTGATTTAAATAGACCTAAAAGAAAGAAAACATTAATCGAGTGTACCATATAGTTTTTGCAACCAATGTTCTTTAAATCATAATAACAAACTTTTTATAGTCTTAGCAGTGTAGTGTATTAAAATAAACAACATTTTTGTAAAATAAATAAAATAAAATGTTTCTAATCAAACCGTTATATTTACTTTAGACGAAAATCAATTCATTCCAATTCTCTTCAATGGCTACTGTTTTAACTATTGACAATAGTTTATTTAATTAACATCATCAGTTAACTAAGGATTTGTAAATTTGGCTGGAACATCATCTTTCATAATCAAGAATTCATAAGAAACAAATCGGGAAATATATTTAACAGCAAGGAATTATTAAAAAAAGTGTTAGGAGCTGTTTCCACAAGACTACGAATGATTTCTGTGGAAAAATTTTGTTTGTGTAAAAGGCGAATTAATATTCTACGCTGTCAAAATCCTCCATGCATAAAATATTACATAATTGCGCCGGAAAATATGTACCAAATTTGACAGTATTAGTAATGGATAAATTCGCCCGAATTTGCCACTGTATCCACCTGGTAATGAATACGCCTTGTCTTACCCTACCAACAATAACATTTGCCGCTAAATTTTACCCCAACTGTCATAGCAAATGCAACAATGTTCTTACAGAAATATATATATGCAATGCAAGTTCATTATCAGGTATATGTACGACAACAACAATGCAACTACAAAACAAACAACAGGCATTTTGTTCATTACCTACGCTGTCAAAATTCTCTATGCCTAAACCATGGCGTAATAAACCAGATGGCAGCGCTACGACAACTTTTTTTTGCTCTACTTATTTTTTGGTTGAAAATATGAAAGAGCTGTTTTCTGGTTATATTTTTGACAGCTTCAGTTACTTTGGCTTTACTTTTTCTCCTGCTGCCAAGATCTTGTGTTCTCCCGCTGCCACCTGATTTATTATGCCATGGCATAAACAATTACATAAAAATGGCTCCGCCACTGCATCCTTCTTCTAATTAATTCGCCTTGAATATATGTATGAAGTCACACAAATGTGGTATAAATGCCGATATGTCAAATGTTGTAGAATCAACACCAGCTGGTAAGTGAATTCACTGTGTACCTTATCATTCGTTGCATCTTCCATTTATTGATTATACAACACGAACTTAATCATGTGATCTCGACAGATCAGCTGTCCTTATGAGCCAGTTCCGATGTCAAATACTTTGTTGACACATTGCTCAGTACATTTTTTTACATCTTAAGTAGATATTTTGTTAAAGTGAATTAAGGCGAGTCTACCTGCTAGAAGTACGTTTTACATAGAAAGTGTGTTGTTTTTGCTATAAGTTATCACGAATTTTGTTATAAACAAGTTTTACTGTACATATTTTCTAGCGATTTTTAAATGTCATTCAAAAGTTTTAAATTAAAAAAAAGTTAACATCATTGCATATGCAATACGTCCTCGAATTTTTTCTGTGTTCCAATTTATCAGCTCGACTCCGCCTATTTGCCTTTGTTATTGGAAAATTCACGAGGAAATTTAATAGTTATTGCAAACAATAAAATACATCCATTAAATTTAAAAAAGTTAAACTGAAATTGATATTAAAATAAATGAAAATGTAAAACGGAAAGATACTAACCAAGTGAGAGTGTTTTCATGGCGTTTTTCGCGATTAAGAAGCAACGAAAAGATTAAAAGGAAAATAAAAAAAAAAAAAATATGTTTGTGTTTGTTGTTGGGTGGTGGACATAATCAGGAAGCAAGTAAAAGGGGGGCTATCTGATGACTGTTGTCTGAGCAATACAACTTGTGCAATTGGGTTGGAGAGAAATACATATCTATTAAAAAACATTTTCGAATTGTGTTGTGTTTCACGAAAAATAATTAATACGAAAGACAAGCGGTTGATTCATTTGCAAATTGATTTCAAATCACAAAGTAATTATTTCATTATTGTTATAAAAGGAAAAAATAATTTTACTGGTGAATAAATAAATATATAAATTTGCGAGAAAAAAGGAAAAAGAGTACACAAAAAAATAATACGTGATACTTTTTTAACATACGTACAAAGAAAATAAATACCTAGTACTACAATAAACAATTTGTTCAATGATTTGTTATATGCGTTTTGACCTAAAACAAAAGAAAAAGATTGCGATTTAACATGTTTCGATGATATGTATGTACACACATATGTGCTAAAAAAGGAAAAGCCAAAACATCAACAGCAACAATTGATCTTCATTTGTAATCAAATCCTTTATAGTTTTATATTTTATTACCAATAATTACTATTGCTGTGTTTGCAATTCCGTCAACTTTCAATAAAAATGGAAACCTTACTTAAATGGTTAAATAAGCCCAAGGTAAGTCAACTTTACAAAAAAAAAATACAACAACAAATACTTAAATTTTAATAATAAAGTTGTGTTTAATTGTATATATATATATACTATAGAGAGATGCTTGCCTTTGTGTGCGTTTTTTTTTTGTGCGACAGTGCTGCTAAAATTGTGTTTTTTTAATTTAAAAAATGCCAAATTTATTTTTTTGAGATAATATACGTAAATATACATATAATATGAAAAGTTGTGAATGTTTTAGCCGAACTGTATGCTTTTTAGACCAAAGAAATTGTTCAGGGTTAAGTTCGCATAGGCTTTGAAAGGAAGTCAAAACTAATTTTTTGTTTTGATTGAAATCAAAGCGTTTCATACCATATACATAAGTATTTATGTATATATATGTACATATATAAATAAAGACAAACAAAGCAATATCAATTTCCCAACTTAATTCAAATTTTGAAACTTAGTGTATGAACCAGATACATACCCTACAAGAACAATGATGGTCATTTGATGCATCATTTGATGGGCATTGCTGATGGGTATACCCATCAGCATTCTCTATCATTTTATTAAGGGCAATATGAAAAAACTGATGTAAACATTCGTGTACGTGTGATTTTGTTTCTCTTTCATACTTGTGGATTTCGTGAACTATAGTAAAACATAAATCTGCACTCTGCTCACTCCACAGTATTTTACTAATCAGATCTGATGTAAACATAGTCATAGATGCAAGAGTGTTAGTAAATAAGTTTTGTGTGTGTTAGTTTCCATCAGCAATTTCTTGTAGGGTACATATGTATACCTACATACAGTTTGTCAAAAATATCTTTGCACATTAAAAAAAGGTTTAAAACGTTATTTTTATTCAAGAATTCCAACAACAAGTTGTTTGCATAATAGGTTTTTTTTGCACACATTCTGGTACTGCACTTGTTTACGACTATAAGACGCCAAAACTTTTAAAATAGACGCACACATTACAACAACAACAGCAGAAAAAGATGTTTACTCAAAATGAAAATTGTCAAAAAAATCTTTGCATATTGAGTGAGGACAACAACAAATGCGTTAATTTTCCGCGAATTTTGTGCATTTGGTTTTTTTATGTTATGGAATGTGAAAGAGGTTACATAGCGTTTAGTTATTAAGTAATTGTCTTACATACATGTAACAAGTGACCACATATTTATAGAAAAAAAAATGCCAGGAAAACGAGTTTCAAAAAATATTATACAATTAGTGTATTTCAATTATTATAAAGGCAAGTCAGCCAGGGAAATCGCTGATATGTTTTCTCTTAAAATCAGAACTGTGTACAACATCATATCCCGTGCTGAGAAAGAAGGAAGACTCGAATTAAAAGGGTCACCAGGCAGGCCAAACAAAGTGACACGGCGAATTGAAAGCAAAATAATTAAAACTATTTACGATAAGCCGCAATCCAGCACAAGAGGATTAGCTCTGCAAGTGAAAAATGATTATGGAATAAGTGTATCACATGAAACGATCCGAAATATACTACAAAAACACAAATATTCTTCACGAGTGGCTAGGAAAAAACCGCTGTTGTCAGTGCAAAATATTGAAAAACGATTAAGGTTTGCTACAGAACACATTTCACTTCCTCCAGAGTACTGGGATGATGTTATTTTCTCTGATGAGACGAAAATGATGCTCTACTATCATGATGGACCCCAAAGAGTTTGGCGTAAAGCTCTGACAGCACTAGAAAATAAGAATTTAATTCCCACAGTAAAGTTTGGAAAACTGTCAGTAATGGTGTGGGGATGTATATCCAGCAAGGGAGTTGGTGAAATCAGGATTTTGGATGAAATAATGACCAAAGAAGTTTATCTTGATGTTTTAAAAAATGAACTGATCGGCAGCATTCGAAAATTTGGTTTTGTTGACCCGGAAAATTCGAATAAGTTCAAATACAAATATTATCAAGATAATGACCCCAAACATAAATCTTATTTATGCAGGTCGTGGTTATTATACAACTGCACCAAAGTTATTGATACCCCTGCCCAAAGTCCTGATATTAACCCTATCGAAAATTTGTGGGTCCAGCTAAAGAAAAAGGTTGGAAAAAGATCACCAACCAATAAAAACGAATTGATAAGATTCATTAAAGAAGAGTGGGAAAAAGTACCACTAGAATATGATATCCCTAAGCTTATTAGTTCAATGCGCAGGCGTTTGCAAGCAGTAATTGATGCTCATGGAGGACACACAAAATATTAGTAACTAAAAAGCTGCAAGGTTGCAGTAAACTAAATATTTTATAAAGTGTGCAAACATTTTTTTGACAGTAAAGAAATTGAATTTTTTTTATTTTTTAATATTCATTAGTTCATTTTTATTGAAATTGAATTTTTTTATTTAATATAATAATATTAACGTATGTAAATAAAAGTTATGTGAAAAAAAAAAATAAAAAAAGTTGGTTATTTTAATTAGAAATCAATGTTTCTTTTGAAGGTTTTTACTTTTTTCTCTGTGTGCAAAGATTTGTTTGACAAACTGTAAGTAGCAATAAATATTGAAATATTTAATTTGAAGTTATCTGGTTGTATATATGGATGGGTACCTTTGATTGATCCGGTGTGGACCGCATTTTTGCCGTTTTCGGACTTTTTGTTCTTCATATAAAATTTTACTTTCTGTTAGGCTCATTTTCTTTATTATATAAAATTTACTTCAGAAAAATAAATAATACAAAATTATTTCCATAAAAATATGTATGTACATATGTACATCTGTGTGTTAACAAAAGAATTTACATTTGTTCAATTCACAAGCTCAGTCGTCTGTCTTAACGCTGCGTTTACACATGAAAGTAATTTCATGAAAGTTCCCTATACGTATTATCAATGAAAGAGAAATAAAAAACAACAGAATTTCATGAAAATTTCTTGAAAGTTTTTATGAAACTGAAATTTTAGTTTTAAAATGTCGTCAAAGGGAAAGCTTAATATATTTCTTCCATTGCTGTTTTTTGTTATTTTTATTTTTCAGAGTTGCCAGTATAATTAACCAAGCCGAGTTTTAGGAAACGCATTAAAACTAAAATTTATTTTTATAATTCTTTTAATATTTTTAAATTATAATTAGAAAAATTGTTTGTTATATATGCTTAAAATGAAACTGTTAGAATTATTTGTTTAAACGCTTAAAACAAGTAGCTTTTGTACCTGCTTTTTAAAACAATCCTGAAATTTTTCATGATTATTTTTACCTGGCAACACACCTTTGGTTATTATCATTTCTTTCAGAAAGTATATTGAAAGTGTCAAAAAATTACTTTCAAGAAATTTTCGTTGAAAGCAGAGCTGAAAGTTGACTGAAAGTGACAAATATATAAATGTGCTTGTGAGGAATTGTGAGTGTATTGCGACTTTCATGAAATTACTTTCATGTGTAAACGCTATGTAAGCTACGTTCACATTTATCAAATATTTGTCGAAAAAAACGTAACCAAGAAAGAAACTAATAATTTATTTCCTTTAATTCCAATATATTTTTAATTTTGGGTTCGCATTTTTAAAAAACTGCATAAAAATACTTTCTTATAGAATAATTAATTATATTTTGTAATATAAAAACCAAGTAAAACGACACTATCCCTAAGCAAAACTAGTGGCTACGTTTTTTTCGACAAATATTTGATAAATGTAGCTTTATGGTTTAAAAAAAGACGATATTTGTTTATGAGCTTGTGAACAGACAAATTTGTTGTATCGTTATTTTGTCGTATTTTAAATGTCAGTTTAATGTTGTCAATTCATATGAGTAAATAGTTTATGTCAAAAAACAAATTTCTTTTTATCAAATAAAAAAAAAACGTGAAAAGTGAAACTGAAAAAAGTAAATTATGAAACCAGGTGTGGGAATTATAATTTGACGCAAAATAGGTATAATAACTTTTTTAGCGACAAGCAATTTTGATTAAATTAGTTTGAAAATTAAGTTGAAATGAATCAAGTATATATTTATCATTAAGAAGAATGTATTTTCTGGTGTTACTTATCACATACATATGTATATAAAATATTTTTACAAATTAATTTAACAAATAGAATATTCCCAGACCCGGCCTCAATATAACAATTGAAAAACATATAAAATTCAATCGTATAATTATAACACATTTTTGTATGAAAATTACCAACAACAAAAATACAATATTGTATAATTATACGATTAGACAACACATATGACGTTAATACGAGCTTGTGAATTGAACAATTAATTAAAAGAAAAATGCATAACTTTAACTTTTATTTTAAAAGCGTATTTTGTTTTGTTATTTAATATCTTTGTTTTATTTATGTATACATACATATGTTTTTCATTATTGTGTTACTTTTAATAACAGTAAAAAAGGCAACTGTAAGTGGTAGTGGAGTGTGAATGAAGACAAATGAATGAGTGTGCGAGTTTTAATGAATTGCATTTGGGTGAATTCTTAATTTACGAGTATCTATGTACATACATACATACCTAAAATCTCCGAAAAATAAAACTATGTACGTATAAGTAAATACATATGTATGTATGCAATTACATACATACATGTATATATATTTGTGTAGATACATATGTACATATGTATGCATATGTGCATATGTATGTACATACATTGTACATACTTACATGTCGTTCGTCTCAAGTATAAAGGCCCTAAATCGAATAATTTTAACTTTACAGGAGATGGAAAAACATAATCACCCCTATCGCGAATAAACATTCCCATGAAAAAACTCCCAAATTTTTTGTTTTACTAGCGTGAATGATTCCCATAATTTTTTTTTTTGGGAATGAATTCCCATACCTTACAAATATGGCATCGCAAATGTTTACTCCCGCGAATAATTTGACTAAAATTATTCACAACAATTGAAAGTGGGAACAAGAAGTGAACATGTAAGTAGCAATTTGTTTTTTAATCCAGAACTTCATGTAATCAGTTTTTTCTCTTATTTATTAACACAGGAGTGTTAATAAAGAACAAATTAATTGTCTGGTTGACGCAATGTGTGCGAATCAAGACCATGGCAAAGGTTTCCAAAAGGATAAGAAGAGGACGTGGCTAAATTTTGAAAAGAGTTAAGCTTTTGTAAATGGTGTTAATTATTAGTTTAATAAGCGTAACTTAAATTTTTCATGCATAGGTGTGGATCGACCAAAAACGGAAAATAAGAAAAAAAAACTGACTGAAAACAAAAAAAAAACGCAACAAAACAAAGCGGATCAGATTCATCACGTATTTGTCTTCGCTGGAGTCGTTCTATGGATTGATTTTCCTTTTCCAGCAACAGAAAACGCAAATAAACGCTATTCATAATTAATTTTTACCTTATTAGCTTTAATTTCTTTTATTCATACACCACAAAATAAATCCCGCAAAAATTATTTGTTAAATCAAAACAAACAATTCTAAATAAAAACTTTTATTCCAAGTAATTCACAATAGAGACTTAAACTCCCAAAATATTCGCGATAGCAATTTGTTGGGGATGGGAATACAATTTTTCTCCCAAACAACTTACTCCCATAATATTCGCGATAGGGGTGAATATCAACTGTAAAGATCTCAACACAACACTAGGTCCGTTTGTTTACTTTTACAGAGTAAACAGCAGAATTTACTCTCCAAAAAAGTGTTTGCTCAAAAAAGTACGCGAACGGAAAAATTGAAAAAATCCTAAGATTTAGGCAACAGTTGATGGAAAATAAATGTTTTGTTGAAAAATTTTTACGTTTTTTTCAATACAAAATCATTACAAGAGTTAAAAATTATATGTGAGAACCTAAATAAGAAATCAGGGGCCAAATTACGGCATTCGATGTCGATCGAAATTTACATTTAAATTGTATTGAAATTTCGATCGATATCGAGTGCCGTAATTTGGCCCCTGAATACATACACCAAAATTTCAATATACATACATATATAATACTAGATAATTGGGATATAATTGGTAAAATTATATACTATCAATAAATCATTAGAAACTGGTATTTTTCCTGATAACTGGAAAGAATCCATGATAACACCAATCGAAAAAATAAAAAACACAAAGAAATGCGAAGAATATCGTCCGATAAACACTCTAAAAACTTGTGAAAAACTTATAGAAAAAATAGTTAAAAATCAATTACAAGAATATTTAGAAAAACATAAAATATTATCAAAATATAAATCGGGATTTAGGAAAAAATACTCTTGTGAAACAACACTCAACTATATGATAAATAAATGGAAATTTATAAAAGCAAATAATAAAATCCTTGCCATTTTTCTTGATTTCAAAAGAGCTTTTGAGACAATTGAAAGAAATATTCTGATCCAAAAACTTTACAAATATAGTATACAAGGTATATAACTCAAATGGTTTCAGTCATATTTAACAAACCGAACACAAAAAACTAAAGTTAATAATATGGAATCGAGTGAAATAAAAAATGATTACGGAGTACCACAGGGCTCAATTTTAGGTGCCCTTTTATTTATTATATATATAAATGACTTTGAAAAAACATTACAAAAATGTAAAATCATACTGTGTATATGCAGATGACACACTAATTTATTCAGAAAAAGAATCCAGTGAAGAGTGTTACGAAAATATGAGAACGGACATGAACAATGTAAACAAATGGTTAATAATTAACAAACTAAAATTAAATTAAAGCAAGACAAAAATAATGGAAATCAACATGAACACTGATATACCTACATAATGTAGTAATAGAAAAAGTTAAATTTATTAAATATCTTGGTTTCGTAATTGACAATCAACTAAAAGTAAAAGAACATATTGAATATACATACATATGTATATGTAGGTATATGTAAAAAAATTGGAAAGAAAATAAGATTTTTCAAGCGTATAAGAAACAAGATGTCAACTATAACATCAATCAACATATATAACACCATTATAAAATCCCATTTTGAATATGGATCAACTATATTATACACGTGCTGCACAGGTTCGACAGATATCGAGAATTCAAAAATTGCAGAATAAAGTTATGCGAACAATATTGAGATGCAACGGATTCACGTCGAAACAATTTATGCTCGATACATTGAAGTGGCTTAATGTATATGAGAGACTCCAATTTAACGCATTAGTTTTTATACAAAAAATGAAAAATGGATACGCACCAGAGTATTTGACTGAACAATTAAGATATGTAGGTGAGGTTCAACCATATGGACTAAAGAATGCATCAGAATTTAGGACTCAAAGAGCAAACACAAACGCCATGCAAAAATCATTATTCTACAAAGGACTGAATTTATACATCTTAATGCCAAATGTTTTGAAAAATGAAAGAACTGTTGATTTTTTTAAAATAAATATTGTAAATTTTATTAGAAATATGTATCAATAATAACCAGAGCAAAATAACCAAATGTATTTTATATGATATAAAATGTGATATTATAAAGTATATAAAAATACTACTAAAATAAATAATAATAATAATATGTAATAATAATGTAATCTTTCCCATTTCTTCTTTTTTATTTTATTTGATTTTGCACATTTGTGTGTGGTTAAATTTATTAAAAATCTCTGAAAACAGCGTTACGTAATATGTGCACAGCCCATTGCTTCTAAAATCGTTATTTTTCACGCTATTGCAATGAATTTTTGTGACGAGATGTATTTGAGGAAAATGTATTCGATTCACTGAAAAGCTCAATTTCGTAAAAAATACAATTTAGGACCTTTCTACTTGAGACCATCGATATCTATGTATGCATGTATGTATGTATGTAGGTATATTTATTTAATTTATTATTTGAGAATTTTATTTAGATATGTAGGTACATACATACATATCACTCCTTTATTGCAACGTAGTCATATCTCAAAAAACAAAATTTTCCAGTTACTGACAAAAAAGAGTTTGTCAATACCTTCTTTATTTGTAATAAGGGCTGTGCACATATTACGTAACGCTGTTTCAAAAAGCCACTGTACGTATGTATGTACATAGTATGTATATACCTATGTATACATACATATATGTTTGTATGAATGTATTTAGATCGGTTTAAATGAATTTAAATTTGTATTTGCATTTTAATAAAAGAACTGATACGGTGATATTTATGTACTATAGTTAATTAGTTTTTTCAATCATATTAAACAACTAATCTAGTGACAATACTATTTTTCCTTGGATGGGATGGTGGCTTACTTACATACATACATACATATATATGTAGTATATAAAAGAAGTGTCACTGATGATTCATCAGATATTTTTTGGAAAGCTTATTCAGGTACACCTTTATTTACATACATACATACATACGCTTGCAATTAAGTAAGTACAGACATACATGCATACATACATATTTATGTACATACATATGTAGGTATGTACACAATAACGAATAGGTACTATTAGCCTCTTATTTACATACATACATACTTATATACCATTAAAGCTTTATCTAGTATCAAGTATCTTATTTTAATCTTTCAATATTATGTACACATGTACATATGTATGCATGTACTATACACACACACACACACACACATATATATATATATATATATATATATTATATATATACATATATTGCTTTTAAATTTACATAGCTATAAAATACAATTAACAAAGTTTAAATTTAACGTGAGGTTATATTTAGCTTGTTCTTATCGTATTTAACTTAGCTAAACATACATACATACATATAAGTATGTAAGTACACACATTATAATCAGTACGTTCATTCATCTTAGCGATCTTTTGTTTTTTGGATGGAAGATATATGATTAACATATGTATGTTCAATTACATATATGTACATACATCCATACGTATATTAATGTAGAATTATATGTAAATAATTTTCCAAGATCACAGTGGAGCTAAAATTTTTATTTCACACATCAAAAGCGTTATAGGTATCCGGAAATCAATTTATTATTAAAAAAAAGAAATACCTACAACTATTCAAAGAAAAAAAAAAAAGCTCACGAGCTAACTTTAAAGCGTGCACCGTCGGGTCTACTGCGATTTAATGCATAATTTTGCAATTAATTGTAAAGTAGAGCCTCGTCTCGATTTTTTGCTTCTTAATAGGAGAACAGAAAAACCTTAATAAAACCCATAAAATTTTAGGTATGTAGGTATAAAAAAACTTTAATGCAATTTTAATTAAAAGAAGCATCAAATGTGATTATATAATTTATTTTATGTGTATTATTTTTTAGTGCAATTGAGCAAACAAAACAAAATGTATTAAAAAAGATTGCCTTTTTTATATTAAACGATGTACCTATTATTTTTAAACTGTATGAACATACATATATACATGCATACATATGTATGTAATTATAAATTATAACGTTAACTCAAATAGAAAAACCGCGTAACTGGCAAAAAGTTTATTTGTTATTTATGCGGCTATGTACCTATTTCAACTAGAAAGTGCCGAAATTTGTTATACATACATAAGTACTAATTAATGTTTTTGCTCTGGGCGTGTATGTATGTACGTATTTAACAATACAATTTTCTTATGTTCATTTACAGGCTGACGATAAATCGTTATTGGCTCGCTTTTTTCACGCAGATAGAGCTCTAGCTGCCGTAGCTAGTGAACTGGATAGTTTCGATGGACGTGCTGAGCCAGACAGATGTTCTCGTTTAGTTTCTAGATTACGACAGGGACAAGTATTTTTTTAACTACAATAATGAGAACAAAAATAAATAAATAAATATTTCTATTTAAAAATTTCAAGGACAAAGTACTGGCTATTACTAATTTAATAATCGAAGAATTATTGGGTGAGGAACGTGATCAACGTGCATTTCGTGCCAAGTTCCCCGAAGAAGTTTTACAGGAAAATTTAGCCGGACAATTATGGTTTGGAGCTGAATGTCTTGCCGCCGGTTCATCGATAATGAATCGTGAGCAAGAAAGTAAAGAAATGCGTCCCTTAGCCGAAGCTGTAACGCGCAGCTTGAACAATGTTCGATTTTTGCTACGCGATCAATGCTTGCGCAACAATGTACCAAACAGCGATCGTTTAAACCTTGATAAAAACGATGCAGCCACCGAACAATTGTACGAAAGTTTAAAACGTTTCGATCGCTTGTTCGCTGAATTTGAATGGCGCTATGTTAGTGCTATGGTTCAAGTTAAATCGAAAGAAGAATATGAAACCCAAGAATTAATATGTGTTCTATGCTCGGAGACTTTGCAGAGAGCTTTAAAATCGGGCCTTTTAGAACAAGATAAAGTAGACGCATTTGATCCGGCTCTTATGTTTTCCATACCAAGGCTAGCTATTATCGCAGGTCTGATTATATATCCTGAAGGTCCCCTTAACATGGATATGCCGGCCGAACAGTTGTCTGAATTGTTTCGGCCCTTTCGATCAATTCTTTTAAAAGTTCGTGATTATTTGCGAAATCTTAATGAAACAGAATTGTATTGCTTGGAACGTTTGTTGTGTACAAATGAAGAAATAAGCATAAAGGTAGGTGGGGTATACGTGTGCATCCCCATACCATACCATATCGACCCCTTAGCGCCAAATTATAGTAAGAAACAAAAATTAAATTTCTTCGTTTTTACAACTATGTAAATTAAAATTTTTCATAAATAGTTTTTGAAAATTTACTATTTAAACAAAGCAAACTTTAAACGTTTATGATAATATGGCGGTAAGGGACATATGTATATGTATATATATACATATATGTATGTAAATTCATATGTGGATACTATATGTATATGTATATTGTTTTAAAACTATTTTGAAATTTGTTTGCTAAAACTAAAAAAAAAAAAATAAGAAAAAATACGAGAAATTATTTGATTTCAAAATACCTATACAACTTTACAAATTATATGAAAGAGTTGTGGTGGTAAAAATTGGTTAAAAAAATGTATTTTTTTTATTTTAGGACACTTTAAACGAAAAAGATTCCGCCTCAACAACAGTTGACAATAATAATACAAATAGTAACAAATATAGTGAAAACTCTTTACAAGAAACTGATGAGAAATTTAACTCACTTAAAACGACCAATACTACCTCCAAACTGCAACAAAAGTCAACAATATCAGCGACCTCATCGTCGTGTAAAGCACTAAGGACAAAACTAACGCGTAGAGCTGACAGTCCCTCGCCTGCAGCATCTACAACTAGCACTTCCTCGTCATCCGATGAATGTTCACCATACAACACGCCAGTGTCCTCGCCCCCATCCTCACCCCGATCATCCCATTCATTGGTTTCAACTACGTCAGCCGGTGGAGAAAGTAATGGTACCACCTCACCGGACAGCTGGTTGCAAGATTATAATGGCGATGATTGCGTTGATGTAAAATTGGATAACGATATTTTCTTCGCAGCATGTGATGAAGAAGATCATTACGCCGATGATGATGATTCCGATATAGATGGTGATCTTGATAATGTCAATGCGAAAAATAAAATTGAAGTCAGTTCGGAAGAGGATAAAAGTATTTACACTTTAGATAATGTGGTAGAACAGATTATGAATCTAGAAATCGCGTCCGCTGATTGTATAACGGGTTATTTAATTTCGAATACTACATTGGGCAATTTATTACAACCTCAGGAAGTGCCTTTAACTGACAATTTCATTGTTAGTGATAGTGATTTGCATGCAAATGAGGATTGTAATGACAACTTATGTGAGGAACGGCCAAGTACCAGCGCTAACGCCTTGACCCTTACCAACCGTCATCAAAAGCAAAATCAAGTCGATCGCCACGATGGTAATAACAATAACAATTTTGCCGCAACAGCGCTTTCTAATTCGCAAGATACTGAATGCTTATATGAAAGCTCTGTTACTAATCCATCCATAGAAACTACGACGGCTGAAGAAATTTCATTATTACTAGAAAGTTCCGTTACTAGTCCTTCGTCGGCAACGACGTCAACTACAACATTGTCTCACGCAAGACGAAGACGTTACAGCAGCGACCAACATTCCAACTTTCAGTCGCAATCTTCCAATCAAGTCTGTACAAAAGATCACTCTCGATCTCATCGTCATTATCATAGACATCATCATCATCATCATCACTATAATCACCATACAAATACAGCGACGTCAACAACTAATCACAGTAGTACAATTCAGCACAACCAAATTCATCATAGACATCGCAATCATCATGTCCACGGCCATCATAATCGTCGTCATCATCGTCGTGAGGGCGACAAACATAATACAACGATATCATGTGATAAATGTATTGCCGGCAATGGTGGAACCAAAGAAGTTTCTAATAAAGAAAATAGTAAAACAGCGTCTTCATTTGGTGTTTTGGATATAGAAACTCCGTCTTCGTCCTCATCTTTATTGGAAGATAATAAATCGGTTGTCAGGTCATCGGGGAGAATGAAATTGAAGTGAGTATTAATATTTATTTGACTTGTTGTTCCAATGACCAAAATCCCATTGTCATTTAAAGAATGTCGTTTGTTATATAATTCGGAGTTGTCTTAGGCTTTCAGTGTGTTTTCTCCCCAAATTTAAAAGAACTATTTGCAAATCGCCAAACAAAAAAATTAAAAGTCGACCTTTTTAATAAAAATAAGACCAATAAAAATTAGACCAACGAATTTCATCTAAATATTTTCTGTATTAAATCAAATACGTATGTATGTACATACAATTCAGTTATTAATAATCCCATTTTTATTCCCCTCACCAAAAATAGTAAGGGGTTTTCTGCCATTCTGCATTGTGAAATTGGCTGCTCCTGTAATAGCTTAATTAATATCTATTATTTCCATATGTACAATTTAAATTGAAATAAATTAATGAAAATTTACACAATACCAATAGTTCCATCTTTCTACACATAATTACATTTATTTATAATTTTTATAATCCATGAGCCTTAAAACGATTGTGTGACTACGTTTTTATGTGATGTGTTTATTTTCGTTTTGCGTTTTAGCTAAATAAAATAATTAGAATTTATCAAAAACTAATCTACTGTAAAAGATTTTAGTGATTCTTTTTTTTTTTTGCTATTTATGTATGTATGTAAGTTTACCATCAGGTAGAGATTAAAAAAAAACACTCCCGAAAACGTTAGAATTTCCCTTTCCTTAAATATCCTATTAAGTCTTTTCTAATTTTAATAAAAAACACCTACATACATACATATGTATGCTCATTTTAATACGTATCCAAGCAAACTTTTTTGGTTAACAGGCTGCACGTAGTCTGCACGTAGGCTGCACGTAGTTATCATTTGAATTAATAAAAATTTTAAAACAACTATACAGCAACAACAAATTTACTTTTATCAATATACAATGACAAATAGCCAAAAATAAGTAAAATCAGTATAAAGTATTTGTACAAAACTAAAAAATGTATTATCAGTGCAAAAAAATAATTTATCTATGATTTTCAATAATAAAAGCTACCTATAATATTTCTTTTACCTTATCTTTTTCTTTTGTGTTTTTTCTTTCATTATTAAAGAAATACGGAAAATTTACTTCATCGCCTGTTTGTATGCATTGCTGGTGTAGCTGATCAACTGCAAACGAATTTTGCTTTCGATTTGAGGCAAATACTGCGTAGTGTTTTTCTTATGAATATGTCAGTGACACAAGAAGAGTTAGAGATACCAGAAAAATCGAAAGATAATGAACTTTTTGAATTTAGGGCTTCTGAAAATGATGTGATACAAGAGAGTGCTGGTTCAAATCAAAGTATATATTCAGCCGAAGAGGCCAATCCCGAGGGTGATAATCAATCGAACAGTAGCAATAAAAGTAATGGTAGCAACAGCAGTAGTAATACAGGTAGTAGCAGCACTAATGACGTCAATATAGCTTATCGTCATTCTACGGGCACTACCGTTACAACAGTTGCTTTAACAAATAATGAAACGGCTGCTTTGACGGCGTCCGTTTATCATAGACAACAAATCGAACGAAGTCGTAGTTTAGACAATCAAGATTGTCCCACAACAATTGTAGCACAAACACAACAAAGGCAACAGCAGCTGCATCAGCATCTGGGCCATGCTCAACGAGTATTTCGTAATCGTTATAATTCGACTGGTAGCAATTCGCCATCAATATCATCTTCGGAAAATAGTTCACCAGTATGCGAACGTTCCACAAATACAGCGAATAGTAGGGTATCGGAAATGAATGCTAATTCAATGCCACAACAACAACAACAACAACAACAACAACAACAACAACAACAACGGTTGACATCAACTTCTCCGCTATATCTTTCCCCACCCGCCTGGATACCCGATCAAAAGGCCCCACGTTGTATGTCTTGTAACACTCCATTTACTGCATTTAGACGTCGTCATCACTGCCGTAATTGTGGTGGTGTTTTCTGCGGTGTTTGTTCCAGTAACTCTACTCCCCTACCAAAATACGGTCTCACCAAGGCAGTACGCGTTTGTCGTTCTTGTTACACCCATGAACTTAGTTCGAATACCTTAACCGACGTCTCTGTACATAATCAAAATCAACCACAACACCACCACAATCACCATTCACAGTTAGTTAGTCAAACCAATAACGAACCTCGTTTACGTTGTTCTATGACCACTACTAGAACTATTGAATAGTAGACATTTTACGCCGACAATTATTTGTATATTTTTTAACATTTATGAATTATTATCGAAAGGACTTACTTAGAGCAGTAAAACGGAAAACCACACAATTTCTAAAATAGATTTTATGTGTTCATTCTATTGATAGCTTTATTTTTACTAGAGAGGCTTTTAAAATAACTCTCATTTTCCTAAAATAATTGTTTCATGTATCTTTTTTATTTGTTTTTGTTTTCCAAACCTTAAGTTCGATTTATTTATTTGATATGTAATTTGACTTTGTGGCTTACCCGATTATTGCACTAATGCTTGTAATTTTAACAAATATGTAAATACTTATTTAGCTACAATGTAAAAATATTAGATAATTTGAATTAATACGTAAAAATTACACAAAAATTTTAGTTTCACAATTATATAAATATACATATCTATTAAGTATTTTACACCGTGGAAACTATTTGCTGAAATTACGGTCAGAGGTCCTTCAATTGCAATTATTGTTAATTAAAATATTCCTTTGGTTTCCGGAATGAAAACTTCAGCCTATTTGAGTCTTACAAATTTATTTTCTTTAAAAAATCTACCTGCAAAAAGATTTGAGAATTATTAAATACGAAAATAGTACGAGACCCAAATTGTTTCAAATGACACAAGTAACATACATACGTACATATATTAAAAGATTGTATATTTATTTATGACGAGCCAGGGATGGAGAATACAATTTGTATGGCGATATTTTTTAGAATCAAAAATATGTGAACGGATTTTTTTATTCTTTTATAAAGATGATCATGAAAAATGCAGAAGCAATCATTAATCATAACAAACAAAATCATGAAAAAGTTCAAATAGTAAAAGCTGAAGTTTTCTTAAATATTATTTACATTTTACCTAATAATCAATAATATATTTGTTTTGTTTAATGGAAGAATATAAACGAAAAAGCAGCCGTAATTTGTCGTTTATTATATAACAATTATCATTTCTCAAATATTATTTGGGTTTTGGGTTTAAATATTCTGTTTAGCTTTAAATAATTCTGTTATTTCCTTTTAATTTTTGTCATATAGCCAAAACTAGTTTTCTTATAGCTTAAATTCAATTGAAAATTGTTTCCTTTTTGCTTATTAATTATATTATTTTTTTATATATAAATAGGACTATACACAATAAGAAAATGTGTAGTAAAATGTTTAGTGTATTTTAGTAAAAACAAAACAACTGACAGAAAAACTGAAGAAATTGTATAATCTTAAATCAATATGTGTACATTTACTTTTTTTACATAAGAAAATTAGACAATAACAAATTTGAATTTGTTGTAAAATCTATTAAAAAATAATTGAATTACAGAATAATAAAGTCTTTTTTTAATTTGTAAAATTTTTCGTTTTGAATTAAATATTTGTTGTACTTTGCAAAGTTTTGAATTTATTGTTTCTTGCTGGGACATTGAATCTATCGTATAAATGGTTTTTGTAGAAGTTATCAAAATGATGGCATGGAAGAGTATGTGTGCACTCGTATGTATGTATGTATGTATGTACACATCATCTCCTCTGTCATTGGCCCTTATTTTATCTTTGTAGAAGATTTGACCGAATTATCGGGCTTCGATTTCAGATATAAATTCGTTTATCCAGTTGTCAGGATAATTTATATGTGGTTCAGAAGTGATCATACAGGTCCCAGCCCAGTAGGGCCCTAAATAGTGAAAATTTTTTACATGTATCCTTGAAAAATTCAAATCAGTTTGAAATATACTAAATCTTGGATTAAAATTAGTAAATTAGTAACGTTCGTGTTATTCCCTATAAATATTTTAATAGAAATTTGTAGGGAAACTCTCCTACTTGACAAGTAAAGAAAAAACAAAAGTTATTCATACATACTCACATGGTATAAATATATTATATTTTTTATTTAATTAAAGATTTTGACAAAACTTTAAACATAAAAAAATGCCACCGAAAAAGCCCACTGCACCTGTAAGAAATGTTAAGGCCGGAGCTAGAAATAAAGGTGGTAAGCGCAAGAAAGATAAAGTAAAGAAAGAATCTATTGTGGAAGTTGCACTTCCAATAGAGGACTCAATGACATCTATATTGGAGAAAGATATGGATTTAATGGCAGATCTAAACGAAGATTTTTTTGCAAGAGCCAATAAGGTAAAATAAATATTTATTTGTTGCTGAGAGCATCAATTTTAGTGCAAGTAAAAATTAGTTTTGAAATATTCAGGCTTATTGCGAACTAATAACATGTAGACAAACGGTCCACTAAAGCCCGACAATATCTGCTAGTACATAAAGGAATAAAAAGAAAAACTGGATGTTATACAGACTTGAACGCTATTTATGTACATAATGATGCAATACGACTGTTAATTTTTTTTGTTGAACTTCGCTTCACCTACCTGTTTATTTTTTATCTTTAATGTAACGTCTTTGAATTTAATTAGGTCATACAAGTTATAATGCAAGCTAACCGCACATTTGAGGCATCTAAAATTAAAGCTTTCGTCGATATAATTTTCAAATTGCATCGCAAATATGTGGAAGAAGTTAAGGAAAATGAAAAGCTTAAACCAGAGGTGGCCAAAGCAGATACAAAACTAAAAATGGCTCTGCAATTGACTGCGGATTCGGAGGAGGCCATGCAAAATTTAAAGCAGGCTTTGGGTTCGTTCACACATTATTATACAAACATATATACCTACATATATATGCATATGTATGCATGGATGTCTGTATCTATATGAAAAGTTTAAGGGCAATAATGGTGTGTATTTATTTAAAAAGATATTTCCAGAAAAAGTTAAAAAGTTTTCGAACTCGAAAATAATTGTATTCAATTACTAACATGGCAGCCAATTGTTTTATAGTATTTACATGTTGATAGAATTTTCTTATCAAGAACATGTCGCTAAGCAAATGTTTATACAGAAATTATTAGCAGCATGTGGCAAAATAGAATTTCATTAATCGGTTCTGAATTAAATTTTCTTTTTATTGTAGCTTGTAATTTTCTAAAATTTCATTTCCGTTCATATGTGGACTTGTAATTTCACTTTCGCAATTTTCGTTTTATATAAATTTATTTTAAAGCTCTTCATGTACACACATACATACATACATACATATTCTAGAAGTTCAATATGCATTTTTATTCGAAAAGAAAATTTTTCGAACTTCAATTTGTATTTTCTTTCGATTCGAAATCAGTGAAAGCTTTTTGGCATTTGCAAAATCACATTTATTTCTCATAATTAAAAACAGCTGAATCCTGGCATGAATCGGACGCTGCCTTATCTCGTGAACAGACGGTCCAAGAAGAACTGCAAGAAATTCTCATTAAATGTGAAAAGTTTGAACGTAAAGAAGATGCTAACAAGCAGGATGATAGTACCGAGTAAATTATTTAAATATTTGTATAGAAAATGGTGGCCATATAATTGCAAACTTAATCGAAAAGTTTGTTTAAAAGATGAAACAAATTCAGCATTTACTACAATTTATTTTAAAAAGACCCCATTTGTCTTGTGCTTTTAAATTTTTAAGTTTACATTAAAAAAAATGGAGGAGGTTATTAATTCCGCTATTTTTTTCATACGGCTGTAACTCTGCCGTTTGTAGACCGATTTCGAAAATTCTTATTTCATATCAAAGTTTATACTACCAGATTGTTATTAATTTTTGTAAAAACTATTTAACTGTACTTTATACCGGAAATTTGTTACAATGTATTAGTAAATGGCTGAAAATTACATTTAAGTAATTTATGAATAGCCCCTTCTGGCGCCGCACAGTGGGGATTTGTTCATACAAGCTTGGAAAAAACTATAAGGAGTGCTCATAGAATGTTGAAATTTTTCTCTGAGCCTTTGGTTAGGTCAATTAAGAAAAATGTAAAGTTTCATCAAAATTGGGCACGCCCACCTCCCACCGCCCATAGAACCCGAAATTTATTTTTGGCCCAAACTTTTTGAAATTTGGCACAGAGCCATTATATTACCTTAATTAAGAAAAATATAAAGTTTCATCAAAATTGGCCACGCCCACCTCCCACCGCCCATAGAACCCGAAATTTATTTTTGGCCCAAACTTTTGAAATTTGGCACAGAGAATTAATTATATTACCTTAATTAAGAAAAATATAAAGTTTCATCAAAATAAAAAACAGATGAAAGTAATTGTAATTCTTGATTTTTCTAAATTCGTTTAAGCAAAATCCGACTAGTGGTTCTTGAGTTAAGTTAAACAAATTGACAGGTGGCACCTGGTGGCACTTGAAATTGATTAAAAATGTAAAAATAGATATGAGACAATGTATTAGAAGTAATTTCGAACTGTGGGAAAGTATGGTTAAAATTGCAGGTCCAAATGTTTGGAGAATAAAGGGATTTTTGTTATATGTTCATAAAAATGAACAACAAAAAAAAAAATTAAGTCTCTGCAGAGTTTATTTTTTAAATTTTAGTATACTGAAATATCCTACTTTAAATAAAAAATAAAAAGAAAAACGTTAGCTCACATAATAAAAAAAAATATTCGTCTTGAAATTCTTACGTTTAAATTAAGTTGTTTCGGTAAAACATACAAGTACTGAGTTTGAGACGGCTATAAAAAAAACTAGCAGTCAGATCGGAGTAATTCTTTTTGATTTGATTGTACTATTTAGTCTAAAATTTCAAAATATCACTGCATATTGCATGAAGAGTATGTTGACAATTTGACTTTTTTCCGCGAAATCCCCAGTGTGCGTCGTCGAACTGATGTTTTAATTATATGGCCATCACTGTATATTAATGCAAACTATTTCTTTATCTTTAATACATACATATAGTAATTAATTTTTTTTTGTTAAAGATTTGGTCATTTATCAAAATATAAAAACATTATATTACGCGAACGAGATCGTCTTAATGGCGAAGTAATCGATTTGGAAAAACGTTTAGAAATGCAACGTTACTATTCCGAATCTTTGGAGTATATTGTACAAAATCATGAGGACAGTTTAAATAAATTGGAGACGCGTGTTAGGGTTTTGGATGCAGAAAAACATGGTATGAATACTAAAATTAAAACATTAATGAATAATTTGGAAGATCAAAAGGACATGAATAACAGGACATTGAATAAACTGGAGGCGATTACGAAAGAGGTGAGTTTTTTTTTCATACAGATTGAATTAGTTTAAATCTATTAAACAATTTTATTTGCCATCAATCGTTTTTTCCCAGTTAACTGACACAAATGTAAAATTAATCGGAAAATCTTCAGAGTACGATCGTTTAAAAGTAGTATCCGAGAAACAACGAAACGATAATTTATTGCACCTTAAGCAGTTGGCGAAATATGAAGACGAAATAGCCGATTTACATAAAGAGCAAAAAGAAACCGAGGAACTTATAAAAAGTATGCGTTTGGAAGATAAAGTCAAAAGTAATACGATTACGCAACTAAATAATAAATTAAAAAAGTCTACACAAGATCATGATGCCGTTTCTTCAAAACTATACAAAATTAATCGAATAAACAATGGTTTAAATGACGAAATCGTAAGATTAAAGTAAGAGAAAACTGTAAATTGTTTCAAAAATTTAAATGTTAAAAAATTATTAAATGTTTGTGTGTTTTAGAAATCAAACAAATTCTTTGGAAAAGGATCTGTTAAATTCGGCACATAAACTGCACGATCTAAGAAGTATAAAGGAGACTGTACAAAAAGAGCGTGATAATTTACGTAGTGATATTGTAAAACTTAATAATCAAATTGCTGATTTGCGCCATACCATTATGATGCAGAACAATACTGTTGATAATTTACGTTTAGATATTAATAAACTTAATGTTAAATTGGACGAAGCCAAGATAAATATTAGTAAGGCGGAAAAGGAGAGAGATGAAATGGCTCAAGAAGTCGAATCCTTACATGAACGCATAGAATATTATCAGGGTGAGAAAAACATTTATGTTCATTTAAAAATGCATTTATTTCGTTCCTGCACTTTATGGTTGTGTTGGTCATTCCTATAGTTGGTGATAAAAATTTTCTTACGATTGTTTTTAAAGTGTAGATTGAAAGCGAACATCACTTGCTGTGTCATCCAGCAACGAAATATTCGTGGTTACCAGAAAATCGCTGCTGCCACATGCCATCCATAAGATCGCTGCGTTAGAGCGGATTGCAAATCAATATTTTCCACTTTAAACATTAAAATGTTTCATTTGTATTAATTTTTCTTAAATAATTTTATTTTAAATGGTCAGCCCAATTATGAATTACCGTTTGTGGGAGATTTTTCCCTACTCCCGTGTTTCCTTATTCTAAATAAAATATCCCCGGGAAATTTCTCCCTTTTCCCTTCTTCTAAACGATCTTCGAAAAAATATTTTCCCCGGAATAAAAGTGTGCATTCTATATATCGTCGCTGTAACGCTGTAACTGACAAAACATAAAATGTTCACCAGAGCCAAAAAAACCTGTATGAAAGTATATGAAGGTACACTGGTATTTTTCAAAACGCAGACGGCGTAAATGAATTTTTTTTCATCATAAAAACATGGGACCGGGACCAATTGACGCAGTATTTTTTCTGATAAAAATTATGCAAAAAACGTATTTTCGATTTTTTGCCAGTTACAGCGTTCTCTAATTCTTGCGACGATATGAGGGAGAGAGAAAAATTGAAATGAGTAAATTTTAAATTCAAATTAGTGCAATGAACATCTAAAGAATGAACTACGTCTGCAACATCTTAATTAAGAGCTTTAAGTCTATTTAACTATAATTTAAAAGACAGGTTAAAAAAATTAGTATATACATACAATCATAGTTGACTTAATGCACTGATGTTTCATTTTCTTATTTCGAACGTACATATATACACGTGAGCGAAAAGTTACTCACGTTTACGGTACTTGGAAATTGAGATTAATGAAATTTTTCTAATAAAAATTTCAGAACAAATTCAAATGAAAACCGATCAAGTTACTGATTTAACTGAAAAACTGCAGCAAAAACAGCACCAATTAATCAACATGAAAAAACAATTGGAGACTGTGCACTCGGAAAAGTTGGTCTTGCAAAGGTCCTTAGAATCGTGTACGCAAGAAAGAGATAATTTTCGATTATTACAAACAGTAAGTATGCAGATAAATATGTAGGTATAATCAATCAGCTAATATTAATAAGGGATGTCTTATTTCACCTACGGCATCTGTAATAATACTCCTTTATCACTTTCTCTATCCCACAGAAAACCACTTATCAAATCAATCAGCTTACGAATGAGGTTTTGGCGAATCAAAATAAAATCATCTCTTTAAATTTGCATATTGAACGTTTAAATAACGATAAAAAGGATTTACAAACCGATTTGAAAAAGATGGAAAATGTTCTGGCCAGTGTGCGCAAGGACCTGAGAGACATGAAAGAGAAAAACGAGAATCTGTTAAAGACCATATCGGATGATGAAAGGAAATTTATGAAGATCTCGCAAGAACTGGATGAGACTAGAAAAGAAAGGAATCTAATAGGCTTGCAAATGGTGAGACGTAATGATGAGATTGTATTGCTAAAAGAGAAATTGAGTATAACACAAACGGCCTTAGATCAGGGTAAATAAACGGTCTTTATATGGTTGTTGCATTGACTCGACAATTTAGTAAATTCAACAACCTTAGTAAGAGCCAATAAAGAAAAAAACAAATTGTTTTTAAACTACAACTAATAAATTTATCTAATTTTGTAGGTCAAACCCAATATAATCAACGTATTGAAGATATTCGTTTACTTAAAGTAGAAATTAAAAGCTTACAAACTGAACGTGAGTGTTTGTCACGAGCCATTAAAAGTACGGCGAATATGCGTGAGGAAATCATACGTTTACAACGTTCACTCAATCAAGAACGTGTTAGAGTTCGGTCTTTAACCGAAGATGCCAAAACACCAACGGGTGTACATCGCTGGCGCATTTTAAAGGGTTATGATCCAAATAAATTTGAATTGTTGGCTAAAGTGCAAATGTTGCAAAGGTTAGTTAGTTTTCTCTTTTTATTTCTCGTTTTTTTTTTGAGAGCCTTTGGTGCAACAGGGTCATAACTCAAAAAGACAGATTTTTAGTTTGATTATAGAAATCTTTCTAAGCGGTTCTAATTTCTGGGAAAATTTTCGAAACTACAATTTTTCCCATACCAAATTTCAAACGTTTCGTGTTTCAGAATTTGTCGCACTGTTAAAAGTTTTTTCCTTAAATCTAAGAAAGCGACTTGAAATCGTGATATTTCCAAAACCAAACCTAATAATTTTGAGTGGGAATAAAATATCCTAAACGTCTAGTGTATAATTCATAGCAAAATTTTGGCACTCTTTTGATTTTATTAGTCATTTAATTTAAAAATATTTTTTATTTCACAGGCGAACATTGAAACAAGAAATTGAAAAGGCCAATCTCCAGCGTCAGCTAGAGGAGTCATATAAAATTAGTGAAACACTTAAAAGGGTGGTTGAAAATTTGCCCACAACAAAAGTCAAACAAAAACTTGTGGAAACTCAGGTAAGTATCTAGATTAAAGAAAATTAAGATTAATGAACTGGAACTCTGATGCCCCAATTATGACTACAAATCAAAGTTATAGTTGCGTTGTAATTGTGAAATTCTTATTATGGATTACAGCACAACACAATATTCAGTCAGAATCTTCACTTAGTTGTCTACGATAAGTTGTTACAACGAAATTGTTTGTGGAACATAATAAAAAATATATTTGTGAATTGAGTTGTACCATTGACAACTTAACTTATTTGGGTTGCGAACCGAACTTCAATGATCGCAATATGTGACTTGCACGTCTAATTCAAATACATACTCGTATATATTCTTTTTTTAAAGTTTATTCTTTAAGATTTAAAAAAATCGCCTGAAAAAACATTATAAGCGATTTTAGGGGTAAAATTTTAAGTTTTAATGGAAAAACCAGTCATAAACTTGAATCTGAGTAGTAAAAATTATGAATTTAATTAAGCTGGATTCACCCATTGTTTCGGAACAAAATTTTTGTCCGGACAAAATTTTTTTTATATGAAGTTTGAGGTTTCTCTTTTTGAGAGTGAGAGAAAAAGAGAACAAAATTTGTTCGGAACATTTTTTGGTTGAATTGGTTTAATTTTAAATTTTGTCCGGACAAAGTTGAAATAAGCTGCCACTTATTTTATTTCCCAGCCAAAGTTGAAGCGAGCTGCCACATAATGTTATAAGTATGTATAATAAAAGCACATAGTAACTTATATCCAGTAAAATAAAAATAAAGTTAAGCTCAATTGCTAGTAAAAAAACTAACTGACTTTTATTAATTTTTTTTAACATGTAATTTTCTTATTAAACAATAAAAAATAAGTGCGTTTGACAAATAAAACACCAAATTAAATTCATCTGTCACTGTACTGCCACCTTGCAAAATTAATAAAACACATGTATTTCATACGGTAGCTTTGATTTTCCAGACAAATTGTTCGAAATGAGTGAATCGTGTTGCAAAATTGTTTCAGAACAAAAAATTTTGTCCGGACAAAAATTTTGTTCGGAAACAATGGGTGAATTCAGCTTTAAAAAAAAGCAATAAGAATAACTTGGAAATTCTGAGGCATTTTTTAATTGTAAATAAATTATCTACATATGTATATGTATTGTATGTAAATGTATATTCTTTCAGCGTATCAACAAGCGTCAACTAAAAAAACTTAAAGCTCTCAGTGCCGAATTAGTCATTGATGAAATTGAACTCAAGGCCCGCGAATGTATCATTGAAGAATTTAAGGCAACTTTGAAACTAACAAGACAACAAATATGTGGCGCTGGTGACACTATAACTGGCAGCTCTACTCAGCAGGATGTAACAGATTATGCCAGCCAAGAAAATTATGTTGATTGTGTCTTTAGTCCTTCGGATGAGACGCAAGTAAATGACGAAAATGAAATGGACTCAAATAGAAGGGAAATTCCGTAAAAGTAAGAGAAATCAAGAAACATTTTAGAAATTTTAAAGTTTACTTGTGGTTTTATCAAAAATTTAATTTTGTATTTTGATACATACATATTTTTAAACTTTTTTTTTAATTCTGATTAAAATCACTTGGCAATATTTTCTCAATTTCTGTTTATTCAATTATAAAGTGATAAAATGTCGGCTAAAATGTTTCTACAAAAACTGTGAGTTTATCACTAGGAAATCGTTTGTAACAGATATTGAGAAAATATCTGAAACTCTGAACTTTTGCACTTTAAGAAATACATATGAATTAAAAAAATTTTTGAATCTGGGTAAACGAGTCACGATATGAAATATACTGAATGAGAATTCCATATACATATATGTATATGTATATATATTCCATTTTAACAGTTAGTTGATTGAAATGTTCTTCCATTTTTTAAGTCGAATGTAAAATTCTTTCATATTTAAATGGATGGTCCACATACTTTTAAGCTATTGCATAGCTTCTATCGCGGGCTTTGAGGCGACCGAATCAAGAAATTTTGAAACGTTTGTTTCTTAAGTCTTTTATTTTTTGAAGCGAAAAAACCTGTCACTAAGTTTGTTTCTTAAGTCTTTTGTTTTTTGAAGTGAAAACTTCTTTTTTGTATAGTCTGGCTGATTTCCAAAACGTCAATTGCTTTGTGTTTGAACAAAGCATCACTTTTCATAACGCCGCAGTACATTAATTACACAATGTATACCAATTCAAAACGCTGCCGCCAGGTATTTTTAACGCAGTAAGTATAGTTGTTGCATTGTTTCGGAACTTTGCATATGTATGTGATTTAAATACAGTAGCAATACTGTATACAAACTTTGTATACGAACGTTTTGGAAGTCAGGGTATTTTTGTCCAAGTTTTTGGGAATTCCCGAAGGTGGTTTGTGTCTTTTCTAAGACTTTGTGTCTCGACTAAGCACAAGTGTGTCTTGGCTAAGTGTTTCCAAACTAGCAAGTGTCGTCGAATAAGCAGATAAATAATCTATGTATGCATGTATATAAAAGAAAGTCGTGTTAGTTACACTATATATAACTCAAGAACGGCTGAACTGATTTGGCTGAAAATTGGTGGGCAGGTAGCTTAGAACCAGGAGAAGGACATAGGATACTAAGGTAAGGAAAGGGTGCCCCTTCTTTGTATGGGGCACCTCCAGTATAGCTAGAAAGCTGAAAATGAAATTGAAATTGCATAAGTTGATGAAAAAGTGTCACACGTCTTTTTTTTTATTTTAATTCATTTCATATTCCATTTGAAGTTTTAACTGCGTTGTTAAATGTAACCTGTAATTGTGGTGGCGCCGATAAACACTGCACTTGCATTTGCATTATTGCTTGCCTCTCCTCCAACAACTTTTGTTTAGTTTTTCTCTCTAGCAAAAGTTGATTTTTTAATTTGCATAGGTTTTCCTTCAAATCTTCAATTTCGGCAACATTTGATTTTTCCTCAATTGATTTGGCATCTACTTCTGCCTTAAGAGCTTTAAGTTTGTGGTTTTTGCGTGTTAGCGTGGCCTAGGGGAAAGAGAGGACAAGAATTTATGAGTAATAGATCCATGAAGAGAACTAAAAATTGAAAATGAAATTATTTAAGAGTCTAAATTTTTTGCTTACCTTTATTTCGTTTAATTCGGTTTTTATTTTAATGCTCGGCAGTTTAACGATAAACTCTTTTAGGGTATCATACAGCCTTTGAGACTCTTTTAAAGCTCTTTCCTGCTCCATGCTAGCAACATTGTGATACAAAAGTTGTCTAACAAAAATAAAAAAAAAAAAACAATCCATTTATGATGGCCTTTTGATCAAACTCACATGTTCCCTTACTTTCTTAGTATTTGTATTTTCTCGATTAGATCGCTTTTCTCCGGATCCTGTCCTCTCAAAGTTCGCCAGCGATGCATATTCATAGGTGTCATCATTTCGTCTTGTAAGGCGCGTGCTTTAATTCTTTCCTGATTCAATACCCTATGCATTTGCAGCAACTCCTGCCGCAAATCAGCTGCATTTTCACGATCTTTGCGCAAAACATTTCTCTCAGTTGATAGGTTTTTAATTTCCGTTCTCATTAGTTGCATATCTTTTCGATTTTGAGAGAATTCACTTTGCAGTAAATCATGAGATCTTTGTAAATTTTCCATTTCAGTTTTTAGCTGATTGTATTGTTCTTCCTTCTTGGTAAGTGTGAAACAAACTGAGTTTTTCTCATTTATCATATTATCCAGATCTCTTTTGAAACGCTGCAATTTTTTCTCTTCATCCTGTTGGGCCTTACAAAAGGTATCATTCTCTTTACGTTTTTCATGTAGTTCAGCTTTGGTTTGCTGTTGACTTAATTGGGCGTGGCGTAAATCATTCTTAATCATGCGTCGTTCCTTTTCCATTTTATCAATTTGTAGTTGCAACTTGCCGATCTCTCCATCTCTATAGGTGACTTTGCTTTTGAGTATTTCGATAGTTTTTTGTAGATTTTCAATGGCAAATTGTAATTTTATTTTATCTTCATTTAATGATTGGATGCTGCGCTGCTGGGAATTATTTTCATTGATGACCACATCCTGTTCAGTTTTTAATTTGGCATATTGTTTCTCGAGATCGCCTATGGTACGCTTTAGTTCCAATTCATAGGATTCTTTTAAGTGAATTCTATCTGAAAGTTAAAAATGGGTAGAACATTTGGAAAAATACATGATATGATATGACGATAGAGGATGAGCATTTCCGGGAATTATTTAACAACCGTTTTTCTGGATTCAAAAAAGTCTGAAAAATCTCAAAACCATATTTATTTAATGAGAACCGGCACAGGAAATGTGAGAATCTTTGCACAGCTTAACTACAATAAGGCTGTACAATGCAAGCGCAAGTTAATCAGAACAAATCACTACAAAAGAAAAGGCAAATTAAGCGATTGAAGAATATATTTTTTATCATCTTCCTAAAGCAAATTTAAAAGTGCTCCCTTTTCTTCTCTTGGCAGAAAAATATGTGTTATTTTTAACGATTTACCAATATTCCAAGGCAGATTAAAAAAAAGATGGAAGCAAGGATAATTTGGTATAATTTTTGTCGAAATCGGTTGAATAATGTGTTAATGATGTCCATCACCACAAAAAAATGCTATTGCCTATTAATTATTTAAATAGATTTTTTAATTACTTTGCAAAGTATCCATTTTGTCTAATAAATTTTGTATATCGTCCAGCTTTTTATTTTTCTCCACATTTATTTGACCGACCTCCTCTTTTAATTTTTTATATTTTCTTTCTTGCAATAAAAGAGAATCCTTGAGAGAGCGCACTTCATGCTGTTTTTCTTGTATCATTTGTTGCAGCTCCTCGCTAAGTTTTTGTTTTTGCAATAAATCACTTTTTAACGAATCTCTTTCTTTGACAAGGTTATTGTTATTTCTCTCACATTGTTGTACTATACGACGCATGGCTTCGAATTCCTTGTCCTGAGTAGTTAGTTGGGTTCTGCAAAGGAGAGAAAATTTATTTATATATGTTTTTCATTTCATACATATGTATTTAAATAAAATATTATTATTTTTGTACTTTAGTCTTATATTCTCCTCTTCGTATTCTTTGCATGTTTCTTCTAGTGAACAATATTTTCTTGAAGAATTATCTTGCAGTTTGGCTAACTTGGAATATTCCTGTTTCCATTTAATAATTTCGTCCTCTCTTATCTTGGGAATAGAAAATTAAACTGATGAAAATTATAAAGCCCATGTCAGATAAAACTTTTGCTTCGCGTTGCGTTACGGATTCGCTTTGACATTTAAGATGAGTGTACATACTTTTACGAAACATGTTCCTTAAAGTACATTTAACGCAGCGCGAAGCGAAAAGTTAGGCAGCACTCATCTTTTTGCGTTCTTTGACAATTAAATAAAAAAACTACCAACATCTTCTACAGGTAAATCAACAATTTGATTGTTGGTTGTCAAAGTTTTTATTGTGTGCTACACCTTTTTTACGCCATTTCATCAAACTTGAAAACGTCACGCAAAGCTACGGAGTTGTATCTGACATCGCGTTAACTCCTAATATTTCTCTTTACCTTTAACATATTCAATTTTTGGATCAAATCTCTTTTATTTTTATCTCTGTCCTGAACGGCATATTCCAAGTCGACTGTGATTTTGGCCAATTTATTGCAAGTTGCATTATGCTGCGTTTTCAAATGCTCCATATTGCTTTTCAGTGATAGAATTTGTAAATTTTGTCGCACCTTCATTTTGGTTAACTTTTCGTATTGTTCTTTCATTGTTGAAATCTGTTCATTGTATTTTAACTCATCCGACTTTAACTGATTTAAATCTCTCGTTAAGGCATCTATACGTTTCCTGCTGCTGTAAGATTCAGTGGAAGTATCCTGTATGAAAATTACAATTAAATTTTGTTCAATAAACGAATAACTTTTGTTTTACATCTAAAACTTTAATTAAATTTTTATTTTTCTCCTCCAACGTTTGGTTCATGGTCTCCAGCTCGTGGGTGTAACTGCGCTGCATTTGCAAGCGTTTGTTCAATTCTCGTATTTCATTTTTCAGATGTTCTCTCTCTTTCGTTTCATCTCTACGACTGCAAGACAACGAATATAATTGAAAAGTATTGGAATATGAGTGTAAAATGGTTTTGTTTAGTTACAGTTTTAAATTGGCTCTTGAATCGCTTAATGATTTAATTGTATGTATCTGCTCCTCCACGGTTTCTTTAAGTTTGTTTAATTCGTCCTGAGTAGCTTGTTCCCGTATGTGAGCAGCATCTTTTTGGCGCCACGCACTTTCTATGGCATACAAACATGATTGTGAATTATTTTTCTTTTGTTATTGAAATAAAAAAAAAATAAAATTCAAACAATCAAACTAAAATGAAAATTTTGGAAATTACCGGCCTGGCCCACGATATCGAACGATGTCGATCGCTGGATTTCTAGACGTAAAAAAACTAACTTGCGTTCCACTAATAACGGACTTTATTTAACTTATTATTTGTTTAGAGGCACATAAGTTAACATATAAATAAAATGGATGTTTAGAAGGTGGTAAATCAGTTGCTTTTCGTCTACAATTTCAGCATTATCGATCGATCGACATCGTGGGGCGGGCCGTAAATAAAAGCTTAGAAGAATTTCTAAAATCGGTTCATAGACTAGTTATGGTTAAAAAAAGCTCAAAGAGCTAAAAATTTCAAAAAAACTATTGTTGTAGTTTTTTTTTTATATTAACACCTGATTATTAAGTTAAACCAAAATCTTAAGTTTGGCAAAGATTTTCTTACGATCAGTACACAGACATCCACATATATGTAAGTACATACTTATGTATGATGTTTGAAACAAAATAGTCTTTCGCATTTAAGTCAACGGTCAGATAATTTCGATTTTATTTCGAAACTGCTAAATTTCATACTAAAATCCTCGACGTTTCTAAATATGATGCTTTGATTTTATCACTTCTATTTTCAATTACATGTCTATGAGATTTTGTTCAAGTCAGGAGTACAACTAAATTTACCTATAACTTGTCTTAATTGTACTATAGTATCCTGATCAAGTTGTGTCATTTTGTTAGCATTGGCCAAATGAGAATTTAATTTGGTCATATCTTCCTCCAAATCTTCACATTGCGATGTTTTAATTTTTAAATTACACTTAAAGCGATTACTGCAAATGACTAAACGCTGCACATTGTCGGCACTATTTTGCGTATCCTTTTGTCTCAGGACTTTAGTGATCTGTGAAAAAAAAAATCCTTGTAATATTATTTTATTTAATATAAAATTTACTCTCACCTCTGGAACTTTACTCAGTAAGTCTTTATAGTATTGTTCATCAAAATCATCGGGTACTAAGGGCTCATCCTCAGAACCACTTCCTTTAGATTGTACACTTTCATCCATGTTTTTTTTTTTTCTATTTTAAAAATTGTTACTTAATAAAATTGGCTTGAATTTGTTTCTATTTCCTGATTAAATAAAATTATGTTTTTTGTTTCGCTAAAAAAAAAAAGAAATATTGACTTAATATTTAAACCACAAATTAGCTAAGCAACCATTCGAAGAGAGCTAGCTAGTTCATGGAAAATTAAAAGAGTTTCTCAGCAAAAGAGTAAAAAAAATGTTGCAAGTAACTTATTATGCATTAATTGTGTTGTTTTTCTAAACAACAAAGTTATTATTTGGAAATATTGCTACAGAGCGCAACAGGTAATGACCAAAGTGAGTTGCAAATACTGGCAGTATTTATTCTCAAAAGCATTTGGTGTGTGAATAGCGTTACAATAAAGTCGTTACTAACACGACATTGTTGCCATGATTGCGGATTGCATGCCCGAGTGATATGTTGTTTAATACTCGTAACATTGTATGCTCACTTATTGAAGTTGTTAGAAGAAACACGAATACAGATGCCTTAAGGTATGAAAACACAAAACAATATGAAAAAAAATTATAATTGATCTAAAATCGGTATACCAGAGATGTTTACTGCTGATAGCAATTAGCACGTAACAGCTGCCAAACGGGGTAGCCTAAAAATAATTTAATTTTTCAAAAGTTTAATGTTTACACACCTTTACTACTCTATCTAATTGGCCAACTAGTGTTTTATCAAACCATGTTTTTGCATTTCCCCAATATTGTATTTGTTATATTTTTAATTTTCCTTTTTTTTTTTTTTTTTGTTTCTCCACCGGTTTTTGTTTTCTTCTTTCATTTTTACATGTACTCTACACTCCAACAGTCCAAACAAGCACTCACACAGCCACACATACGCGTATATACATACTTTCTAAGCATTTTGAAGATTGTTGTTTAGATACGTAACGTTTTATACTCATCTGGATGATAGTTGGAAGCAAGTTTGCAATTTACAGAAATAACGTTTCGTTTAGCGAAATAGTTCATGGGTAAAACATCGAGTTAAAAGAAAAGCTTGAGAAATAGATGCCAAAAAATTCCAAAGTTTTAGCATTTTAAAAATTTCTAGTCCTTCTAAACGAACATACAACATATTTCGTTTAATTTTTTTAGTTGCAATCTGTTGTAAAGTAAAGTTAATTTGTATTCTTCTTACTTGTACTTGTATGGAAAAGAAAATGTTATACCAATGATCTATACTTTAAATACCAAAATATTTGCTCATAGTGAAGCGCATCATATATACAACATAGCGGTGTGGTTTCAAACACAATCATTTAAACATGCATTCTTAGTGCAACGTGCACTTCAATATACTTTAAGTGTCATTTGACGTCCGATGCTCGTGTGAGCTGTTGGGTGAACAATTATATTCTCTTTGTTATTACAAGCATGCCTTTAAAATGATGAATATATGCAGTAGCTTTGAATATATCAGGTGTCTTATGGAAACACCTGCTGTATAAGTTGCTGACTTCTCCAATAAAAATATTGTGTACTGGGCTACGTTGGCAATATCGTGAGTGCATGTGTGTATCTTGTAATGAAGATTGCAGCAAAAGACTAGACTCTTTTCTACGTTACATTGTTGTTGTACATTTCACTTTTTTGCTTTTGTATTATTGCATTCAGTTTTACCTTGGCTCTGTCTCTAGCTTTTGATCATCATTATGCTGTTGAACACTTTCAGTTTCATTTTCAATTTGACTCATTTCACGTCGACGTATCTCGTTTGTTTCGTGGAAAGAAAGAAAAACGAAATAAAATTATTTAAAAAAAAAACCTTAAATTAAAGATATAAATTAAAAAAAATATTTTAAATTGTTGTTGTTGTTTTTTTTTCTTAAAAAAAATCTCTTGAATAGAAGTTTCGTGGTTAAAGTGTTTTATAAATTAATCAAGTGTTTGTTTCTTTGTTAAAATAAAGAAAACAAAACAAAGCACAACAACAAAAGAAACAATAAGCATTTTTTGTTTTGTTCATGTTGTTATTATTTTGATAAAAATATTAATTTAAATAAGGGAATTAAAGTTTTTAATAAAAGCTAATAAGTTAAACAGCCGAATAATGGCTCTTAAGAAAGTTTCTTTAACTTTGTCGTCATCTTTGCACTCTTCGGTCAAGCAACAACAAACTTCACTGGATATTGAAAAAATTAAACGCCATTTTAGTTGGTCCGACTGTGAGACAATGTAAGTTTATTGAACTTTTGCTTGATTATTATTATTAATTTTTTATGCTTTCTACATAAATCTGTTTATTTGCGATACAATTTTATTTTTAATTGAATTTGTTATAGATATCAATGCATGTACATATATGTATATGTATCTATGTACATGTGTACTCGTATGTAAGTGAGACTATTTGTATTATTAAATTCAATTAAAGTTGACAGGGTCAATCGCCAACATAACATTTTCGTTAATGATTTATATACACGGGCAGCTTTAAAAATTGTTTAACATCTTATTTTATCGATAAATTTCTTTTTAATTCAATAAATTTTATGGAATGACACATGCTAGTTAAGCGAAAGCTAAAACTAACAGTAAATTTTAATCTCTGCACACAGTGAGCTCTCATTATTGTCATCTAATTATAGCTACGTTGGCTTTCGCATGACTCCATTTTACACAAAACCTTTAAACCTTTAAGGGGCCTTAATATGGAAAGTCCCTTACCCGTTTTTTTCATATCTTGGCTTTTTTGCTTATATCGATAGCTAAAGCTATGTTCACATTTATCAAATATTTCTCAAAAAAAAAAAAAAAAACGTAACCACTAGTTTCGCTTACGGATAGTGTCATTTATCTTGGTTATTATTAGAGATGTGCGCGTGAGTAAAACTACGCTCACGATCACGCACGATCACGAAACCTAAATATTTTTCACGCACGCTCACGCACGGCATGATTTCAAACTTTCACGATCACGCACGCTCACGAACGCAATATGTTTAATCACGTACTTTCACGCACGACGGGAATAATTTTGCATGCATGCTCACGGTGAAATACAAATTTTGCAATAAAAGATTTAGCATATGCTAAAAAATTTTATTTTGTAATTAATTTCTTTATTTACTTCAAGATCATCAATTAAAAAAAAAAATTGAGGAAAAGGTCGAAAAATTACAATACAAAGGATAAACATAATATAAAAAATCACGCACGATCACGCACGGTATTATATTTTTGAATCACGATCACGCACGCACGGGTGATTTTTTTAATTTGTAATCACGAATCACGTGATTCACGCGTAACTCACGACATTTGCACGTCTCTAGTTATTATTCTAAAAAAAGTATTTTTATTCATTTGTTAATAAACGGGAAAACATAATTAAAAAAGTATTAGAATTAAAGGAAATAAATTATTAGTTTCTTTCTTGATTACGTCTTTTTCGACAAATATTTGATAAATGTGAACGTAGCTTAAGTGGGTTTGAGTTTGGGATTAAAAGTATTTGAAGAAGAGCTTTTTAGAACTACCAAAGTTTTACATTAAATTGAAAGCGTACATAATACGTACTAGTGATGTTACGAATATCAATTTTTAGTATTCGCGAATACGAATATTACTTTTAAGGTGTAGAGAAACTTAATATTTCAAATTTAATTGGAAAAAATCCCTCGCTTTGTGTCAATAACAATAAATTGACAAACAAACTATCACACTACTTTAGGTATACATCATTATTATGACATTGAGATGCCGAATTTGAAGACCACTACTGAACATTTTTAAATTACATAATTTACCTACAAACATACTTTGAGATTTCGTTTTTCTTACTCTGCTTGCGCTTTTAATTAGTAATTCTGTGTTGTTTGGGAGAACATATTTTCGCAGATAGCGCAGCCACATGTCTCGGTGGACTTTCACATAATAAATTTTAGTTGTTCCATTTGTGAAGTCCAACATTCCTCTATTGCGAATTGATTACTAACTTAACATGATATAAATTTTCTTTTTAATGATAGTTACGAAATATAATTTTCGTTTGTTTTTTAAGAAGATTATTATCTTGCGTCAAAGATAAAGGGATTTATTTCTTTAAATAATAATTATTATTTTATGTAATTTTTTAAATTTTTGTATGTTTTTTTTTTTTTTTGGGAAAATGTATGTGCAAATTATTTGAGAAATATTCGCTTGAATTTGGCGAATACGAATATCTTAAAATAGGCGAATAGTCGAATAATCGAATACGAATACGAGTATTCGTAACATCATTAATACGTACATAATTACTGATCCCTTGCGAATGTAATTGATTCGAATGGCATCGTCATTTTAAAAGTAAAAGTAGTTAAGGAATAATATGCTTATTGGCATTAAAACCCATTCTAATAGTTTAAATAATTTACAAAAATCCTAAAATTCCTAAAATAACAGAAATATAAAAGTGAAATTTGATTAATAAGAGGAAATTAACTAAAAGATAACTGCGTAAATATTTGTTGTCTACACATTGAAAATATGTTTTTAAAATACCTGTTTAAACAAAACTATTTGAAATATTTATATATTTAGATTTTAATCAAAATTTTTAATTATTAACAGGTCTGTTAATATTTCCATTTTTTTTTTAACAGATATTGTATTAAATGGCATGTATTAAGCCCTTTATTAGGGATAAAATGAATTAATTAAGTAACTTTGTTCGGAAAACAAATAAATATATCATACATTTTTGATTTAAAGGCGAACATGATTAATTGAAGCGAGTCTTAAATAAAAAAAAAAAGAAACTCGGTATTATAATTTTTTTTTTGTTAAAAATAGAAACAAAATTATTTTGTGTTAACGTATTATACGTTCAGTCAAAAAACTAGTTCATTGTTTAATTCAACGAATAAAACCAAATAATGGTTTCAACGTTGAGTTCATAAATACATAAAATTTTACTTTTAATTTCAAGGAATATATTATTGAAACAACGTATAACACGTTGAATTTCAAAGAATTTAATTCTAGGAACGGGAGTTCGTTGAATTTATGTAAAACTGTTTTTTTCAGTATACTGCAAAGAAAGTAATTTGGTTAAAACAAACTTACAACAGACATACGAGTACATACTTATTTAAAATAAAGTATAAAACATGTAACTATCTATGCATGTATGTATGAACATATATATTTATTTGTGCGCAAATCCTTTCCTAATTATTCCGACGACGACGGCGATGACGACGCAGTTATCCGTATTCTAGATGTTCATATAGAAATTATGCAATGTACATATAATGCAACTACAATTAAATTGTAGTTAATGGTGCATTTGAATAAATTCGCATACATGTATTAATAATACGGACGTATGATTTGAGTGTAAAATTTGTATGGAAATCACTAAAAATAACCTAGTGGTTTTCATAAAAATTTTACACTAAAATCATTTGTTCGTTATGTGAGAACAGCAGATTGAAGGTAATATTATATTGCATATTTTAGTGTTTTATCTGTCGAGATCGGGCAAAACTATTTTCAAAGTTATGAGAAAAAAATAAGGTTTCCTATTAGTCACGTTCATTAAAAAAATCGGCACGTAATAGATAAAGCCGGAAAACGGATTTGAATTTAGCTCATTAAAGTTTTTATATTCCAGTTACTTTTATTTTAAGAACATGAAAATCTTCTTCTTTTTTTTTTTTGCAGAACAGTGTTATTTGATTCCATTTTTGGAACTTTTCTAGTTTTATAATATAAGGTTCTGTTTATACAAGACGAACAATTGATTTGAGTGTAAATTTTGTATGGCAACCACTCACAAACTGAGTGCTTTTCATACAAAATTTACACTCAAATCACCCGTTCGTCTTCTATAAACAGCACCTTAAACTAATGATTCGTAATTGTTTTCAATCTAAGAAATATTTACAATTATAAAATAAATATAAAAATTTTATCTTTGTTCTTGCCACTCAATAATAGAACTTAAGAAGAGTACACAAGGAGGTGGTGTCCTACTTAACAAATTGAAATGTAGCGCATACATATGAATGCATTAAATGTACGAATATTGCAAAGATTAAATATATACAATGTTACAAAAGAAATATGTACATTAATATTTTAGTAAAAAAAAAATTAAGAATCAAGTTTCCTCTTTACATGTACAGAAGATTATCTTAAAATATATTTCTGAATTTAGCAACCTGAGGTTCAAATCGAGTTAGTTGGTTTTTGTTACTTTTGTATGATTCATAAATTTGTATGAAAAACACTCAGTTTCTCTGAGTGATTCTGTTTAAACAGTTACCGCCTTATTTGTAACAAATATGTTTGGTTTATTAAAGATTTATGAAACAGATTTCGTAGGGCAATTGATTTAGGTGCGGTTTTCACAAGCCGAATGAGTGATTTGAGTATAAATTTTGTATGAAAAGCACTCAGTTTTTTGAGTGGTTTCCATACAAAATTTATACTCAAATCACTCGTTCGGCTTGTATAAACCGCACCTTAATAAAGCAAGCAATTTTTATAAATGAGCAATGCATTGTTTTTAAATTGCACATTGAAGTGTGTTGTATAATCGACTTTGATCCATATAAATATTACTTTAATTACTACTGCTTTAGTGACATTCAACATTACAACTTGATAATTATCTTTAACTAGTCTGCAATAAGACCCCGTTTAGTTGCACTTATATTTATAAATATTTAATTTTTGTATTATTTACTTATTCGATTTAATTTAGTTCATTGTATTGTGAATACGAAACATTATCGTTATAAGTTCAAAAGCTGTAGCATTAATGATAGAGATATTGGGTAGCGTGTAAGCCCAATAAAATTAAAAAATTATATAAATTAAAAAAAACTTGCAAGTATTTGTGAAAGCATAAAAAAGAGTTCTAAACCAAAATAAGAAAAATCTTAAATAATAATTACGTGTATTCGTTATAATAATATAAAATAATAATATAAACATCAGTTTTAATTATTAAATCTTGTTTTATACACACAAATGGATGGAATCACTGTTTGGTAAGTTTTTTTTTATTTACATTTAAATGTGACTTTCAAAAATGTCTTTAAACTTTTATTTTAAAAATTAGAGTTTTTTCTAAATGAATTTCCCGCACGGGAATTTTTATATCACAATAACGGAAAGTAAGTATGGGAGTTGCCAGAAATTTTCCTACCTAACGAACACTTTATTAAAAATTCCACAAAAATACTTGTAATCATATAATCCGTATTTTTGGGGATAAACTCTTCCTATACTTACTACGAGTATGTACATTATATCAATTTTTCGGTGTTATAACCTGAATAATACCCCAAAATTTAATGAATTATGCTGTTAGCGGAACTGGGACGAATGAGGAATTTTTCGCAACGATAAATAAACATAATCAATACGTTCCAGGAAAGTACGCGTAACGAACTCCGCAATAGGTTTATTTGTGTAGTGCGGCACAGTACGAATAAATTTTGTAAAAAAAAAACTTTTTAATCTAAATTAATTAAATATAAAAAGACAAAAAACTTGCACTAAATCATTTGTAACACGAAAATTGCGAAATTTTGCGAAAATAACGATGAAAATCCAGACAATAATTCTGGCAAAAAAATTCGACTTCAGTATAAAAATCCAATCGAATAGATTACAAAACTGACGAAACTATGCGAAAGCTCAAAACCCGATTTGAGTTCTTTCTAAATTATATTTTACGATCACGAAAGATTACAGTACTTTCTTAACCCTAGAAAGATAATCATATTCTAACATACGTTAAAGATACTCATGCGTAAAATTTACGCATGCTTCTTGGAAAGCTAAATAGAAGCATTTTGTTGATCAATTTAAAATAAACTAATTTTGATTACTTTTTTCAATATAAGTGAAGTAAAAATACCCGACTTTTAGGTATGTTTATATATATTTATTATAAAAAAAAAACAAAATAACAACTTCAGCATGCGTAAATTTTACGCAGATTATCTTACTAGGGTTATGAATCATATTTCTTTGGCATTTCTTCAGGCATTTTCGGATTTTAAAATGGTAATCATGCGTAATTTTGACTGACATACCCGTTATATTTCAAAATTGGGAACACCATCTGCAGCGACACATGTGTCTCATTAAAGCTATGATCAACGACTGAGATGTCTAAAGATTACGACGGCGAATTCATTATAAATAAAGAGAAATAACAATATTTTTCAAGAGCATGCGTAAATTTTACGCAGATTATCTTTCTAGGGTTAAATAAAAAAAAAATATTAAATTCTTTCCGGGGGCCACTTATGTACGTTTCTATGGGACCAATTTGCAAGTTTGGTACACAAATGGTAAATTTATATGATAATAAATATTTCGAGCGGTCAACTTGTCCGTAGGTTAGGTTAGGTTAGGTTAGGTTAGGTTAGGAGGGGTAGTGTGAAATAAACATCCACTTGGAGACCCAATTGGATCAATTGTGATTCCCTTCATTTATAATTTATTGACTAATTAGATTCTTTACTGTCCAAGGAGAAACAAAGAGCCGTTATCATCCATCATTCAGCCATTTAATTCCCATGATAAAGCCCCTGATATCTTCAAGTTTGCACTTGGCGATATCACTAATGGCCTCATGGAAACGTCTGCTCAGCCATCTTTGCCTATGGCGTTGCAGCCTTTGGCAATGGCAGATGATATGCTCTATAGTTTCTGGCGCCTCTTCATCCCCACAGAAATCTGGAGTGCCATTTTCCCATATGTTGGTTCTCGCTCTAACCGAGCAATGGCCAGTCAAGGCGCCTACTAAGACTCTCTAAACCTTTCTATGCATACCCAGCAGTAGATCAGTCTAAAAGACCTACGAATGTCCGTTCCTAAAAAATAGACGCCAGCACCCGTGCCTATTTCCATTTTCGATCCATCTGTAAAGACCGCGCAGCCCTCGTACAGTCTATCAGATTTGACGCAAAGATCCCTATCCGGAATGACTAGTGAAGGCGCTCTAATAAAATTAGTCTCAACAACCTTGGAGTCCGTAAAACCAGGCGATATGGTCTCCCGTCTGCTAAAACTGATCTTTTTCAAGACTGATGTATGACCTGCAAATCCTGGCCTTTCAAAGCCCGCTTCCATAAGCCTGAGCAAACTCCTTGCCACCATTCTCAACACAAATTCTCCAATGGGAAATAGGTGAAGGATGACGTCCAAGGCAGCCTGAAGAGTGCTCCTCTGGGCCCCAGTAATACCCAGCGAAGCACACCTCTGGACCTCAGCAAGCAGCTTCCTATGGCTTTCTTTCCCCAACGCCTCCCACCATACGACACATCCATAAGAAATCACCGGCCAGACAACCGATGTATAAATCCAATTTACCACCTTCGGTTGCAGACCCCAGTTCCTCCCAATGGAATTCCTGCATTACCTACTATACTTGCCCCTAACAAAATAAAAAAAAATTAAACAAAACCCCAAGGAAACCTCATCAAACATGAAAAGAAATTTCAAATCGGTCCATAAATGTAGGAGTTAGGAGAAAATCAATATATCGAGGGCTAACTTGCTCCACTAAATGGCACATAAATATTTTTGTATACGTTAATCAATCGTTCGGGGTGACAGCTAGCCCCTCCGATTTTCGAAAAAAAAATGTGTAGGGGCAAGCAACTTTCCCTCGATAAAAAAAATATTTTACCAATCTTTATGCAAACCTTTTGAAACCAAACATAAAGAATTTTAAAAATCAGACCATAAATGAAGGGCTAATGCGAATATTTGTATGAAAAATGGCCCCCAAATTAAAAATAAAAAACCCCTCAAAATAAGGGAGAAATGGTCTCCATAATTGAAAAAAATTGCTCCAACATTTGTGTCAATTTCAATGAGCCATATTATCGTGCTTCAGTTTTTAATTTTAAATAATTTATTTCTAAATCTATTAAAAGCATTTTATTTTATATTTAACCAAATTTTGATCACTTTATACTATTCTCTAATAAATGTAAATATTCAAGTTTGTTTTTGGAAAAATAAATTCAATCTATCCGGTTGTAATAAATGCAAAAACCCAAGCAAAAAATAAAAAAGCGATAAAGCTTCATTCCAGTACTCGTACACATCGCTACTGGGGCAGCACCTTTTAATGACATAAAAAAATAATGGTAACCTCCAGAGTCAATTATTGAAAATGATTGCACAAAAATTCGTTTTAAAAATATAAACTACTTAAGCAAAATAAAATAAAAAAAAAAAAAAAACAATTAAACAATTAAAAAAATCAATACACATTTGTAATCAATAAATAAAGTACGAGTAGTTGTTAATAAACAACAACAATAAAAGCGACAACAATAAGAAATAACAATCTGATTGACCACTTAAAAAATTATGTACTCCTTTAATGAAATTCTGAAAAAGTTTTAAGAAAAACAACTGGATGCACAGAGTTTACAGATGTTTTCAAATTGTTTTGGCATTTCCCGTTTTTAAGGGAGAGTTTATGGCAACACCAAAAAAATTGTTGGCCCTGGAAGAAAAATTAATTAAAAGTGGCTCTTTTTAGACCTTTAAAATGTGCGGGAAATTTTCATAAAACAAACCATACAATAAATTACTATACGTGTCACCAATCAAACAAGGGCGAAACGGAGCATACAACAAAAACATTAATTGAAACGTAAAATTTTCATCTAGGGGACCGGTTATTGGTTACTATTCTTACTATAGTTAAATAAGTAACCAGAAAAAGCTTAAAAAGGAGCACTAGGGCGAATTACATTTTAATGGGACACTTCTACTATACAAAAACAAAAAACACAAATTGGATATCGATGGCTTAATATAGAAAGCTCGTATCTCGTTTTTTTTTCAAAATCGGTTTTTTTACATGTTCTGGTAGACAATACTCAAATACACCTCCCTTAAAAAATTCAGTTTCCTATGTTGTCGAATAACAGATTTACAGTAATTAAAAAAAATTCCTAAATGATTTAAAAAAAAAAATAAAAAATAAAACAGAATTGAATTTTTTAGCTGTTTTAACAAAAATCTGCTTCAGAAAAAAAATGACTATTTTTTCCGATTTTATTGAGTTTTTTCCTTCTCCTGTAAAGTAGCTAAAAGTTGAGATACGACCTTTCTATATTAAGCCATCGATATACACTAATTTTTAATGAGTAAATAATCCGAAAAACATTTCGAAAAATCGTAAAAGTACTGCAACCCGGTAACTTGGCAAAATTTTTAAATTTCTAACATACGAAGTATTTATGGGAATTTTTTTTATGTCTTTCATACGGGAACAAATTATGGGGCAAAAGGGTGCCAAAGTAGCTGGTTTGAGAAGGTATAATCAGGAAGGTGATATTCAGTTTGATTGCAATACTTTTAAAGGGCGATAGTTTTGAATAGGGAGTTTTACAACTCCACATGAAAGAAGATAAATTTATAAATTTTTTTATATGAGTACAAAACCGTAGAAAAAAATAAGCAGCTAGCGCGACCATATCACATTGTGAAATACTCCTTGATTAAGGCCTCTTTACATGGTACTACATGTATATCGGCATGTCAAAAATTGAAAAAAATCTTATCATGTAAACGCAAATTGTTATGAGTACGAGAAAATACGGATAAAAAATCTGACAAGCGTTCGGTAAATGTTTATTTTCTAAACCATTTTAGAAACTTGCGTATACTCATTTTATCAGAGGTGTCTTTTTAAGTAAACATTGGCAGCTTTAAGAGTATATATTGAAGGTGGCATCATTTCTATACAATAATTACAAAATCAACTAAAACAAGTTCATGTTGTTTTTGTAAATATTGTAGAACTGTAACCACCAGCTATTTCGTAGCGCAGACTTTTTTTTGATTTCATTAATATTATCCGTGTAAACATAAAAAATACCTGCAACCGACTTTTGTTCTCTCTTCTTATACAAAAAGAGAATTTCATACTATTTTGATTCTACAAAGTGTTATTACTTTGTATTACCATGTAAACTCACCTTTACGAGTTAATAATAACACTGTGATAGTCGAAAAAATGAACTTCGATGAATCCTTTTTGAACTATTAGGGGGGAGTCCCCTGAGTACGAAAGTACATTTGGAAGTGTCAGATTGGCTCCATTTTTTGAGAAATCGGTATATATCCATTTTTCAAGGATGTATACCCTAATAGTTCGAAAAGGATTCATCAAAGTTCATTTTTTTTCGGGTCAAAAACTATCACAGTGTAATTTGCCCGGGCAATCAGACTGTAAAAACTGGCAACTCTACGCTGGCAAAAGATGAAGCAGACATGGTTCATTACAAACTATCTAAATGTTATTGCCGTGTTATTTTAATTTTTTTTTTTCATTTTATTTTAATAGCAATAAAAAACAGAAACAAATAACAATAAAAGCATTTTTGTCTTCATTTTTCTGTCTTCAAAAAAGAAAAAAAAAAAAAACTGTGCGAGCTTAGTGAGTACGATTTCATCAGATGTGAGGCATTGAAAATAAGTTTCAAGTTCAGTCACTACTTTTTGTAAAAATATTCCAAAAATTAATTCATTCTGCAGCAGCGTTAAAACAGCACACACAGTCGCACACAAATAGACACACACACACACACACACTCACCGAACACTGACAGAAAAACAAAGCAGAACTATGAAATGAATCTGAATAAAAAGCAAAATAAAATTAAATTTCTTTTAAAGTTTTCCAAAATAATACACTATTTCTTATTAGCAATTAATGAATGTATTGTTAATATTTGAATGAGTATTCAATTAATTTTTGGAGTTTTTTATTAGTAATTAATTAATAATATACGCTTTGATATAGAGATGGGATCGTGAGTAGTACACACTTACGATCATACACGTTATTGTCACATCTCATGTGATTGTAAAAGAAATAGTAAATTTAAGGAAAAGAAAAAATTGGAATAGTAATAAGTTTGCAACACTGAAAGGAAATCACAGTTCGTAAGAGGAATACAACCATTATGTTAACAGCCTTCCATTAATAGATACAACGAACATTGTCATTAATGGAATGAAACATTTCATTGCATTGGTGAAATACTACACAAAATGATACGAAACTGTTTTCATTCAGGAAATGAGAAATTAAAAAATTCATTTATGCCTCGAGTTCAAATCCAGATATGGGAAATAAAATTTTATTTGTTAATAAAAATACAGGCTAAAGTTCGTAAATGTTAATAATCAGAGAAATATTAAATATACTTGAGCCTGATAATATTACTTTTCATGTGTAAATCAATATAAGTTCAAATAATAATTACGTTTATTCGTAATAATAATAATATAAAAATATTAATTCCGCTTGGGCACGAGCTATAAATACCCTAATAACAGGGGTCACAGTAATATGTGAATTTCCCTAATATAGAGTAAAAACAACAAAAACGTTAAAATACAAAGTAAAATACTTTGATGATAACGGACTATGAGTTTGTGTTGATTATTAGTACTTTCCAAACAGTAATGAGGGAATTTCGTACTAACCAGCACTGTTTCATTGTAGAAAACTGGTTAAATAGTTGATATTCTTCTCAATTAGTATCCACTTTACGAACTTTGTAAAGATGGACAATTGAACGCTGATGAGAGGTGTAGCGGCCTTGAAATCAGTACTGATACGTTCTGCTAAAAACTGATTGGATATAAATAATAATATTTTCCAACACAAAAAAACTCTTAGTAATTTTGAATTTTCATTAATTCAATAAAACTGAACTTGAGCCTGATAATATTACTTTTCATGTGTAAATCAATATAAGTTCAAATAATAATTACGTTTATTCGTAATAATAATAATATAAAAATATACATTGTTAACATATTTCGAGCAACAAAGGAAAAATTTAATATCTAAACATCCCTTTAGATTTCAACTACACTGGCTGAATAGAAATTTTATTTACTGTCAAAGTCCAATGTGAACATAATATAAATTTTTAAAAAAGCCAACGTTAAATAAAATAAAAAAATGAATCATAACGTTGTTGTATTAAACTGAAGGGTGTATAAGATTCGGTAAAACTTATTTGTTTTTTGAAAATACGAAAAGCATCTTCAACGAACAAAATATGTATTTATCAGTTGTTTTTTTCAAATTAAGTCTGGCATTAAACAAAGGTGTGAACGTAAATTGGATGTTTAGGAAATGCGATCTGAAAGATTTTTGTCATTGAGTATTTTTTTTTTTGAGATCAAATGCCGCAACAGCAGAGCGTCATCATAAAATTCATTGTCCGATTTCAATTTATTACATTGTTTTCTTTTGCTGCTCATTAAGGTCTTATTTATATTTTTACCAATTTATGTAATTAAATAAGAAAACAACAGCACTTTTCTTTGATGCAATGAAACAATGGAAGCGATTGTTAAATCAATGCAAATTACTGGTTTTTTTCGGGGGGAACAAAATTCATGCTGGCAGCCAGTAATTAAAAACAATAAATAAATATTGTTTGAGTAACTCTGTGGTGTTGAAATGGGGAGTGATTAGCAAAAGTGGCCGTGACACTTTTTATAAAACGGGGAAATTAAAAATGTGTTGAAAGAACTATACTAGCTGAGCTTTTCGATTGTTATGAATTAAATTAAAATCAATGGGCGTGGCAGCTCCCACACAATGTATATATGATTATTAAGTAAGGGAACTGTTATATATACAACTTTCTTTTGTATGACGACTTATGTAGGACAAGTTTTTAATAAAATGTAACCTCATGAAGTCTGATTTTATGGGATATTTTATGATTTTATGGGATATAAAGAAAAATATCGTATGATGGTAGAATTTTATGAATAATATTTCTGTAGGACATTTCAGCAAGCTCGGTTAAGACTAACGTAAGTCACTCTCAAATAATTTAAGGGTCATCGTCTACTTCAGCATCGTCTCATCTGAAAGCTTAGCTTCTCCTCCAACCAAATATAATTTTAATATTAGCTTAGCCAGACATGCAGGGTTACAACTTTTTTTTTAATAAAAAAAAAAACACATTATTGTGTTCTTGAAAACATGTTCAAATTTATTTAATCGCCTGTTAATTCATTTCCACAACCGTTATTTAAAAATTATTTGCAAAATTGCAATAGCAAATTTATTAGTTGAATATAAGAGGTCCAACTGAAAAGTGCACTATATTCTCAGCATATTGAAATCAAATAAAAAGAGACTATAAACACTTTCAAAAACATAAAATTGTTACATGAGTCATGGCAAAAAAGACGTAGTAAGTTTGTATACATGTAAATATACGTGTGTGTATGTGTGTATATATAACCATTTCTGGATCATTTAAAAATTAGTCAGACTTATTAACTGGCTAACCGATACTGTTACGTAGTACATATTTGTTTTTAACAAATTTAAACAAATTAAAATGTTATCCGCTGACAAAGTTGTTGAAATTACATAAACGTCAAACATATTAAAAAAAATCCAAATAATCAACAACATTTTTAACTTAAAATATTCATCTTTAAGCCAATTTGCATCCAAGACTGTTAGAGAGTTTTGTTTTTGTCAAAAAAAAAAAAAAAATAAAAAACATAAATAATATACATAGATTGCCAAATATTTGTCTATTTTTTTAAAGATTTTAAGGCTAAACATGCAACATCTCTACAGTCAAACTAAACAAATACTCTATTTGTTAAAAGGTTTTGAAAAAACAATGTGTTACGTTCGCAACAAAAAATGATAAAATGCTGAATCTGCCAGTTAGATGGCTTCATTAAGTTTATTGCTCTGCCCAAAAATTGTTAAAAAATTAGCCAACAAAAATCCTAAAAAAGTTGCGTCAACGCCTACAAGATACCAGCAAACTATTAAATGCTGCGACTAAAAGTTAAATCAAATTTATTTCTCTTTTCATTTTTGAAAATAAAATAAAATACACACAATAAAAAAAAAAATTAACTAAAACATAAATTAACAAAAAAAAATAAAATAAAACGTATTTGTGAAACTTAAAAATGTTTTAGTGTTGATAGCGTGAGCAAGCACCACAGTCACGCCGTTTAGCAGCTGCAGGAAAATAAAAAAAAAAATAGTTCACCACATTTTGGTGTAAGTTTGAGCTACAAATAAAAATGTGTAATCAGACTTAAGGCAAACTGTGCGTTGGTAGTCTTTACCAAGGCGAATTAACACCTTGTAGTCTTATCCCTACAACAATAACATTCGCCGCTAAATTTTCCTCTCAAGTGTCAAAGCAATTGCAACAATAATCTTAAGGAAATATGTATATAAAAAAACTAGCGTAACTTCTCAACACACGCAATTTTTGACAGTTCAGATTTGCACAGCTGATGATGACGTTTTCTAATAAGGTAATGAATTCGCCTTGGTCTTTACTAGTTGAAATATGTCCGAATTAATTGTTGTCTTTCTTTTAGATTTTATAAAGATCATTGTGGAAAGTGTTACTCCTACACATCTAGTATTTATCGTCGTCTTAAAAAACTATAACCTTGACAATACAGAAGTGTGATTATAGAAGTAGACAGTGCCACACCTACTTAAAATAATATTCCAAATTTTTGTACAAACAGTGATTGCCCTTGTAAGTAAATATTTTGTATCGAATTTCTCTTTGGAATGTTGAGCTCTTTACGGACTTAAAAAGTAAAAACATGACACGAGAACACAAAACGAAAATATGAAACAAAAATCGCATTATATTTGACCTTACCCGAGAAAAGGTACCTAGTGTGTGAAAATGAAATTTTTAGAAAAACACATTTAAAGTTTCATAACGCATTATCACTGTGAACACACCTTCAGTTGGGAGATGCGATTTGGTATGGTTAGTTATGATTGGGTGCCTACTTTGGTGGCGTCATGCCTATGTGGTGACGTATTTTTTTTTCCCGCTTTTAGTGTGACAATACCTTTTCTATTGTTTCTGTTCGCTCTCAGCAAAGGGTTGATGTGCGTATACTCATTTTTATCGATTTTCCCAAGTTCGTTTTGTACGTTTTTATGGGGTAAATAAATTTGTATCAGAAATCTAACTCATTTCATCTTATTCTACACCCTTTTAGGTACCAGACAGAATCCACTCCTAAGTCCAAACCCGTTTTTTGACACACTAGGAGAAAGTCACATATAAATAAAAAAACGCCAAAACGGGAAAAAATCAGCAGATAAAAGCACCAAAATAAAAAAAAGACACAATCGAATAAATAACCGAAACAGAAAGTAGCTGCTGAAAAATACTCAACAGAAAATCAACAGAAAAACGCGCGAAAATCATCATAAGAAAGCTCTAAAACAAAAAAGTGGTCACAAAGTAGTTAATGACCACAAAGTAAAATAATTGTAAAAATAAAAAGAATTATAACGACCAAAGGGCGGAAGTGAATGGAAAAAATTTCGCTAAAGCACAATAAATGATCGAAAATTAAAACAAAAGTCAGTGAAAAAGGAAAAAACTTGACAAAAAAGAAAAAAACGCATAAAGGGGAAAAAATCACTAAGGTCCAGTTAGCGAGGAATTTATTAGATATTTCATATTTTTTTTTTTTTTTTTGGGAATAATCAAGTGTGTCACAGAAGCAAATCTCGCAACAGTAGATAAAACGTAAAAGTTTTTAGTTTCTATATATAAAAAAAAATAAAAAAACGGCACCTACAAATCATGACACGGTTCCATCTCTCTAGACTTCGCATATGCACTTTAAAACTTACTACGAGTATATACATATTTATTTAGACCTAGACTTATTTCTTCTTTGGCCGCTGGTGACAAACTTTTTCTATATTGTTTTAATTAAAATTTTATGTTTTCAATGTCAGCCAACAGCTAAATAAACTTTGTTATTTTGCGTTGTTGTCATTTTTTTTGTTGACGACCGATGCTAATTTTTATTGTAGGACTTGATGTTGTCAAAGTGTTGATGGCCTTTTATTTGAATGACTGATGAAACGACTAACGATGTTAATTGTGTTTTCGAAATTATTTGATGTATTAAATAGTAGAAGTAACTTTAGATTATTTGAAATATACTCGTACATTTCACAGATTTTCTAATTAGTTTGTGTTATTATAAAATTAACTTTTACACTTTGAGATAAACCTTCAAAAAATAAACTTTGCACAGAATTATGTGTTTTATTATTTAAGTAAAAATTTAGTGCTAAATAAAATGATACTGTCATCAAATAAATAGATTTAAGATTGATGTTCGAAATTTGCAGGCAGTAGTTCATTGCAAATCTAATTAAATTAGATTAAAATAAATTGATTATGTCGCACAGTGTTGCACAGGAGTTTATGAAACTCAATACTTCTTGTATTATAATCAAACAAACAAAATAATTATGAAGTATGGGCCCAACAAACTAAAAAATGATTTCTCGAAATCGTCTATTAAATAGCGAAGTTATGAGAAAAATAATTTTTTTTTCGGAGGGTGGTCAATAATCTATTGAATTTGTAACATTTGTACTGTTAATTAAACTAATTAAACTTTGTACTATTAAGTACGTATTAATTTAAAGATAGATTGCTGTTGATAAAATGAAGAAAAAAAGTAACATTAATTGTAAATTAATTGCAGTCTATAGTTATTAATGTTATGTTGTTATTAAAAAACGACTAACTTGTACAAATTGAAAAAGTTATTAAAATAAATTACGTTTCTTTTCATAAATATATAAAAAGTGCCCTACACAAGAGTTCAAAAAAAAAACTCTTGACGTTTATTGTCTCACAATAAATAAATTTAAATAAATTAATTTACCTTCACTTGGCTCGCAGGGTTCCCAGCCAGTGTTTTTTTTATTTGCTTGTATTCATTTGTAATTAAATTTATTCTGTTTTTTATGGTAGCAGAGAGGTGTAATTATAGTGAGAGGGGGACTATAGAGATATTTCTCAACACATGAGTTTCTTAAAGAAATTTTACAAAAGCTTAAGCTTCAGCCGTCTATGCCTGCCTACTGGGAATCAAGTTTTTAAATTGATTTAATTGTAGTTAAATATTTTCATTATTAAACCTTTATCTAATAGTTTTTCTTTACTCAAGCTTTACAAAAGCTTACAATAATACCAACCCAAAAGATTAATATCTAGAATAAACTTTTCCTCTCAATTCAGTTACATAATTTTTTTCTTTTTTGTGTAGAAAATAAAAAAGGTTTCAGAATATTTGTCTATTCTTTAAACTCAAATAAAAGCCTTTAATAGCTCGTGCTTGTAATTAGTCTTTAAACTTATTAATGTACAAAAAAAAAAAAAAAAAAAAAAAAAACCTAAAGATAAAAGCTTTTAAGTGACCGGAAATAACAGGTTTATTTTCAATATTAATAAATTCTCATAGTCGTATCTTATGAAAAGAAAAATTTATTTATTGCACAGCGGAACAGAATTTTCGGTGTTGTCCGGAATTTGAACTTGAGTTTTGTACGTGTTGATGAACCCTCAAGATTTTTAATTACACATGCTATACCCTACTTTTTGAAATTTTCGCATAGATTTTGACTACCACACAGTTAAATCAGAATTTTTCTATTTTTATTAACAAGGTGTTTCGAGATATCTCTCTGGTATGTTAAACGATAATGAAATTTGACTATTTTATTTTTAAGCATTAATAAAATTGTGTATTACAAAAATTATCACACAAAAATATAATTGGAACTGCATGTATGAGACGTTATAGGGACGAGACGTTATTATTGAAATACATAAAAAAAAAATTATGTATACATGCATGAGTAAAATTGCATTAATAAAATTGTGTATTACAAAAATTATCACACAAAAATATAATTGGAACTGCATGTACGAGACGTTATAGGGACGAATTATTGAAATATATAAAATAAAAAAATTATGTATACATGCATGAGTAATACGTGTTCAAGTATTAGTAGCAACTTTAAACGTTTGCACCTCCCAAAATACTGAACCCACAATAACCCCACAATATCTTGTTCGTTTCTGTGAATAATTATTTTTAATTTGGCAAACGTTTCAACAAAATCGTTTGAATAATGTAGCCATAAAGTCAATCACAAAAAATACTCTTGCCTATTAACTATAAAAATTACATAGACTACACTTCTTGCTAGTATCAAACCAAAATGTCCACTTTGTTCCCTGGTGTTATATTTAACTCAATATGTAAAATTGGGCTCAAAATGTTTGTATAAATGATGGCAATAATTTGCATATTAAATTGTGTCTGAGAGTAGTTTTTGAAAATTTAGGTATTATTTAAATGATCGTCTAATTTATCTTCTATCAAGGACAATTAATTTCAAGTTATTTGAACTACAGCATTTTTTTTTGTTTCGAAAAGCTGATTGTTAATAGCGATGACTTAAATATTGTTGTAGGAAAGTTTTTTGAAATAAAGCTTAGATTCTGTTTTCAATTCTGTACTGATGAAGATAGATTATGTTTACTGCTAAAATTAATGTAATTATGGGCCAATTTATGTATAAATATATTAAGCCCTTGAGCATGGACTTGCATATATTCAAATTTTTGAAATATGTGTGTATGTATGTTGAGCAATATTAGTTACATGTGTTTTTCGTTTGAAATTTTTTGGTGTAAAAAAAGTTCAGAAGAAAATAAAATTTTTATGACGTCTATTTTGTATAAAAGTGTCACAACATGATTGATTTGTGTTATCGTTTTATTGAATTTCGAAAGCTCTGTAGTCTTTTAGCTTTTGGAATCAGCTTACAAAAGTAGCACTGAGTTAAGTTGGCATGCTAATAATATTTTTGCTTATTGCCAATCGACACGATTATAATTTTTTATTTGGTGAGCTTTCTAATGAAGCTGTAGGTCGTCCAGCGTCTGAATATGTTTAGTTTTTGGCCTAAAACTTTGTGTCTAAGGATACAAACCGGCAGTATGTGCATTTATTTGTTCACGCTGCGTTTTAAATGGCAAACCATAAAAGAAACTTTAGTTGTATTCTATTAAATAAAATAAAATTAAGTTTCATTTTTATTTAAAGTAGACGATTTCTAAAAACACACAACCCAACAACATATTAAACACTTTACAAGAAACTGCATAATTAAATATCGGACGAACGAACGAACCATCAAACAAACATAGAAAAAATCAAATACAAATTTACACAGCAAATTACTGGTTCTCAATTATTTCATTATGGCCCAAAAGAAACCAAAAGTGCATTTTTCATTTAGTGCTTCTTTTCTAGTTGTTGTTGTGTTGTTGCTGATTTATTTAACATTTTAAGCGGTTAAACTAAAAATTTGTGTATGCAAACGTTTTAAAGAGTAAATTGCAAAGTGTGGTGAATTTGATAAGAAAAAGCTTTTGCTGGAGAGAATATAAGAGAGTTTGTTTTATTTTTTTTTTTGTTTTTTGATATAAATAATTTTATATAGCTTTTTAATAAACGTGATAAAAATATAAAGTTTAAGGTAGTTTTTCTTTAAATTTTAGAAAAAAATATGCAAGAGTTTATTTTTGCAATATTTGGAAGGTTTTTTTTTTGTTTAATTTAAGGGATAATAAAGAATATTATTTGTTTTTAATATTATGTTGAGTTTTTGAAGGCCAACGAGTTTATAGCAGCTTTCTGTTGTGTTTCGTGGGCAAAGTGTAGGGGAAAAAGAGCTTATATGTTGGTTAGTTGACTGGTATATTGTGTTTTAACAGTTGAGTTTTAACTTTCGAGCATTAAAGACGTTTATTTTTCGATCATTTGCTTATTTAACAAACAATTTTTTTTTTGAGTTCTCGAACAAATGATTCTAAAAGGATTATTTTATTTCTATAATTGTTTATAATTGTTTTGTTTTAAAAGTGTTATAGCAATTTCTATGATTATTGCTTAAAGACAACAAATAAATCGTTTATTTAGAGTTTAAATTAGGTATGAGTATATATTTGACCAATAAACTTAAGGTGGATTGCATACAATTTATACATACTTATATTTAAATAGTTAAGTGTGAGTGTAAAGTGCGAATTTAGCAACATCGGCAAGCGTCAATTTGTATATTTTAGCTACACAAAAAAAAAAAACCTCACACGTATACTTAGATTTTTTTTGTATAAAAAAAAAAAAAAAAGATTTACAAAAACAAACTTTAACACATTGTACATGGCAGCAAAAAGTTAAATATACTACAAATACAAATTACCGACCAAACATTAAGAAATCAGCCTTAATAAGCTGGCGTTAACGCTGTTTAATAAAAAACTAAACTTTAGAGACGGCAACAGCGAAGCGAACCAGCCAGCCAGCCAGCCAGCTTTAATGTTGAAGAGATTTACTGAGTTGGCTTAGCAGCTAAATATACTACATTTAGTATCAATTCGTCGTTGTACTGAAACACATGGAATCGTGAAAAGCGCTGAAAGCAGGATTAATAAAATAAAAAAAAATATATATTTTTTTTAAATTTAACAAAAAAAATTTGCCAAATTTTTTAAAGTTTGCCAAAATTTAATTGAAAGTTAAACAAAAAGTAAGTGTTGTAATTATAAAATAAAAAGAAAAGATTTAAACATCAAGAAGAAAAGTGAGAAAAAAAGAAAAGTTTGGCGCTTAAGTCTTTTGTTTTTAGAACGTCTGAAGAGGAAATGAAACTTGCAAAATTGACTGTAGTTTCTTGCAAAAATTAAATAAAAATACCAAAACAGAAATATAACTTAAACAGCAAAATATTACATAAATAAAGTGTGTTACTTGTTTTGTTATTTATTTATTTTTTTTTTTGCTGATGCATGAACGAACACCCCAAACAAACAACTGAAACTAAAAGTGCAAAAAGAAAATAAATACTCAAATTAAAGTTAAATATATTTTAAAGTAAAAACTTAAAAAGTAAATCTATTTAAAACTTGCTAGTGTAAATTCAATTTAAACCGAAAATTAAATACTCAAGCTAGAAGTAAACATACAATAAATTTAGCTGCAGGAAAATATTAAGACTTTTGGAAATTTTCAAGAAATCAAGCGAACACATACTCTTGCAATATTTTTAAAGGAATTTTAGAGTTTCAAAATCTTTCAAGGTAAGTAATATAATTTTTAAAACTTTTTTCTATAAAAAATAAAATTTTTTCTAAACGCAAATAAACTGTTACATATTCATGAAATCCCTAAGCCAGCACACAAAACCATGACAGAGTAAATGTTTTACTTTTTAAATTCGCAAATGTATTATTAATAAAAATATTTTAATATTTCTATCATATTTTATTTTTTATGAAAACAATTTCATTTTGCATATAAATTGTTTAGTTAATCAAAAATATTGTCTCTCAATAGCTAAGATTTTTTAAATTATTCACCATTTTTTTTTTGTGCAAATGTTCTAAGTTGAAATATTTAAAAGCATACGACGACTGCGTTGAGAATAACTTTTAGGAATGTTAATTTTTTTTTAGTTCCAATCATATTTTTGCTTTATAAATGTGTTTTATGTGTAGAAAAGTCTGTAGAATTTTTAAATATTTCAATAATTTCACACTTTGATAAGCAGATAATTGTGTGCTTTTTTTTCCTGTTGAATCATTAACACTTTAAGCAACATTTCAAAAGCTGTTAAATATATTTCTATTTCATCTAGAAGATTAAAAATAGTCATTGATTAGCAGTTAAAATTGAATGTACACATTGTGCAAACAAACTTGACAGCAAAATTAGAAACTTTAGAACTCCCTAAACTGAAATCCCGATGTAGGATTTGGAAACGCCGATACATGTGGATTGTGTTGGTTTCCTCTACCAGAGTCAATTGTTACATCCATATTATTTTGTTTCTTGGTGTTGTAGGAAACGCTCGTATCCAAGATTATGGAAACTCCATATGAGACTAAAAATAAAACATCCATCATATTTATGAAATGATTTTTTTTCGCATTTTTTAAAAACAAGACCAACTTTTTGACCTCTTTTTTCGGGGTAGTTTTTGTAGCATAATTTAAATTTTTTTTTTTTTGAAAAATTACTCAAGTCAGGGGAGTACAGTTTATAATATGTATAATAGTTTTACAAATATTTAAAACTGGTTTTCTTTAAAGTAAAAGAAATCTTTAAAGTAAAAGAAAAAAACGAAACAAAATAAATAAAATTTACATGAAAAATAGCTGCAAAATTTACACAAATAGTTGACCTTAAACTAAATTAGAGCAGCTGTTTGTTGACTAAATGTTTTATTATATTTTCAAGTTTTAATTCCCGACAAAGCAAACAATAAACAGAAAAGACTTTTTCATGGACCAACAATAAAAAAAGGGAATTTTCGTTTGTTATAAATAAATGTAAATTGGAGTATTAATTTGAATGAAATCGGATTAGCAATTTTGAAAAGTTTACATTTTTTGCATACGTCATAATCGAAGTCATAATATGCATCGATTAATTAAATTTAAAACACTTTCAATTATTACTTAAATCGATTAATTTTGTATTAATCGCTTTACTGAGTCATAAAAATTTTCTCTAAATCAATTAATTTCAATTAATAAAAATACATTAATTGTGTATTAATTTGAGATTTTATTAGTATAAAAGATGGTAACATCTAAAGCCAAGGCGAATTCATACAAAGTTCCCTGCAGAGCCCAGGTGTTTTTATTTGCCTAATTTCTTCGCTCGTCAAAGCACATTTTTGAGTAAATTTTTTTGGCATCTCAGGTAAGGATTTTTTAAGATATATTAAACGTAGTTAAGTTCTTGAGATTAAATTCCCGGATGGTGTTCATTAGCAAGAGTAGCAATTAAGAGGTAAATCGTTAATCGGTTAATCTATTAAATATATTTGTAAGAAACATAATAACATAATTGAAATTCATTTTATAGGATCAAGTTTAGACAAATTACATATTCTATGTTACTGTGATATTATTCAAAGTTTCTCATGAGCCAATTCGATTGTGTTGCATCCCATAGAAAACGAAATTACATTTAATTTCTGTTCTAGATCACTTCGTATAGTGAAAACAACAATATTATTATAGAGTTGCAAATTTGAACAATCATAACTTTTTTTATTCGAAAGGAATTTTTGTTCATTTATTTTATTTAAAAGATGAGATTTTTATCTTTGAGAAAAATTATAGTTTTGGAAATTTAGTTAAGAAATGGCCAAGTTATGATGGTTTAAGTGTAAATAAGCAGTAAATTTTTTAACTAAATTTTATTTTCTTCTCTCTCTCTCTCTCTCTCTCTCTTTCTCCCTCTTTAAATTTCTTATAAGACAAAAAATACTATTAATATTTATTATTGTAAAAATATAAAGAAAGAACTCTACAAAATCATGCTAAAGTGTGTACTTTCAATTAAATCGGTTAAAAATTTATTCCCATTTCTTTTTTCCGAATGTTCGTTTTATTGTTGGTTTTTGATGATTATGTGCATGATTTTTTTAAAATTGTTTAAGCATATTTAAATTTTCCTTGTAGCCTTTAATTTACATTAAAAAAATATTGTTTTATACATTTCACACTATGTACTAATAAAAGTTCCCAGTTTTTTTTTTTCCACATATTATCTAACTATTTTTTATATTCAGATTTTGAAATTTCTGACTGTTGCAATTATTTTTTACATTAAGGAGATTTTAAAATTTCAAACCCAAGCATATCTGTATGATATTTATTACCAATTATGAAATTATTTGATGTCTCTCTCTCGCACTCTCGTTCTCTCTGCCTGTTTTTCTCAATATGCTTGAATATGAATATTTATTTTTCTCTATTGTAATGCACAATTATTTCCTTTTGTTTATACCTGTCTGTATTATTGTGTAATTAATAAATATTTAATTTTTGTTTACACACTTCAAAGTCCGCACATTTGAAGAGTATTAAGCTGCGATGATGAAAAAAGGTAATAAAACAAAATGAATTCTAGTCTTAATTATTCTACACTATGATTGTGTTGTGTCAAAAGTCAATGGCTTGTGATCTTAAACTTTCGGACAAGATGTTATTATTTTTAAACTAATTTCTTATTTATTTGTTTTTATTTTATATTTACTTCGACAATGTTTTAATTATCCAAGTAGTCAGGTAATTACTTGCAAAAAATTTCTAAAATTTTACTTGAAAAAATAATTTTTAATGAAGTTGTGTAACAGATCAGGGTGCAAATTACAGAATTTGATATCGATAGATTTTTCAATTTAAAAGATTTTAAAACTTGTAATAATATTAAAGTTTTTATAGGATTTTAAAAAGAACACTAACTATTTTATGCTACTCGTACAGAAATATACATGTTTGTGGCAACCATAATTGAGGAGCAATATACTATAGTTCATATTTGAAATAATTTGTGTTGGAGTGAAATAATGAAAATATTATACAATAATATCATGAAATACCGCTTAATATTTAATCAAATATCAATATAATATGATTTAAACTAATCATATTATATTTGTTTATAGAAATAGCATGGTTATAAATCCTACTAATAGAATTAATGTTAAAGTTGGTATGTTTAAATGTTTTTTCCAATGTAATTTTGTATACAGATAGTGTATGAGCCAGATTAAAATATAGGGTACTTTTTAAGGGACAAAAAGGGGATGAATTTGTACTTTTAGTACTTTTTATTCTTTATTAAGTTTTTTAACATACATATATGTAGTATACTTTCTAGCGGATAAAATTAAGAAAAGCTGGTACTAAAGATACATTTTAGTTTTGGTACTTTTTGTTTTTTTTTCATGATAAATTTTATATACAGACAGTTTATGCCTTCTTTAACATGTAGCATGAGCAAAATCATGGCTAAAAGGTAGTAATCATATGTGTACATACGCATTGTTTTCTTAAACATATTTTGATTGAAACAACTAGACAGCAGCTAAAAATTATATTCTGGAACTAAAATCTAAAATGAAATTTTTTTCTCGATGTTCAATAAAAAATAATGTATTCACAGGCTATAAAATACACCATTAAAAAATAATTTGATATTTTTAAACCCATATTTAATAAAATACAGAATTGATTTCGATAATTTGCATTTTTTCTCTCAGTATTTTTAATATGAGTATAATCCAAAAGGTCTAGCAATATGTTGCATGAGTTACTCAGTTTTGCCCGACATCGTGTATGATCACAATCTCATACGGGTATAATGTGCAAAAGAACGCTATAAAAATGGCAAACGGCATTGTTAATTTGTTGTTAGGAAGGGGAAGGGGTTACTAAAATAACTCAAAAGCAAATTGACTTGTTGACGCAATAACTTCCCTGAACTTTTGAATTATTAATAAATAAATAATTCCTTCAATATTTAATTTACAATCATCATACATTGTTTTAAACATAGAAAAATATGTGCTTACAAATTCCAATAATCTGAAATGTCACTGGTACTTAATTGTAATAGAACTGGCATTAGAGCTTAGCACAACATTTGAAATAATAATTTAACTAAATTACAGTAATTTTCAAGGAAATAATTGTCATAATACACCTTGTTTCGTTATTTAAGAGCTCACCTTTTGGCCTTACAGTATCACATATATATTTAGCTAAAAGCTTCCTTGATTTTTCTTTTTCATATTAAGCTTTCAATAATTATCTAGAAAATAAAGTGATCAGCTAAACTTTGAATTAAAGGTTTTTGTTTTTTTAGATAAATACCGAGAAATAAATTTTTACTATATTTTTAAAACTAAAAATGTTTTTTTTTTTTTTTTTTTTTTGTACAAGCCACACGTTTACTAATTTTCATAATCTAATTCAATATTACTAAAGATTAGTTTATATACTTGATTACATCGTTCACAAAAGTTTTAATTTTTAATTCTTTTTGCATTGAGATTTTTGTAGCTGCAAACAGACACGTTTTAAATATTAAATTTCTAAAAAAGACACAAGTTTCAAATCAAATTTTGTAAAACAATAAAAACTGATTTAAATTTTTCGTAATAATTGTTACTAATAGTCGTTGTAGAATAACAATAACAATGCGACAACAGCAAAAATGTAAACTGATAATCAAAAAAAGAATTTAAATTTTGAATAAATTTTGTTGTTTATTCTTTATTATTCTTTAACTGAAAAGTATCTATGTATGCATGAGAATTTAAAACCTTTAATAAATATTATTATTATTATTATCATTATTATTATTATTATTATTATTATTATTATTATTATTATTATTATTATTATTATTATTATTATTATTATTATTATTATTATTATTATTATTATTATTATTATTATTATTATTATTATTATTATTATTATTATTATTATTATTATTATTATTATTATTATTATTATTATTATTATTATTATTAATAATAATATTAAATAGAAATATTAATAGTATTTATGAAAATATTTAATTAATAACAATAGGCATTTTAGTATGAATTTATAAATTAAATCTAGAGGGCGTGCAAAATAGTTTTAGGCATCTAAATTGTTGCTTGGAATATCCTACAAAAATTATTGGAGTACATGGTCCATTTTAGATAAAAAGTGTAGTTTTTGGACTACTCCTATGTAATGCACATTTGTAAGTACTTAAAATATCATTAAATTATATTAGTGACAGAGATACATACATATGTATGTATGTATAAATTTTTACCGGAGTAGCCCTGTGGAGTACCCCTGTGGGTACTCCCTAGGACATCGCAATAAAATTGGAGTAGTCCATACACGCATGTATGGACTAGTCTCATTTTGTGTAGGGTATTTAATATACAGTAGTTTTCCTGTTTAACGAACCTTCGGTTCTGCGAACATCGCATTTAACTAACACACAAGTTTGCTCCATTGATTACCTTATATAGCGAACAAAAAATATTTTCATGTGCCCAATTTAGCGAACAAATAAGATTCATAATTTTAGTGTAAGAAAGCATAATGTGAAGTAATTTCTAACTAAAAACAAAGTGAGAAGCAAAAAGTAATTCAATTTTAGGTTTTGTTTATGTAGCATTTTTGCTGCAATGATCAGTAACGCATATTCTTTCGTGGTGTAAACATAAAAATGATACAAGAAAGACACTTTTTTTAAAGAAAAACTAAAAATTTTGGATGATTACCAAAATGGATTGTGAGTTGTAGATTTGTGCAAAAAGTATGGCTTAAGAAAATCGACAGTATGTTCGATTTTAATATAAAAACAAAGTAATCTTATATAAAATGTGAAAAGTACAAACCTGGGATTTAAAAATAGGAAAGCCATGAAACAAGGTGAATTTCCAACAATGGAGAAACAACTTTTTTCTTGATTTCTACGACAACGAAATTCATACATGCCTGTTTCTGGTGCAGTCCTTCAATTCAAAGCCAAAGAAATTCATAGAATGCTTTATAGTGGAGATTTCAATGCAAGTCACGGTTAAATAATTTCTTGCCGAAAATAATTTTCCGTTAAATGCTCTTTTACTTCTGGATAATGCGCCGTCTCATCCTCTGGCAAAAGGAATGGTAGAAAAAACACACAGTGGCAAAATTTGGGTGCTTTATATGCCCCCCAATGTTACACTCCTGATTCAACCAATGGATCAGAATGCCATTCGTTTGCTTAAGTTGCATTATAAAAATAGGCTCTTATCAAGACTTAACAAAATAATGTCAATTTCTCAACTTTATTGCTTTTAAGAGAACTTCAGGAAGATGCAAAAAACAAAATATTTTTGTTCCAAAAAAATCGCACTCTTCTGAAGAAATTCAAAATGTACCTCTGAATAAGTAAAAATTTTTTTTTTTTTTTAAAAATTTATTGTTTCAATTGTTTTGTTTCCATCTGACTCCAGATAAACTTTTTTGGCGTCAGGGTCAATTTGCAGTGACCCCCAGAGTGGCCTTCCTACGCCCATGAAAACTTTTCAAGTTGAAAAAAAGTCAGTTTCCAATCAATTTAATTAAGTCGACTCATTTTTTTATCCCTCAATAAATGTGTTGACTTTGATACATTCGGAGTAAAGTTTGTACTTTGCTTTTATGAATATATAAATAAAAGTTAATAATTTATTTTTTAATTTAATCAATTAAAGTTAGATAAATAAAAATCTATTGCCTGATGAAAACTGAATAAAGTTTAGTAAAAGCAATTGGCAAAGAATACAACAGTTTTAAATGACATGATAAAAGAAGCTTTCGAATTCTATGCATAAATATGCTATTAAGTATAAAATGTTTAAAAATTTTATGTTATCTAAACATAAAATAAGCAATACTATAATAGATTTTTTTTCAATCTACTAAGAAAAAAATACACTTAAAAGTTTAGATCTTTTACTCATTCATACTTTCTAAAAAAAAGCTTTCTTTCAGGCGATTTTCACTCTCAGTTCTACTAAAATCTTTATTAAACCTTTTAATTTAAACAGAAGGTAAGAAAACTGGATTTGTTAATGACTAGAACTACTAATTACAGTCAACAATAATAAATAATACAATTTTCTTTTAATTATTCAATATTAAAAAAAAAGCTGTGCTTATTTTTATAAATAAAACTATTAATTTAAATAATTTTTTAGCTAATTAGCACACAATCATTTATAAACTATTCTATTTTCAATTGAGTAATTTATTTTTAGAGAATAACAATATACTCTTCCAATTTTAAAATATCAAATTCAAATTTGATATAAAAAGAAAGAGACAATGAGTGAAAAATGCATTGATGGAAATTTATTTCTGCATACACTTTTATGCTCGTTCTGGCTTTTATTCTCATCAAAGATTCATTATATTTATATTTTTTTTATTTATGGAATTTCTATTGAATTATATATTAATAAAATTTTCCATATTTGCATTCAATTGTGCATTCCTTAACAAATAGTTGAATGAAAAGTACTCGTATCTATGTTAACTCTACAATTTGTTGTCAGCAGTAATTTTTTCTTTTAAGGAAATGACTCATTACTTTTTACAGTAAATTTTTCTATAAGCAAACATGATCATATGTATCAAAAATTAGTTATTCCCAATCACCTAGAATATTTGCTTTTTATGGGTGTGGCAGTGCCCAACTTGATACTTAACAAACTTCGTATGAACGTAGGTCAAGTAGAAATTTATCTCAATTTTTACACCATTTTATTTGACCTTTTATTTATATTTATTAGAATGTTTACTTTAAGCAATAGGTACAAAATATTTCTAGTGCATATTTTGGGTGTTATATAATAAATAGCGAATGTATTATAAATGTGTGACGATGACCGCCGATGAAAAAAATACCAAACAATAATTTTGTTCTGTTTGAAATACGAACGACGACGATTCTCCTGCATGAGGCGGACATAGCGCCATCTGTCATTCAACAACAAAAATAATTATGAGGCCATCTGTTGGGTTAATAGTTTCGGTAATACAGAAATTGTCCCCTCCTTCCCCTCCTCATGCCCCTGGCGGTTTGAAAAATAGACCGTTGCCAATTCTCAGACTTAATGAATATGCATAAAAAATTTCATAATACAGAATTGCCCCCTCCCACCCCTCCTTGTGACCCTAGCGAAATTTATCTCTTTACAAAGTGCTTTTTAAAAATAAAGTACCTTTTAAAAAAACTATTTCTGAAAAAAAACACCTTTAAGCTAACTTTAAGTAAAAGTACCTTTTAAAATAAAGTACCTTTAAGTAAAAGTACCTTTTAATATAAGTACTTTTCCAAAAAGTACGTTTTAAAAACAGTATCTTTAAAAGAAAAATAATGTTTTAAAAGTAGTGTGTATTTTGTCAAATAACAACATTTTACAAAAAGTACCTTTTCAAAAAAGAACCTTCTAATAGTGTATTGTGACCGATTATGACCTCTCGGAATATAAGTAAAATAAAACCAAATTAAGACAAATAAGTAAATTTTAAGATAAGTACAATGAAAAATAAAAGTAAATTTTTACATCAGTAACTTAGGTGCATTTTAATTTCAAAAAAGTACCTTTTACGAAAGCACATTAAGAAAAAAAAATTTTTAAAACTAGTACATTTAAAAAGTATACGTTTTCAATAAGCAAAGTACCTTCCACAAAATCGTACTCTTTAAAAAACACCATTCAAAAAATAAATTTTTAAGTACCTCTTAGAAAAGGACTCTTTAAAAAAACACCTTTAAAAAATACTCTTTCAAAAACACTTTTTTAAAAAAGTACTTTTTTGAAAAATAAACAAAGTAACTTTTAACAAAGGACTTTTCATCAAAAGTGCATTTTAATAAAGGACATTTAAAAAACTGTCATTTGCAAACTTGAAGTAAATGCTCTTTTGCATTTCTTAGGATGTATTTTATATAAATTTTGATACAAAATTTTCGTTCTCTTCAAAAAGCACTGATACTTTAATGTCTGTGAAAAACAAAACTACTTTTGATTTTCTGGCAGTCCAACTCTAAAATTAAAATTGCAATTTTTCCTAGACAACTGCAAAAAACAACAAAAATGTAGAAAAAAAAACAAAAATATCAACTAATTTTGTAAACTGGTATTAAATTGCAAAATGCAATAGTTTTTTTATTGCAGATATTTTATACATGTGCAACTGTATGTATGTGTGAGCATGTAAGGTTTTGTATTAACGTATGTATGTACAGATGTGGTAAACGTAATTGTTGCTGTTGTTAAATCGCAAAAGTGTGTTAGTAGTCAATACTGGTAGATTAATAGATGCCTACATCTATTAGATACTGAGAGTTAGGAATGCATGTATGTATGTATAATCCTATGTATGCATATACGAGTATCTAATATTATCTCATAATACTAGTATATAATTCGTTTGTAAATATTACGATTTGTGTATTTATTTTGGTGGTTTATTATTACAATTTAAAATAGTTGTTTGCGAATTTCATACATACTCGTACACATGTACATACACATCATATAAAAAACTTATAAATAACGCAGTAAGAAGCCATTGATCGCATGGTATAAAATCGAGAAGCATGTATCATGCATGCATGTTGCTTTTAATTTAAATTTATAATTTAACCAGTTTGTATGTTTTATTGTTTATTTTTTTTTTTTAATATCTAATGCATAACTTTTTTAAAGAGATTAAAGGCAAATTGTCGTAGAAATAATTATTTAATCGGAAGTTTAGGTCAAATTATTCGTAAGTTTGCATTTTAAACGCATGTTTTTAGAATTGCAAACAACAATAAATAAGTGGATATATTTAAAAATGAGCTTTGAATGGCTGGTAATTTAAGAGGCTTTTTAAATGTTTTGTTGTTGCTTTTCTTGTTGTTGTTGCATTTATAATTACATTGAATGTTATACAAGTTTTCCGCAATTTCCGTATGTAATTAAATCAGGGCCAATATGATGAAAATATTGTTTCGATTCAATGATATAATTAATTGCTTTCACGTTTAACCTAAGAACGGCTACTACGATCAAGAGGATAATGAATAAAAAAATAAATATTTCTTTTATATAATATTAATAATTGAATTGAATTGCGTGTATTTAAATAATTTGACAAAGCATTTTTTTTTCAATGGAAACTTATTCCAATGAATCAGTTTTGAATGTGTTTTAAAATTTTCAACTGCACATACTTCGGGTTCAATTCTTGCTTTGACTTTGCTACAAAATAAAAGCAGTTCAAAAACAGGAGAATGTTTTCAATTCACTTCTAAATATTATTATAAAAGTTTGTTTATTTTCGGAATTCAACTATTCAGTGCCTGTGGACACCAGTTAACTTTTGAGTTTGGTGATGAGTGGGGAGAGCGGAATGGAAAAGTGTACTATGTTTCATGTACAGCAACTTTTATAAAAGTGATAAGAAGAAGGTAAAACCCAACCCTGAACTGTCAAAAGTTGCTTATGTTTAGAAGTTGAGTTAGGTTTCCTTAATTATTTCTATAAGAATATTTGTTTTGACAGATGAAGTAAGTTTTAGCGGCGAATTTTATTGTTATAGAGATAAGAATATCTTGTATGAATTTGCCTTGAATAAACACAAATATAACTTCAAAAGAAACTTTAACAAAGTTGAAGAAATAAAAGTTGCCTCGTATGGACGTAAACACATTGGTCGAATTGGACACTGTTTGTTTCTTTAGATTAGCTAATGCGCAACAACCAAATACAATTTATGAAATACACATAAATTGTTGGGAATATCTAGAAAATGTTCTTGGTTTATTTTTTAAGAAAGATTAACTAACGATAGCTAATTTTACAACCTTCACTCCAGGTGCGAAACTGTGCTAACTTCGGTACAATATTTCCTCCCTCATTAATGTTCAGTGTATTTAATTTGTTTCGTGGCTCAAGTTCACAGAACTACAAGCAATGGGTCTTTCAGGATTATTCTCTGAATTTTTCCTTACACTATTTAATATCTACTATTACCCTACAAATGCAGTTTTTGCTATTGAATCAATAAAACTTGTTATAAAATTTTCTTCAGAGAAGGTTAGGTTAGGAAGGGTAGTGTGAAATACACATCCACTCGGAGACCCAATTTGATCGATTGTGATTCCCTTCATTTATAATTTATTGCCTAATTGGTCTCCTTACTGTCCAGGGAGAAAGAAAGAGCCGTTAATTTAATTTAATTCCCATAATAAAGCCCCTGATATCCTCAAGTTTGCACTTCGCGATATCACTAATGCCCTCATGGAAACGTCTGCTCAGCCATCTTTGCCTATGGCGTTGCGGCCTTGGGCAATGACAGCTGATATGCTCTATACTTTCTGGCTCCTATTCATTCCCACACATCCTACAGAAATCCGGAGTGCCATTTTCCCATATGCTGGTCCTCGCTCTAACCGAGCAATGGCCAGTCAAGGCGCCTACTAAGACTCTCAAAACATTTCTATTCATACCCAGCAGTAGATCAGATTTAGCTGAGTCTAGTTCTGTCTATATGGACCTCGAGACTCTACAATTTTCTCTATTCCTCCAGTAATGGTTAGTTCTGCTAATTACCCAATTACTGAGTTCCCTATAGTTCCGTGGCTCTGTGGATTGCTATGATCTCAGCCTGAAATACACTACATTCGTTCGGTAGCCTAAAAGACCTACGAATGTCCGTTCCTAAAAAATAGACGCCAGCACCCGTGCCTATTTCCATTTTCGATCCATCTGCAAAGACCGCGCAGTCCTCGTACAGTCTATCAGATTTGACCCAAAAATCCCTATCCGGAATGATTAGTGAATGCGTTCTAATAAAATTAGTCTTAACAACCTTGGAGTCCGTAAAACCAGGGGATTCTTCAGAGAAACACATCCACAATTTCCTTACCTTAAAGCCCCACAAGATTCCCTTAAACGTGTCACAAATTCCTTAAAAATTAAATTTTTCATGATATCAATACTAAGGCAGACATAAATAAGGATGTACGAGTACATATGTATATTTTTATACCACGTTTGCATAATTTTCTTTTTTATATACATATTTATGGGCTTATTTTAAAATTTGCTATTGTGTTTTTGTCGTTACTATTTTTCTTTTCGTTTATTTTCATTTTCGTTTGGTTGTAGCCCATTAAACTTGTGTCTCTCGTGTTTGTTCCCATTGCCTACCCCAACAACACAATTACTTACAAATGAATATATGTTTCTGTGTCCATAATGTGAGAATGGATGGTCAGACAGATGGACGGACAGGCAAGCAGCAAGTAAATCATATGAAATGTAGACATTCAAGTTAGGGATGGAAACGTGATCATAAGAGTGCCCTGATCACACGAAGCATGTACAACAGAAATTAATTAAATTAATGGATTTTTTTGTTTAAGTTTATCATAAAAATTACAAAAATTAATAATTGTTTTTTTATATATATATATCTGGCAGTTATTTTTTTTTTCAAAAATATGTATGTTGGTAAGCAGACAAGATCTTGAAATTGATTTCGGAAAAGTAAAAAAAAAAATTAAAAAATTTAAAGATAACGAAGAAGCCAACCAACGGTATAGCGAAATATCGAAATAAAATTAAAACATTTTTATATAAAAAACGACCTAAAGCTTTAAAAATTATTATAACATTAAAATTAAAAAGGTCAAGAAAAATAGAAAATTATTAAATTTAAAAATATTTGTTTTATGATGTGCATAATTTATGTCGTATAAAGAACGCTTCGGTATTTTAGGAAATTGAACCATTTAAAATTGCTACGATAATTGTGATAAAATAACAAGATAAGATGCGATGCGATGAGAGATTATTACATTGGCCGTCGGGCTCATTAATGTGCCTTTAATAGAGTAATAATGTTACTCATTTAGTAAGTCAGCGTAGAAGACATTATATCACGATCTTCCGCGACTCAATCCAATAACGTGAACACAAGCCGTGCTTAACACAAATAGCAAAGTTTCTTGATTTTTTTTTACTTCTTATGGTTTTTCCGATGACATAATTCCCCAAATTGCACAAGAAGCATTTTAGTGGTGTTGTTGCTGCTGCTGCTATTTTCATTTCATGTGAACGAGTTGAAATCGAAAAATCCAATAAAAACAAAAAAGTCGAAAATAAATAATTAATTTCGCATTAAAACACAATTGAGCATTTTGAATAAGTGAGAGTTTTATTTTAGCACAACAATAAAAATATGCTGAGATATTATGACTTCAAAATAAAACATGTGAAATGGTACTCTAAGCAAGGCATGAATGAAGAAACCCGAATAAAAAAATATATTTATACTCGTATGTTGCTCTGCAAATAAAGTTAGTTGATCACTATTATTATTAAATCATTTTTGTTGTCAAACAAGTGATTATGCAGAAAAACAAAATTACGTACAACGTGTCCAAAAGTTTTGATAAAAGTAAAAAAATAAATAAAGCATCTGCCCTTGGATAATACAAGAAATAAGTAGTTAGAGTAAGAGGAAAGACATAATTGTAACATGGTTGCGACAACTATATTATGGTTCTTGGCAAACAGTGCATGTTTGTATTAAACTAAATCCGCACAAAAATTAATATGTGAAAATAAGGACAAGTTCCTATCCAAAATATTTCGGCCGTAAAAAGTACTGAGTTCAAAATAAGGACCAAGTACTTGATAGGTACAATTCCATCTAATTTGTAGCCAACCTATAAGCTTGGCAACATTTTTCCAAGAATTCTTTCCCATATTAGAAAGGCAAATATAGATATATCGTCTATTTTCAATATTTTAAGCAAAGTTCGAGTTAGGTTAGTAAACGAATGGGAACGATTTATTCTTGGCAAAAACGTTATAGACTGAATTGTGAAAATTATTTTAGATTATGTTTTGATTTTAAAATTTTGTATCAAGATTACGTTTTGGATTGTACTATGATCATGTATGACTATGCTTTGGGGCTGTGCACATATTACGTAACGCTGTTTTCAGAGATTTTATACCCTCCCACCCCTTCCTACCGCTTTTGACTAATTTTTCAGTGCAAAATTCCGAATCCGTAACAAATCTTAACCCCCCCCCCCCCTGGAGCGTTACATAATATGTGCACAGCCCCTTTGCTAATTTTCTTTTGAATTATGAAAAACTAGACTATTATAGTTGACATAGCCAACAACATTAAACTTTCTTAATGTATTGAGTTGATACTTTAATATTATGCTGAATACCCCAATATTGGGGGTAATCACTCTTGGTTGAAAACTGCTCTTGCATACATTGCAGATATTGCAGGTATAGCTTATTTACACATTTTGTTATTGTATTGCTGCAAACTGATGAAAATAAGCTAGACTTGCGAGATCTGCAACGATAACAATACTAAGAGTGATTTCCCCTATTTCTTTCTAGTCAATAGTATTTTTTTAGCTTCTTGTAGGAAACAGTGTTAATAATTTAAACAAAAAGTTATCGCATAAGAAATTTCAAAACATGGTTTTGTATCATCGATTCTCTGCAAATTGAGTCACACAACTCAAGATTACACATTTATTTATTTAAAAAGTCTGAAAGATTTTTATGTAAACCGGCATTAAAAAACCTGTTGCATGCTGCTGAAACGAACAGAATTAGCAAGAAATAAAGAAAGATACAATCATGGAAATACTAACTTAAGCAAGAGTGTTTTGTTTCAACCAACCAGCCAACAAGCCAACAATCCAACAGACCGTCTGTCGAACAACATACATAAGTGGGTTGGTTTGTGTTGGCTTTCGTCATTATGGTCAAAATTGCAACTGGTCTCACCACTTTTCAGTTCAGTTTCTTAGCTGTTTTTGCAAAAAAAGCAAAGAAAAGCCAAACTCCATTTAAATGTTATTGTTATGATTATCGGGTTTTTGTAATGTTGCATATGAAAATAAACAACAATCAGCTGAGACTGACGTGCTGTAGTGATGTTATGCTTGATTACAACATCTTTGAAGAGCAAGAGAGTGTGAGAGAGAGAGGGGTGTTTTAATGTTGTTTGTTGCATGCATTACTTTTTAATACGAATACAAATAATCGTTGTACGTAAAGTCGTTATAAGAACTATTATTTTCAATTGCTTGATTTCTGCTGACTTAACAAGAAAATTATTGCTGTTGTAGAATAAAATTTTTTGTTTAGTAATATTTGTTATTTCGAATTGTTTGTCTTTTTCGCATTTCGTTTTCAGACATACTAATTGATTTTTATTTTTTTTGTTTATTTACTTTATTTATTGTATAATATAAATTTAAATTTTTTTATGAACATTTGTAAAAATATTGTTTTCTTTTTTCCAGATAAATTTTGTGTTAATACTAAATTGTTTTTAGAGGTGGAAAATTAGCAATTATTTTAATACAGATAAATATTTTTTAGTCCATGAAATAAGTTTGATTCAAAACATAATTATGTATATGTGACGCGAAAAATATAAAGGGACCTAAGGGTAAAAACCGGTTTTGTTCAGGAGAGCCATTTTAAAGATTTAAATACGTGTATCTTTGGTGTACCATCACTTTAATAAAACGCGCATATCTCTGGGAGGGAACACTTTTGGGGCATGGGATCGGTCTCATTCGATGCTCAGATGTGGACAACATCAAAAAAAAAAAAAAAAAAAAAAAAAAAGTGAAAATTGATTTTTTACCCTTAGGTCCCTTTCTCTATGCGCTGTCACATGTGTATTTTAATTTTCAAAGCTGCTCCCTCTCTGGCTGCATAATAAATTTGACCACCACTGTAGCTTGCAAGATATTAACGACTTGAAGTTGTTATAAAATACTCCTTATTTGATCTTATTGGCGTAAATTACCATCAAAATATTCATGCAAAATTTTTTCGGAATTGTTAACAACAAAATTTCATTGTTGCCATCGTGTCATTTTATTTATCGATTTGTGTTGAAATTAACACAAGTTAAAAAAAAGAAAATTTGCGTTCCGAGCTTATAACAATAAGATTGTTCGATTTTTTTAAGCTTTTACAAAAGTGTTTAACCCTTGTAGGCAACCGTCTTAAAAATCCATTTTTATGTTAATATTATAGGATTTTTTTTAAATCTATATATATAAAAGAAAGTCGTGTTAGTTACTTCGCTTATAACTCAAGAACGGCTGAACCGATTTAGCTGAAAATTGGCAGGGAGGTAGTTTAGAGCCAGGAATAGGCTATAGGATACTTATGGGCGGGATTGGACAAAGGGGCGTGGTACCTCTAATACAAACCACAAATTAAAAATCTATTATTTCTGCTCCTGATAACGGTATTTGAACAAAATTTGGTATGTCGGTTTGGTGTGCATTTTTTAAGTGCTGCTGCAAATATGGGTGGGATTGGACAAAGGGGCGTGGTACCTCTCATACAAACCACAAATTAAAAATCTATTATTTCTGCTCCTGATAACGGTATTTAAACAAAATTTGGTATGTCGGTTTGGTGTAAATTTCTTAAGTGCTGCTGCAAATATGGGCGGGATTGGACAAAGGAGCGTGGTACCTCTCATACAAACCACAAATTAAAAATCTATTATTTCTGCTCCTGATAACGGTATTTGAACAAAATTTGGTACGTCGGTTTGGTGTGCATTTTTTAAGTGCTGCTGCAAATATGGGTGGGATTGGACAAAGGGGCGTGGTACCTCTCATACAAACAACAAATTAAAAATCTATTATTTCTGCTCCTGATAACGGTATTTGAACAAAATTTGGTATGTCGGTTTGGTGTAAATTTTTTAAGTGCTGCTGCAAATATGGGCGGGATTGGACAAAGGGGCGTGGTACCTCTCATACAAACCACAAATTAAAAATCTATTATTTCTGCTCCTGATAACGGTATTTGAACAAAATTTGGTACGTCGGTTTGGTGTGCATTTTTCTAGTGCTGCTGCAAATATGGGCGGGATTGGACAAAGAGGCGTGGCACCACCCATATAACCCAAAAATTTAAATCGCCATATTTTGGGCATTTTTTGACCTACGTCGATGATATTTGGTACATATGGTATTGCCATAATTTGGAATACGTACCGGGAGAAAAGTGGATGGGACCACGCTCCTTTTTATTAAAATTAAAAATCGTAATATAGTCTTAACTACTGGACCGATCGTCACAATAGGATATATAAATACTTTTAATTTTATTTTATAACGAGGTGGGTAGCGAAGTACACCGAAATCAGCTAGTATACGATAGTAAGAAAAATACAGGAATCGGACACAAAATTAGTTTGCTCTTATTTATTCATCTCATTTAATAACTTCTATGATGAATTTCATCAACAAATTCAAAACTATCAGTCATTAATGTTTAAGCAAATTAATTTAGTCATATTTCATGTATCATCTATGATATGAATGTAGCTTTGTCGATTTGATTATTATATATAAAATATGTTATACAACAGATGATACTTAAAATATGAAAAAAACTGTACGATGACGTTTCATTTAGTCGCACAGTGTAATTAAGTCATAAATTTTTGTGAATTAGAAAACATCTTGTACTCTATCAGAGTATGTATGCCTTGTACCATATTTGTAATGCGAATGCAATAAGAGGGTTAATATGACATGCAACTACTCGTAATTTAATGTCGGTTTTCATTTGCTATTTTCTGCAAGTTACCTTGTAAATTTAGTTTCCTTTGCTCTTTCTTGTTTTTTGTTTATTTTGGGATTATATTGGTCACTGTGATAAGACACCGTTTCCAATAGAAATCTTTTAAAGTTAAAGGGTGCAAATCAAATTGTTTATTTGTTTTCATTAGTTCTTTTTATGTATCTCACTTATTATAATTTGTTTTAGCTTTTGCTAGTTGCATACATGTGTATATACGAGTATGTATGTATGTACCACAAAAGAATGCGAGAGTTCTGCTATTTTATTTTATATATGTAAATGCTCAAATAACTTGAAACAAATTCATGTTAAATTAATTGCATTGCTTTTGAATAGTATAATTTTCACCAAAATTCAATTTCTTTGAATTAATAATAAAAATGAACAAAGAACGGTAATAAGATAATGTATATAATGAAAATTTACATTAATTCAAATATTGAACTTAAACCGAAATAGTGGCTTCAAACATGAACCTCCTTTCAAATTGGAAACAGTGTCACTTAAAAAACCACGTTACACACATGAGTGGTCAAATTTAATATTTCATTTCTATTTTAATTTAATTTGTCTGAAATGTAAAAACTTTTGTATTATTATTATTACGAATAAACGTAATTATTATTTGAACTTATATTGATTTACATATGAAAAGTAATATTATCAGGCTCAAGTTCAGTTTTATTGAATTAATGAAAATTCAAAATTACTAAGAGTTTTTTTGTATTGGAAAATATTATTATTTATATCCAATCAGTTTTTAGCAGAACGTATCAGTACTGATTTCAAGGCCGCCACACCTCTCATCAGCGTTCAATTGTCCATATTTACAAATTTCGTAAAGTGGATACTAATTGAGAAGAATATCAACTATTTAACCAGTTTTCAACAGAAAAATAATAATATTTTCCAATACAAAAAAACTCTTAGTAATTTTGAATTTTCATTAATTCAATAAAACTGAACTTGAGCCTGATAATATTACTTTTCATATGTAAATCAATATAAGTTCAAATAATAATTACGTTTATTCGTAATAATAATAATATAAAAATATTAATTCCGCTTGGGCACGAGCTATAAAAAAAACCCTAATAACAGGGGTCACAGTAATATGTGAATTTCCCTAATATTGAGTAAAAACAACAAAAACGTTAAAATACAAAGTAAAATACTTTGATGATAACGGACTATGAGTTTGTGTTGATTATTAGTTCCAAACAGTAATGAGGGAATTTCGTACTAACCAGCACTGTTTCACTGTAGAATAAAAATTGAATTAAAAATTAATTCTCATATTCTATTTCTGTTGAAAACTGGTTAAATAGTTGATATTCTTCTCAATTAGTATCCACTTTACGAAATTTGTAAATATGGACAATTGAACGCTGATGAGAGGTGTGGCGGCCTTGAAATCAGTACTGATACGTTCTGCTAAAAACTGATTGGATATAAATAATAATATTTTCCAATACAAAAAAACTCTTAGTAATTTTGAATTTTCATTAATTCAATAAAACTGAACTTGAGCCTGATAATATTACTTTTCATATGTAAATCAATATAAGTTCAAATAATAATTACGTTTATTCGTAATAATAATAATATAAAAATATTAATTCCGCTTGGGCACGAGCTATAAAAAAAACCCTAATAACAGGGGTCACAGTAATATGTGAATTTCCCTAATATTGAGTAAAAACAACAAAAACGTTAAAATACAAAGTAAAATACTTTGATGATAACGGACTATGAGTTTGTGTTGATTATTAGTTCCAAACAGTAATGAGGGAATTTCGTACTAACCAGCACTGTTTCACTGTAGAATAAAAATTGAATTAAAAATTAATTCTCATATTCTATTTCTGTTGAAAACTGGTTAAATAGTTGATATTCTTCTCAATTAGTATCCACTTTACGAAATTTGTAAATATGGACAATTGAACGCTGATGAGAGGTGTGGCGGCCTTGAAATCAGTACTGATACGTTCTGCTAAAAACTGATTGGATATAAATAATAATATTTTCCAATACAAAAAAACTCTTAGTAATTTTGAATTTTCATTAATTCAATAAAACTGAACTTGAGCCTGATAATATTACTTTTCATATGTAAAAACTTTTGGTTTTATTATTGTTAAAATATGTACATATTTTGCCTTTGTTTATTCATTGTTTAAATAATTCATAATAAAATTATTGCAAAATATTGTAACACTTAATCTACCGGTTAATCCAATTGCGAAAACATATAAAAAATATGAAATTCAACAAAAGGTTGGATTTCGAATATCCAAAAAGATCTTAAGGCCACTACTGCTACTTGTACGTATGTAAATCTTGCAGATAACTAAACATAGCGTACATTGTTGGCACATACATTGTTTTAAGAACGCAAGAACAATATATCAAAAATGTTAATTTTATATGTATAAAAGCGTGAAACGGAGGGGGTGCGTGGGAGGTGCATATGAAATATACATTATAGATGGTGGACAGGTTCCAAAGGTCGCCGCCACAACAACAAAAGGCGATGGAAAGTCAATGTCAAGGGCTCATTTGTACTATGGGAGCCGGTAAACCGCACGTATGAATGCCTATTGGGGTTCAGAGAAGTAAACATACATTTCCTACGATATTGTTCACCTTCACGATTTATTGCAAGATGCACACTTCGTTCCCTTGGTGATGAATATGATGGGCAGCATCGTGCTACCCTTAATGGTGGCATGATTCAGTGCCCGTTTATTTTTGAAATCTTGAGATAGTGGCTGCTTCGTGCTGTAGCAAAACAATAGAATCTTCATAAGCATGACATTAGATTGCTCAAGCAGTTAAGCATATTCTTTACGCATGGTGGGAGGGTCCATGCATAAGACGTTGTCACCTGGAGGTTGAAAATACTCAGCTTCAATCGGTTTTAAGTGCACCGTTTTATCTTGAACATGTCTGTACAAGATAAAACAAAAGGGAAAATAGCAATGCGTACGTCATTTTGAACGTCTGACTTTCATTTTAAGAAATGCACAATACCTACCCCCCTTTAACCTCTGTGTATGTTGCTGTAAAATATTATTTTATTTATATTTGTGAAACATTTAAAGCTTCTTTCTTACTACTCATTCTACTACAGCTCCATTTGCCTCTTTCACGGAAAACAAACCTTAAACAGCTTTATAACAATTTAAAATCTCATACAAAAATATTTCTCTTAACATTTTTTAACATAAACCAGCCTGCGTTTTTAGCGTGAACAACATGAATTCAGAGCCAATTATTGTTTTATTTTAACCTTGATGATTTGAAATAAAGCGAAAAGTCTCAAAATGATTATTCTATTATAGTCGTCGTTAGATGACAGTTTAGTTTTGTTGCAACAAAAAAATTTTGTCACGTAATTTTCAACAACAAATTTTTGATAGTTTTCCGGTAACTTTTATTATATAAAAATAAAAAAATAAAATAATCATAAATTCAGTCTTATTTTGGTAATTCTCGATTAATAAAAAACAATTGAAAGTATGTTCTTATCAAACTACTGCATCAGATTTAGGAGTGTTAAATTACTTGTGGCTTAAATAATTTTTACGATCCCATCCAAAGTTCACAAGTGTGTATAGAAGTATTATAAATTAAAAGTTTTAAAACTAATTTCAGTTTTAATAAGTTTGCATCGGGCCATGCTAAAATAATAATTATTAAATAGATTACTAGGACGACCGGCCTATTTTTTCTTCTTAAGAAATATCTACTACTCATACATACATACTGTACTGGTAAATAATATGAAAAAAAAAAAACCGAAATTATTTTTGAATGACCTTGGCATAAAGACGTGTATAAACATGTTTACTGTCATATAAGCATTAATGCATAAAGCACAGGCACACAGATACATATGTATGTGTAAACACACATGCAAGTAAAGTGAATAGACTATTCATACTACGAATATTGCACATTTATACGCACGCATACATTAATAAGCGAGTTGGCAATTTTGTAGTGCGATACTTTTTAAACAAATATTACGTTAAATATATTTCTACATTTCAATGTAAACAATAAAAATCTTATTTGATTATTATTATTATTTGTGTAATTTATAATCATCTTACCGATCATTATTATCTGTATGCTTACAATGAAGATGATAAATGTAGAGACTGAAATAAGATGATATTTATACGAGTATTTGTTGTCAATGAAAACAAATGTATAAAAAATAATTATGACTTAATTTGAAATAAATTTGTCTGAAGTTTTAAAAATCAAATTTATTTATTCATCGCAAAACTAGTTGCTGTTTTTGACTGAAATTAATTTTACACTTGCTTTTTATAAAAACTTAAATAAAATAAAATTCCTATTTTTATTTAGAAATGCAGAGTAATTTTTTTAAGTCATTAGAACAGAAAATTATAGTTTTTAATAAAACATCCGTTTTTTTGGAAATTTTGTGTAGCGAAAACAAACTGAGTTAGGGACTTTTTATATTACTATGATAATACTAGATGACCGGCCAAACGTTGTTTTGCCATACAAAATATTTTTAGTGCATATTTTGAGTGTTAAATAAAAAATAGCGAATGTATTGTAAGTGTGTGATGCCGCCGATGAAAAAATACCAAACAATAATTTTGTTCTGTTTGAAATACGAATGATGACAATTCTCCTGCATGAGGCGGACGTAGGTAGCACCATCAGTCATTCAACAACAAAAATAATTATGAGGCGGACATTGCGCCATCTGTTGGTTTAATAGTTTAGTAAATATAGGAATTGCCCCCTCCCTCCCCTCTTCAAGCCCCTAGCGGTTTAAAATATACTTTAAAACCTAATCTCATACCTACCAAATATACATAAAAAATTTCATTAAAATCGGTCGAGCCTTTTCGGAGGAGTTCGATAACAAACATCGTGACACGAGAATTTTATATATTAGATTATTTTCCAAACTAAATGTTGAAAGGCAAATGCTGAGACATCAGGCCAAGACCCAACTTTACACCTTTTCTAGTGCTTGTGGAAAATCAATTTCACGTACATGGATGGCTCTTTCAACTATAAGGACCCAGAATATATACACATACTTTATGGGTCTCATATGAATATTGTGGTAGGTTCACATCGAATGACAATTCATATAGAAAAATAGTTTAAAAAATACCAGAGTTCGGATTCAAATACCTGCCCAGTAGAATATTTATTTGAATCATCATTCCAATTGTTTGCTTAATAAAATAATCAGTATTCATGTTATTAAATTACCCGAACGATAAATTCTCTTGCATTAGTTCCGGTTTATTGGAACCCATAGAGAGCGAAAATACCTTTGAAAAGAGATTTTATAACGGGTTAAGGTAGTTAAAAAAAAAAACTCAAAAAACTTAAACGGTTTAAATTCTTCTCATAAACAACTCATAGACCTATTTTCGAAACAATCATAACTTAAGCATTTATTAATCAATTTTCAAAATTTATAATTTATTTAAAACATAAAAGTAACATCTTTCAATAAATATAAATTTTTGAAAATCGGTTTTGAAAGAAAAATTTGATGACAATTTAAAATTGAAAATCTAACAAAAGTGATATAGAAAAACTAAACATATTTTCTTTCTCTATGGATCCTAGCAAGACAGAATTGGTGAATAATAACCCTTGAGTAATTTTAATGTAACACATAGCAATTAATCTGTAAATTTAACCGGGCCCACAATTAAAAATGAAATAAAGTTTATAGCCACATTACTAAGTGTGATTCACATAGATAAATCGTAACTATGTTTTCGCAGATTTTATACCTACCAAGTCAACACCGCTCCCCATTGTAACGCTTTTTACAAAACTTTACTAGAAACCGAGCATCTTTTTTTATTTTTATCGGGACAACAAGTCTTGGAACTGTCATACATCTATTTCTACAAAGTATTTTCATTTCAGAACCTTTGAGATCAACGTTTCAAATATGTGGAAATAAAACATGATACAAAAAGCACACAGCAAAAAGAACTCCCTATATTAAAGCTTAAGTAAAGTTGCGTGTTTTATTACGTTTGAGCTTCAATTGAAATTATACAATTACATAATTGTGATTTGTCAGTCTTATCAAATAGAATTTAATTCAGTACAAACATCTTTTTACACTTTTATTAGCTTTCGATACTGAGTGTGTGCGATCTTCATAAATTAATTTGTCAATCAATTCAAATGATGACAAAAGATTTAATTGTATTTTTATGTCCATATAAAATAATTTAATTATCTTTAGAAGGAATATAATTGATTTGCGACTGAACAATATTTTGAAGTACATTTTAAGTACATTTTTATTTAATTTTTATTACGCAAAAACTTTTTAAATTTAAATAAAAATTTTTGGAAAATTTCCTTTTAGAATTTACATACATAGTTACATAAATTTATACATATGTAACAATAAAAAGAAACATAGGTTTAGAGATAGATTAATGTTTTTTCTTTTTGTATATAGAAAAACATTAGAGCTTAGCTAAGATCAGAACCTAACAACATTTTAAGTACACGAGTTGGGACATTTACAGCGAGTGATCAGCATGAAGGTTTTGTAAACACTCACAACCGTCCTTGGAACTCGATCTTAAAGTTGAGTTAAAAAGTTCTTAATTTAATTTTAAAAACCCCTTATTCTTCCATTCCAAGAGGAACGATACATCCATAGTTCTTTTATGTGTTGATGGATATATTCTTTTGTTCTCGGAAATTCTGCCAATAAAATGTAAAAACAACTATTTTTGTTTTGGAATGTGGTTTCCCCACCAAAAAGACACCTATTTTGTAAGTTGAATGGCTAAAATTTGTTTCAGATAAACCGGACAATGCCGGGTATGAGCAACTAGTTTGTAATAAGACGAATTGATAAATTCCTCAATGTCAACGACTGATTCAACTGCTGAGTTTTTAAATTAATCGTTTTTATTTATTTATTTTAGTTTTATTTGTTCAATTGTTGTTATTTTATTTGCAAATTTTATAAATGTTATTTTTCTCCTCAGGCGTTTTTTAGTTTTTATTTTATGTCGTTTTGCTTTTGCTGACTTAAGTTATTTATACTCGTATGTATGTACTTAAGAAATTAATATAATTTTGGATAATATCGTGCCATTTTTGAATAGATTTCATTTAGATTTTTGTTTTAAAGTGACAAAGTGCAACTTGAACAGTAATAAGATTTATTTTTAACAGTTTTTTTAATTGATGTGATGGCGGTTTTTGTTAAAGTGTTAAAATATAAATTTTGTAGTGATTTGAGTGATGATACATTCAATACAATTGTATTTCTTTTCACTAAAAAACAAGGAAAAAGTTTTTTTTAATTGATCTAATGTAGCAAACAAAGCAAACTAAGAGTTTTGAAAATTGGTACGTAAATGAAGAAGTTTTGCAGTAATCCAAATTTTTCAGGGGTGGGGGAATGACTTCACACAAATTTTATGTTAAAGTTAAATGGCACCAAAAAAATAAGGCAACGAGTTCAACAAAGAAAACAAACAAGAATAAAGGATTGAAAAATATTTTCGAAAAACAATTTGCCCCAGATGTTCCAATATAATTAATTGCAAGCAAACCCTTTCAAACAAAAATAAAAAGAGTTTTGAAAATCGGTTAGGGCGGTTGAAACATTAAAAAAACAACAGCGGAATTGTTTAACGAAAACTTAGTTTTCTTTAAATGAAGCAAAAAGTACGTTTACATCAATGTTAGGTTAGATTAGGTGAAATTAGGTTAGGTTTGCAGGTTGCTGTGAAAGTAAAGTAAATACCAGCCCACTTACATCTCTAAGGCACGAATTCACAGTCATTAGTTAGCTAATCGCAATAACTTAACTAATAATGGCTGACTTCCAAAACGTCAATTGCTTTGTGTTTGAACAAAGCATCATATTTCATAACGCCGCAGTACAATAATTGTACAATGTATACCATTTCAAAACGCCGCCGCCAAGTATTTTTAACGCAGTAAGAAAGAAAACACGGCATCGGTTTTATAGTTGTTGCATTGCTTCGGAACTTTGCATATGTATGTGATTTAAATACAGTAGCAATACTGTATACAAACTTTGTATTCGAACGTTTTGGAAGTCAGCCAATATTTGATTCAAAGCTTCTAGTTAACCATTAGTTAAACTATCAAACGCCATTGGTTAAATAATAGTTAGACAACAGCTGATTCATTGAAAATTATTATTAGTATTTTTGTGTTGTGAAAAATTTTTAGATATGACATGTGAAATTGAAAACCTGGGGTCCGATATTGAAAGTGACGCTGATATTGATAATATTTGGAATATTGTTGCTGAGCATCGCCAACGTAATCTAAGAAACTGTCCATATTTTTTGTTTAAATGTTTGATGCTAAAGATTTTATGGATTTGAAGGAGGTCGCTTGGAAAGTTCTTGATTGCATACGCCAGTTTTAAGAAATACTATATCAAATGTAAAGAAAAACCATATGGTATAATAGAATTGCTAATTGAAAGTTAATAGTTTAATAAGGTTACCATTTTTTCTTCATATTAATGGTGTTTTCTTTTCTACACACAAAATGTCACCTTGTTGAAAGGTGCATAAATGTCTTGCCAACCCTGTAATAATGCAAATTTTTATTTCACTAGAACTAAACACAATTATGAAAAAGTGGAACGTCCTTTTTTTCAGCTGAGAGCTAAGTTGTACAGGGCACTATCAACACTGTCTATTCTTACGGGGCATAAAGTAGAATGCCTTCCACTGTTAGTGAGGGCGATTTTTTTTAGAATCAAACACCCCACCCTTTAAGAGAGCATAACATTTTTAAGAAACGAGCACCCCAAAGTAGGTTTTCTGCATGGAGATGTACCATTTTTTTGTAGAAAAGAAAACACCATTATTTAAACCATACACTGTGAATATGAAGTATTAGTTAAACAATAGTTATCATTTTAGTTTACTAATAGTTAACTAATTACTGTAAATTTATTCTTTAAAAGTTATTCTTTAAAATTTTCACAAGCAATTTATGATGATAAGAGTCTCGTTATCCGTTTACTAAACAGCGTCTTACAAAATATGAGAATAGCCACTTTTTTGTTAAACGACAACAGTGGATATGATATGAGAGTATTTGTAATGTCTGCTGCTAAAATATGTAGTTTTAATATACCAATAAATACATAAATAATTTAGTTTTATGTAAAATACAATTTGTTTTTTTTATTTTATTTCCCTCAAAAATTGGTAAAATATTTATAATGCGGAGTTTTGTTATTTTTTCCGGAGATGAGTAAAGCTTACAGTACACGGCATGTCAAAAGCCACATTCGCATGTGGCTCTGACGTAATTTTGACGTCACCATGAAGCTAAATTCGCAACACGTCGTGTACTTCCACTTTTTGTGACACTCACATGCAGCACACATTGATATGTGTGCCACATGTTCCTTTGTAGAGACATGCAAACATGCGTATTTTAGACATGTCGTGTACTAGCTTGGTACATTTGAATTTTGACATTTGTAATATTTTTACATGCGCATGTAGCAGTCCCAAACATGTGGCAGCAAACATTTTTGACACAACATTTTTCAATAGTATGTAGCCAATGGCACTCTTTGCCAATGTTGATTTTCTCCAACAAAATGTGGTAGGAATTTAATGACGAAAAAATTTTTTTATTATTATTACTCACACGTTGACTGAGATTCATGATAATTTTTTTGGTTTGCGAGCGGGGTAGAGATGAAAGAAGGGTAGAAAATTGATCATATTTTCTCTTTTCCATACATTTATTTGTATTTCTCTTTGCTTTGGGGTTTTTGTTTTATTAATTAATATCTTAATTAACAGCTTAATTAGTTTGAGTTTTTGTTATTATTTCTCGTTTTTGTTCTAAACCATGCAAAAGATACTTTCAAAGCTAAGATGAAAAAATTCATGTATAAATAGTAAATTTATTCAATAATTAATAAAACAACTGTGATCGCCAATTGTTGCGTTGTTTTTGTGTCAGTGCAGTATTATTAATTTTTTCACCATTTTATTGTTCATGGGAATTATTTCACGATAAAAGTGAATTTATTTTACTTTTTATCAGATGTTGTTTTATTTCTTCTTTCTCTTCGTCATTTTATAAATTTGACTTCACACAAAATTTTAAAAATTAAACAAGCGCCATAAGCATATGACTGTTGTACATGTTAATATAAAAAATGTGTACATATGTTACATGCGGTGTACTGACAATACATATGTAGCCAATCAAAAGTTCACACATATGCTGCCATTGCAAATGTGTACGTTTCGGCTAAATTTGTCACATATAAATTTTGGGACAAAACAACATTTCATGTACTACCAAAATTTTAAAGCATGTAGGCGCTTCTGCATGTTTATTAAATGTAAACAAAATGCTGCAAATTCTCGTGACGTCAGAGCCACATGCGAATGTGGCTTTTGACATGCCGTGTACTGTAGGCTTAATACTATGTTCACACGGACAGAAATTATGGAGGGTCGCGCACTCATTCTTGGTTCGCGGGCCAACCTTGATTGAACCTACATGTTGCGCCATACAAAATTTTGAGAGCGAACCTACATGTTTCATTTTGAACCTTGTTGCGAACCCGTATAATTTACTATCATCTCTAATTTTGATAACAAATTATCGCTAGTTTATCTGAACTAGTTGTCCAACATTTTTTAACAGAGAAAAACAATTGATAAGTGCTAAAATTTAATAAAAAAAACATTGAACAAATATAAAGCATATATTTATATTTATGTACATAAATAATTAAATAAAATGAAGAAGCAATAAATAGTCAACCGTATTTTAAACAGTAAAAGAATGTCGAAGTACGAACAAATGTAGAATATGTCGTGTGAACACATGGGTTCGCCATCGAGGTTCAAGGAGCGAACCTAGTGTTTCAGTTCGTCGTGTGAACATAGTATAAGTCTCTCTCTTTGGCTTGTAAATAAAAAAGAGATACATTTTTCGCATGTGCCCGCTTTCCCCGGCCAACTTAGCAACAGTTTTTTTATTTCAAAATTATTCAAATAATTTATTTTTTTTTTTTGAAATTCGAAGGTATTTAAAACACTGAATATTAATGATGTTCGTTCTTTAATATTTGTATTGGCTGTTTTTACATTTTAGATTAATTACTTAATAAAGCCTTTGTTAGTTAAAAGGTAGTAAATTAGTAATTTTCCATACTTTTGTCTACGAATATCTTTTATCTACATTTATTTTTTCTTCCTTAGAAATATATTCAATAAATTTTAAAATCTAGTTTTAAATTTACGTGTTTTACATACGGTTTTTTTTTGCCACATAAAATAAATTTTAGAATAAAAACAGCTTTTTATGATGTATAGAAGAGTTATTTGATTTTGAAACTCTTAAATATTTAATGACTTTCAGACATGCGTTCGGTGTGTGTGGCTGTTTTTCGAATATGTAATCAGTTTGGTTTAGCGGCAAAAAGTACACTTAAAGAATTTATTTAAATTAATTTAAATTTTTTCTTATTCTCTTTTTTACAGCTTTTTCACACTTTTTAGAAGCACAATTTATGGCCAAAATAATTTTGGATATTTTTAGGGATTTTTTTAAAAATCTTTAAATTCTTTAAATTCATACTGAATTTCAAATAGTTTATGGTTTTTTTTTATTATAATTACAACATTTGCTTAATAAAATTTTTTTTCTTTGTTTCTATTAGAAAGTCAAACTAACTAAAGAAATTAATACCTAAAAAAAGTGCAGCAAAATTAAATAAAAATAATATAAATAGACACAAAAATTACACATCATGCTTATAACGTAAGTATTTTATTTTACTTTTTTTTCTGTTTTAAATAACTTTTAAGTTTTTACTTAAAAAAGTATTTGTTTAAATTTTAGCAACTAAACTATGAGTAGACTGTTAAATAAAAAAATATGAGAAATTGTATTTCAAAAATCTTTTCATTTTTTTCTAATAGACGAGTGCATAAAACAATCGAACATGAAATTATTTGCAATGTTCCTCTTGAATAAATTGTTTAATAATAGATACGGGTACAACACTACACACACATACACAAACACACAGTTAAACAATTATAAGAAAATTATATACCTACTCTAAAATCTGATCTTTACTCAGGGAATAACTATTAATTAAGGAATTTGCCCAATGAAGAATATTCATTAAATAAATGGTATATTGAACAGTATTTAGATTAGATTAATAGTCCATCGATCAGTCGATAGAACATAACAACGGCTGACTTCCAAAACGTCAATTGCTTAGTGTTTGAACGAAGCATCACATTTCATAACGCCGCAGTACAATAATTATACAATGTATACCATTTCAAAACGCCACCGCCAAGTATTTTTAACGCAGTAAGAGAGCAAACAAGGCATCGGTTTTATAGTTGATTCATTGTTTCGGAACTTTGCATATGTATGTGATTTAAATACAATAGCAATACTGTATACAAACTTTGTATACGAACGTTTTGGAAGTCAGCCAACATCTACATACATTCTTCTTACACATCTTAGGTAAATTCTGAAAAGTTTCCATTCACAGCTTCTCATAAAGTGCAATTGTAACTTTAATCGAAGCATATGCGTGATACAGTCCAGGTATTTTTATCCAATTAACAAAATCTATGGCCATTTCCAAAAAGTCTGTCACTCAAATACCGTCATATTTAACTGTCCGTCGAAAGTATAAGTTTTTGTTATTCTTTAAAAATATCAATAAACCGGTTCATTGTGTGTGTGTTTTTTTTTGTATACAAATTACGCAATTACGTCTAAAAAAGGTGGAGTTTTTGTTGTTGTTACAAATACATACATATATGTATGTATGTTCTGATATTCTTTAGTTTCCGAAAATAAAAAAAAAACCAAATGATTGCTAAAGCGGTTCTAATTTAAATACTTGTTACATTTACATAAAATGCCAAATTTAAAAAAACCAAATAAAAAAAACTGAATTTTGTTAAAATTTCATCATCATACAACAAAACGTGTCTGCATATTAAATTATGAGAAGTAAAAGGGATTTTATAAGCTGCATAAAATCTGATATACCCTACACTTATGTTGCATTTACATGGGAATGAAATCTGAACATCGTTTCTCTAACAAATGTGAGAGTTTCTCTCATCTAAATGTTTATTATCACTCTGTGAAAAACAGAATGAGTGGGAAAAAATCGCATTTTCGTACTCTTATTAGGTTTGCAGGGAGTTTCATATAAATATCCAACTAATATTCTCTAAATCGTCCTGCAGATAGTGCGGCAAGTTCAATTTATAATATTTTTCGATGTGGGAACAAAATATCCAAAAATTTGCATTAGTTTATACCATGGAAGTAATGAATTATTCATTCTTTATAATTTAATCCCAATTATGTACATGATCCGCTTTATGAACAGTTATATGATCATGTACTTGATCAGCTATAAGATCATGTAGCTAATTAGCTATCTGATCACATAGCTATCCATCTATATGATCTTATAGGTATTTATCTTATTCTTCTTGATCTGCCTATCCGATGTCGGACGTTAGCGACCATAAAATTTATTGATTAAATTAGATGTTAAAATAATGTAATACATATAAAAAATATTTATAGAAAGTATAAGGTTAGCTATTATACACACATACTTATGTTATTCTAAATATTTAACAATTTCTGAAAACACAATTCTATCTCTTGCTGCTGATAAAAGATGTCCTATATTGTTTATGTCCATCCCTTGACGTATATTACGAAGCCACGATGCTTGTTTTCTGCCTATCCCACGCCTCCCTTCAATTTTTCCTTGCAGTATAAGTTGGAGTATATGATACATTTTACAAACCGAAGTTTTAGGTTTATATTACAGGCACGGTTTGTAAGGACTTTCTGATGCTTACAAAATGCTAATCTCGCAACTTCTATTCTACATTTGATTTCCTTTGAGGAGTACCAGTCTTCATTAATCCAGCAACCCAGATATTTCAATTTTTGTACCCATTCTATTGGCATATTTTGGCTCGTTATGATTGTGTTGGTGTATGTGTTTTTTCTACTAATGATCATATATTTTGTGTTCTTAACATTTATTTTAAGCCCATATGTATTGCTAGAGGAAGTAACTACATTTACCAACGATTAAAGACCATTTAAATAATCTGCCAAGAGCGTAGTATCATCGGGAAATCTTATGTTGTTAATGTTACATCCATTCACCTTGACACCCTCGTTGATATTGCTACATATATGATCATATACATACTCATGTATCAGATCATATAAATTATCAGCTATAATATAATATACCTAATTAGCTACTTGATCGGTTACCTATTCATCTACATGATCATATATCTATTCAGCCATCTGCAAATATACCTGATTATCATTTGATTGATCAGCGATATGATCATGTAATTGTGTGAAAAACCCATAAGGGGCCGTGCACATAATACGTAACGCTGTTTTCAGAGGTTCTATACACCCTTCGTAACGCTTTTTACCAATTTTTCAGTGCAAAATTTCTAATCCGTAACAAATCTTTAACCCCTCCTGAAGCGTTACGTAATATGTGCACAGCCCCTAAGGACTGATATTTACGAAAAGAGATTTATCCAACTTTTGTAGAATTAAAAGTGGTTTGGAACCCGCATAACAATTATACTCGTTGATAAACTAAAAACGAGCTATTCAATTCAATATGTTGTGAAATACTCTTCTCAAAATTTTTATGAAATCTTTGCAATGATTTAGCTTAAGTAATATTTATTACTAAAATTTGATTATGGCGTAGAATTGGTGATTTTCTATACGCTTTTATTGTGTTTTCAGAAATTTTTATAAAATTTCGTGAAATTTTTACATGATTTTAGTATTTTGCTGAATTTAAAGTTTCTAAAATAACTGTGCATTGCAGCGGAATACATTTCATTACCAAGTCCTCTAGCTCAGATTCCATTCAAAAGAATTGTGGTGAAAAACTATATATAAAAAAACATATTGTAAAACCTACAAACTTAATAAGCAACCCATATGCGTACCCTTCCACTTTTCTTGAAGGGTACATAAATAGATTTAACTAAAACTGGTTTTAAGGTTAAACCTTGATTGGGAGAAAAAAATTGTAGTGGAAACATTAAAAAAACTCAACACTCAAACTCAAATTTGCATATTTTTTTTTTTTAATTTGCATGAATAGTTCTATAACTATTCGATCAAGTTCAAAGTTATTTATTTAAATAGTTTTTCTTTCTGATTAAGCTTTTTTTAATGAGAACTTTGTTAATAATTCAATTAGTAATTTTAGGTGAAAATTCTACATTGAAACAAATATATACACTGCTAAGCAAATTATAATATTTGCGGGTGGTGTTGGCTGAAGTGGTTAGCGCGTTGACTACTAAGCAAACAATGAAAATTTCGGCCGTAAAAAGTACTGAGATCAAAATAAGGACCAAGTTCTTGATAGGTACAATTCCATCTCATTTCTAGGTAACCTGTAAGCTTGGCAAAATTTTTTTGCCTTTATAATATGGGAAAGAGTTCTTGGAAAAATTTTGCCAAGCTTGCAGGTTGCCTAGAAATGAGATGGAATTGTACCTATCAAGATTATGGTCCTTATTTTGATCTCAGTACTTTTTACGGCCGAAATTTTTTGGATAGGAACTTGGTCTTATTTTCACATTTATGTTTTTGTGCGGATTTTATTTAAAATGTAAAACTTTTATAACGTGTGTACCCAAGAACCGAACAACAGGTATACGGATGCGAACAATGCTACACGAGGTTGCCTCTTAAGTCTTTTGTTTAATGTGACTAGAAAACTGTTTCTTTTTTTGTCTATTACGTCACACGTTTGTTAAAAGTTGATCTCTTTTTTCTAGAAAATTACCATAAAATATAAATATTTTTTGAAATTAGCAATGCTGTACTAACAAACCATATTTATACTACAGTCTTACAGCAACAGCTTACAGTGTCAATGAAAGAGATAGCGAGAAAGAGAGAGAAGAATTTTTAATTTAGTTTGAAGCTGTGCAATTCCTTGTTTTTTGTGACATGTTTATTTTGTTTCCAGTTTTAATATAAGTTTTAACAATTTCTTTGTGATCAATTATTCTTAATTAACTTATACTCATGAGACTTTCCACACTCATTAATTTCCTCTCACAATATAATGCTGTAATTAGTAAAGTGGGCATTACCACGCCCACACAAAGTAATTATTCTTTAAAGGATTTTTTAGATAACCGATTCTTATGAAATTTAGCATATTCATTAATTGACTCTTGAAATGTAGCATAAATATTGGAAAAGTGGGCAGTGACACACCCATACAATCTAATTATCGTATTGAAGTACTTCTAGTTAACCGATTGTAAGAAAATTTGACATATAATTTGAGTTACTTGTACAATACAACAGAATTATATTACATGTTTAAAATACATCAATACAGCGTTATTACCGTATTAATACTGTGTTTTTTTTTGTCAATGTTTAGTAGTATGCTGTTGATAAAATCTCTGCTTTTTTTGACAACAAAGCAAATAACGTTTTGGTTGTCAGCAATAGTCTTGACCAGAAAACTGTGGCGTCAATACAAATTAAATAATTTGAAAACTATGCACATTTATTGAGTTGCAAATAAAGTGAACAGTACAACGCAAAGGATAATAATAAATTCTATATTAAGAGAATGATACACATATCGGAGAACTTTAACTCCCTTTAAAATTACGGCTCACTGGATATAAACTTTCCAAATACCGTTACATATATACGTTTTTCCTTGGTCCCTTCTACCAGAATTTGACGTTAGAATGTTTTTCGGTGTTAGTAATAGTCCTTTTAATATTATAACTATAAAATACGGTAAATGTCTATTTTGGGGTATTTTAAGAAATAATTTATTAGATCTTAAAGCATTCAAAATTTTATGACTGCTCCAAGCTAGACAAAAATTATGTTTTGCTCTTCAAACAACATAAATGAGAGAATTAATAAATTAATTTATGATTTCCAACAACAACAACAACAACAACATTTTTTTTAATTGTTTCCTAATAATAACAAGAAGCTAAAATCAATAATTATTAATTATCATGGCGATAAGTATTTTATTGTAGACAATAAATGATTGATTTTAAAAATGCGTCATTTTCTGGTTTAGCCGGCATAGTTTCGAAAAAAACAACAATAACAATAAAAACAACAGCTAATAATTATTTCAGCCATGTCGTGTCATCTGAATTTTATATTTCGATTTTGGCAATACCCTGAATAAGGAAATGTTTGAAGTGCTGAAGAAACAACAATAACAACAATATTCCAGTTTAAATTCTGTTTGTCCAGCCGTTCTACGCCTTAAATACTCGTACATAAATAATTTTGTTTTCATTTTTAAAATAAAAATAAAAAAAAGCATTAAATCTTTAATGATATAGTTGGTACATTTTGAGTGCGACTTATTGTTATTTTTTTTTTTTTTTTTAATGATTAATTAATAAACATTACGTGTAAAATATGCAAAAGTACGTACTCATACCCATCAATGTATTTTAAATTCTATACACGTAAATAATTCTACACATGCAATAAAAAAAACGCAAAGCAAACAACAACGAAAAATAAATGTCACAAAATCATTCAAAGAAAAAAAAAAAAGAAGGAACAACCGCAAAATTTTAACAAATAAATCTTAAAATAAAAGATTTTGAAAAGGAAAATTTTTCCACCGGTATGAGTATGAGTATTTGCGTCATTCAAATAATAAGGAAAAAAAATATAAAAATTACAATTCGTATTTTTTGTATGTTAAATATTTGAGCAAATATTTTATTTGTTCAATAATGAAAAATAAAGGTTAAAACTTAATTAAATGTAATTGTAGTGACTGATAATCGAAAACAACTTTTTTCGTTGTAAAATAGTACACATACTAACGTACTAATATAGAATATGAGAGATACAGTGTTGCCAACATTTTAGTGTCGCAATTAAAATAAATAATTTCAAGATAAAGTCCGTATAACAGAGTTTGAAGAAATATTCGCTCAGAGCTAAAAGGAGACCAACAATGATTTGACTGAACTCCAAAATATTTTCAATAGCCTGCAAAGCGAGGTTATTTTTACCAGAGTCTTTAATATAAAACAAAGTGTTTCGAATAAAAAAAAATTTATGGAGGGGGACTCTTTAAATAATCAACAATCTTATATGTTTTCTTTTATAAGTGATTCTGAAGAAACACCGACTCCAAAAACAAATAGGTGGACCACGAACACGTCTAATGTTAAGTTCTTATGAAACATTTTTCTTTTTTTTCGGATTAGTTATAGGCGGGGCTCAGTTTTTTCTAGTTAGTCAACTTGCAGGCCATTTTCGTTTTTTAATGTTTACACATGTTTTCTATTTTTTCATTTATCAACTTTTTTCTGTTATCCAGCTACTTTGTCTTGACAACTGTTTTATTTTTTAGTGATTATTTTTAATTGATAGATTTTTAGACAATTTGATTGATTTTGCCATTTTATTATTTTTGACCATTTTTTCCATTTTGTTTATATTTTTTCAGTTATCCAATTCCTTTGTCTTCACAATTCATTAATTTTTTTTAGAGATTCTTTTTAATTGATAGATTTTTAGACGATTTAATTAATTTTTGCGATTTTTTCCTTTTGACGATTTTTTCCCTTTTGTTTAATTTTTTTCAGTTAGTCAGTCATGGAATTTTTATTTCGTTTTTGGCGATTCTTTTACTTTTGCCGATTTCTTTTTTTGTGTTTATCGAGAATTTTCTACGGTCTGTTAATTTTTTTTGTTTTGTCATTTTTATTCCTTTTGGACGTTGTTTTTAATTGTGGTACCTTTTTAGCGTTGGCAATTTTTTATTGTTGGCGATATTTTTCGTTTTGAAAGTAATTTACAATTATTAATTTTGATGTCCTTTTAATTTGGCGATTTTTTCGTTTAGGAGATTTTCTGGCTTTGGCGATTTCCTGGTAGCATTTTTGTTTGATTTAGGTGTTCTGAGATTTGTCGTTACTGTTTATTTTGTCCATCCTTTCTTTTAGGCGATTTTTCTTTGATAAAGTGGTGTTTTTTTGCGAGTTTTATTGTTTTGGTTAACCTTTTAGATTTTTAGTTGTTTTTTATTGAAAATGACAACATATTTGGTTTTCAGAAAAGGGATTAAAATTCAATAACATAAAATAAAATATTAAAACGTATTAATCTTTAAGTTTTGTAATTCTCATTTCGTAGGTAGTAGGGTAGGGTCGTTCATGATTTTTAGCCGTTTATTTGCTTCGTATATGTGCACTGTACATGCAGTAAATGTAAGACTGATATTTGAATGGACTAAAATATCTTTCTACACAGCAGAAATTTATCTGATCTAAATATAGGCAAATTTTTTCTACCATTCGCTTTATACAGAATACCACTTGATCGGTTTTAATGTGAGTGATTCACCAAGAATAATCCCAAGAGAATAGAATAGTGTCAGCTTTGCTAGACTATGATTTTCTTTTGGTAAAACAGTGATTAAATTCCTTAAACAGTTTCCATTGAACAAAATTTGTTTTCTTTAACGACCTCAATGAAAAATGTTCATGATCAAAATAAAATTTGTAGCTGTTAAGCAACTCCAATAAAGTTCTTTTATTGCCAATTGTAAATAAATTTAAGTGTTTTCTGAATCTTTAGGTTTGTACCTTTTTTCTAGAAGTAACTATTGACTCACAATATAAACTGTTTTCTATATACATACATACATACATATATACATACATTTTGTTTATTGAATTAACTTAAGTTTTTAAAATGTTTGCATATATTTTATATTTTTGTTTTTGTTTCCATTTAAGTAACGATCTTGACCGATAATTGTTTTTTTACTCAATTTATGTTTCTTATTTGTTAATAAAACGTGCAAGAATGATGAAGAGAAGAAATGTTAAATAAAATATAAAATACAAAAAATATTCATATTCAAAACTTAAGTGGTATTTAAAAGAAGAAGACAAACATGTGTACTTATAAAAAAAAAGTTTGGGTTTTTCACATACATAAAATCTATGTAATATTTTATGATTTTGTCAAGATTGACAAAAAGATTTCTAGTCAAAAGTTGTTAATTATGACGTTAAAAAAAAGGCAAGAAGTAAATGACCTCTGCTTTCAATTTTATAGCAATTAAATTTTTTATTATTACAATTTTATGTGTAGAAACTATTGCGAAATAAAAGACTTAAATATGTAATAAAAAATGTGTATATATTTATATATTTTATAGCAAATTTAATTTAAAATCATTCATGGTTAGCCAAAGTTCACTAGACATAGAGACAACAGACATTTTAAGACGGGTATAAAAGAGAGAGAGAGAAATAAAAATTAAATAATGATGTTGCTTTGTAACCCACTTAAAGTTTAATTACATTGTTTATATTAATCATACTGCAAGATTTTTATTATTATTGTACATATAGTTAATTTTTTTGTTTGTTGGACACTGTATGCTTACACACATACCGTTGCTGATAGTATGTATAACATTTAGATGTATAATTTTATATTTTATATGCAGTGACCTTGTGTCTTGATTATATGCAAACAGCCAACAGTTTAACTTTAACACAAATACACACATAAAAAAAAAAACAAATACATGCAAACATATAACATACATGTTAGTTTACATTGTATGTTTAGCAATGTAAAATTTAACAGGTGGAAATGTAACTTAGTGCGTGTTTATATGTTAAGAGTTGGAGTGCAAATATTAAGAAAAAAAAAACAACACATTTTTACGCAATATTTTTTTTGTTTTCATTATTATTTTTAAGTTTTACTTGCGTTGTAATAAAAAATGGTTATAAATAAGAAAAAAAATATATTTAATGGATGAAAACGAAAGACTTAAGACACGAACTTGAACTTGTTTATTTGGCAAATGGCGAGTGTAAAACAAAAACCAAAAAGTGGTGAAAAAAGAGAGAATTGAATCAAACTAAAAATTTCAATAAAGAAGGAGGAAGAAGCGATCCAATGTATAAAGGTGGATTTTGCAACTTTGCAATTTTAAATTAAAAGAAAACAAAGACAACTTTTATTAAATTTAAAATTAAAATTAAATATTCTGAGAGTTTTATGCTTAATTAGTTTAAAAAATAAAAAGTACAAATTTAACCCCTTTTAACCCGTTTTGAAAGTTCATTTCATTTTCATTTGGGTAATTTTATATCCGTCTGCCAAATTTCAACAAACATTTAAGCACACAGAAAAAAATAAAAATTGATTTCAATTAAAAAATTTGTGATATCAATTAAAAATTTAATTAAATTTGCACCAGTATCAATAGTATCAATTTAATTTTTATACATTTATTAACTAAAATTATTTATTACAATTAAAAATTTAACTAAATAAATTAAATATTTAATCAAATATTTTTATATATTTAATTGAAAAAAATATTAAATATTTTTTCTGTGCATGCAAGCAAACAAATATATTACTGGAATTTCACATGATGTTTGTTTTCATAGCAGTCTAATAAATATGATTTTATAAAGACTTGCCGTGATCATCATTTAGTGTTGTTTTTGAAAATTTAAATTTGAAATGATTAAATGATTATTTAAAAGGGCTTAACAAATATCTGTGTTTATTAGTGTTAATTGTTATAATGATCTTAATCATTTATAAATAATCACACTGATAATTTCAATATAAATACTTGTGCTTAAGAATAAGTATGTTTTTTTATTCAATCTTAAATTTTATAATAAATGGTTTTGTTTGTTGGAAGTAAAACAAATGATTAATGAATGAACCTTTTGTTTTTAAAGCATTTGATAAACTATTAAGGCATCCAAATAAATACGACTGTTATTTGGTCGTATCTAAATATTTGGCTTGATTGTACGCTGTACTGTAGCGATTGTCAAAGAGAGTTTTATATTTTGCTGCTAGTGTCAGTTTTTTGTATCGTGTATGAATCAAGTTGTAACAGAGTTAGAAGAGAAGATTTTATTTGATCAAATTAAAAAAATAAAGTAAAAAAATATTCAATCTGTGAGGCCTTCCTTTCTGAAATAACACAAGACACTCGTAATAAGTTTAGGGAAAAAGCAAAGCTTATTTTTCAAATACATTTAATAAACAAAAGAGAAAATAAAATATAAATTATGTTATAGTGAAACAATCTTTATTGCTAAGTGACGAACGGTACACAAAAGTAGACTGTTTTGTGGAAATGCCCATATTTAAGCTAAAGGTTTTATTCAAGGGTTAGAAATTGAAACGGACATGTTCATATCAGACAGAAGTTGTTTAATGTAAACTGTCAAAATAAACTAAATCGTTGTTATTAATTAATAAAGCGAAAGTTAATATTCTGATAACATTTTTTACAATAATATCAAATATGTGAATATGAACTATGATGCACATATTTTATGTTACGAAATTAAACAATTTTGTTTAGAAAAATATTGATTGTATCAAGTTTAATTTCAGGTTTGTCGTACAACCAGCTTGTGTGAACAAATTTACTTTCTTCAATTAATTGTTTAGCTGAAAATAAAAGACAATGCTGTATAGTGTAGGGTAGCGTATATGTAACGATGCTAGCCTCTTAGTATAGTAGCTGCCGGTTTGATTCCGTCCAAGCACCCTGGATATTTTCTACAAGACAAGCTAATGGCTTCGCGTGTTAAGTTTGTGAAAAGAAACTTAGATTTTATGTTGTTTTGCTTAAAAACGCTCTAAAAACAAAATGCCAGCCGAATTCTTATACGAAGCTTTCTTCTGCAATTAATAAAGCTTAATATATACTTGGCACTGTCATTAATTTCAATGTTTATTTCCTTACAACCAACAAAGAAATCGAACACAAGCAAAGTAATCTTCTTTTTTTTTGCTTATTTGCGGAAAAAATAAAGTTCTTAAGAAATCAATTTACAAACTACTTATGTATTTCATAACAGGCAGCAAGCAGAGTCAATAATTTTAACAAAAATTTATTTAAGTTGCAGGCGAATGAACTTTAAATTAAAACGTATTTATGAAAGACACTTTATTTCTCTTATACAACAAAACTCGCTTGCTTTCAATTTGTATGGAATGTTTAAAAACAATAAAACAACAACGTCAAACTTATTGAGTGTTCAAAATCAAAGCAAAAGACTTAAGAACAAAACCCTTAGCACAACAACCACTCATGATGTCGTCATCGTTTGTAATGCACATATGAAGCATTTGCCGATTTGTGTAACTTCCGTAAACTCATTTTAAATGAAAAAAAAACGTTCTAAAGTATATATTAAAAATTTCATGAATAAAAACAAGCATTTTTCATCATAAAGTTATTTTAATTTTTTTTTTAAGAAATTTTACTCAGAACGTAAAAGTTGAACGTTGACAGGCGACTGAGTTTATAGCTGCTTAATTAGAGAATATTTTATAATAAATTATAACTTAAACACTTGCTTACAAAGTAGCAGATGATGTTAATAAATATTTAAAATATATGGGAAAAAAACTGGTGACACTTCAAAATGTTTGTACGTTTTATTAATTTGTTATAGAAAACAAAAAATACCATCAAAATAAAGCTACTTAGGAGTATGATCAATTCTTAAGAATATTTGAAACGCAAATATTATTTTGATTAATTTATTACGCTGTCATACATACGAGTATGTATTCCAAAATATTTCTATGTCTATTATTTTAAATTATTCATTAAATTTTGAATGTGCGTATAAAGATGAGAAATGTGTATCAGCTACTCCAGCTCAAATTTAAGACTGATTCCAGGTTGTATTAATAACTGTTGATGATTTTTGTAACTTGTTTAATATTTTCGTATTCCCAAGACAACATCAGTATAAGAAATAATCTATGATTGTGCCATCAGTATTGCAACTTCACTTATTTTATATGAAACTATTTCATTAAAATCGATCGAGCCGTTTCGGAGGAGTTCGATAACGAACATCGTGACACGAGATTTTTATATATTAAATTTTGGAGCGAAGTTACCTTTTGAACGTTACGGGCACAACACGGGGCTAATAAACGCTAACATTACATTTCTCATAATAAATACACAAAAATCTCCTAAGAACGGTATAATGAATGAAATAATCCATTCGGAAAAATGACCAAAAACAGCAGAAAACGCCAAAACTAAAATAAATCATCAAAACGGAAATAAATACGCAGAATGTAAAAAATAATAGAGTGGAAAACACCATATGAACGAAAAAAATTACGAATATGACAGAAAACGCTAAAACGAAGAAATCATTAATATTTAAAAATCGCCATAAAAAAAAAAAAAAAAAAAAATAACAGCTGCCGGAACGAACATAAACAGATGTTTTATTTTGCCATTCTTTTTTTAAATTAAGGAAATTTTCAGATTAACTGCCTGTTTGCAGAAGGCGATTGAAAACGATTAAAAATTGTTAATCGTCTATAGTCCTTTTCCAACCTTCCGCAATGACAATATTTTCGTTTTGAAATCGGAAAATTGACAAATCTGCAAAATACCTTTAGTCCTAAAAATAGATTCAACGAAAATAAACCATTTAAAGGTTTTTTTTTATTTTTTTTGATAATTTTATTATGGATTTGGGTGCAACTAAAGTTTTTTTTTTATATATTTTTTCGCGTGTTTTGAAAGTACTGTCTTCACCAGCGGAATATCAAGGTCTTTGTGAATTCGCTGATTTCGGATATACCAGGGGGCTGCTGTTATTGTACGTAGAATTTTGTTTTGTCGCCTTTGAATTTTTTCTACATTCGATGCTGAGGCAGTGCCCCATAGCTGGATTCTTGCAATTCGTTTTCTTCCCTCATTCGTAGCATTAAACGTAAAGTAAAATTTAAACAAATGTATACATTCACATACAAATTGCTGCAATAAAAGTCACACAATGTAAACGAATATGCAATTTTGCAGAAGAAACGTCAAAAATTGTAGTGACAAAAATCGTCCAATATAAACGAAGACTTATGAAACGCAAGTCACCCATTTAAAGAAAAGAGAATAAGAATTGCGCAGAGAATAAGAATTGAGCGGCAAATAATATAATTTTCTCTCGTACTCCATTTTCATCGATTATTCGACTGAATGAATGAATCTAAAATTATAAAAACCATAAAGATTCCCATCCATATCGTTAAAATAACTTAAAATGGTGCTGTTTTGGTCTTAGAACTCATCTTGTCTTCTTAAATCGAAACTAATGCATACACATGCAAACATATATCTATACAAATGTGCGTACATAAGTAAATAGGTATTTACATACGAGTATGTACATATGTATGTAGTAAATGTAAATGAATTTCTATTAAAACTTATTTGTATTTCTTTGATCAGTTTCATAGCTTTTATGGCGTAGTTTCATTTGCTTTGTGCTTAAAAACGTTAACATTTAAATTAATTGATTTTGTTGTTGTTGTTGTTGTATGTACAAATGTGTATATTGCGTATTGATATTGTTGGTTATCTTATTTGAGTCTCTCGTTTTTTTTATTGAGTTTTTTCTTTAAATATCTTATTGCTGTTTTTGTTATTAGTTTAAGGTTTTTTTTTGGTGTTGTTGTATGATTTGCATATGGGGAGATTTGCTGTTTCGTTTTATTATTTAAAATATAACCGTGACCTTGAACTAGTTTTTTAAGCGTGTTTTTTAACCAAAGTTTACACACTCTTTCAAGTGAATCTGAATGAAAATCAATTGTTTCTTAAGTGGAAGGGAGCGATCAAACAGATAATTCGTTTTTTTATATCTGTTTTTTTTTTTTTAAAAACAAATCTATATTTATTGAAATGTTGTTTGTATGAAATGGGGGGAAAAATATATATAAGAAAAACTTGCACCCTTTTTTTGTGATTTGCATTTAAAACTACAGTGGTTATGAAAACCTGTGCAACTGCAACTGCACTTTACGAAAATTGTAAAGATGGACAATTGAACGCTGATGAGAGGTGCAGCGGCCTTGAAATCGGTATACTGATACATTCTGCTAATCTGATTGCATATGCTAATGTTTTTCAAAAATAAAAAATTCATAGTAATTTTGAATTGTGATTAATTCAATAAAACTGAACTTAAGCCTAATAATAATAATTTCTCATTTATAAATTATTACAGTTCAAATAATAATTACGTTTATTCGTAATAATAAAATAAAATATTATTATTATTGTTTGAATTGTACTGGCGAAGTATTGAGTAGTGGGTAGCGAGTATAGAGTATCTACTATTTTTTTCGGGTACTCACTTGCAATGCGGTTCTTGTGGTGTTGCCTGGAATAGTTAGCGCGTTGACTACAAAGCAAACTATGACTTAGGACCTGCGTTCAAATCCTGGTCAGAGCAAGTCAATCAACATCATAAATTTCTCTGATGTGTTTTAGTGTGGCCTTGTATTGATTGCTGTTGGACCGTTTAGGTCACAAAGACTGTTTCTGAAGCGTTTAATTCAGTTTCTAGCTAATGTACACCACAGCACTCTCCTTTGTCGGTGAGCAGAATCGTGGGCGAAGTAAACCAATTAATAAAACGACTGCTCACGCACTTTAAGATATTTAATGCGTCTACTTTTCACCAGAGACACTGCAACACTGCTCTAAAAATATTAGACAAAAAAAACGCATTAACATTCTTCTACATTTTCACCATCTAAATTCTCTGCCCCATCACTTTCTCTCTAGTTCTGACACAATGCATGACATAAGTAGAGGATATGCCCTGAGTGCTAGTTCTAAAGTTAAAATGTGACAAGTACTTGGTTGTAATGACATCACCATGTTAAAGTAATTGGTGAAAATGTCAAAGTAGATGCACTGAAGGGAATGTTTATTAGCATTTTTTCTTATTATTTTTTCATCGAAATTTTTGGTGTGTAGTTAATAAGAAATTCTTTAAATGTGCAAAATATTTCACTGGATTGTTAAAATATATATTCACCCCTATCGTGAATACTTTTCCACATGAAATTTTTTCACTTTTTACGTATTTGCAATCGTGAACAACTCGCATGAAAAAATTTTATTCAGTCCAGAATAACAACGTGAAAAATGTTAACTGAAAATAATTCCCCTTATCGTGAATAAATATTTCGCTCGGAATTTTTTCACTTCTCACATTGATATTTTCACTTTATTTTTGATGGGGAATAGAACAGAAATTATATGTATTTCTTCTTATAATTCGAATATTAAAGCTTAAAAAGTTTATTTTAATGAAAAGATCTGATAATAAGGCACAAACTAATGTATTCCTCGACAAAATGCAAAAAAACAGGCCGATTGCCTGCAGATTTGTGAAGCTTTAATATGTTGGCATTTTTTCGTTTTGTTGGCTTTCCAAAAAGTAGCCAAATTATTTTACCACATAAAAGTTAGAGAGCAATAAACAAACGGACCAACCAAACTAAAGCTCCAACACTGAATATGTAACTCTGATTTTTGAAGTTTTCTTTAAAATAAATATGTCCGTGTATATTTTTGAACAAAAAGTTCTATGATTTTTTATTTTTTTAATCTTCTTCCCTTTTTTACATTCGTTAAAAACTTATAGCGGGAATAATTTTTCACGGGAGATTCACGATACCATTTTTCCCTTCGAGTGGAATTAAAATTTCACGTGAACAAAAATTTCACTTCTTATTTACGATAGGGGGATTATCTTTTTTGAGCACTACTGTAAATATTACTAATATTGCTAGTTAATGTATTTTTTTTTTTTGCTACTAAAATTAAAACATTAATAATATAATTATAATAAATTTCTATTTGCAGCTCTTCCGATCCAGTTATGGCCACAAATAATGATGGCGGAACAATAACACAAAATCAGTGGCAACGTAACTCCCAGGCAGCCGTATCTGTACGGCATGCTTTTAAGGCGTATGGCAAAAAGAAAAATACAAATCAAGTATTAAACAACTTGAATATGACAGTACCAAAGGGCACAATGTGAGTGATTCTAAATAAATATTTTCCATTACATGCGAGTACTTATTTTGTTGTTATTTTTAGTCATGCCTAAATAGAAAAAAAAGACTATAAATCCTCTTTTTACAAAAAAAAAAAAAAATTCATGTACAGTTGAACTTCTATAACGTGAACTTTTATAACTTGAAGTTTCTATAAATTGAAGCAAATCGCATTTCAAGAGCGGCACTATAAATGTGCAAAGTTTTGAAAACTTATTCCATAACTTGCAGTCGCCCTAAATTGAAGTTTATTTTCTGGATAATGCTGATTCAAATTATGGAAGTTCAACTGTATGGATATATTGTTGATAATATTTCTTAAGTTTTTCTGTGTGATCTCTGGTTTTTTCTTTAAAAACCAGTTTATTTTTCCTTTTTGTTTTTGAATAAATTGTTTAGCGTTGAGCAACAGGAAACTTTACAACATTTTTTGTGTTGTTGTTTTGTGCCTCAGAATGTATTTTTAGTGGAAAATTTTATACGAACATACATACGAACATACGAACATTTATGTACGTACTCGTATAGTATCTATGCCTGTAAGTAGTTCGTTTTGTAGGATTTCTTTGTAAGCAACAACATGGCTTTTGTACTTCATTACATGGTGTCTCCACTTGACAAGTTTTTTTTTTGGTTTGCAATTTTGCGGTTCTATTGTAGTCATTCATTATTAAAGACAAGTTAAAGTTTGATGAAAAAGCTTTCAGTATCTAACCTTGAGAGAACGAACTATTGAGGTATAATTATATCTCAACTAAATTCACATGCAAGATATTGAGTTTAATCGACAAAATTTAAGGATTTTTTTTTAACTTCGATTGTTGTTGTTGGAATATTAAGCAAAATAAAACATATATCCTGCTTATATTAAAATTAAAAGTTTGCATGATTGTTCTACTTTAACGCGAAAACCGTTTTAATGATTTGGATAATATTTCTGACCCAGGTTAAAAGTTAGAGCACTTTTTGAAGGGTTAAAATAGGGAAAAATTTATAGTTTTGGTACTTCTTCTTCTTGTTTTTGTATTAATATTTTATAAATTAACATACTTTTTAGGGGGTTGGGGGGCTGAAATGAAAATACATTGGTACGATGGTACTTTTTAGCTTTTGGTACCTTTTCTCTTGAGAAATTCTCTTATTAGATTTATATGAAATTCGGTAAACGGATAGGTGGGTCACATGCTATCCAATATAGGGTACTTTTTAGGGGGTAAAAAAAGGACAACTTGGTGCTGTTGATACTTTTTATTTTTGCACAAATATTGTAACAGTTTTTTTTAATAAAATAACAAACTTTCTCGGGGCTGAAATGAAAATAAACCGTCACATTTGGTACTTTTTTACTCATGGTACTTTCTACTTATGGTACTTTTACTCTTGTTCGATTTCGGCAGATGGATAGCTAGTGACCCAGATTAAAGTTTAGAGCACTATGAAGGGTTCCAAAAAGGGAAACATTTGCAGTTTTGGTAATTCTTATTTTTGTACTAATATTTTATAAATTACCATTCCTTCTGGGGTCTGAAATGTGAAAAAACTGGTATTTTTAGTTCGTTTGTACTTATGGCACTTTTTTAATTTTGTTGCTTTTTAATTTTGGTATTTTTTCTTTTGAGAAATTCTCTTGTTAGATTTGGATGAAATTTGGCAGACAGTTAATATGTGGGGTCCAGATTAAAATATAAGAGTTTTAATGGGTAAAAAAGGGGACGAATTCATAATTATAGTACTCTTAATTTTCGAACCAATATTTTGTAAATTTTTTATAAATTAAAAACGGGAAAAAATGGTAAGTTTGGCACTTTTTTTACTTATAGTACCTTTTTACTTTTGAAGCTATTTTAATTTTGGTACTTTTTCTCATGAGAAATTCTTTTAATGGATTTGGATTAGATGAAATTTGAGAGACGGATAGCATGTGATTAAAATATGGTGTACTTGACTTACAGTGTTTTTTCTGGGGGATAAAATCAGGAAAAGATGGTACTTTTGGTACTATATATTGGTATTGTTTTATATTTTTTGAAGTTTTTTGTTTTACAATAACATACTGTCTACTTTCTTGGGATAAATATGAGGAAAGGCTGGTACTTTTGGAGTTTTGTGCTATTTCATGAGCATGTAGCATGAACGCAGTATTTTAATAAAAATATTTTTTTATTAAAGGAATTTTCGTTCAAAATTAACTATTTGATTCCTTGTTTTTCTCTCTGTATTTCGAATCTCTTATACAGTAGGAAAGAAATTGAGAGAGATATAAAATGAAATATTTTAGAAAAAAGGGAAGAACTAATCACAATTGATGTATAAGTAGACACAAAGGTTAATAGACCAAAACTTTGGTAACCAACCACACCTTATTTGTTTTTCCTTCTTTTTTCAGATTAAAATGAAAGTTTATCATACAATCGACCAGAGATACAAACGTTTATATACTCACTTATACATAATATAGGTAATAGCAGAAATTTGTTAGCAACATGCTAAATATTTTTTTTTGTTGTTGATGTTGTTGTTATACAACTTGCAAATGACGAAAATTCAAAGCAAAAAAAATTCAAAAATATTTAAAAACTAGCTTTACCATTAATTGTACAGTATGAGTGAGCATGACAAAATCTTACATAAAAATATGGATTTTAGGTTTTTTCAATTCTGTTTAGCGAAGAGTGGAGTCATTTATTGTCCGTCAATTAAATATTTCTTTATACAAAATAAAACAAAAAAAACATATTTAACCTTAATTCTTACTAGATTTCATAAGAGTTTTACAAAACTTTTCAAAAATAAATAAATAAAATTTTACTTTTAGTATTTAATAGAAGTATTTTTGATTTTATGCAATTTTTCGCGCTATTGCTGTAACAAGTTTTTTTTCCTGTTGTTGATTGTTTTTTTTTTTTTTGCTTTTTTGTTTGTTTTTGCTATGAGATTTCAAAAACGTTCAAAGGTGTTCAGACATGCGATTGTAATTAGAGCGATTATCTAGCTAGTTTATAGTTTTTGTTTTACTTATTGCGACTATACTGGGATGGTTGTTATAGAATAATAATAATGTTATTTAATAGCAAACATCTATAGAAATATATTCGTACATATGCATGTATGTATGCAAGTACGTGTAATGATAAGTTAAAATTTCAGTGGCATTCTGCTTAATAAAGTAAAAAAAAATTTTCGTAATACATAATCCAAAAATATAGCTAAAAAAAGTTAAATTGAATGAAATTTGTATTTTTGTTAAGTCGAGAATGAAAATTGAAAAATGTGACTGGTTGGACAATTTAATGTGACTGGTGTGACAATAGCCAAATATGTTAAAAATTAAATTGTCTGAACTTAAGCCGGAACAAATAAAAATTCTTTGAATTAAATACCACATAGTTCGACTAAAAATTCATAACTTAATTTTGTTTCAATTTTAAATTATGTCGAGATCGCATTAAAAGAGATTTTAAAAAATTATACAGAGTACAACAGTTTTTATGGTGTATAGTAAGTAGTCGAACATCATTTTATATAAAATGAGAATTTTCTAAATTAGTCCATTAATGGCAGAGTTCTGAGAAATCAAAATTGTTAGAGTTGAAATGAAAAAAGCGATCACGATGTCGATCGATCGATAAGGCTGAAATGTTAAAAGAAAAACAACAGATTGTCTTCCTTCTAAACATCCATTTTTTATTTGTTTAGCTTTTTGTGCCACTAAATAAATAAAAAGTTAAATAAAATCGGTTATTAGTGAATCGATCGATATCGTTCGACATCATGGGCCAGGGCTTTAAATTGCAGTCGGGACCAATACTCAGGGTATGACGCTTACTTATGCAAGCATTGTGCCAAAACTTAGGGAAAGGAATAGGGTAGAAGAGATGGGTGTTGAAAATGTAGTTGAAGGTTTAATTTTCTCACAACTCTGCTATTGCGCGTTTTCTTAATTTTGAGAGCAACATTGCAGCGCCTCTGGTGCTAAGTAGACGCTTTAACTTTCTTAGCATGTATGGGCAGGCATTGGAATAGTATAAATCACTGTCGAAACTGTTTTTAGTGATCAATGCTACGCCTTCATCACTTAAATAGTCCAACTAATGTAAATTAGAGAAATTTATGATGTGGATGACTTGCTCCGACCAAGGATCGAGCTCAGGTTCTCGGTCATAGTTTGCTTAGTTGTCAACGTGTTAATCACTATCACTCTCATAATGCTGTTGATTTATTTAAAAAATATTTATTTCCTTTCCGTCTGCATCTGAACTTTCCAGGGACCATTTACAACTATTTCTTTTATTTTGGGTGTAAAACTTTACGATGGCTTCCCTTCATAAGTACGTTGACCATCCGTTCTTTGTTAAAAAGGACAATCCTCTTTTTTGACACAACGTCCTTTTAAATTTAAACAAAATAAATTGTCCTTTTTTTTCAATTGAATTGTCCTTTTTTGTCCTTTCTTCATGATGGCTAATGTTCTTCTTTCGTTTCCAAAATTAAAAGTTTTATTTTCTCAAAATACCGAAATTTTAAACTCAATACAATATAAATTTATAACCACCCAAGACAGGAATTGCCTGGCAACACTGAAAATGAGTCAAATTTTCTGTCCGCTTTCAAATGGACTGTGCAGAATTTAAATTGTTTTTATCAAAAAACATTGATTTAATAAAAAAAATACATTCTCCAGAAAAATATCAAAAATATATAATCCTTAAACTATTGTTTTTAGTTATTTTTAGTTATTTTTATTTATTGAATTTTGTTATTTTTGTGTTATTGGCTAGATTTAATTTCTTTGTTAATTTTGATTAATTAATTAATTTTTTGTTTTAACGACGTATGAACTTCTAGGCATATTTAATTTCTGTTTAAAACATTAAAATAAGTACATACATACATACATACATATGTAACTACTTGTAGTACTGTCACTAATATTACATTGTTTGAATTATATTTTTATTTTATTGATATAAAATATATCTATGTAATTAATTTAATACCAATAATTTTTATTTAATTTTGAGTGTCCTTTTTTTGTCGAAAAATATGGTCACCGTATTCATAAGTGATATATTTTTTACTTTCGATTCGGTAAAAATGTTTATAATTTGCACTTGGTGAATAAAGTCCATTTAAAATTTATATTAAAGGTTGAAGATCTTTAACATCCTTCAGCCGTATGGAAGCTTCTTTTTAAATTAACGCAATAAACTTGTATTGGCTGGCATGACCAATAATATTTTTTTTTAAATCTCTTTAATTTGTTTGTTCTTGAGTTTAATTGTTGGTTTTAAATTAAAAATGTTGACTTTAAAACTCGTTAAGTTGCTTTGGATTTGTAAAATAAATAAATTTGCGTTATTTTGAAATTTTACATGGAATTGGAAAAAATGAATTCAAGTTCTTGAATGGTTTTATTCAAAGCTTTGGGAAGAGAAACAATTATTTTTTGAATATAGTGTTTTTTTCTTAGATATTTTAAACGAAGAGCATACAACACGACAGTGTTTTTGAAATTTGCGAAACACCTTCAAAGCCAGGAGTTACTCTAATGTGAAAGAAATAAAAAAAAAAAAAAAATTAAATGCGAAAACTTGCTAAGAATTAAAACTAAAATTGCGTTTGCCTTAATAAATTCCTTTTGAAATAATCTATATGCTGCATTTTGTTGGTTGATAATACCAACTGATCATATTCAATCTTTTTGCCTTCGTTTCAGTTATGGTTTACTTGGCGCCTCGGGCTGTGGTAAAACAACTTTACTCTCTTGCATAGTTGGCCGTCGTCGTTTAGATTCTGGCGAGATATTTGTATTAGGCGGTAAGCCCGGTACTCGCGGCTCTGGTGTACCTGGCAAACGTGTTGGCTATATGCCACAAGAAATCGCACTTTATGGCGAATTTTCAATACGAGAAACGATGATGTATTTCGGTTGGATATTTGGCATGGAAACAAAAGAGATTATCGAACGCTTACATTTTTTGTTAAATTTCTTGGATTTGCCATCGGAAAAGCGTTTAGTGAAAAATTTGAGTGGTGGCCAACAGAGACGTGTATCATTTGCCGTGGCACTAATGCACGATCCAGAGCTATTGATTTTAGATGAGCCCACCGTTGGTGTGGATCCTCTGCTTAGACAGAGTATATGGAATCATTTGGTTCATATAACGAAATCGGGACAAAAGACAGTTATTATAACAACACATTACATTGAAGAGGCCAGACAAGCGCATACGGTAAGTGATGTTGTAGAAAAAAATCAAAAAATAAAAAATCTAAATTGGTAAATTGCTAATTTTTTTCATCATTTTTGTTGTTTTCATATTTTCAGATAGGTTTAATGCGTTCTGGTAATTTATTGGCCGAAGAATCACCCAGCGTCTTACTATCCATGTACAAATGTATCAATTTAGAAGAAGTATTTTTAAAATTATCTCGCATTCAGTCACAAAAGGGCGATATATCTCAGGTTAATTTCAGGTGAGCTTTTATTAAATAATTTTAATTGGATAAAAAAAACTTAAATTTTAATTAATGGCATGATTTTTGTTTCTAAAATCTAAATTTTTTTCTATTAATTTTATTTTCATTATAATTTTGCATCCACCACCAATACTACTACTCTTCTACCAACCATCAACATCTCAATTCGAAAATAAAACAAAAACCAAAAAAAAAAATACAATCTTTGTTTAAACTGCATCCACTCGTACCACCACCTACATGTGACAAAAAATAAACTTCATTAAAAAATAATAAATAAAAAAAAAATATGATGTATGACATTGTCATATTTTTGTCATAACATTTATGTTCATGTCTGCTTATTGCCCTTTGAGACAAAAAACATTAACAGTAACAATATTTCATTACATGCCATGGGTTTCGGCAGCAAAATGGACAAACCAAGTTCCAGTCAAGAAGGCGGCGTTGTTGGACTTAATTTCCATCAGAGCAAAGAAGTTTTAATCAATGATACCAATGGATCCATTTACACGGTTTGTTAAACATTTTCATTAAATATTTAAACAGACAATATCATATTTAAAAGCTTAAGTTAGAAAGTTTGTAAGATAAGCTTGTGGTTGCTTAGAAAAATTCCATGTCAGCGGGGAAGGATCCGAAATGCCAAAAGTGATATTGAAGAAAACAACCCAGATAAATAATAAGCTGCAGCCAAACCGTTAAAATCGGCCACACCATTAATAAAAAAGGGCTAGCGGCAATTTGGGTGTAGCAAAAGCTACAATTCAAAAGTTTAAAGAAGGGCCCTCCTCCTATGGCTTGAGCTATTCGATGCCGTATCTTTAGTTTAGGTACCGGAAAAACTTAAAACAGTATACACTAGATATATTCCGATCAGCAGGCTTAAAATGCGCAGTGGCGAATTTTGCAAAATAAATGGTAATAAATCTGGAACTTCTAAGCTGCAGTTTGGCTTTAGGTGAAACTTGAAAATGCTTTAGAAGAGAAGTTAGGCTTTATAACACACCACTTGCTTAGATAGGAGGTAAAGCGGGGCAAATTTTTGTACCCCGCCACTCAAAAACACTTCTAAGATATGTAGTTTTATTAAATGTCATCCGATATGAAAAGTTTAAAGAGCTTTAAATTAAGCTAAAATATAAAAAGAAATAATATTTGTCATGCCTAAAGGAAGTATAACAAAATTTTTTTCCTTCACTTTTTCTTTATCTTTTTGCCAATAAAGTTTTGAAATTGTCCTTAAAAACGACTTTTTTTTAGAAAATAGTATTTTTTTTTTAATTTCCAAACAAAATTGGTTTAATAAGCCTTTTATAAACCTTTGATAACTAGTATTATGATTAGAAAGCCAATATAAAAGCAAGCATTGAAACTAACTGAAAGGGTGTTCTGAAAAAAGTCGGACTCACTAAGAATTCTTCTAATTTTATATAAACTTTTCTTAAATTTTGTTTCAGTTAAACCAAGAACCTTACGATCCACCGGTCAAAAAGAATAATCCAAACGATGAAGAAAGTTGTCAAGATTGTTATGCGAATTTATGCAGAGTATGTGAAAACCATCTAACTCATTTTATGATGAATTAACAAATTTTCTTTTCACAGATCACTTCAAAAGGTAAAATCAAGGCTTTGTTAACGAAAAATATGTTGCGTATGTGGCGTAATGTGGGTGTAATGTTGTTCATTTTTGCTCTGCCCGTCATGCAGGTGATATTGTTTTGTTTGGCTATTGGCCGAGATCCTACCGGTCTGAATTTGGCTATTGTGAATCATGAAATGAATAATACGGTAAGAAAAAGATTTATCTGTGAAAATGAATTAATTACAAATTTAAATTTGAAATGATTTGCAGGATACTTGTTACTGGCAAAATGGCTGTCATTTTTCCAATTTGGGCTGTCGTTACTTGAAACATTTGAATCATAGTGTGGTGAAAACATTTTATTCGGATGTGGAAGATGCCAAAGAAGCGGTGAGAGGTGGTAGAGCATGGGGAGCTATTTATATAACGGAAAACTTTACAGATGCTTTTACCGCTAGAGCGGCTTTAGGTATAAAATTAAACATAAAATATATCGCATTAGCAGACTCTAAAGTTTTATTTGTTTTTATAATCAAGGCCGTGATTCGGACGACGAAACAATTGATCAGTCTGAAATCAAAGTGTGGTTGGATATGTCCAATCAACAAATCGGTGTTATGTTAAATCGTGACATACAATTGGCTTATCGTGACTTTGCTATGGGTCTTTTAGATCAATGTGGTAATAATCCCAAACTGGGTGATGTACCCATTCAATTCAAAGAACCCATTTATGGCACCATGAATCCTTCTTTTACTGATTTCGTAGCGCCCGGTGTTATATTAACGTGAGTTTATGTTTAAAACAGTTTTATTATGGTTTAATTAATATGAACAATAATTTTAAAATGTCCTTTTCAGCATTGTTTTCTTTCTTGCTGTTGCTCTGACGTCATCGGCTTTAATTATAGAACGTACGGAGGTAAGTGAAAATAAAAATTTAAAACATATTCATAAACGATAAGTAAAGTTAAAGTATACATTAAACCTTGTTTTCCCACACAAATGTCGTACATAAAAAAAACACTAACTTTAATTAATGGTTTATGAATACGGTGGTTTAAGGTTTTCGGTGTTATTCGTAACCCATTCAAGACCACTGTGGTGATGCTGGTGTTGTAGTGGCCGAAAATAAATTATTTTATGCAGCAACAACAGTGCGACAAATAAATGCATCAAAAAATAAAATTTTTATTAAAAATTCAATAATCGCTCTAATCGTAGTTACAAACTTCGAAAAATTACTAATTAAAATACAATGAAAAACTGAGAGCTCGGAGGAAAAAATATGAGTTTGAAAAATCGGTATCTAATACACTAACAAAAACTCGAAATTGATATGAAAGTTTCCAATTTTTTTTTGTAAATTCTAAAATGTTTTATTAACGATTTTGGAAATCTATATATATAAAACAGGATGTGTGTATGTATGTAACGTATGGACTCCAAAAGGGCTGGGGCCGGTTTTGATGAAATTTTCAGCGAATCTTCAAAATATTCAGGCGGGTGACACTGTGAAGTCTGATTTTCGATTTTCGGTCTGCGGGCGGAGGGGCGTGGCAAAATCCAATACATATATAAAAATGAATGTCTGTCTGTTTGTTTGTTTGTGTGTTTGTTTTGGACCGATCTTTCTGAAATTTTCACAGCATATTAGTGTGATTCTGGAAGGACTAATAGCCTATATGAAGTTTTGATTGGACAAAGGGGCGTGGCACCGCCCATAGAACCCAAAAATTTAAATCGCCATAATTTGGGCATTTTCTGACCTACGTCGATGATATTTGGTACATTTGGTATTTTCATACTTAGGAGTATTTCTAGGAGAAAAGTGTGTGGGACTACGCCCCTTTTTAGGAAAATTAAAAATCGTAATATAGTCTTAACTACTGGATTAAATTTTCACAATAGGAATTTTATTTTATAACGAGAGGGTAGCGAAGCACACCGGGTTCAGCTAGTCGAAAATATAAATCAAAATTCAAAATTTACCAAAAATGCCTTAGTTACTCTAGTAATGCTAATTTGACTTCGAAAGTCTTACAATATTTTAAGAGTTCTGTAAGGCATATTAAAATAATTTGAAAATCTGGAATTAAATTCAATTTTAAAAATTCAGCAAAAGTGTTCCAAATCTACAACCAAAAATTCAATATTTTCCGGAAATTCTAAAATGCAGGAATTTGAAAATATAAGACAGTTGTGAAAATTTACCTAAAAAAATTGGAATTTCCTCAAAAAATGCATTAAAAACCGAAAACTTACCGAAAATTTTCGCAATTATGTACTTCGAAATAATCCAAAAATCTTTCAAAAAAAAAAACGTATGCAAACGTATCCAATAATGTCTGAAATTCACCAGCAAAAAAAAAAATTAAGAAATCTAAGCAAAATTTCGAGTAAATAATTTCAAAAAACTATAAAATTTTTTGAAAACTTATTAAAATTCAAATCTACTCCATAATAATGTGAACATTTTTGGAAATTAAAATATTCAATTCATAAATATTTCCAAATCTAACAGAAGCGTATAATTTTAGAGGAAATCGAAAAATTTGCGCTAATGGGAAACTTTTTGAAAATTCGAAATATGCTACAAAAGGATTCTCTAAAGTTTCGCCAGAAATAAGATAATAAATATATTTTTTTACCCTTCACCAAAAATGGTAAGGATATTTATAGGTTTGTCATTACGTGTGTAATTTCCACAATATTTATATGAGGTCCATATAGTATATATATTCTAAATCCTTAAAGATAGGGAAGATGAATGACCCATGTCCGTCTGTCCGTCTGTCTGTACGTGAAATCGATTTTCCGAAGACACTAGAAGAGCTAGAGACTTGGGTCTTGGACTGAAATCTAAGGATTGTTCTTAATATGCTTCGTATTGAAAATCAGCAAAAATAAAATATCGGTTCTAATATTGAATCTATATACTCGTATATAAAACCGAACGTGTGTTTGTTTGTTTGTTTGTTTGTCCCTTAAACCTCTGAACCGATCTTCCTGAAATTTTCACAGTATTTAACTGGAACTCTCGGATGAATTATAGACTATATAAAGTTTTGATTGGACAAAGGGGTGTGGCACCGCCCATATAACCCAAAAAATTAAATCGCCATATTTTAGGATTTTTTTTTACCTACGTCGATAATATTTGGTACATATGGTATTGGCATAATTTGGAATACGTATCAGGAGAAAAGTGGGTGGGACCACGCCCATTTTTAGGAAAATTAAAAGTTGTAATACAGTCTTAACTACTGGACCGATCGTCATTAAATTTTCACAATAGGATATATAAATACTTTTAATTTTATTTTATAACCAGGGGGTAGTGAAGCACACCGGGATAATCTAGTGTTGAATATGGAATATTCCGATTATAGTTCAATGCACGAAAATTGTAAAATATTTTAAGCAGTCTGTATTTTTTGTACATATGTATGTATGTGTTTAGCACTGAAGAAAATATGAAAGCCTGTTCAAGTGTGCAGTTTAAAATAAACTTTTTTATATTGTTTAAAATGTTATATTTAAAAGAAAACGGAAAGCCTGATTTATATTCAGTCAATCACATATGTATGCATTGGTGAAGGGTATAATATCGCACTCTTCCTTGTTTTTTTATTGCATCGCATTCAATCGTGACTAAATCTTGTGGGTATAAAATTTTCAAAGTAAATGAAAATTAAAATGGCGGCTGACTAGTTGCGATTTTCCGATACCTTAAACAACTCCAATGAAAAAATTTTTCGAAATAAATAATTTAACTAAATTTCTCATTTCTTATATTACAGGGTCTTTTGGATCGTTCATGGGTTGCTGGCGTTACACCAGCTGAAATTCTATTCTCTCATGTTGTCACACAATTTGTGGTTATGTGCGGACAAACGACATTGGTGCTCGTCTTTATGTTGGTGGTGTTTGGTGTCACCAATAATGGTGATTTATTCTGGGTAATTGTCTTGACTCTACTACAGGGATTGTGTGGCATGTGTTTTGGCTTCCTGATATCATCCGTTTGTGAATTGGAACGTAATGCCATTCAATTGGCATTGGGTTCATTCTATCCCACCCTATTGCTGTCGGGTGTCATATGGCCCATTGAGGGTATGCCAATTGTGTTGAAGTAAGTTTTTGTTTGTTTTGAAAAAATAACCAACATATTTACAAGTTTATTCAATTGGCGTTATTTTGCTTTTACAGATACATATCCCTGTGCTTGCCTTTAACATTGGCCACCTCATCGTTGCGGTCTATATTGACACGGGGTTGGAAAATTTTAGAAACTTCAGTGTATTCTGGTTTTCTTAGTACTTTAGCCTGGATTTTAGGTTTCTTAATTTTAACTTTAGTGGTGCTGCGTTCGAAACGAGGTTAATGTTTTTGTTTGTTTTTTTTTTAGCGCGAGAAGCTAAATTTGTTTTCAGTCGAACTTATTTTATTTTGAGGCTTTCTGAAATTATTTCTTTTATTTTTTCTTTAGCTTATTTCTAATAAATTTACGAACTTTTACGAATTTTCTTACGAGCTTCTTTTCTTTGTCTATGATTTTAAAATTTCTGTTTCAAAAGCCTTTTTTTGTAAAAATTTAAATTTTAAAACTCCTACAAAAACAAAACAAAATAGTTTAATTTTCGTGCATAAGTTAACAACAACAAGTCCTAATTTAAAAAAAAAACAACAATAACTTTTGTAATTATGACATAATTAAATAATTGTTTGTAAGTAGTTTCTAGTTTAAGGTGCATTGTGTTTTCTAATTTTTCGTTTCGTTGGCAAAGCAAAACAAATATGAATTAAAATAATTTAAATTTAATTTTTATTTTTAAACTCATTGTATTCATCTGATATTTAAGCATCAATTTTCTTTTGAACAAAGAGAATAACTAAACATTTCTAAATGAAAGAAATCACAAAAACATTTCTACAACATTTTACTTAAGAACCAGTTCAATATTAATTTTAAATTAAGGTTTAGGTTTTTGTACATACACACACAAACACACACTTAAAACAAACGAAAAAATGAAAAAAAAAAAAATAATCTAAATAAAAAAACATTTCAATATTTGATTGATTGATTTCCCCAAACCAAATTTCAAGTTTAAAATCTGAAGGCTTTTCTTTACTTCTTCTCTCTGTCCCTGCTCTTGACACTTCAATGTACTGTGATTAGTGTTTTTATTAAATTTTTTTTATTTTATATAAATAAATTTAGTAAAAGTTTACATTTGTTGTAGGCTAAGCATGTCTGCATTGCTAATTATACCAAACCATCAGCAGACTTTATCCATGTATTTTTTTGAAATTTTAAGAAAACCTGCAATACTTTTCCCAAAGTCATTTGAGAATTGCCAAAGAATAGGCGTGTTAGGCTTAGAATATTATTTTGTTTGTTGTAGTTATTTGTATAAAAGCTTAGACTAAATCAAAAATTTAAGAAAAAAATATTTCATTATATCAATTTCCTTGATTTTAACCTAATGCTCGTATTACATTAAATCAATGAACTGATTTATTAAGTTTAGTGTAAATAATATAACAACAAAGAATGATTTCTATGAACCGTTCTATATCCATCTTTAATGCACATTTTCATTGAAACAAGGTACGCGTACATTAAATCCACGTATTTTTGCAAAAAATTACTGTATGAATGTCATTGCTATTGAAATTAAGTAAAATATTTTTTTCAGTGTATTCTTTAGTAATTCTCAGATGATTTTTGAATGTTGCTGCACAAGCAAAAGGGCAGTGTGGCCAGATTTAAAATACCATCAAGATTCAAAATAATAAAATAATGCGAACTACAAAGTTTAAATTTTGCGGCCGGCTGAGTAAATATAATACGTCAAAATATACTAATTTTAACTTATAAAATGCTAGAATGGTCACACTGTCTAAGAGTTTTATGAAGTAACTTTTCAAAAATAATATTGTTAAATTGATGCAGTCATGTACATATACATAACATATAAATTTAGTTTATTTTCTATTATTAATCTTAAAAAAGACAGAGAAGAAAGAATAATACGAAAAGAAATTACCTGTTTCTTCTGTAGCTGTCAATCTATTTATTCTATCTAAGTTGTTTAATTCTAGTTTAACATACATATAAAAAATAATTTTGGGGAATGATCAAATAAATTGTACTTCTTTATAGTGTTTTAATCCTTAAAATTTATTTTAAATTATTAATTTTAAGTTTCTTTTATAAAAGTTGGCCTTATCAGTTTTCAAGAAAGAAAATTTTTAAATACAATTGTAAAATTATTAACTGTACATACGTGTCTGTGTACATACGAGTACATACTTACCTATTTATGTCTATTATTTGTGGAATTGAGTGCTTTTGAAATTATAAAAATAAAACAATAATAAAAAATGTATATAAATAAATTCGAATTTTTTTCTTGAAATTATATTGTGTGGCTATAAAGAAAATGTGTATATGTCATACATATATGATTTGATTCTTCTTGTAGGATGGCACTTTCATTTTTAAAGTTTCTTCAGAGTTAAATTATAGAGATGGATAAACGGACTCTTGTGGAACTACGGAGATTATCTTTATTTGTACATATATGTTCAATAATAAACACATACATAGATCTTTAATCTCTTATAAGCAATTGAATGCTAAGAAGGGGAAGAATCCCAGATAATCTTAGTAACCTCTAATTATGATTAAAAATGAGTTACATGTCTAGCAAAATGTACATGTACTTCCCTGATACAAAAATTGGAAAACTGCAATACCATTTTAATGGCACCTATTTAAATTTTTCAAAATATCGTCCTTGAATGTTGTCATTTGCATTTAAAAATTGATCATGAAAGCTTCAAAAGTGTCACGCCATTATCAAAACCGCCAGCTGTAGTAAATTCAATTCTTAGTAAATTCAAACACCTTCATGATAATGAAAGCACAGTTCGTTTAATAACCCGTCATGAAACTGCACTACTACATATTCATTGAACAAATCGTTTACACATATAAAATATAGCAATCGCAGTTGTTTTGCTGATTATCTAAAAAAATTTGGGATATTACATATGTTTCATATTTTCTGACATAAATTAAATAACACTTTCCCAATAATACTGGTTTATTTCTTCAAATTATGCAATTGCGATGTTACCCTGTTAGCTAGACACCGGTAAACTGGCCATACTAATTTTTCCAACACACACATCATTCAAACAAGTGCTATACACATTTACACTAGTCTGGCCAGTTGTCTATGTTTTCACCAAACAGCTGGACCAAAAAAAAAATAAATAGTTTGTTAAAAACAACGTAAATTGCAACAAAAGAAGAATAAAAAGTGAAAACATTTGTGCTAGAAATTTTTTTTAACCGATAAAATGCAATTAATATAATAATAAAGAAAAAGAATTTAAATTTTCTATAATATGGATAAAACGAATAAAGTAAATGCATTTACCGAATTGTTGGACCAATTGCGGAATACAGAATGCAGGTATGTAACTAAATCAATCATTTGTGGCCTTAATGCACTTTAATCAATATACTTTTCCAAAAGTGGATGATGGGAGCGCTTAACAAACAATTTCTTATGTAAATTATCATTTTTGCTATTTTTATTATAGTCAAAAAGAGAAAATATCATGCTTCCAACAAATATCGGAATGTATCATCTCACCTGTGATGGCGGCACACATCAACTATGCCACGTACTGCAGCAAAGCGGTCAATATACTATTGCTATTTTGTGAAGATTTGGATTCAGTAGTTCGCATTAGTGCAGAGGAAAACCTAAATAAAATTTTTCGTGTTCTAGAGAAGACCAAGGTTAGCCGCATATTAATGGACTTGTATGGAGAGATTAAAAGAAATGGTAACCAAAGGTGTGTCCGCTCCCCATAATTAGATAGTTTTCTATAAAGAGTTTAATAAGAATGAAGCTGATTTTAATATATACCTAGTTAACTATTTAAAAATATTATTATACGTTATTCTTTTTAATACGTTATTTTTTGTTTTCAAAAATAATATGCATCATTTGTTGCTAAATACCAACTCCTCAGCAAATTTTTACCACCATGTTAGAACCATGTTTGAGTACATAATTATATTATTTCAAACTAATTTTTAATGTTTTACTCATACTGGACAGCACAGTTTGTAACGAATAGAATAATTTAATGCATCTAAGAACGCATCTAAAGACGCATTACGTGAAACTCCCTTCCTTCTAGATGTTAGTATATATTTATGTTATTAAGTTCTCCATTTTTAAATTTTAATATTGAAACTTTCTTCATTTTTCTTTCTTGGATTTATTATTCATCGTCGGATATACTCTGAAACATTTATGCTTAGCATGACACATATGTAGATAAAGAAAACAAAAGGAATTTGTAAAATTTTCTTTGGTATTAATGTAAATTTTAAATTCTCTTAAAATTAAATTAGAACTTAGTTGGGATAGTCCTTTGAGTAAACAAATCCACACTTCTTATACTACTTATATTTTTCAGGTCTCTGCGAATTTGTTTGCGAAACTTTGGTTACTATGCACCACAAATACGTGAACATAATGTAATGTGGTATGCTCAAAATTTATTGCCATGCCTTAAGGTAATATGTAAACGAAAGGAAACCCTATTGCAAGAGACTTTGTGTGAGTTTTTATTGAAGTTTGGAAAACACATACAACAAGGATTAACCGATAGCGAAACCTGTAAACTATTTGAGGTAAATTATATTACAGAATTATGAAAATATAATGTAGCAAATTTTAAATAAAAATTTCTAAAGGCTTTCATAGAAAATATTGGATCCGATTGTGCGGTTAAGAGAAGGTGCACTGCTCAAAATTGTATAAATTTAATAGAACATGCTTGTAATAAATCCCTAATGGCCAAATATGCCCTAACCAAAGTTATAGGTAATTAGAAAAAGCTAATACTTAATTAATATAAAAAAAAGTTTCAATGTTAAAAATCTAAAACTTTTAGATATACTGCTCTGCGATCATCAGACCAATACCGTAATAGGTATACTAGGATTTCTACGACAATTAGTAATAATAATTATAAAAGGTTACGCTTGTGATGCTGATGACAATGAAGATATCTTTTCGTCTCACAAATCCGCAAATTTATCGAATTCCGAAGAGGCTCGTCAAATTTTAGAAATCTACGACTATTGTTTGCATTTAGTTATTTCAACTCCGTTAACACAACATTCCCTAATAAACGCGTCCTTAGAAGTAATCAACTCTATTCTACAATGTTTAGAAGGATTAACTAGTAGAGACCAGAAAAATAATCCTCATCTAGCTCCTTTATTGTTGCAGCTAATGAATGACAAAAATTTGAAACATGTTAACTTTTTAAAACGAAAGCAAACTTTAAAACAACAAATATTTAACCTTGAAAATTTTGAGAACCCTGATGACAGCATCGCAAAACCGAAAGGTAAGTAATTAAAATAATTAGCATATGGATATAATAAAATCCATATGCTTTGGTCGGTGTCTAAAAAAATCGATAAACTACTAACACACTGGCTAAAATACATTAACAAAATTTTTGTTTACTTTAAAATAATAATAGGATTGAGCGAGATTCGTTAGATATTTTTAATGTAAATAATACGTGAGATAATTAGAGATGATATTTAATTTAAGCAAAATAGGCAACCAAATGTTTATGGTAGTACAGGACAAAACTTAAAAAGCAGGTTAAAATGAACATTGGAAAAGTTTTCTTTACGAATCGAATTACAAGTAACAGCACATATTCCGTTGATAACTCTTGGCTACACACTACTTTGAAGTAAAAGATTTGAAATAATGTGTTGAAATTCAAACTACAAAAGAAGGAGCAGTAAACATTTTAACCAAAGTGTAACGAATTTTAAAGTTATACAAACTTTAATAAAAAAATTGCAAAAAATCGTATATACATACATACATACATATCGATAGCTTAATATAGAAAGGTCGTATCTCAACTTTTAGCTACTTTACAGGAGAAGGAAAAACTCAATAAAATCTGAAAAAATTAAAGTAAAAAATGAGTTGGGGCGTTTTTTAATTACTGTAAATCTGTTATTCGTCAACATAGAAAACTGAATTTTTTTTTTGTCTACCAGAATATGTAAAAAACCCGATTTTGGAATAAAAACGAGATACGACCTTTCTATATTAAGCCATCGATATGTACCTTTAATAAAAAAGTACTTGTTTTAAAAGTTTCCTTTTATAAAAATTATCTTTTATTATTATCATAATAAATAAACATAAATAGGATAAACAACATATAGGTATCATACAGTGTCATTGTGATTAAAAATACAAAATATTCCTTGAGAATATCGGAAAACAAAAATAAAAATAAATTAGGAGATTTTTTATGAAACAAAAAAATTATAATTGTTTTTATTTGAGAAAAGACCTTAAGCCAAACAAAACGGATTTTCAAAATTATCTTTTATAAAAAGTACCTTTTACAAAAAGTGCCTTTTAAAAAATACATTTTCCCTAAAACACGTTTTATAAAAATATAAATTTATAAAAAGTACCTCTTAAAAAATTACCTTTTATAAAAAGTACGTTTTATATAAAGTACCTTTTATAAAAATTACATTAATAAAAATTACATTTATAAAAAGTATTTTTAATAAAAAGTACCATTTATAAAAAATGTCATATACATATAAAAAGTACCTTTTATAAAATGTATCTTTTATAAAATGTACCTTTTATAATAAGTAACTTTTATATAAAGTACCTTTTCTAAAAAGTATCTTTTATAAAAATTACGTTTATAAAAATTATATTTATAAAAAGTATTATTTATAAAAATTGCCATTTATAAAAAAATATCATTTATAAAAAGTACAAAGTACCTTTAGCAGTCTTTATAAAAAGCCACTTGAATAAAAAGTGCTTTTAAAAAAGTACAAAATTATATATTATAAAAAAATTAAAATATTCTTTTCGCCCTTATCAAAAATATCTGTACAACTTTAACTTTTATTTTTCACCGAATAAAAATCAGTCGAATTTCAATTTACTCATTTGATTGAACAACTATCGATGATAAATTATCTTTTATATTTTGAGAAGAAATATGTGTATGTACGTCGCAATGCCGATCCAGACAATGTGTGTTTGAAATGAAATCATAGTATTTATAGTCTTTGATAAGTATTATTACTTATTTGAACGACAGGTTCAATACAATTCCCATAAAATCTAAACTCTAATTTGTAGTAAAATTTTATTTGCTTCTATAATGTCTGTCCCACGATGATAAAAGAATAATTAAAAAAAAGAAAAATTCAAAAACTTTGCAATTGTACGAAACGCAAAATTCTTTCCACATTGTGGGAAAGACAATTCAATTGTTAAAAAAACATTATTTAAAAAGTTAAAAATAAAGTTGTTTTTATATAAATTTTTTTAATTTTTTTTACTTGTATAATTTCGACTGTCTATTTGTCTGCCTATTATTGTAATATATGTATGTAATTGTGTGTCTGTATATTGAACAAAAATATAAAATACAATTTTAACATATGTATGTATGTATGTAGATGCAACGGCATCACAAACATCTAGTGATATTATATTACAACCACAAAATACAACAATAACAACAGCAGCAGCATTATTGTCTTCACACAAACAACTAAAAAGACACACAGCACGCAGTATCAGTGAATGTGTTGATATTGATTATGCAGATGAGCAACAAGACGACAATGCCAACGACAGATTCAACAACAAAAATGAGGATGCTCATGATGATGATGATGGGGAGTATGAATTTACAACATTGTCTGAAATGAATGTGTCGCAACGTACACACGCATCCTCATCACTATTTACAACGACAAACAATGAATTTACCACAAAAAAAACCTCTTCGTCGGCTTTAATCAATGATACTATTTTCGATCACGATTTGGTAAAAGCAATAGAAAAGGATGATGTACAAAATTTGCTTGTTAATTTTTCTTCGTCCTCAGAAGATGAAAAATCAAATCAATTGTACAATACTGACAACGAATCTATCAATAGTATTGAATCTAAGGCAGAGATCTCAAGAGGTTTAGTTGTTGAAGGGATTATAGCGAAACCAAGTTCATCTACTGATGATGAAATACGCCAATGCATTGATGATGTAGATGCTACTGCCAATACCACCACTAATATAAAATCAAATAATGTTGCCTTAGCCTCGTTCTTTAATAACATTAATGCAGGTAAATAAATAAATAAGTAAATAAATATGTTAGTAAGAGCATACAAATAAGTATTGCGTGCAATTGTAGCATAGAATGTAGTCAGTCATTTTGTTTCGATAACATAACATTGTATGTATGTATGTGTATGGCTTTTGTAGCTTTTTGTAGTGCTTGAATTAATTATAACCTTATTTTTGAAAACTAATTCATAATTATATATGTACTAGCTTATTCCGGTGTACTTCGCTACCCCCTGGTTATAAAATAAAATTAAAAGTATTTATATATCCTATTGTGAAAATTTACTGACGATCGGTCCAGTAGTTAAGACTGTATTACAATTTTTAATTTTCCTATAAAGGGGCGTGGTCCCACCCAATTTTCTCCTGATACGTATTCTAAATTATGCCAATACCATATGTACCAAATATCATCGACGTAGGTAAAAAAATGCCCAAAATATGGCGATCTAAATTTTTGGGTTATATGGGCGGTGCCACGCCTCTTGATCCAATCGAAACTTCATATAGCCTATAATTCATCCGAGAGTTCCAGTTAAATACTGTGAATTCTGAATTTAGGGAGAAAACACGTTTTAAATAAAAAAAGTAATTCATTGCCGCGGCAAAGCTATTGCATAGCATTTTTTATCAACTTATGCAATTATATTATTTATTTAAATACTTAAAAAAAACAAAAGACTTAAGAAACAAACTTAGTGTCAGGTTTTTTCGTTTCAAAAACAAAAGACTTAAGAAACATACGTTTCAAAATTTCTTGTTTCGGTCGCCTCAAAGCCCGCGATAGAAGCTATGCAATAGCTTAAAAAAACCGTAATCATTTTTTTTTTAATTTTTAAGTATTCAATAACTATGAACAATGAACAATGAACTTGTGCGAATAAATAAATAATTTAATTAAAAAAAGTTCAAAATGTTTTTGTTTCAGTGTTGAAAAAAATGGATTTGTAGACTTTTCTTTCACACTGTACATATTTTCAAACGGAAATTTAAAACTTTACACTTTTAATGCAATTTTTTTTATACAAAAATATGTATATATATTTTTTTATATGTTATAACTTGTGTTCAATTTATCGCATACAACAGAATTTTTATGGTCTTTTCATGGCTTAGTAAATTTTAAATACATACATATGTATATTATTTCCGTGCTACACATACTTAAATTGAACTGGTAGAAAAAAAGCTCTCTTTTACTCGCACTTAGAAGTATTGTTAAATGAAATGCAAGAAATTGCCACTATTGCATGTTGAAAATTGCATTCTACAGCCAAATGATCGTTTATTTTTGTTTTTTCTTTTTGGTTTAGGGAAAAAATAAAATCAAATAAAAAACTTTTCGTATAACTAAAATCCAATAAAACAAAAAAAGTAAACGACAAAGTGTTTTCTCAAACACAAACACACGTAGAAACTCACAAGGCAAAAAGCATTCACAAACATTTAAGTGTCCATTTCATTTTTGCAAACTTTTCTCATAAGGATGTTGCATGTTAAAGGATAATTGTTGTTTATTTAAGAGATCATCCTGCAGCTATATATACACACACACACACACATATATACTTTCATACTCACATTAACACACAGCCACACACACAGTTGCTAATAACTGTTCACATATTTTTGGGATGTTGAAAACTTCCGTACTTTATCCTGTATTTAAACTTATACCATTCACACTTTCCTTAACTCCTGCAGCATTTTCGACACACTAATTCTTATAAAAAAACGAAAAAAAAAAACAAATTAAACTGTTGTTTATTTAAAAGCATGTTACAAGGTTTTTAGTTTGTTGTGTTAATAGTTTATTTTCCATTAATAGTGCACTATTTCGTTAAAAAATTGTTTTTCTGTACAAATATTTACAATTTAAGATAAAACTTCTTTTCAACATTTATTAAATGTTCTTATAGCTTCTGAATCAGTTACAAAACTCTTTCGTCCTTCTGCTGCATCAGCAGCGAAAAATGTTGCATCTGCAGCCAATTCCAAGAACTCTTCTCCATCAAAGGAAACTATTTCGTTGGCATCGAGTGTCAGTTCTCTTAAACGAATGGGCACTGAAATTGTTGAAGTTATTGATGAATCATCACCAGAGACAAGCAAAACATTTCCTACACCATCAACAGCCATTATGGGTGAAATACGTTCATTAGATTCTATTGATTCTTATGCATCGACAAAGGAGGTAAAAGAAATTTTAGGTGTGGAGAAAGATGCTACTCCTAAGAGGTTTGCCAGTAAGTATAGACACCCGCCCTCAGACACGATTTACATTAAGTGTTTAAAAAAGCAAAACATAAGAAAATTTTATTTTAAGAAAAAAAAAAATAATAATCTCACCAACAAAAAAAAAAAAAAAAAGCTGGGAAAGTCATCACCCTTGAAATCCCTTGGAAGCATTTCTTTAAGACTTTTTAAAATTAGAATTAGATTGCATCTAAGAAATAATTAAAAACTATCATTTCCGTTTTTGATTGTTTCGTTTCCTTTATTTTGGATTCGATATTCTCGTATTATTTCTCTCAACTGCCCGTTTGGAAGTTTAGCTTTAATTAAATATGCATTACCAATTTCATAAGAAACTAATAAAATAATTGAAACTTTAATTTTTCCAGAAAACCCTTTTCTCACAACAACTTCTCCCCTTCAAGATCAGGGCGATTCAAATCAATGTCAACTTAGTGCTGACATTGGTTCTGCCTATGAACAATCCTTGATATACTATACAGCACGTTTGATATCGGCTAGATTTCTATTGGCTGGCTATCCAAGTGGCCTTTATGATGACACCAGCATTAGAGTTTCCATAAAAAGTGTATGTCTTAGCGTAATGGCGCAATGTGTACGCGTATCTCCAGAAATTTTGGAAATATCTGTAAAATATATGGAATATGAAAAACCAAAAGAAAAGGCCGCTGAATATCGAAAATTAGATATAAGTGAGTCTAATAGTCCTTTACAAATACCAAGTGATAGCAGCTCCAATATAGGTCAAGATTATGAGCATTTAGAAGCAGCATGTTTCTTCAATACCGAAACAACAAGAAAATCGTCGTTTTCTCAATTGGATATCTTTCGTATAGATGACAATGAAGCGCCTTTATTGGAAATTGTAGATGATCATTTTGGTAAAAGTACTACGGATTTTAATTTCAATCAACCCGCTCCTAAAATGACACGTAGTGCTGATCCGGTTTTATTTAGTAAAACAGAAGAACGTTTAAAAAAATCACCTTTATTAAAGACTAAAAAAGATCTTACGACTTCGGAAATTATTTCTTCAGATACAAAATTTACCGATTTTGTAGAAATAACCAAAGCAGAGGAGGATATCCCTCCGATGGATATGGCCCCTCCAAAGCCACCCAAACGCACCAAAACAATTCGAAAGTCCAAACGGGAAGCTGAATTGACACAAAACAACTTGAACAAATTATTGGGAAATAATAAACAATTTTTATATGACATTTTACTTTATTACAATCATGAAGATCCCATTTTACGTGCTGGTATTCAAATTGTAATCGGTCATTACTGTCGCTCAACACAAGCTGGTCTGTGTACGAACTCAAACATAAATTTACAATATTTATTGGCGATTTTGTGTGTGGTAAGTTTGTTCCTTGAAATTTAAAAATTTCAATGAAACTTTCGAGTTTTTTCCAGAAACTTTATCCGTTCAATAAGTTTATGCTTTTATTGATACGAAATTTTTAAGTATTAAAGTTTATGTTTTTCGTATTTTCTTTTTTCGTTTTCTTCTGTGTTGTGCCTTTGTAGGGTCTTCAAGATGAAATTCACACTGTTGTTATACAAGCCTTAAATACATTTGATAAAATATTTCCATATGTGATTTATAAGTACATGTCAGCAGCATCATCATCATCATCTTTTTGTTATAGAGAAAAACAAAAACGGCAAGAACCACCCAACAGTAACAGCAACGGCAACAGCAACAATAATCAACCGAAAAACTTTTCGAAAGATGAAAAATCATATAAGAAGAATGCCTCCGGAATAACACAAACAGAAGTGAAAACGGGAACTGATACTGCTGCTACCAGAACATGTACAAACTTCAAGTGTATTTCAGGGCACTTTAACGATAATGATGTGATTATAGATGCGCTATTGAATGCTTTTCAATTGCAAACAAAATTTAACAATAATATTGTTATGACCACTGGCGGTGATGGTGATAAGAAGAGTTTTATCTCAACCCAATTTCCTTTATCTCCTTCACATAATCCATATGAAACAACAACAACAATCTCAACAACCGCAACAACAGTAACAACAGCAGGAACAACATTTACATCATCTAGTTTTGCCAACCATCTTTCTTGCTGCAGCAACAGACAACACAGCACACTTTTCTTCATATCACTAAAATTGCTATTGAATAAACTTCGTCTATGTCACTACAACAAATATTGGTTGGTTCAAAATAAATATGCTGAAGTTATTTCAAATTTAAATTATGCTTCACTGCGTTCTTATTACGGAAATAACTATACGAACAACATGAACAGTAAAAACCACAATAAATGTAGCATTAGAAAATCCAATTGCTGCTGTTGCTCATCTTCAGCTACAGCTGAGTCTTCTTGTACATGTACCAACTGTCATTCAAGTTTCTGTTGCTGCTGCTGTTGTGGCAACTGCTTAAATGAGCTTGTAGACGATGTTGATAATGCTGATTTTGTCTGCAACTTAGAGGTTGGTATTTTTATTATTCCTTTTTATTTTTTTTTATTTTTCAAATTGTGTTTATCTATAATAGTCCTTTTTCTTTTCTTTATTTCATTTATGTAAACATTTTTTCCTATTGTTATAAATAACCATTAAAATGTTTGGATTTTCTTAACTTGATGTGGAGATAAATATTAAGGAAATTTTTTATTTTATTTATTAGTGTTGGAGAGAACGACTAGTTTTTGTCTTGTTTTTTTTTTAAGTTTTCTGAACACGTGATCCGAAATTTAAAAATTAAAAAATACTCTAATGAATTTAAAAATCAATTCGGCTGTGTGAGAATGTAAGTCGGGGTGAGGAACAACATTTGTTCCCACTCTCTCCTTTCACAAAATGTTAGTTAGGAATGTATTTACTATTCGTGTTATGTTTTTTTAAAAGAAAATAAAAAAACGTATAAAAGTTCCCGCCAAGTTTTCCAATCAATAGCTTAGGTATTTATCTTCATGGATCGTAGTATTTATTTGTCGTGTTCAGACCTTCGACAGTAAACACAAAAAAAAATTTTCCAAGAATTCTTTCCCATTTTATAAAGGCAAAAAAAATTTTGCCAAGCTTACAGGTTGCCTAGAAATGAGATGGAATTGTACCTATCAAGAACTTGGTCCTTATTTTGATCTCAGTAGTTTTTACGTCCGAAATATTTTTGATAGGAACTTGGCCTTATTTTCACATTTGTGGTTTTGTGCGGATCTCACTTCTTTTTTCTAAGTTGTTTTTGTATAAATATTTATATGTATTGATTATCTGGGCCTACCTGTGTAAGAAATTTCAGCTTTCTAGTCGTACTGGAAGTGCCCCATACAAAGAATGGGCACCCTAGTCCCCCCAGGTAAAAAGTACCCGTTTAAAAATTATTTTTGTTAATTTCTCATCAGGACCTACCTGTGTACGAAATTTCAGCTTTCTAGCTATACATGAAGTGCCCCATACAAAGAAGGGACACCCTAGTCCTCCCCGGGTGAAAAGTGGCCGTTTTCAGATTTTTCTGGTTAATTTCTCACCAAGACCTACCTGTGTACCGAAATTCAGCTTTCTAGCGATACTGGAAGTGCCCAATAATATTGATGAGTCAGTGAGTGAGTCAGTGAATATGTACTAAAATATGGACTTTTCACACCTTAATATCTCGGGTAGCTTATACGGTAGAACTTTCAAATTTAAACTGTGAGGTCACCTCTGTTGGGAGACGTTATGTCTCAAGTTTCATCATATTATGATCAAGAGGAGCAAAGTTATGAGGGGGTAATGACCTCGAATGGTTTCGTGTAAATATACACATACACTGTGTTGCCGATCTTGGAATTTTAATATGTATTCGAATAATTATTCATTTGTTTGACACACTAATTCGTTACATATTTTATTGTAGTATTGAATACTCTTTAAGACTTGTTTATCTCTTCAAACTAAATGTACACTCGTTGTGATCTTTTTCTTACCACTTTCACGCAAATATTCTTCATCAATAGTTTTAAAAATGGTGAGTTTGTAAATAAAATAAATATGCATGTGTATAATACATATATTGGAGTTTTGTGTCTTGGAGCATAAATGAATAAAATGGGTATATTTTTTGGGATTTTTTTCTTTATACAAATAAATAATACTGGGGGTAGATATTTGACATAATAGATATTTGATGCTAAAGCAAATAATTCTTATTGCATGCAACCAACAACTAATATGTTAGTTGATTTGTTTAAAAATTTAATCTCTTTTCTTTGCTCTAGAATTTTTTTTTTATCTAGAAGCAGACATATTTACATACTCGTACATACACACACAATAATAAACATCCTTTTTCCGTTCTCGTTACAGAAGTCATTTATCGATGAACTTTTGCAATTGATAGGCGAAGATGATGTACGAGTAAGAGAACATGCCTCCAAATGTTTATGTAATTTTATTTTACAAAATGCTAAACATACAAGCAGCCTGCAACAGCAAACATCACAAACGTTTCAACAAAAGAAAATATCCTTTGATTGTAACACTGACAAAGATGCTTTGCATAAAACTTATAAACAAAATCTAAAGTTATTGATTAACTTCTTAGACTACAGTATATTTAATGACATGTCACCCGCACTACATGGTTTATTAAATTCACAACAAGACCAACAAACTGATGTCTTAACTAGTTTAGATACAACATTTATGGGGTCATCGTCTGTATCATGCTCCGCAACATTATCTTTATCATCATCATTTAATACGGATTTACCGAAAAGAGAAGAAATTGAAACAGTTTTAGCTAAAGTTTTATATCGTTTAACGAATAAATTAATGTCGTTGGATAGTAAAAATCTGCAGGTAAATAAAATTTCAGAGTCTTAAATTTTCTTATGGTGTATTAATTTCTTATTTAATAACGATTAACTTAAACATCTTGTTCTTTTTCTTCTTTTTTTATACTCATTTTCTAGTTCGGCATAATTTTGTGTACGAGGTATTTGCTAACATATTTTTCATTTGCTGATTATTCTTGTGCTTGGACCGAGTTTAACTTTATGGAAATCTTCGTCAAATTATCACAGTATAATTATAACACAGCAGTCGATTTAACATGTCAAAGTGATTTGATAGATGTCAGCAGTAAATTAATTGTTGGTAAGTAAATTGTACATTTTTAACCTACAGTTGAGAGCAAAACTGGTGTCGATATATGATATAAGTCAGCGAAAATAGTGACGATATGCATTGTATTTTAAGTTATTTTAAATAATCTGTAAGCTTAGAATTTTTACTTTTCAGCTACTATGTGATTTTTTTTATAATTTAACTTCTGGAGTTAAAATTTTTTATGTGTATGTATATAACAAATGAAAACATCTGGAACTTAATAATTATGTACATGAAACCATGATCAAAATTTGATCACTAATGCAAGAACATACTAACAATCAAAATTTTAAAAATTTTTAGTATTTAAAAGGTGTTCATATAAAAAAATGGCTGACTTTCTGCTAATTTTAATTTTCAAGTGTACTGATATCTCTTAAAAAGTACGAAAATTAGTTTATATAACACAAAATTAGGTAACATTTGGTCTTTACTGTACACTTTTGCTACGTAAACTCTGTAGTATTTAGTTAAAGAAATGATTTGAAGTTGCCGTTCTAAGTGAAACTACAAAGTCATTACCACAACATTTTAATCTACGAGGATCAGATAATACCCAAAAGGAAAGAGAACTAGTTTCCACACATTAAAAAAATGGAAAAAAAACGAGTCACTTCACGTGGACCACCGGCAAACAGTTAGAGATGTAAAATCGCACGACCTTGGATACAAATCAGCAGGCCCATTTCCCAATATCAATTTATCGTAAAGTTTTGATTCCTAGAGTGTATGGTCACCATATGGCAGGGGTCTTTCCTATAACTCTCGATGTTGAAGAATTAAATCGAACGTGCAGAAAAAATATTCTCTCTTACACAACGGCGTGTGGATCGCGACTACCTTGATTCGGCAATATTAAGAGTGTTGTAAAGAGGTAGGAATAATTCATATTAAATTTAATGCCTTAATTTTACCAGACTTAAAGTTTAACCATCGTTTAAATTCAAGTTCAGTTAAAGAAGAAGTTGCAAATGCATAAACATTATGAATATAAGATTAAAAGGTCATACAAAGTTCTATTTTCTAATAAATGTGCATACGAATATACATTAACATTATACAGGCTTGTCCAAATGCAAACAAAACACATACTACAAACAGATAATCGGTTTATAAAAGGCATTAGCGTAGTTGAAACTCTCTACTGAAATGACTTTTGCCATTAATGAAATTTTGAAAATTTCAATTAATATTTTGAAGGAAAATGTAAAAAAAAAAATTGAATGGTTCTCTTGCGAAAAATTATACTCTAATTGATGAAATTTTAACTCTGATAACGGGAGCGGTTCAACTACTACTGCGCACCGGAACCTTATTTTGGCGGGCTATTTCAATCTATTCTGCCATCGAAGGAGTCACCTGAGTGTTCACTTATGGCTCCAAAAGAGGCGTAAACACTGGGGGAGGTTTCTATGTGGAAAACTTTGATACAAAGGTTCCATTTAGGCTTCGGGATGGTTGTAACGTCCTGCAAGCTGAAGTCTCGCCCATTACAAGGGCGGCAAGATGGCTTAGGTATTATAGGATATCGGAAGACATCATTATTTTTACCGACAGCAAAGCGGCCATTGCTGCTATCAATGGTGTATACACTCCATCGACGGTGGTAAACGAATGCCGGAAATCTAAACGAGATACCGAGACATTCAAGAGTAACACTAGTCTGGATTTCAGGGCGCTCAGAGTACACTGGTATTGATATTGCGGACGAAATTGCCAAAAGGGGTGCATCATTGAGCAATTTGATGATATGTCACTTCGTTGGCATTCCTCTATCTTACTGAAAGCGATTGATCCAACAGGAATAATATAACCTTGCTCAAAAAGCTGTGAACAAGAGTATACCTGTCAAGCCGCCAGGTTCACTTGGCCAGAGCTCGCGATCTGCTTAGGCTTGGTAAATGTCGTATAAGACAATTGGTAACAGTGCTAACAGGACAATGGTGCTTCGGGACTCATGCCAGAAGGATGGGCCTAAGTTACAATGACTACTGCAGAAGTTTTAATGATGAGGAGGAAGAGGAAACAGTTCTTCATCTTCTATGTCAATGTGCCGCGCTTAATAGCATAAGGGCTACTACTTTGGGCTTCAATACTCTGCCAGACCTTGACAGTCTAGTCAACCTATCCTCCTTCTTGCAACAATCTGGATGGTTTGATTCGGCGATAGGGCAATTACAGGAAATTGAATAACCCATAGACTGTGCCCTGTCTGCTGTAGGGTATCACAAAGGGACAGAATCAGCGGACTCAAGTGCGTCACGTCACAGATCTGGTGGCCCTCGTAACCTTACCTAAATTGCAAAATGTTGACTCTTATATTCGGATCGATCATTAAAACTCTTAATGTATTATGGATACGACAACGACAAGTCCACTATAATTTCGTGCTTTGGCACAACTTGCATTTTGCATGAGCAGACTGTGAGCAAAAGAAAAAATATATAATTGTGGCTAAAACTACTTCAACATTTACTTTAATGCTGACCATTGATTGCAGTGAGGATTTACCTTCCACTCCCTTTAAAAGATGCTGAACTGATCACAACTACAGAGATGTGATGCATATTTTGATTTTAATTTAATGGTGTTTTAAATAACAAGTTTTTTTTTTGTATGTCTTTGCCCATGACAACAGTTTCAAAATAATGTTTTGAATGTTAATTTAATGCAATTAAGATTTTAACTTATCTTTTTTCTTTATTCATGATTTTGAGCACAAACTGAGAATCACTTTGCCATCTCTAGGCGCTGAAAATGTTTCCAAACTTCTGAATGTATTCCTTTTTGAGAGAAATTAAATCGCAAGGATAAACTTTGTACACACTATACGGTTTGTAAACACACAAATACAAATTACATACACACACGCATATAGTATATATTATCATATATTTACAATATAAATGTATATACTCGTATAAGAGTATTCACTTTTATAATGTTTGCTCGAATATTTAATCGAATAATTGAATCACAATAAATTCAATGGGGTCTCCGAGTGGATGTGTGCGTCACACTACCGCCTTCATAGCATTGTGCTAGTTCAATAGTGTAGCAAGCGGTACACACGGTGAGGTTATCACTGTTCTATCGCTACTACAATGGAATGTGTTCTAATGAAATCAGGGAACTTGTTTCCGAAACCCGTCACTTTTCACGTACAACACGCTCTTCATCAAGGGCACATCATCCCTTTATGGTCGATATGTCAGTGAACCGCACCACGCATTACAGGGAGAATTCGTACTTTAGCCGTACTGTTCGTATGTGGAATAAACTCCCCGCAGAGGTCTTTCCTGCCAGTTTCAGTGTGTTAGGGTTCAAGTCGAATGTCCACAAACACTACTCCCTTTCTCCTCCTTCCCAAAACCTATTTTCCTAGTTCCGGCTCAATGCCATGCATACGTAGGGGTCATACCCTGAGTGCTGGTCCTAATTAAAAAAAAAAAATTACTCATCTTTCAGTGACCCCAATTATGTAAGAAACCATCTTTATTTCGAGGTTATGGTATAAAATTAAAACAGAAAATTCTAATCTAATGAAATTTTTGTTCTTTTGTTTATTTATGTATTAATTTTTTTGAAAGTGATTGAATTATTGAAAGTGCCCTGGAGACGATAACAATCATTGCATATGTGTGAGTTACGTCTGCTTACCGTTTAAAGGGAAACGTACAAATAAACTTGTCACTCATCCATTGTAACTTCACAGCGTTCGTTTGTAAACATTTCGTCATCGAATGGCGATAGTTAATGCGTCAGAAAAAAATACACGCGTTTGGCACAGGCTATACATAAAACAACCAAAGCAAAAAATTAACAACTGCCCTTGCGCTGCCACCTGTATACTTATTATACCACTATTACAAAACAAATGCCATTTTCTTTGTCAACCACAATTGGAGACGATCAAATAGTTATTCGTCTAATTAAGATATCAAAATTTTTTGATTTCATCAAACAGCCCGACAATGCGTGCATATAGCCGAAAAAGTTCGACTATACGCACAAACTCAGGGCATTTAATAACCGGGAATTAAATCATAAAATCATAGCTATGAATTATTATTATTACTGATTAATCGATTACAGCAAACAGCCCGACAATGCAAACGCAACTAATTGAACACCCTAGCATGTCTGTACCAACAAACGACTAACTACACACACACACATACACGCACATATGAACATACATACATAGTAAGAATGTGTTGAAGCTTAAGAGTTTTGTTAATGGCAAATGGTTTTTAGTTAACTATGTCATTATGAACAAGTGGTTTTTCCCTAATTCTGTTTCCATATCAGCTTGTGCATATAGAGTGTGACAAATATACTGTCATCCAAAGTTTTTAATATAATTATAATTTTCAAAATCAAAAAGTGTATGTATAAGTTAGCAATATGTAGAGCTTTTTATAACATATTGTTCCTCACAGGAAGCCAAAGGAGATCATTTTTTAAAATTTTGTATAAAATACTAAATCCACTGATTCTATAAGATGATGTGCCAGAAGGCACAATAAACTTTTACAACTAATAAAATATGTATTGAAATATATTATTTAAATAATATAAAATTTGCTATACTTCTCACGTTTTACTCTTTAATAAATATTGTCCAGATTTTGCTTGTTTAACTTTTTTTTGTTCTGTTTTCGCTCTTGTTTTTCGTTTTATTTCACTATATACATACATATAAAAAATATATATACATAGGTTTTTAATAAGTTTTAACCAACAACACATACATACATATATCCATACATATGTATGTACATACATACATGTGTACATGTGAAACTGTTTATATGAGAAATCCTTAGAGAAAGGTTAAGGCAACCGTTTACAACTGTTTGATAAAGTTACTGAATTTGCTTTTTATTAATGATAATTTTATGATAATCCTGAAGTATATTTGTTGTAAGTGCATTAACACATATATACTTTTGAATTTGTTACGATATTTTTAAGAATTTAGATACTCGTATGTTCACTATTCATGAAATATTTAAATATTAAGATTAAAAATACTTATGTATGTATATACCTATTAAAAGTATTTTGTTGAAAAATTTAAAAAATTAATTTTGATACTAAATGTATTACAAATACTCTTATATACTTAATATTAGGAATTTATTGATCTGGTGTTAGTTTTACTTGTTTAGGGCTAAGGGCCTCAAAGAAAGTATATGCAGTTTGTAATCTGTTCTGTTTGCTAGTACGCATGAACAACCATTTCGCTGTTGATGACTGAGGTGTCAATCAATTCCTTGCTATACTATTAGTCAATAAATCGTGTGTTCGAAGACGAATAAAAAGAATGAAAATTAAAATTTTCCTAACTTTAATTGTTTCTGTTTTAATTTTACATTATATTATTTTGTTGCTTTTTCTAATGTTGTTTGGTCTTGATCTCGTGGTCCTCAATTTATTGCATACTTTTAAGCTAAAGACTTTAACCAAGTGGTCATAACTCACACTACTTTTCGTCATTTTCAGATACACAACACGACTGTTAACGAGCTACACTAAAAAGAACATAACAAAGTATAATTTCATTTAGTTGTAACTCAACTCGTATGAAAGCTTATCAATACGCATGTTGTTGTCGTTGCAGTTTTTGTTAAACAGCTGAAATTGAAAATATTTGCTCAATTCACAAGCCAAGTTGTATCGCTTATTGTTGCATATGAAAAGACAATTTCAAATAAAAATTCTGTCAACAAAAATAAATTGTTCTAAGATTGTTTTTGTTTTGAGATATTTTGTTTTAAATTGTCTTTTCATGTACAATAATAAGCGATACAACTTGGCTTGTGAATTGAGCAAATATAAAAACAGCTCAACTGAGTAGGTTTCTGTTTATTTTTTTCAGCATTTTTGATACATTTGGAATAATTTTGTAGGTGTAAAAAAATTATGAGAAAAAAATGAAGTTGTATGCTAACTTTTCAACAACCAGGTCGCCGTCGCTATTATATTTTTAAGATATGTATATAAAAATGTTCATTCATATTTGAATTCATATTTTTATTTACGCTTTGTTTTTTTTATACCAAATTATTATTCACGAAATATATAGCACAAAATTTCTCCCAGTGTGCTCTTAATTGACTCCCAAATACATGCACATTTCTCTTTGTGACGATCACTGTTTTAACCCCTCGGCCTAATAATTATAAAAAAAATTGAAATCACAAAGTTAACACGCTTACGCTCTTGCCTAAGAGCTTGTGTATAAGCAAAGAAGTTTGAAAACCTTTTAAATGTGCTTAAAATATCTGCTGATGAGTTAGCATTAGCAACTGGCTAATTCATAACAAAAAAAAATAAAATTTTTATCAATAAAAATTGCCGTCATAACGTAGATGACACTTATGAAATTAAAAAAAAAAAGGTTTGTAGATTTTCGTATAATTAATAATATTTGCCACACAACATGTACATATGCCACAATTTTGATGAATGGTATTTTTTTTGTATATGGTGTTTCCTTGACAGCCCGAAAACACATCTTATATGTCGTAGAAGTTTTCCTATCTTTTTTATCTGCCTTATCGCGGATTATAAGAATTTTTTTGTTGTGGCACCACAAATACTTTTATACAATTTGTTTATTGTCTTTTACAGGCTCTATTATATTTCAACCAGATGTCCATGCCAACCGTGACACTAATTTGGTTCTACTTAAGCATACAATCAAAATTATTAACATTTATTATCATATTTTCACAAATCAAAAGCCCTTAATGGTGGCCAAAAGCCAAAAAGTTGATCTCTTTAGCAATGCTAAGGAATTGGCCATAACACAGAGTATCGGCTATTTTGGCAATGAATATGTCTACATAAAACTTTATCAAACATTAAAAAGTGCCTACGATAACTATAAGGTAATTTCTACATCAATAAAATTGTAATACATACATACATACAGACATACATACATACAGGGTTTAAAATTAGTTTTCTTATTTTTATTTATTATACTAGCGACTAGGGAGAAAATATGATCCGTTTCCATTTTTGATAGTAGAGAAACTTAAAATATTTACCTGATAACAAATAAATTTCCAGTTTTCTAAAAAAAATTTTGTACTTGACAACTAGTAAAATTTTTTACCAGCACAGAAAATGAAAATAAATTCTCTGTAATATATTGTTCAGCAACAATTTCTTCTCAATGAAAACTAGCCATATCAAACATACCAAACAATAAAATATATGCCAGCCCAACCAAACACAAGTTCGACTAGTTGACAAACATGCCGATCTTACAATGACAACAGCAGATTTCAAGAATTTTCAATCAACATTTGCTTTATGTATGTTTACTTGTTGTGAGCAGATGTGAGTCGCATTTTGAAATGTATAATGAAAATCGTGTACGAGATTTCATTTGTGTATGGATGTATGTATGAATGCTTGAGAATTTATTTTCATTTTGTGTGCTAGTAAAAAATTTTACTAGTTGTCAAGTACATTATTTTTTTTAGAAAACTGGAAATTTATTTGTTATCAGGTAAATATTTTTAGTTTCTCTACTATCAAAAATGGAAACGGATCATATTTTCTCACTAGTCGCTAGTGTAATAAATAAAAATAAGAAAACTAATTTTAAACCCTGGAAAATATATTTATGTTTGTATGTGTGTAAGGTCCTGGCTATAATGATAATAACAAAAAAAAAAACTTTGAATTTAATCTCTTCTCTTTATTTCTTTAATTTTTGTTTACTTCTCTGTTTGTTGGTTTGGGGTAATGGCAAATTTTTAAAATAAAAAATATTTCTAAAATAAAAACAAATTTATCAAGATTACCATTAATGAGGAAGCTGGCAGCAAATTAATTTCCCTTTTAAAAACATGTTTAAACTCAATGAGTGCATGCATTGAAATGCTGTCCCATGAGGCAGCAGCAACTGCTTATAGTGTTGGCGGCAACAGTGGTCCTGTTGCTGCTAGTGCTGGTGGTGGTGGTAATGTTGCCAAAAGTGCAACGGATGTAAATGCTGTATTGTTTCCAAATGCAATGGCAGCCGAAGGAGCATCTACGGCATCGGCAGCAACAACTACGGGAGTTTCTGCAACTGTTTGCAATTCGGTATTAAAATTAATTGAAGAAAGTCTTCAGTACTTGACCAAAGTCATAAATTATGCACCAGAAGAGAGCATAGCATGTCTGCGACAACTGTTGAAATATTTGTTTGCTAGAAATTATGGCAACAGGCAACAACAATGCGAGCAAGGCCATCATTACCAAACTGCTGGAAAAGCAACAGCAACAAAATTTATAAAAACCTATTTTGATGCCAAATGCAAAGAACGTCATTGCATTAGTAAATATGATGCCTGTACAATAACAACAAAGCACCACCACGACGACCACCAAGAACATACAAATCAACCATCATCATCATCTCCTTCAACGTATGTAAATGTTGCCCTACTAAAACAACAACTATCGGCAGCCACAACAATTGTACCACCAACGAAAGAAAATTCCGTTTTGCATGATTATAGTTTTTCTTCTTCCGTTAATAGTTTTGGGCAGAGAGACGATTCTGATAATGTTTGTTATGGTTCTTCTGGTATTGTTGCTGCTGGCACACAAGATGATGATTATCTTTTGTTGGCTGAACTATTTGCAAGTAGTTTAGAATTTCACACTTTTAAGTCAGAACATGAATCAGAGTTATCCAAACATATAAAGATTTTTGAGCCTTTGGTCATATATTGTCTAACTGTAAGTATCATGTAAATCTCTTGATTGTTTTATTTTCATAAGCACTCTATACTCATTTTTAAGTGTCATATGTTTTATGGTCGTTATTGTTGTTTCTTTTTCTACTTTATAGCTTTTCATCAAATGCAATGGCAGAGTTCAGTCTCAAATATTGGAGCTGTTAGTACTTTTATTGGATTTTAATGTTACCTATAGTATATTGGATTCGAAAAATGTAATATACGATAATATTATAAAAACTTTGAATATAATTGAAAGCGGTATAGCTCGGTAAGTAATCATTAAAGTTCCTGACAAAATTACACAGATGGGGCCGAAAATAGTTTTGGATTTTTAATAACGATTTTTTAATCTAAAAGTTATAATTACCATGTAAGAAAAATCGGGAGTGCCACAAAATCCCAAAACACTAAATCCCCAACCTAAAAAAAATCCCCAAGCACAAAATCCTCAAATTCAAAATCCCCAAATTCAAAACTTTAGCGAAAGTGCCAAAAAAAAAAAATCCCTAAACTGAAATTAAAACTCAAAAAAAATTTTATGACAAATTAACAAATATTTATTAGGTACGAGTAAATGGAACAAAAAGTTAACTCATTAAAATATTATTGAAAACTAAAAATATTATATATAAAGTTCATTTTTGGTATTTAGCCATTTAATAAAAGTTCTAATTCTATTTTGACATTTTGTTAAAATTCTTTTTGAATATACATATTTTAGATATCGCACTTGATCAACAAGTCTCAAAATTTTTAAAATTTCGTTTTGTGCAAGAAATCGATGAACAGTGGTCCTATCTATCCACTGTAAAAATTTTACACAATTTTCTTCACTCTTTCACCCAAAAAAACTACAGTTGTATCTCTCTTGTGATAGAAGATTAGTATTAAAAAAAAAGTATTTTGCCTCTAATTAAAATTTTAAAATTTTGAGTTAATATATTCAATATTCAACAAACTCTCATAGTCCGTTATACTCAAAGTATTTTACTTTGCAGTTATAACGTAAAATATTAGGGAAATTTACATCACTGTGATGATCCTATTATTAGGGAATAGTTCGTGCTCATGCTGAATTAATAAGTTATAATTGCAAAGTAAAATACTTTGAGTATAACGGACTATGAGAGTTTGTTGAATATTAGTAGTAAGCAATCAGACATGGGGAATTTCGTACTAACCAAAGTTGTTTTCAATGTGTAAAAATAGAATAAAAATGAATTAAATTAATTCCCGTATTCTATTTCTGTTGAAAACTTGGTTAAATATTCTTCTATTCTTCCTAATTAGTATACACTTTACGAAAATTGTAAAGATGGACAATTGAACGCTGATGAGAGGTGTAGCGGCCTTGAAATCGGTATACTGATACGTTCTGAATATTCTGAATGTTTTTCAAAAATAAAAAACTCATAGTAGTTTTGAATTTTCATTAATTCAATAAAACTGAACTTAAGGTGCTGTTTATACAAGACGAATGAGTGATTTGAGTGTAAATTTTGTATGAAAAACACTTAGTTTTTTGATTGGTTTCCATACAAAATTTACACTCAAATCACTTGTTCGTCTTGTATAAACAGTACCTAAGCCTAATAATAATAATTTCTCATTTATATATTATTATAGTTCAAATAATAGTTACGTTTATTCGTAATAATAACATAAAAATATTTTTTTTAGTAATAAAAAAATTTATTTTGAACAACATCAAATCTATTTGATGTCAATTTTTATTTAGGTGCGGTTTATACAAGCCGAACGAGTGATTTGAATGTAAATTTTGTATGGAAACCACTCACAAAACTGAGTGCAAAATTTTATTCAGAAACCACTAGAATTTTTGTTTATGAGATATTCGATTTTATGTTTTCAAAAACTATTATTTTTTATGGGTTAGCTAATCTATATGCATTTCGTTGAAGAAAAGTTAAAAAACTGATCTACTCATACATGAACTCGCAAATAAAATGTGCGAATTACTAAAGCACAATAGTTTTTAAAAAAAAATTGCAAACATCATAACAAATAATTGTCTTCATTCGATATGAATCTGTTTACTTTTCTGCAAACCTTTATACAATTAGACAACCTTTGGTTGTCAATAAAATCATTTATAAGGCGAAATGAAAAGCAAACCTAACCTCCATTTTACAAAATGTAACATTTATTCGAGCAAATGCTTAAGAATTTATGTTTTCCATTTCATTTAACTCTTTACACATTTCAATCTATTTATTATACACTTTTCAAATACTTCCATGGAATAATTTTTGAAACTACCAACAACTTTTCAAAAGCTTAAAACTAGACATTTGCAACAATAAAGGTTTTTTTCTTCTCGTTTTACTTTACAGCAATGGCATTTTCATGATTACATCCATCGTTAAGTTCCTCATCAAATTATCTTCGAAATGTGAAAGAAATTTAATAACAATGCCGCAAATAATTAGTATTATTAACAATTTATTAGCAAACTATAATATTAGAGATGTTGCAATACAGGCTTTAAAAACTTTATCCTATGAAATATTTTTAACGACTTGCAACATTTCAACACAACAAAAACAACAAAAACAACAACAACAAGAACCAACTACAACTAACAAAGATATACAATTGTCATGCTTAATTGAGGCGGCAACAACAGCTACAACTGCAGCAGCAGCTGCAGCAGCAGGAGGTCAACAAAGTCTGTTGGGTGGCCCCAATTCATTGGCCGCTATTACAGAAAATCTTTTAACACTCAACAACGAACTTGACACACAAAAAGAAGTCATTTTGGGTATGTTGGAGAAATTCATTGAATCCAATGATTGCCAACAAGTGCTTAGTTTACTATTGCTAATTGAGCAATTGCAGCAACAATATGAACAATATAAAATGTTAAATGATGCCAATAAAACAACAGCAACAATTATGGTTGATACGAAAATATTGGGCGGCGTTGCTTCTGCTAAAACGACTGGATGTTATGAGAACAAACAAAAACAACAACAACTACAACAAGATTCATATAAAACATGTTTGCCAAATATTGATACTGTTTGTAACATGATATGCCATTCAATATGTTTAAATCGTTTGTACATAAAAGATTGGAATGACTTTTATATGTTGGATACATTTTTCAAAAATAATACCAAATATTTATTGGGCAACAGTAAGGAATTTATGTCACTGCTCAAATATATAATTGAAGGGGTAAGTTATCTATTAGTATTTATTTGTAATTTAGTAATCCAATCACCAGGGTAACCGGAAATATGCGTTTAAAACTGTGTTTTAGGCGCATTTGTAATTTTCATTACATATTAATATATAACATAATGAAGCTAAATTTTGTCTCGCCTGTTCTTCCATCTATCCGTATATGAAAGATTGAACAGCAAAATCACTAAAATATTTTTTCCAAAACTCAGCAAAATCTCATAAATAGTTCTTTCTCTTCTTTTGTTTTCATAAACTGCAAATAAGCGAAAAATCTCGCAAAAACCAAAATTAATTGCTCAAGGAAAATTATTATAATGAACGAAAAGCTTTTAAGCTGTGAGTAACAAATGCCACAAATATGCGTTGCAGACCGAAATACCCAAAGCTATGCTGTAAAAAGTAAAATTTGCAAATATATGCACAAAAATATTAAATATGCAAAAGTTACTGATACCTAAACATATTTTTTTGATCCGTTTTTGTTAAAGTGGGGACTAAAATTAACAAAACAAAACGACCGAACCGTGCAGGAAAAATAACAAAATATGTTGTGGGAAGAATGCCGAAATATGCACTAACAAATCGATCCTTAAACTTTTAAAAATAATTAAAAATTATTAAAGCTGCGAGCAAACTCGGAATAAATTAAAGAATTGCGTTAAGCTACATTAAAATTTATCAACTATTTGTCAAACAAAACCTAACCAATAAAGAAACTAATAATTTATTTCCTTAAATTTAAATTTTTTTTTTAATTATGGGTACGCATTTCTTAAAAACTGTATAAAAATATATTTTTAAAAACTAATTCATTTTATTTTGCAATATATAAATAAAGTTAAGTGACACTATCCCTAAGCGAAATTAGTGGTTACTTTTTTTTTTGGACAAGTATTTAATAAATTTGAACGTAGCTTTAGTTTTTATAAAAAAATTTCTAAATTATGAAAAATACGTGGAAGTTTTCAAAATTATTTCCAAGGCATTTGATAGAGTGTGGTATGGAGCACTTCTGTCAAAACTGATTGCTTTTGGTGTCGGTGATGGCTTCACTCGATTTGTATCGAGCTTTCTCAGAGATCGCACTATACGAGTTCTTTATCCTACCCTTTTTCTTATTTTTCTTAATGACCTTCTAGGTCAAACTTCCAACCCTATCTACTCTTTTGCAGATGACAGCAGCTTAGTTCATTCGTATTCATTCAGCAACAGGCCACAACCGTCGGAGATCCGGGCAATGCGGCAAAATATGAATGATACGCTAAATCGCGATCTCCTGTCAATTTCAAATTGGGATCATGCTAATAGGGTAAATTTTAACGCACGAAAGACCCAATGTGCTATGCACACACACAGACGTATGACCGGAGATGCTGCTCCATCTGTAAATATGGATGGTATAGATATCGAGGAATCAGAAGCTCTTGATGTTCTTGGCATGAAAATTCATTGTGATGTTTGATGGAATGATAACATTTTTCATGTCTCAAAAGAAGCATTTAAGTGCCTCTGCTTTTTAGGACGGTGTAGGACATACTTCACTCCATCTGGTCTCTTTAGTATTTATACCACCTTTATCCGACCTAAAATGGAATACAACTCTCATGTATGGGCCGGTGCTTCAAAATCTATTTTGTAGTTACTCGACCGCGTACAGGATAGGGCGAAGAATCTTATCGGTGACAGTAGGGTAGCCAACTCTATTGACTCACTGGAGCATCGACGCAGTGTTGTGTGTGTTTCATTGTTCTATCGCTCCTACAATGGAATGTGTTCTAATGAAATCACACCACAAACACTACTCCCTTTCTCCTCCTTCCCAAAACCTATTTTCCTAGCTCCGGCTCAATGCCATGCATACGTAGGGGTCATACCCTGAGTGCTGGTCCTAATTAAAAAAAAAAAAAAAAAAAAATTATTTGCTTGAAAACTTATTTGTTTGGTTCGTTTTTGGGAAAGTGACTATTTAAAATTAAAAAAAGGCAAAATATGCCGAAAAAAGCGAATAAGCCACAAAAATTAAGAAATGCTATAAATATGCAAAGCAGTCGGTTATATGCAAAATTAAGCTGTAAATAGTAAAATATGCCCTAAAAATTTTATGTCAAAACGTATAAATATGTTATTTGTGTTTTCCCTGTCTATTTGTTTTACATTTTTTTCTATGCATTACAAAACGTATGTATTTATGTATGTTTTAGTGAAAAACTATTGGCTCATAAATTGTATGAAGTCAAACTTTTATTTATTTGTTTTGTTTTTGTTGTAAATTTGTTAAATATTTCACCTTTACAGCGAGTAGAAATATGAAAAAAAGCTGTATTGACTTTGTTATTGTTAGTCAATGTTGAATGCGTTTTAGTGGCATTACAAAAACTATCATTGTTTTCATAATTTATAGTAAAAAAAAAATTTAACAGTACACTACATAAACTTCTAACTTATTGGTGGCAATTGAGCTCATCTAGTATTATTATTAAATCGTTTGAATGCCATATAAACATTCTTTATTAGGGATTTTTGTTTGCGAAATTATATATTTTTGTACAGAGCATTTCCTTAAAATGTGTTTGATTGCTAGATGGAACGCAACAACGTCCAAGGAAATACTGAAGTTTGTCTTGATCTTGAAAAGGCAATAATATTTTATCGAAAAATGGAAATAAATTATACGAAAATATTGTTGAAGAGTAACTACTGTTTCTGTTAGGGCTTAAGAGTCCTCCGCCCGTGGACGTTGTTTCCCGAATTACACTGCTAGCATAATACTAGGAAAATAAAATATACAGTACTAGATGACCCGACAAACGTTGTTTTGCCATAATATAAATTTCAGGCAAACCTGGTGCGGTAGTTCTTAATTTATTGCGATCGAACATTAGAAAAATTGGGCCATCTGTCGGTCAATCCCCAATCTACACAGAAAAACTCCTCACGAACAGTAGATACATATAAATTTTAGTCGAAATCGGTGATGTAGGACTTAAGTTATCGCGCACAAACACAAAGAAAGGAATTTTGCGCCATCTGTTGGACGAACACTAAACTACATAGAAGCACTGCTGGCGAACCATACACAGAAACATTTGGTCAAAATCGGTCCAGTAGTTTTTGAGTTTATCGATCACTAACATACACGTAATTTTTATATATGTATATAGAGATGTTGTTATGTGAATCTTCTAAAGAAATTTATATCGTACTGTGGGTAACCTCGTTCACTCCGATCGGTGCATTCACTATTTGAATTTCGATCAATTTGGTTTTATATTCTTCATATTCCGTTTGCTTTCTATTTCGATTTTGACTGACTAACTACTAAAAATTTCCAATTATTAACGTACTTAAATTTTCTTGCACTACAAACACCATGTGAACGTACATATTTCCAACTACAATTCCTTTTAAACGACCCTTTACAATGTCATTAAAAATTTATTTCGTTTAAATATGAGTGTCTGTCTTCTTTAAAAATAAAAATAAAAAACTGCACAAATAAAACTTGTGCATCTATGTATTGGGTGATTTTTTGAAGAGGCGGAGAATTTTCGAATGAACAGAAAAAATATGTTTGAAAATTTTATATTACATATTCTTAAAAATTTAATTGCGTTCTTAATAATAATATATGCCCCTATTACGGTTTACAACTCAACCAACTTGAGTTGAAATTGAAACAACACAACTTTAAAACAACTTAACTCATTTTTGGTGTTATGAATTACAACTCATTCTAGTTGAAGTTGTATTGATGTTTCCAGCATCAAAAGCAACGATTTGACTGTTTATAAAGCAGTTGATAATATTTCTTGAGGCAAAAAAAAAAAAAAAATTGGTTTCTTCTTAAAGTGTGCTTTTTGTTTTGTTAAATAAATAATAAAATTGTACTAAGTGAAAAAACGGATATACCTTATGATTTAATTGACTCTGACGAAAGTATTGATGCTAACATTGATGAGTTGCGCATATGTAAGAAAAGTTTTAAGTTATAATTAAATGGCTTTTTAATACATACGAGTATATGTATAGATAAATGTTTTCATATTTAAAAGTTTCTTTCGTTTAAATAAAGAAGAAGTTTGCTTTATGTTAAATGAGCTTAAGGAACATTTCCAGAAGCCTGTGCGAGGTACGGCTATACCTCATATAGGTACTAAAACTATGTGCAACTCTTAGGTTCCTTGCTGACGGCAGTTAACAAAAAAGCTGTGGAAATGATTTTAACGTAGGATTGGCACAGCCTACAATACGTGTAGTGATTAAAGATGTATTAAATATCTTCGAGCTATAGGTTTGTGCAAAATGGATAATAACAGAATGATTGATGAAGCGCCAAATGTTCTGTTATCTCGTTGTAACTCTATTTTTTCTATAAATAACTTATCAATCGCTAATAAATTCATGTAAAGCTACGTTCACATTTATCAAATATTTGTCGAAAAAAACGTAACCAAGAAAAAAACTAATAATTTATTACCTTTAATTCCAATATATTTTTAATTTTGGGTTCGAATTTTTTAAAAACTGTATAAGAATACTCTTTTGGAGAAGAATTAATTTTATTTTGTAATATAAAAATCGTGTTAAATGACACTATTCCTAAGCAAAACTATTGGTTACGTTTTTTTGGGCAAATATTTGATAAATGTGAACGTAGCTTAAGGCATTTAAAAAAAAAAAACTTACCCCCTCTACATTTTATTTACTTATGATTTTTTTAAACAACTGCTACTGAGCAGTTGTAATTTCTTGGCATTTTTTTCAACCTCACTAACACTGAGTTGTAATCGATAATACCACAAAAAAGTTGTAATACGAAATAATTTAAACTTTTACATTTTTGACAGGTTGAGTTGTAATCGATAATACCGATTTGAAAAATTTCAACTAAATTACAGTTGAGTTGTAAACCGTATTAGGGGCAATCATTAAATGCATAAATAGAAAATATGTTTTAATTGACGTGTACTGACATGTGCTTAGAATATAATTTTGTGGCGGGGTCGTGTACTCGTATACTTGTAATTTGTAGGAACAGCAGTTAGGGGTGACCCATACTAATGCAATGCATTTTGCCAGAACTTAAGGAAAGGGAAGGTTTAATTCTTTTACAACACTGCTATTGCGGGTATTGTGCATTATCTTTTCTGATGCCAAAACATCTGGTTGACAATAAATACTCCTCTGATCGCATGAAAACTATCATTTTATGAAAATTTTCATAAAATTTTACAAATCGCACGACTTGCCAAAAAATCTGTCACACAGGTGCATTTTTAGTCCACACTACCATACATTTTTAGCACACATGTCATATTTTGCAAATCGCGCGACTGTGTAGGATAGTGAAGCACGGCCTTAAGCAGTATGAGCAGGCATTTTATTAATTGTTTTTAATCGCTGTTGGAACAACAATTATTATAATGCCACACTAATGAAAATGATGATGATGAGAAATCTAGGGGTCACAAATTAGTGGCTCCTTCTTTTGAACTCCCTAAATTTGTCCAGAAAATATTATTTAGAAAATTATTAAAAATAAATTTTTGGTATGAGTATGTATGTATGTATATTCATGATAAATTGCTAACCAACTGCCACATCAAATAGTTTTGAATGTTTACGCCTCCAGAAAATTCACTCGATATAATTAAATGTTAAAAAAGATTTCACACTTCTCTGACTCATACATATGTATTTGTGCATTCCCCAATCTTTTTTATTTACATACATAGTTGCTATCTGTGTGCATTTACATACATATACGATACATACATACATACAATCTCGTCTGTAAAATTTTACATTTTATGACATGATGGAAAAAAAGAAAACTTTTGTATTTTTAACTCGCTCTAACGATCTAACTTTTTTTTCCTCCTCCAATACAAATGTTGTTTTATTTGTTCATTTTATATTCACCATGTCTAATACTGGCACCTCAAACTCAAATTTAACTTTTTTCTTTTTTTTTATCTTTTATTTTTGTGTTGGTGTTCTCTATGTTTGTGTTGTGTGATGCCTTATTTTGCCAACATCAACTTTTTAACTACAACAACTCTGTGTGGGGGGAAATCATCATCAACTCGTACTCATCTAATACTATTTGTGATGAAAAATTTCAACAAAAATTCTTTTCCACTTGCTGTTACCGTTACCGTTCCTGCTACTGCTCCTGTTACGACCAATACTTTTTATTCAACATTTTGCTATTGGCCATGCCACCAACATAAACACACAATACCAACAATACAATTTTCTAACAACTACGATAAAAATTGTACGTATCTATTATTTGCCTAACACGAAAATAACAACAACAACAACAAAAAAAAATCAAAATTTAAAAAAATACAAAAATTTTGTTGGAAAAAAATTAAAATGAATAAAATAAAGGATGTTGCAAACTTTAGTGATTTATCGTATGCAACGATTATCCTGTCGAATGTAATCCTCAAAACCGAGGAAATTTATTTAGTAAATCACATAAAGCTCTATTTGAAAAATCACCCAACAATAGTGGAAAAGTTAAGGCAAAAGCAAAAGCAAAAGCAACAGCAACAGCAACGAACAAATTCTAATGATGCGTCATCACACTCTTGGATCTTGGATACGAAACCAACGACATCAAAAGCGGCTGCAGCCACTGCAGCTGCTCATGCCCAAGCTTTACAAGCACTAACAAATAGCTTCTCAAGTACTTCAACTACTACTACAACTACTATAAACGAAATTAACTATTTTGCAACAGTCTTATGTGATGTTCTGCTTGAGTGTCTGCACACCACCCTACTTTTAGACCGTGAAAGTTCAACGCGAAATAATTCCGAAGCCGCCTCCGCTTCTGCCATCTCTTCCACATATAGCCAACAGTTTGCGATACAATACTGTCGTCTTGTATGTAATTTTGTTAAGGTTTTATATCAACTATGTTTCAACTCACGTCTAGAGGATTCACTGCTCGCCTCAATACGTTTCACTTTAAATGCTTGTGAATCAAAATTGTTAAATGAATACTATAATTTGTTGATGATGCACTCAACACAAGGTTGTCCCACATCCACATCAACTACTTCAATGAAAACTTTGTCCGAATTGGATGTAGATAATTCGTTATTACAATTGCAACTGGAATTGTATAATTTATTAAATGCTCTTGGTATATTGGATCCGTTGGCCTTATTGCAGCGTTTACAATTGGATGACATAAGTAATCATGTAAGGCGGGCACTTTTGAATAAAGTTTGCCATCAAAGCGATGTAAGTATGAAAATTAGTAAAACTATTTTAATTAATATGTGTGTTTGTGTACATACATACATTTGTATGCGTTTAAGTGTGCATAATTTTGTGTGTGTGTGCTTCCTTCTGTTTGGTAGATATGTATGTATGTAAATGTTGTCAACATTAAAAAGGCGTTCTTTGTCCTTGACAAAACTCACTTACCTGAACTTGTGTGTGTGTGTATGTGTGTGCAATTGTAACGATAAGAGTTTTGCCAAATTCATGTGATGAGATGTAACAATTTAATGATTAAAGTTTTTGTAAACTTTCAAGAAATTTTCGTCTTCTTCTTTTTCTTGTCATTTTATTTGTTCAAGTGGGAATATTTCAGGCAATTATTTAAGAATTTGTTTGAGACGTTATTTTCATACTTTGTAAAATAAACGTACTTTCCTTAGAAATGTTAAATAATGCGAGAAACAGAAGGTACTAAAAATTTAAAAGATTATTTCTTTTCTTCTACAAGATAACAAATAAAAACTGTTTAGCTGATCCATAAAAGTAGTTTTAAAAATCTCTTGGAATACTTTTTAAAGATTTCAACAATTTAAATTACTCTTTGTTGCAGACGAGCAAAAAAATAAGAGGATTATGTTTGAATAACACTGAATATTTATTTACTTTTAAAAGTACGAGGAGAAGTTAGAAAGTCTTTCCCAAATCGAAAGAAAATGATGCATATCGCATCTTTAAGTAAGCATAGTTAGCGGTTGTTATCGGTAACCGGTTTTGTTTATAACCGGTTTCGTAACCGGGTTTTTTGTGAGTAAAATTTAGTAAATTTTTTTTTTGTCTTGGCAACATTTTTCGTTTAGGAATTTTTTAGATTTTGATATACATATATTTTTTTGTAAATTTTGTTGTAATAATCTGTATAATAACTCATTAGTATACTTCGCATTCCACCTTTACGTTATTGATCTTAGAACAACTTTTAATTGTTAATTTTCATGACATTTTAGTATTATTTGTAGCCGCCATAGTTACAAATATTCTATGAAAATCATAGGTGTCGGTTTAGAAGATAATGGCAAAAATACGGTGAGGGGGTGGTACCTTCTCACCATTGGTGTACATCGCCATAAAAACATGTGTTTTTCATATAACTTACTTGGTTGGGTCTCAAAAAAAGTGGGTTTCTTTAAAAAATATTTTTTGCAAAGATAGCTTTTCTTAAAAAGAACGTTTTGTTCAAATGTACTTTTTCTTAATAGGTACTTTTCCGTGAATGGTATTTTCTCTTAAAAGTTATCTTTTCTTATAAAAATACTTATAACAGTTACTATTTCTTAAAAAGTTTTTTTCTTAAAATGTACTTTTTCTTTAAAGGTACTTTTATTTAAAGTACTTTTTCTCAAAAGGTATTTGCTCTTATAAGTTCATTTTCTTAAAATGTACTTTTTCTTAAAAGGTACTTCTTTAAAGGTACTTTTTCGTAAAAAGTAGTTTTCTTTAAAAGGTACTTGCTCTTAAAATGTACATATGTACTTTTTATTAAAAATCATTTTTTGCTTAAAAGGTAATATTTGTTAAACAGTAGCCTTTCTTAAGAGTTTTTTTTTAAAGCTACTTTTGCTTCAAAGGAATTTTTTCTTAAAGGTACTTGTTTTTAAAAGTACTTTTTCTTAAAGTAAAAATATTATATTAAAGAAAAATAGTCTCCAGTATTTTGAAAGATTTCCGATATCTAATTCTAAGGAGGGTTTAAAATGTCTGCAACATGGTTGCTTGAATGAATTGTATCGATCTAAATCACTTATTGCATTCCTCTCGTAGCACGTTTATAAAATAATTTTCGTACTACACAGTAGTTTAAGAATAAATAGAGGGACTTAAAAGAATATTTTAAATTAACAAACCATCAGAAGTGATTTATGTTTATAGTATGTACTTTATGTATAGATGTATGCATGCATGTCCTTGATTGTTAATAAATGTGTTGGTGATTATTATTATCCTTCCATTAATTAATTAAAGTCTGCTTAAAAATGAATTTATATATTTTGCTCATTATTTTATTCCTTTATTTTCCTATACTCTTTTTTCTTTATTTTTTTTTCCTTTAATAAAAATACCTATTAATTTTTATTCATCCTCTAGCCAAATCCTATTAAATGGAACCAGCAACAAGTGCAACATTTATTCAACGGAAATTTTCTAAATATTTTAATTATTGAACAATTTGCATTCATGTGCTATTTATGTGAAGTGGATGAAGAAAATTGCTCATTATTTCAAACAATGGTTTTGAAAAATATCAAAGTGCTCAATAAGGTGGGTTATTATTTAATTTAATTAAATATGCCAGAAGGAAATAAATACAATAAAGGAATTTATATCTATTAAAATGAAAAAAAAGAAAAAAAATGAGAAATCTATAGGCATTTGAGTATCCAATTATATATTAATTTGTTTTTTGTTTTACTTCAACTACGAGTAGTTTTGTTTTCTCTTGTTTTAGACTATAAATAAGACATAATACGTAAAATTTATATTCATTTCCTTTGTTTTTGTTTGTTTGTTTGCTTGTTTCTTTCATTTCCTTTTTGATCATTTAGCATTCAATTGTTTACCTTTTGCGTTTAGTGGAGAATTTTTGCAAGGAGCGCGTTGACTGTTCAAGATTATGTTTTGCAAGATTTTTACAAATTTTAAATAATTTATATAAACTATTGGCATCCAAGGAAACGTTGGCATTCTCATCATCCAATAGGCCACTTCAATTACAAATCGAACGTTTAGCTAGACATTTAATCGTTGATGCTTCTTCAATGCATGATAAAAATGCCATTTACGATACATTTATACGTATAACGGAAGAAGCAGCAAGAGAAGGAGGCAATGAAGAGAACGAACATTATGCAGACATTACAGGAACATCGCCATCATTATCGTTAACATCAAAAGCAGTAACAACAACAAAAACAACGAAGACAACATCATACTTAAGCGAACAACTACAATTTATAATGTAAGTGATTTTGATTTCTTCTCTATTTATTTTTAGTAGTACATACATACATACATATCTAGTGCTCGTATTACGTATACTATAGTGTGCAGAAAGATGGTTATGATTTTCTGTATTCAACTAAGACAATAAACATTTAATACTCCGTGGACGAGGCGAAATACAAATACCAACAAAATATACGGATAGAAAGTACGAGTTTTGATTAGTTTTTAGGTTTCCGTGTACGATCCGTGTGTGATCATCATACATCGTGCATGTCTTTTTTTATAAAATAACTAAAAAAACCCTCTTCTAAATGATATTATAGAACTAATGGAAAAGAAGTACGAAATAAATTTTACGTTTTAATTTACATTAGGATGTTTTTGACAAAAGGTATAGTTTGTGTGTAGAAGGGAGGAGCAGACAATCTGAAAAAAAGATCAAGACGCCCAAAAATATTAATTATTGCCCCAATTGTCGTTCGCAACTCAACTCAACTCAGTTTGTTTTTTTTTTTTTTTTATTGTGAAACACAACTGTTTTTAGTTGAAATTGTTAAAGCGTTACCAACTTAAAATATCCAGTTTGACAGAAAAGCACACAAATTCCTGCAAAAATAAAAAAAAATATATTAGAAGAAAAAAAGTGCTTTAAATGTTTTATTCGAAAGCAAATAATTTCAAATGGATATATGTGTAGATTTATTTTATGAAGATGGAAACGAAGATGGTAATTTAGATGTGCTACGCATAAGGAGGAAAATTCGTGATGAATCCAACCCCCTTGAACTATCAACTGCACAGAAAGAAAATAATATTTACAGATTTATTAGCTATTTCCGACTGACTAAAGAAGCCTTTTGCTATCTGCTGGATGAAATAAAAGATCAATTAAAGAAACCTGTACGTACATCAGCTATACCACCGATATTGAAACTGTGTGCTGCCCTTAGATTATTTGCTGATGGGAGCTACCAGAAGTGCAGTCGCAACGACTTCAATATAGGATTAGCTCAATTTACAATGTCACTTGTTTTAAAAGAAGTGTTGGATGTGCTGGAGCAGCGCATATGCAGCAAATGGATTAAAACAGAAATGAGTGAAGAAGAAAAAAGTGCGTCGAAAGTTTGGTTCTTTGCAAAAGGTGGTTTTCCCGGTGTGTTGGGCTGTATCGATGGTACACATATCCGAATTATTTCTCCGCGTAAAGATATACAACATCTTTACTTAAATCGAAAGGGATAACACAGCTTAAATGTTATGATTGTGAGATATACTACGTACATAGTACATATTTATTTTTAGTTAAAATTTGATTTATCTTTTCTCTCTCAAGTCTCTTAAATTGGGCTTTCGTTGTAATTTTCAAAGATCTGTAAATATATTAAATGCTGAGAAACTTTAATATTAAGCACAATAAATTTTTCTACTTACGATCTCTTCATTTTTCTGCACTTTATGTCGAAGTAAACTGTAACGTACAAAAAGCAAACTACTAATAAGAAGTTGTGTGTATTTGTCTTGTTTGTCAACCAAACTTTTGCAAACTTGCAAATGACAATACCACCAAAATATTGAGCACAACCAAAAAGTCAACCATGAGTTGAGTTAAGAATGGCAATGCGAATTTATAAACGACGACCAAATTGTTTCAAAAGTTGTCAACCGCACTAGGGGCATATCACATAACTCCCTCATTTATATGTAGCTCGATTTTTTGTTTGTTTTTTTTTCTCGGAGGTTTCTCGGAGTTTGGTCCCATAATCGTAGGGACAACTTGTTTGTCAAAAATTTTTATTGTCACATAAATAAGACATTTATAAACAGATTTATTTTACAAAATTGGAGGAGCAAGTTGCCCCTCGATATACTGATTTTCACATTTGCAAATGAATTTTGAAATTTCTCTTTATGTTTGAAGGAATTTTGTTGCTATTTAGTACCACAATAGTTTTTTTATTTTGAAGCTATGTAATCTTTCCGGTTTTCCTTTTGTATTGAAGTTGGCTTTTTTTACAAAAAATATATTTTTGTAATATTTTGATAATTCTGCCGTTTATAGAAAGATTTTAAAATATGTGTTTTTTTGTTTGTTTGAAAGTGTATGCTTGTTGTTTGGTCCCATAGAAATATAATTGAAAAAGAAAGTGGATGCTGGCAGTTTTGGATACTCAAACTTTCCTGGAAATAAAATAAAACTACAAATGATTTACTCCGTTTAATTATAAGCAATTCATTATTGATTTTTAACGCAATAAAGATTATTTTTATTTTTTATGAGTAATTTAATATTATTCATACTTACGGGTACCTTTGCTAACCGTTGAAGAGAACTACATTCTAATATAAGATATTTGAGATAATTTCGCTTCCGTGGTTTTAATATTTAAATCGAAAATTGTAAATATTTTTCGTTTCCTAGGCCGTCAACTAAGTATTAATCGTATGCTTTTGTTTTGCAATGTCAATTGTTCTAGTTTGCTTTTGTGTTTTTAGCTTTTAAGAAGAAGCCTTTTTATTTTTATTTAAATTATGTTTGTTTTTTTTTTATTTTCTTCATTCATCTTCTAGGCTCTTATAGTTCTCGTAAGATTGCGCTTGTACCTTTTACATTTTACAACATTTATGCATTCTTAAGTTTAGTAATTTATTTGATTTTATTTTCTTCTCTTTTGATTTTCATTCTCATTTTAATAGTTTAAATGATTTGGAAAATTCCTGTGAAATTCGAGACGACGATATTAATACTCCTTTGGGATGTGCTTCTAATATTGTCGACGAGAAATGGATATTTAATCAGGTGAGTTAAAATCTTTCAATACAAATTCAATCAAATGAAAATATGGGAATTAACAAATCTCTAGAGAATACCATAAACCTTTTTTTTAATTTAAATGTTTATAAGTATTTAAATTACAAACTACTAAAAGTCAATTAAACGAAATGAAACAAAAAACAAAAAACAAAGTAAATAAATAATTTATTTAAATAAATACGAGTATAAATAAATATAAATTGCTGTAACAGTTTTGCGAAAATTAAATTAATTAAAAAAAAAAAAATAAAAACGTTGTAATATCAAATGGAAAGAAATCATATTAACTGGATTGTATAAAGTTAACACATACATAAACCATGTAATACAATGCGTATACGTTATATGAAAATAAATATTTCATTTGAAAGTACTCATACGCAGGGCTGTTCACATCTCTTTGCACTGCTGGGAAATTTGATACGACTCCACGATTTTATTTATATTACGTGATTCTTGACACACATTTTTAATAGTAAACTGTAACCTTTTAATGATCTGCAGATTATGTTTTTGTAATATAACGAATATTTATGTAAAATAAAAATATTTTTCATATCGCAAATGCATAGAATTTTTTGTTCTCTTAAATTTGAGAGCAGACTTCGACGTTCAAAACGCTGGTACAAGTTAATTTTGGCTTTCTCTCTGCAAGAATCAGTCGTGATGTTTAAAATGTGGGCACTTCTAACAAAGAGAAGTATACTTTAAGTCACGTAGCATCATCAAACAATTAAGCTGGTAATTTAGAGCCATGCTGAGACAATTACATACTGTCTACGTCAAAATGCAAAAAATTATATACATAGATAATTGTTAATATTTATACAGGCTAAAGTTCGTAAATGTTTATAATCAGAGAAATATTAGATAGACATTGTTAACATATTTCGAGCAACAGAGGAAAAATTTAATATTTATACATCCCTTTTGTAGATTTTTCAACAGCACTTGCTGAATAGAAACAAACGTTGTTTTTCGGTAAAAGCCACTGAACCTCGTCAGTATTCATGTGAAAATGCTTTCACTACTTGTTTGGTAGCTTCGTTGAACGTCATTACATATTCTATTTGTACACAATTACAAATACAAATAGAATACGCGACTTTCTTCTACCAATGGATGCTAGCTGGGGAATTTTTTGTTTTTTGTTTTTTATTTATTATCATATATCTAATGTACATTAGTGAGACATTGTATTAATTGTTGTCGGACTATTTAAGTGATGAAGGTATAGCACTGGTCATTAAAAAACTGTTCCGACAGCGATTGATGCTATCGAAGCTAATGTACACAACATCGCCCTCCTTCGTCGGTTAGCAGAAACATCAGCGAAGTAAAACAATTAATAAAATGCCTGCTAATTCAGCTTAACATAGTTAATGCGTCTACTTAACACCGGAGGTGCCTCAACACTGCCTTAAAAATTAACATAATGCGCAAAGCAGATTTGTGAAAGAGTTAAGTCTTATAAATTTTTAACATCTATCTTCTCTACCCTATCCTTTTCCCTGAGTTCCGGCACAGTGCACTGCATACGTAGAGGTCATCCCCTGAGTGCTGGTCCTAATTAAAAAAAAAAAAAAACACATTACAGTGCTGCCAGCGAATTATATCCTACAATGTCCAATCTCCTGATTTTTTTGTTATAGAGATTTTTTTTTTTCAGAAATAAGCTTAGTGTCGTTACGTGACAAAAAGTTGACGTTTTTGTTGAAATGCCCATATAAAAAAATGTATATCGCTTGAATGTAAAAAATCGTTTTGGCTGAGCCAAAAACCAACGACACAAAAAACGTTATTGTTTTTTAATTCCAAAGCACTTGTTTCAACGTAACCCATAAAAAAAATCAACATCAAGTTTTTGTCTTAAAAGACAACCGGTAATCAAACAGCAATGCGACAATATTTTTTGTAATTTTTGAATTTTTTACTTGTTTTAATTGGCGTGGATTACATCATAGGAAAGAATGCAATTATATGCAACGAGGGTCGTTTCGGAAAATAGTCCGCCGTGTGGATATGTTGTTCAAACCACATGTATTTTCTGCAACCAATGTTATGGCGCTGTAAGTCAAACAGACGGTTTTGCGTTCTATTGTCGTATAAGACTGGAAAACGGTTCTGTCTTACGCTGGTGTAGGTTCCTCTTAACTCTTTAAATAATTTTTTTCACACAATTTAAAAAACGCTTAATTAAAGCAAATTAATTTGTAATACTACGAAAACAAAAATTTTGTTTTCCATCCCTGGCACTAGGGTATATAGCCGTCTTTTGTTTATATACAGCTATTTTTATTTTAAACCATTTATTTATATATATATTTTTTTTAATTTTAATTTTCTGCCATTTAAACATAATCGGGGGCAGGATTTTAATTAGGTTTAATTAACCATTATCATTAACAAAATACATATACTCGTACAAATAAAAATAGTATTTCTATATTTTGCATTTAATGCAGAGTTGAAATGAGTGAAATGAGAACAAATATAAATAAGAAGAAATATTGATTTATTTCGGTAACATTAGCTGTGAGATAGCGTACAGCAAACAGTATTTTAGAGCAAATAAGTTGTCATAAGTATGTTGACGACTGTACTACATTGCCAGCGAAAAAATAAATAAGCGTTTTTTTAATGCATTTATTTCGAAATAATTTGTTTTATAATCTATGGTGGTTCTTAGGGCTAAAGTTCGTAAATTTAAATTCAGTAAGAATTAGACATTAAATCAATTTAAATTTCAATTTTTACGGTAGAGCCACTACGTTGTGTTCGGTGGTTCCTTATACAACACTTCATGTGTTGTATCATGATAATCACTATTTGTTAGTAATCACTGTTGAAAGTCTTTATAATTCTTATAAATAAAATCAATTTAAATCAATTATTTTACTTTATGTCTACAAAGAGACCAAACTTCAAAGTACTCTCTGAAACACCAGAATTAAGTCAAAGTTTAAATTGTGGTTTTGTAGGATATTTGCCTAAAGTACAAAGTTAACCGTTAAAAACAAATTAAGCTCTTAATGTTAAAATTTGATACTTTTGAAGACTTTTTTTTTAAATTTTATGGCCAACATTTTTCATGTCTCAAAAGAACCATTTAAGTGCCTCAGTTTTTTAAGACGGTGTAGGACTTACTTCACTCCATCTGATATCCTTAATATTTATACCACCTTGTAAATTAGAATACAACTCTCATGTATGGGTAGACCACATCCCTTTGTGGTCGATATGCCAGTGAACCACACTACGCATTACAAAGAAAATTCGTACTTTAGCCGAACTGAGGTCTTTCCTGTCACCTTCAGGGTGTTAAAATCCAAATCAAATATTTACAAACACTACTGCCTTTATCCTCCTTTCCATAACCTATCTTGCTAGTTCCGGCACAATGCAGTGCATTCTTAGGGGTCATACCCTGAGTACTGGTCCTAATAAAAAAAATATATATATCCTTATGATCGGTTTATTGCTTTTTAGGACGAAGTTTTCCCAGTTTTTTTAAGAAACGCTCAAAAAGGCCCATACAGTAAAAAGTTTGATGATTAAAATGTTCTAAAAAAAATTGTGCTCTTACTATTCAACATTAAAATTATAAGCACTCCTTGCACTTAAAATATGAAGATTATACGGTTTCTTATAACAATTCTTTTCCACAAAGTAAAAATTAGAAAAAGGACTCCACTTAAAATTAATGTAAAGTTTCAAAACGGTAATAAATGCGATTGGTTTTTGCGAATCCAACTATTTTCATTTTGTTGTACCGTATAATTAACACAATTCTTAACTTTACTTCCTTTTTAGCACGGTCGTACTACACAGACAAACAATATTAGAAAAACTTACTTTTTTATGTGACTGAGATTTTCATTATTTTTTTTCTGTTTTCCTTTTTATTATTTGCCACCATTACAGTTAATTAAATTCTCTGCACAAAACAACAATGATCCACAACAAATAGTGAAAATCCTTCTAGAGATACAATCGGAAAATAAGCTGCAAAATATATTCAATAATGGAAATTTCGATGCGACGCGTATTTTAAAGCATTCAATTGCAAGTGCACTACAGGCAATGTTGCAAACATTTCGCAACAATTGTATACAATATAATCCACACATACACTACATGCAACCGAATCCATTAGCGCGTGTTGCACTAACACAGCTTATGACACGTATTGTTGAAACGATGCGACAACAACAGCAAACGATGCAAACTGAAGGTGATGACGATGGCTTACAAAGAGAGCAACAACAGCAAAAAAGTAACAATAATAATAATAATAATAACACTGGCAATAATAAACAACCAGCAACAGTTGCTGTTGATAGAAGTAGCACAATTGGAGATGTTGACATTGGTAATAGTGGTGTTGGTATTGGTAATTTTATTGCTGCTACAAATAATGATGGCATTCTTTTACCCATTACGACCGATTGCACCATCAATACCATCATACATTTGTGTGAAACTGTAATCGCATTAATGGAAAACATTAAACAAATTGAGGTGACAGCACTAATTTACATTGAATCGAAATTCATTGATAAATTCTTAAGTGAACACTTGTTGCGACCGGAACATGTTACAACTCTAGTGCGATTCATTGGCTGCTGTTGTCAATGCATTAAGGCAATATTCAATAGGCCTTCTTTGCCAGTGTCACTAACCCATGAGGAAAGAAATTGTATAAACGTGTGTCTACAGTGCATTGATATATTGCTACATCAAAAATTCATTTGGTATGCGCTCAACCAACAACAACAACAACAACAGCAACAAACAAATGCTAAAAACATGCCAACATCTAGTGGAAGTGGTAGCATAGGTGTTGTTGGAGGCTATAGTAGTGGTGGTGGTGTCATGGTTGATGCGGGTGTTACAGAAACAATTGATTCATGTTTGCCACTGACAAAGTGTGAACTAAATAAAATTATTTGTTTGCTCCTCGATGCAGTTGTTTTGTCAGCTTCTTTGTTATTGGAAAATACTATATTCTTTAGGAAATATAAAAATGTTTTGAGGTCTTCAAAGAAACAAAAGAAACAACATGAACACTATGAACACCAGTATCGCGAACAGTATCAAAATGAAGTGAACAATTTTGAAAATGAAACTTGGCTAACGGCAGAATACAATTCGAAAGTTGTATTTCTTGGAAAATTAATTGAAACTAAAGTTGGCAACAACAACAATAGCAACGAATACTATAATGCAGCATCTATTGGTAGTACAACACCATCAAACATTGATGTTTTACACCTCAAAGGCATAAATAATCAATTTGATTTTGTATCTCTGGTAAGTATTTCGCCGTTTTTATTTTACTTCTGCAAACAATTTAATAAAAGTCTTTATTTAGGGTACTCCTTATACTTTTCATTTACTATTGAAATTATTCGATCGATAGAGCGAAGATTTTATTACGTTAAAATTATGTTATTATTTTTAACGTTTTACAACTTTCAACTTTTTAAGCAATTAATCGGAAATTTTAATGAATGTTTCCAAGATTTTTTTTGTTATTTTAACTGCACAGTTTTATTTTATTTTTTTTTTTTATATTTTTTAACTTTAAAATATGACCTCCATAGCATTGAAAGAAATTCTTCAAATCAAAACTCGAGAATTCAATCGGTGTAGTAATATTTTGTTGATTCTCATTCCAAAATCGTAAACAGTTTTTTGTCGGTGTTCTTTTTTTATATATAAATGTGAGAAAAAGACAATAGTTAAATAATATTAATATTTTACACACGAAAATAGAATCCTGTTATTGTGAAAACGATCACAACTTATTCGACTGAATGATTACCTATTTATTCAGTAACATAAAATATATTTTTTTTTTTAAATGAATTAACTCTTTCCTTTAATGCTTATTAATTCATTTAAATTTTGTGAAATTTCTATTTTGCGTTGCTTATACATCCTTCCAGCCCACTTTATTATCAATTTCAATATCTGCTCTGAGATTTAATCTATTCTATGCTGTGGCCGTTACACCATATGAAATTGTATGCCAACAACAACGTTTATTTGAATGTCAGAGCACAACTACATCACCATCAACATCTCCTTCACATAAAAGTCAATCAGGTACAACACTAGCTGGAACATACTCAACAGGAGGAGCAACAACTGCAACAATAAATGGAAGCTCAATGTTGCCAATTATACCCATTGAGAGTCTAAGTGATGTGGACATTCTAAAGAGTTTTGTTAAAAGGTAATATTTTTTTGTGTTGTTGGTGTTTTTAAATTGAAATCTCAATTGTCTCCGTAATAAGGGAGGAAAAAAAACTTCTGAAAGAAAGATGTACGTTCGTATTATTTAAATTAAAAGCAAGTAAAAATAAAAATCATTTCCTGATTTTATTATAATTTCGAGAATAATTATTAAAATGAGTTTTCAAATTAAAACAGATCATATTTTCGCCCATTTTAAATACATACATCATAATAACTCTGACTTTTTATATTCCTTTTTACTTAAACAAAAAGTCTTATCGTCTTGATAGACTTATGATGGTTGGTTATACAAAGATTAAGTACAACCATTTAATAAAAAAAAGTTCATGTCAGTCTGCTCGTTAAATTTCTAAAGAATTGATAAATAGGCTCAAGTGGTTTACATTTTTTAGCTTATTTTTTCTTCCTTTTTTTTATTCCAAAGTAAATCATGATGATTTTGTTGAATAGTCGCCTTTTGGTATGTATGTGTATGTATGCATGCATGTATGTAAGTCTGTTTATCCATCAGAAAATCTATTTCGTTTTATTTTTTTTTTACAACATAAAACCTGAAAACCTATAAATTTTTGTATTTTTGTATCCAACTTATTTTTTTCTTCTTCTGTTATCTCTCGAAGTCGTCTGTCTGTCTGCTTGCATTATTATCAGTTATTTATTTTTTTTTTCGTTATTTTCTATTTATAGATTATCAATTTTTGGGTTTACAACACGTCAACAATTTGAAGAATATTTTATGACATTTTTACTACTAATCAATAAAGTTTATGACGAAAATATGGTGGACCAACAAGAACAATTTCAAATACGTAGTATTTGTTTGAAAGCTATTATGGAACTTTTAATTACGTACAAAACTTTTCCAATTGTGGGCAATAAACTTTCACTGTATCATCATACAACTCGTTGGAATCGTATTAATTGTGATACCATAAGGTAAGTGTAATGAAAAGCACACATTTTTTTTGCTATCATTCTACTAGTAGACCGAAGAAGCTGTAATACGTACACCACAACCTTCAGTTAGTCTTATATACGTACGTAATGTATTAAATACAATGCTGCTGTCATGTTGTAAAATTTCACACAAAAATGTTAAACCATTTCCTAAAGTAAGAAAAAATATGTAACACGGATTACAATAATTTTGCTATGTTGATTTAACTTTAAATTATATTTAAAATTAATTCAAGTACATACATACATATATGTGACGCGCAAAATACAAAGGGACCTTAGGGTAAAAAACCGGTTTTGTTCAGGAGAGCCATTTTAAAGATTTAAATACGTGTATATTTGGTGTACCATCACTTTCATAAAACGCGCATATCTCTGGGAGGGAACACTTTTGGGGCATGGGATCGGTGTCATTCGATGCTCAGATCATCAAAAAAAAAAAAAAAAGTGAAAAATGATTTTTTACCCTAAGGTCCCTTTCTCTATGCGTTGTCACATATGGAAACATTAAAAATTTTTATTCAATTTAACAAAAAAAAAAAAAAAAAAAAATTGCATTTGCGTTTTGTATGCAAAAATTTTCACAAATTTCTATCCAGTCTTGAGTGTGACAAAAACTTTAAGTTCAGCGGCCCAAATACATAGTTAATTTTTTTGTGTGTGTTCGAGGGTTAATATCACCATTTTGTTTTTTCTAAAATATCCCATACATAAGGTGGTCTCGTCTCAATTTGCAGCAAAATTGGGCAAATATAATCAACAGTGCTCTCTGGAAAACACCTTGTATTAATTCCCCTTGGTTGTGTCCAGTGTTGCCACTTCCAAAAAATTTATGTAACCAAAAACTTACCAAACGAGAAAAAAAATAACCAAATTTTTTTTTTATTATTTTTTTAAATAATATATAATATTAAATATATTTACATGTTTAAAATTCATTTTTTTTTTATTATTTTTTTAAATATTTAATTTAATTAGAAACATAACAAGTGCTAGTTCAGCTTGGTATACTTGTTTAGCAAGATTTCCTTTTTCAGCATTTACAAAAGAATTTATTTTGATTTGGTTTTTTTTCCTTTCCACATTTTGTATGTGAATACGTATTGATGCATGTTTCCTTAAATAACTTACGTGATTGCACAATTTCTTATCACAAGCTGTACAATACCCACTCCCATCTTTATTTATTAGCCAAGGAAATTCCTGCAGCCATGCAGCCCGAAACTTTCTTTTATGGTTGTTTTTATTTTCACTGAATTGGAAATATTTTTTTTATACCAAAAATTTATGAAAAATTAAAGTATTGTTTTTACCTCCTTTCATTTTCGCTTTCAGATGATAATTCTTCGGTTCCATTACTTGCAGTCTTCTTCAATAAAAACCTAAAAAGAAGTTAAAAATTATTACTGAATTTAAAAAGATTCAAATATGAAAAAATACTAATACTTACTTATCCATTGTGCATTTGTTTAATTATATGTTTTTTCTAACATTTGCCAATTCACAGTAACTTTTTCTTTGATAAAATGCCGGCAATCAAAGTAGACATGCTGTGCAGACATGTATATTTAAGTAACGCAGAGTTGGTTATTAAGTAAAACGAACTACATACTTTTGTAAAATTTTACAGTGTCATCAAAACAACGTAATAAAAAACGTTTTATTAAATTAATTAGATAAAAAACATTCATATTTTTGATTTCCAAAAAAGTTACCAAAATGAAAAAAAAGTTCACATCTCCACATTGGAAAAAAATATTACCATTTTTGGTTAAAAATAACCAAAACGGCAACACTGGTTGTGTCTTTAAAGCAGAGATCTGCAAAACACCGCACATGTGCGAATGCTCTCTTACTAATGAAGAGAGCATGAGAAGATAATTTGTATTTTTATTTAATAAAATCATTTAGTCTTGTTGGATCATTCATGCGAGCAACTTGTGTAGTCGCTTGCTTCTTTTTCCAGGGTTGCCATTTATATTTTATATAATTCCTATGAGCAGGTTGTGTAGTATCTTGTTACTAGACAACACTGAATAAAATGTTTAATATAGAATGGGAGAATGCTTTTTTATTTGCCGAAAATTACTTCGGTAAAGATGAGTGCTTAGTGTGCCAACGCACTGTTTTTTATTTTTCTTATCTTGCAGCTGATGGTTGAATTCTGTTATATTAGGCAAGAACGTAAAATCTAAGAAATTTATTTTCTTGAAAATTATAAGAATCTCGTTTGTATCTTTTAAAGGATTTTTCTCTATATATAAAATCACATTTAAGCGATGAACCTTTCAAAGTGACGTCCGTATTTTTTTTTACCTCCCAAGCTTTCATTTAAAGTTTATATGACATTAAGGCTTTATTTAAGTACAAAATAAAATAACAAATTAAATGGTATATTTAATATAATTATCACATGTGGCGATTTGTGTTAATTTTTTTTAATTTGTTCGGGGACAGCACCAAATATGTCCTGGCAACCCTAATGTAATGAGAGAAAAATAAATTACGCTCAAAATCAAACAACCAGCACAAACATTAATGTGAATGTATGTGTGTGGGGATCCCTGCTTTAAAGGCTTAAAGTGACTAATACATAAACTGAAACTAACCCTTTACGAACCTTTTCAAGATAAAATTATATAATAATCTTCGTTATAGTGTTCTACACTGTAGTACTGTGTCTCGTTTCTGTAACTAATGTGAGAGTTTCTCGCGTCGAGATGTTTATTATCACTATGTGAAATTCAGGATGAGTGAGAAATCAAAAATTAACATTTACGTACTCTTATTACCTGCAACTAATATTCTACGAATCGTTAATGTGTTTTTGCTTGTGAGAACTCACAAGTTACAGAAACGATGCCGTGAACAAATGATACACCTTAAACGTTAATATTACAAAAGGGTGCGGGGAGTCTAATTTCTCCTAACATGAACACCATATGTAAACTTTAAAAAAGCCGAGTTATTTCACCAAATTGAGTCGTTAGAAACTTGCTATTTTTAAAATTTAAAATTTTATTGCTCAGTCTCTTAATATTTGAAATTGTTAACTATTTGTTTTCATTTAAAATTTAAATTCTTTAGAAGGTTGCTAAGGCCTGCTACTTTTTCGACTAAACAAGTTTCCTTACAGAGATGTTCGCCAAAATACAAGATCTAGTTTTTCTACAAAAAAAAAATCTATTTTACTTACTCACAATTTAAAACAAATTGATTTATTGCAAACGGCCTTTAGTTTTTATATTTTTTTCACATGATAGCTGGAAACTGTGTAACAATGGTCTTTAGCTTTAAATGAACATGAATTACAACTGAAATAAAAATAAAAACAAAAAAGGAAAGTTAAAGAGTTTTACTAAAACAAAATATTAGACAAAGTACATGAGTCTTCTCTATGTCTCTTTTCCTGTTTTTAAACTAGTGTGAGCTGGTGTGTATTCTAATAGTATGTCGCTATGTATGTGGATGTACATACACATATTTGTGTGTGTTTGATCTTTAATGTAACAAGTTAGACAACATTATAGCACTTAAGGGGCTTTTAAAAATATACACACACACATACATACATATGTTTAGACACGCACATACTACATAAATGCATCAACTATAGTATTGCTAACATAACTTCGTATATAGAATTTACACCCATACGCACACAGAAAAACACACACAGATGCATGTATGAATATTGCTGCAATTTGTACCTTGAAGTTTATTTTTTGTTTTAAAGAGACGAATGAAAAATGTCATTGAAAATGCGCTCATGAAACAAAATATTTTAAAATTAAATAGAAAAATAATTTACATTATTGTTGACTAAGTATAAATGTTTGTTTTAATTATATTTATGCATGTGTGTATTTTAAATATCTTAAAAACAGCACTTTGTTTCTAAGAACATGCATGGAGTATTTAAATTTTAAAAGCATTCAAATTATATATATGTGGCGTATGAGCACCATAAGAAGTTTGCAGCCGCAAGATATTGCGTATACGCAAGCGATTGCAGTATTAACTTTGTTTGTTCACTTGTTGAAATGGCACACATGCATACGATCAAATATGATGCATATTGGTTCTGTAGGCCTTTTTCGTAAAAATATATAGGATGTTCACACTGTTGTCGTATCAATCATATTATCATAATGTCTTATTATTTTACAATAGATTAAAAAAATTGTTGTTGTGCTTCATGCAAAATAGTCATATAATAATAAGACACTTTGAGGTATGTTTATGGTTTGTCATAAAATAACAGTAGAAATCTGGATGCAGTGGTGAATTCACGCGAATTTATACATTACCTACACAGTCAAATTTGTTACATATTTTGCCGCGCCATTTTAATGTAATTTTCGTGCAAAAGGCAAATTCATTACGACTACAATAATTCAACAACAAAGCAAACAACATGGGCATTTTGTTTGCGTAAACGGCGAATTCATTACCTACGCTATCAAAATTCTCCATGCATAAGAAATTACATTAAAATGGCGCTGGAAATTATGTAACAAATTTGACTGTGTAGGTAATGTATAAATTCGCGTGAATTCGCCTTGAATGAAAATATGTGTTTGTGTAACTGATCTGCCTGGCAGCTTGTGAACGTTTTTGCCGCCGTCCAAAAAAAAAGTTCAGCTCATGTTACCGGCAACAGCTGCTTTTGATTATATTTATTTCAGCAAGTTCGTATAGATAAAAAAAATTGAAAATTTTAATTGATAATGACATTTTAGAAAATTTACAGGAAATTTATTGTTTTCTTCATTAAAAATTAAAAAACATTTACAATTAAGCCAAAATGCAAACGTATGCGCATTAATCCGACTAAAAATGGAGTGTTGTTAAATGTTTATCAGCTGGCACAATTATGACATAGCACGGTTATTTATGACGGGTTGTTCATACTTGTCTTATTTTTATGACTACAGTGTGAATACCCCAATAGTATTTTAACTTCCCACTATAAAAAATAGAAAGTCAATGTTGATTATGATGTTTTTATTCTTTAAGCTAATAAGGCCTAACGTAGTTAATGTTAATAAAACAACTTAATTACATTTTTTACCCAACGTTTCGTCAATTGTTTGTTGACTTCAGGGGTTTCGTATATAAAATTGTTTTTGACATTTTTTAATGTCGAAAATATTTTTAAAAAATTAATAAATAAAAATATACTGTAAAAACACAGTTGGTGTTGTTATTTGTTTGCAAAAATATAACTAAAGTTAATAATTTCAACCTAATTTTAATAAAATCGGGTTTTAGTCAGATCGCGATGCTTTAAAGCTATGGCAAGATTTTGAATATTTTTACCCGTGCGGATGTATGTATGAATGTGAGTGTGTATGTAGCTCCTCATAGCTTAACAATGGCTTAACCGATCAGAATTGACTTCAGCTGGATGACATTGTAATAAAAAGTAAAAAAAAAAAAAAACTATCAATTTTTCCCGTTTTTACACAATAAAAAGTACCATATATTTTCATTTGGGTTACAGGCATGAGAAGAATTTTACAAGAGAAAAAGTATCAAAAGTAAATAAGTAATATTAGTACAAAAACTACCAATTTATCGCTTTTCTACCCATTTAAAAGTACCCTATTCAAACGTACAAACTTTTACATTTATAATGTTAGTAGAATTATTTAATTATATTATTTGCCATTAAGATTTTATTTAAAGTTTTCACTATGAACAAAATTTTTACAGCAATAAGTGAAAACTGAACTCAATACATCAATTTACAACAAAAGAAATGGGATGTGTTTATATACATTTTAAAAACCCACAAAAAATTCCATCAAAACAATTTGTTTTTTTTTTATTCTGTGTAAAAAAACGTAAAATTTCATTTTTTTTATCCATTTTTTTGGATAACTTTATATTCAATCTACGGAAGTGTGATTGTTTGTTGAACAACTGAATACGTACACGGACATGTTTCGACATGCACAGCCGCAAACATATTGTTGAAAGCGTCTATCTACGAGGCCTTATTTAGCACACCTCATCTTACAGTTTTTTGCACACAGTATCATTAATGGCCTTCATTTCATTTTACCATTACTATTTTCACATCTTATAGGTGCTAACTACAGCGGGCTTTCAAAAAAAAGATTACTTTGTTATATAAAACCAAGTTCATTGTTCAACATTTTCACATAGAATCCTGTCGAAGTACGTATTCCAAAAAAAAAGGCCTCAAGAAGGCCACTTTCAAAAAATCCTTCCTGGTTTTTACCGATGGATAGACATATGTATGTACATATGTATATGTTTATCTGTCTCACAATGTTTAACATAAAAAACATACACACACACAAGAGCAAAAAAAAACAAAAATGATTTAAGTGGTCATTGGATGTTGTTGTAAACAACTTAAAAAAAAATACAATAAAACAAGAAAATCAGAGAAATACTTGTGGTTTTCAGCACTTTTTTTTTATTATTGGCTTTTTAATTTTGTACTGTTTTATTATTGTATGTGATAGTATACATACGTATATATGTATGCACATGTGTAAATATAATATTAACATTATTTGTATCCCAGCAACAAAAAAAAAAAAGACAAACATTACAAAAAATGAAATTAAAGCATGGGTTTAAATGATTGATGTCGACTTGGTTCTATTTTGGTGAAACGTGTATAAATTTTACATTAGCATGTCATTGGAGATCATGTGTTTGTGCGGGAATTTAAATAAATTGCTCTTCATTAAAATTAATAACTTGAACTCATGCAGTTTACCTGATTCGCAGAAACACCCAGATTCTTGGCAGGAATCGATACTGTGACCTCCTCTTTAAAATAGTCTAGCACAGTATCCACTACACTATGGGTCACATAAAGGGAAACTGAAGATTTTAAATCAAGAAGTATCGGAATGTTTGCAAAATTTTAAAATCTCGTAAGAAATCGAAAGTGGCGAAAATTATTACCTTTACTAAATTTTAAATGAAATCACGCAAATCGGTGGTTGTATAAAGCCAAATATTTTTCGCGACAATTGTTTGATTGTTAAAAAGGTTGCTCCATAATGTTGGTAATAACTTGAAAACGACGCGTAAAAAATTTTTCAATATGAGACCTGTTTAAAATAAAATAAATGATAAATTTGGTTTGTGACTTCAGAAAAACGTTTGTACATATAGGGGATGCCAATCGGGACTGGATTTGTGAATCCCGGGATTCGGGATTAAAAAAATTCTAATCCCGGGATTCCAGGATTTTTGTATTGTATTTTGTATTTTTAAACACACAAGGGTCACAACTCAAAACACTAAAATTTTCAGGAGAGACAAAAAACTGTTTTCGTGCAGAAGCAACACATTAAAATAAAAATAGACAGAATTGTATTTTTCCAGTTAAAGATGATAGTGATGTGAAAGAAATTTTTGCAGTAGTTAGAGATGTGTACTCTGAATTAATTTATGGAAAAAAGTTAGTTTTGGAAAATTTTGTGTTGTGACCCTTTTGTATTTAGGGTGCGATATATATGTAGTTACCCCACAACAAATATATAAAAATTTTCAAAACATTTATTCGAATAAAATATTATATGTATGCACATACATATGTACATATATATTTTATAATTCATTTTATATTGCATTGTTAAATATAATTACATATGTATTTTATATTATTCCAACATATAACAAAATTATAATGTATTCAGCAAGAAGCAAAGTAATTACTGTTAATAAAATAAAATTATTTAAATAAAAGTATTTAAAGGCCTATTTTTTATAATTGCTAAACGCATTTAAAAAGAATAATAAAGTTAAATTTGTTTCTTTTAGTTTCATTGACACTTTTAACAGGGTGAACCAAAAATATATAAAAGATTAAAATTGTGGCCACACGGTGGCAATATCTTTGTTGCGTTTTCTTTTGCAATTATTTTCAATTGCATCAGATTTGTTATTAACCTTGAGCGTTCTTTTTGTACTATATTCGGTCTAGAAATTAGATATGTACGTGTCCAAAAAAAAATATGAATGAAAACATGCAGTTGAGAAACATTAATTCTGTGTATTAGTGATGTTACGAATAAAAATTTTTAGTATTCGCGAATACGAATACTAATATTTGAAACTATATTCGCCGAATACGAATACGAACATTACTTTTAAGGTTTAGAGCCACATAATATTTCAAATTTAATAGGAAAAAGTCCCCCACTTTGCGTCAGTAACAATAAATTGAAAAACACTGTCACACTACTTTAGGTATTTATCATTATTATGACATTGAGATGCCGAATTTGAAGACCACTACTCAACATTTTTAAATTTTGAGATTTCGTTTTTCTTATTCTGTTTGCGCTTTTGATTAGTAATTCAGTGTTAGTTGGCAGAATATATTTTCGCAGATTGCGCAGCCACATGTCTCGGTGGACTTTCACATAATCAATTTTAGTTCTTCCATTTTTGAAGTCCAACAATCCTCTACTGAGAATTGATTACTAACTTAACGTGATATGAATTTACATATAAGACTTTACCTTTTAAATGATAGTTACGAAATATAATTTCGTTTGTTTTTAAGAAGATTATTATCTTGGGTCGAAGATAAAGGGTATTCTTTCTTGAAATAAAAGTTATTATAAATTATATTTTTATACATTTTATGTACTTTTTTAAAAGTTTTCTTTAAAATATATACATATGTATGTATGTATACCCGAGCATATTTTTGAACAAAAATTTATTTTATTATATATTTTTTAATCTTCTTCCTTATTTTACATTCACTATGAATTGATAGAGGGAACAAACGTTCCCATGTAATTTCAATTCACGACACCAAATTTCCCTTCATGGGGAATGAAAATTTCATGGGAACAAATATTTCACATTTTGTTCACGATAGGGTGATTGTTATCATACAAATCTGTTTTTTTTTATTACGTTAATGCTGCAGATGCACGATGTGAGTATAAATAAATTGCTATCCTTAAGCAAATAAATCTCATATTTGATGTCAGCAGCATTTTTCTTCTTTTATAGAACTCTTTTCGACAAATTTTATTTGAATATTTGTAAAGTTTTCTTTTTTCTTTTTTTTTTTTAAATTTTAACCTGACCATTTGTACTCTTCTAGTGGTATTTACTTCAAATAACCATTTTTCTTTGTTGAACAGTCAAAAATAAAATTAATTTTCTCATCGCTTATTGTTTCTTACGTGTGTATAAGGCGGTTCTTCATGTATACAAATGCACGAGTACATACGCATACATTCATGTTTCCTATTTTTTTTTTGGGTTTGCAGATGTGCCTGCGCCTGTATGTGTGTGTGACTTTTTGGATTATTTTTATAGAGTAACAAATACAAATTGCTTTCATATACATTTTAACTTGTTATTAAAATAAACTCAAATATTTGTTTTCCAACCACTTGCTTTATAAATAAAAAAATATTTTAAAAGCAATCTGCATTGTACTTGAAGTTTTTATTACTATGTATTACATACATACATGCATATGTACTAAATTAATACAAAAACAAAATTATTATTTAATAACAAATAACAATTTTAAAGTTATTTTAATGAAATTTAAGTGTCGTACATACAGACATATAGACTAACATACCGACATAATTACATATCTAAGCATAATACACGTTAGCGAAATCCATGATCAGTGATCGAATCCAGGTCCTAAGTTATAGTTTACTTATTAGTCAACGTGGTAACCACTTCATCCAACACCAGCCGAAAGGGTTGTTTATTTATAATTAAATCAACCGAAAATTCAACGGTCAAAATGCAACTCTGCAATAAATTAGATATCTAGAACTTGGCCTAAAATTGTTCCCTTTAAAAGTATTCACTTGCATTGAGAACCAAAATGAAGAAAATTGAGTAACAAGATGTAGCAGAAATTGCCTCTCGCTCTCTAAAAAATGTGTTCGCCAATTTTGTACTGTAATTTTGTTTGTGTGCTATTTAGTACAATTTTTTCATGTAAAGAAAATATAATTTTATTAAAATCATATTTTTTTATAATGCATACAATACACTCTTGCTTACATTGATGCGACTATGAATGCAAGTGATCTTATTATTTCGTAATTTGATTTTTAACTCAATCGCGTTTAAAAACAAACATGTGCTTCGTCTTGATATGGCAAGGGAAGTTTTTCAAAATAAAATGCTGGCTAATAAAAAATTAAAAAAGTTAAGCCAATTATAACGTGTATGATTGAGAAAAAAATGATCATAAATCGATACTCTCAAAGTGGTGCATCGAAAACATAATTAAATTAACACCGAAGCATCGTGTAACATCAGCATGCTTTTCTAAATTAAAATATCGTAGTTGCTATATTAGATATCCGAGGTCTAATCCTCGAATATTCTTTTAATATTAAATCTTCTCTTGGCAAATCCAGGATGTAAGGATCGCTTTCGCTAAAAAGTTTCGATTCTATCGATGGGCTCTTTTTCCTCTAGGATGTCGGCTGTTTAACAACAAGGAAAATTACTGTACGACCCTAATGCTCATCAGTGACAGCACTGGAGTGAATACAAAGAAAGACATTTATAAAAAAATTTCCCGTAGGATAAAATTTTTAATAATCAAAGCTAATTTTTTTATGATTTAAAAAAGTCTAAGCATTTTCAATCTTTGACTATTTCAGCATGAAATTATGTTCATGTGTCCCCCTAAAAAGCAGCAGTAAATTAAGAAAACTTTTCTAAATTATTATTTACTTCAACAATTTTATAGCTTTTGATAAATATAGATATTAAAAAAAAAACTTTATTTCTACCACAAAAAGAAAAGAAAAAAGAAAATGTCCAACTTAATTGTAATAAAAAAAAGTTTGTTTTACAACTTCTAGAAACACTTGATAAATGAAATTTATGTGCGAGTATTAATATAAATAAAATTTAATAGCAAAAATTGAAATTCCATTAAATAATTTTATTTCATGTTTTTCGTTACGCCTTTTTTTTTTTGTTGGTATTTTTACAGCCTCAAAAAACTGCATGAAATTCAACTGATTATTTCGCCATCAAATGTCTTCTATCACAGCAATTTGGAGCGTAATCTTGTCTGTGATTCTGTTATTGGTACTCAATATTTTGCAGCCAATCAATTCGATTTGAACTTTATTTGGCAACAAATGGAAAATACATCATCATCAGCGTCATCACGAAGTTCATCTTTAGATGAAAACGATTCGTTGTCAGCATTGGCGGGCGTTGATGTAAATGCAACAAAAACATCATCATCTGCGAAACATTTGTGTGGCATTGCTGCAAATACTTCCTATAGAAATTATCAGTATTTCACAAAACAATCTGGTGTCGATTATAAAAGTAGTTCACAACTAATATTTGATGTTCTTATGCAAATGATTGAGGTAAGTTCTTTTTTTTTTCTCTCGCTTTTCTGTTGTTTGCATATATTTTCCATTTTCTATTCTTCTGTTAAATGATGAAAATTAAAATTGCATTTGAAAAACGTATGAATTGTATAGTAAGTAAAACTTGAAATTTTGGAAAAATGATCCATAATATGAAGCATTATTAAGTAAATAAGCTGTGTTGCGGAATATGTTATGGATAATAAAAAAATGTTAGTCAGGTCGACTTGAAGCTACTTTATAAATACATACTAACATACTTGCAACATTTATGGGCCACACATGCATACATGTGTGCATACATAAGTATTTATTTAGTTTTTAATGAGATCAAATTTCTTAAAAAAAGAATGAAATCTGTTAAAAGTTTTAACTTGTTTTCACTTTACGTTGTAAGTAGCAGTGGGGGAATATATGTAAGTTTGCAACATAAAATAAAAGTAGCACCATGAGAAATTATAGCAATATTTCCAAAAAAAAAAGGAAAAAAATATGACGGATAAAAAAAATATAATTCCTTCTTTCGAAACGTACGTGCTGCGTACGTAAATATAAAATATGTATGAATTCGTACAGTGGATAAATACTTTAAAACGGATGCACATTTTGCACATGAATGTTATATGCAAATTTAGCACATTTCAGTAGTACGGATCGTTGTTTTTTTTTAAGGTGTTTTAAAAAGTGGTGCAAAACCAAGATTGTTGAGCTGAGTAAGTGCAGCACGTTTTTAATAGTTAAATAGTTGACCAATCTTTTAAAGAGCTGAAGCAAAGACATTGAGTGCTGTTACAGAGAATTTTTAGACTTCATTTTAACATTTCTAAACAAATTAAAACTTTATTCTGACCTTTGTTTACATGCCATTAAAGTTTTAAATAAAAATTGAAATAATCTTATTCCTAAGATTATATATTTTGTATATATGTATAAGAACAATTAAAACAACAAACTGTTTAAATGTAAACAAAACTTGACTTTACTTTTCTAAACTTCAAAAACTTTCTACACGTCCGGCAATTTAATGCTAAACAGAGGATACTTGTTAGTTGAAGGCAGAATTCAAAGTAATTTTATTCATCAAATGTATGCTGCTTCTATACTATTTTCTAAACACAGTTGCATGCAAAAGAAGTTTAAGCAAAGTGTAAATTGTAACAACAATGTAAAATTATTTCCGTTAAATTCAAATATTATTAATGAAATGTGACAACATTGCAAAATTGTTTCAAATATTATTAAGAAGGCATGCAGAGTTGTACTTTCGTATGTGAATGATTTCCGTTAAGTTCAAAATAAAGTTTAAATGTAAAAATGTATAAATACTAAATAATTAAATAAATGCACTCCTTCAAAATTAAATAATTTTTTTCAAACATGATGTTTCATTTAACATTGTTTATTATAACACCCTGTTTCTTTGAAACAGAAATACAAAATCGTATGCTAAGACAATTGTGTGTATGTGTGTGTGTGTGTGTGTGTGTGTGTGTGTAGTGTAAAACAATTTTTTCTATACATGGTTGAATAATATTAAAGACTTACAAAAGAATAACATTTTTCTATTCTTTTTTCCATTTATTTTTTTTTTTGTTATTTGAAGTAAAAAGCATGCGAATTTTTTTGTATTCCCTTTATTCTCTTTGTTCTTGCCATCTCTCCTGTTTTTCAAATTCATTTCATCTCTTTTTTTGTTTTTCTTTCCTTTGTAGCAAAACCACATTTTAATACTACCAAATTTAGTTAAATTCACTGAAATTTGCGAGAATCGTGAACAGATTAAACAAATCTGGGAAAAGGCTGACTACTTAAAGACACACATACCCATGGACGATACGATCTCACATCAACATTTAATCTATTTGCTGTGCAAGACGAAAAGCATGTTGATACCCGCCCATATGGAAATGTTAAATTTGGAATCTTTAATTAAAAATTATTTAAAGTCATCACATCTTTTTATACGTTGTGCTGCCCTCAATGGCCTTTTAAGTCTATTGGAAAGTTATGCAAAGACCAGCACAACAATTGGCAAATTAAGTGATGAGTTGGTAAGATTGAAGGATATTGTTTTGGTATACATCGATAAGCATGGTTTAATTGAAGAAAGGTAAGAGCAAATAATTAAAACGAAAACTTTTCACAACAAAGTTTTTAAATTATCTAGTAATTAAATTTTATTTAAATTAATATTTAAAAAAGAAACTTGTTAAAGAAAATCGAATTTTTATTTCAAACAAATTATTTTATCACAACGAATAATTTATTTAAAATTCTTTTAAATTTTCATTAGCCCATTGATATGCAGTGATGTGCATACAAAATTAATATGGACTTTAAATTATTGTTTAATGGAATGGACTTCAAAACTAGATCCTCAATGCAATTTGGCTTATCATACTAAATTGAGTGTAACGAAATTATTGAAAACTACCAACAATTTACAAGTCTACCTCTGTTGTTTGCATGTAAGTTTATTGTAACCGTAACACTAACAATCAAACCAACAAGTCCTTTTCTATTCGATTTCTATTTTATATATAATTGTTGTGCAAGAGTTTTTAGAAATACCCCAAACAAAACAAAAAAAGAAATCGAATCGAATAGAAAGCAGAATTTTTTTGATTTGTTTGTTATAGAAATTTCAAATTAGTGTTGCAAACTGTGTTTGAAAAACAACCCTAAAAATTTTAACAGTTTAGTTCTTTTGTTAACAAATTTAAATGAAAATACAAAAGCAGTCTATTAAGTGAGATGCCATGTTAGAAAATTCTATTGAGAAAACCTGGAAATATTTTCACAAGATTTTTATTGATTTATTAATTATTTCTTATTCTTGTATTATGCTCTATAGGCATCTTCAAATTTAACTCTAGTTTTCGTGAACATAACCTAATCCAAAAATTAATGTTATAAAAGTTTTTGGTATGGAAAAGTTCATAAAAAAATAAAAACAACAAAATTTCCATTATTTTTCCATATAAAAATCCACATTTAATTAAAAAACAATGTTGGCACGGCTTTAGGATAATACCGGATATCTTATTTGCCTGCTGACGACAAAATGTTCTCCAATTTTTCGAGCTCTTCTTCGTTTTAGTTTTACACAAACGGTATAGAAAACCAGAGAACTAATTTGAAGATGCCTACTAAATTATCCATTGCAACAATCCAAACAACGTAAAAAAACATTTGCTTTGATCCAGTCTCATACTTTTTATGTACCAGTTTCTAGAAAACAAATTCTGATATTTAAAAAAGCGAAAAATTTAAAAACCATTTTTGAGAAAAAAGACACGCGAAAAGTTAAGAAAATAAAAAAGAAATTTTTCTGCGAACAAGATGATGAAAAATCAAAGATGAATCAAATAACTTTAGGGCAACTCTATTTTGTCGTGATTGTTGTAGAAGCTGGATGCTGTTTTTGTGATTTTTTTTTTTTTTTTAGTGTTACACTGACTGGTTTTACACTTACGAATGTACTTTTCAATTGCAATTTGAATTGTTATTTTTATTGTTATTATCTTAATTTGTTTTATTTTCATTTTCAAACATACAAGACTGCATTGTACATCGTACATTGTATGTATATATTTACAGTACGAGCTCGATTAGTGTGACCAAAAGAATATCCATTTAAACCATTAAAATTCAATAAGGAATGAAATAATTTATATGTGCGGAATTTTTTCTATAAACGATTTTTTTTATGGAAACAATGCTCTGACATTTCCGCACATTTTAAATCCGCGTGGAATACAAAAACCCCCTGAATATAAAAAACACCACTGATTAATTTAAATTCATTCATCTTTATGTTTTTAACATAAAAAAATGCTTTATTTATAAAATTATTGTTTGGCATACATCTGTATGTAAATAAAAACGAATAAAATAAAAGATGATTTTCACATTTGATATTTTTTTTTTTACTTTTTAAGTTCAGAAAATTACTTCAGTATAATAAAATAGAAAAATTTGCATTATCAAGACTAATTTTTGGAAAAAATTTGCACTTATCTAGACTGTGATGTAGAAAAAAATCTGGGGTTGCGCAAATCGTGCTCGCACTGTATATTTATTGTTCATGTGGGTTTGATTATATTTTTGTAACTGACAACAAAAATACCCAAAAAGCACAACAAACAAAAACAGTGAAAAAAACAAGAAGTCCAAATATGTAGTACATACATATGTACTTATGAGTATGTACATTTTCACTTACATTCTTCTATGTACGAGTATGTATGTGTATGCATTCGGTTATTCAATATAAAATAAACTAAACTAAAAAAAAAACTAAATAAATGTTTATTTGTTGCTTATATACATACATTTAATTTTCCGTAGGGTTTGGAACGTATGATTGTCCTAGATAATAAAGTTAGCAGTAACACTGGTAGTTCCGGTAGTGGTGTTACCAACACCGCCAACCATAGTGCAGACAATCAAAACCAAATGTTGCGGCTCTGCATTGAAAAACTTGCACTTGAATTGGCCAAATTGGAAAATGAAAAATTTTCAATTCCCGCTTTAAAATTACTATTGTCCTGCATTTATGTGGGTAAGTATTACAAATATTTCCTCAATGATTTTATTTTCAAGTTTTTATCTGATGTGTTAGCCATTACATACATATACATATATGTATTAATGATGTGTGTATGTACACTCAGTTCAATAAAAGCTGTGTTGTACATAGATACATACTCGTATATACACAATCTAGATATGTATTATAAAAAGGAATTCATATCAAAATATGTATATAAATGTATGTTTTAAGGTTTTTTTTTTTTGTCGCAATCTATTGATTTGGGGATTGAATGTTGATTTTTCTATGTTCGTTCATTTAAAATTTGTTAATATTTGTTATTTCTTTTCTTTCTTGCTGTTCTTGTTTGGAAAATCAGTTAATAAAATGGGATTAACATTTTGTTTCTTACTTTTGTCAATATAAAAAATGTCAAAAGTTAAATTGGACGGGCAAATGCATGTCGTTTATATAAAAAAGTTCAAATTAGTCCGTTTAGTTCTGTTTTGTTACAGTAAATTGTTTTTTTTTTTTTATCAAAGCTTTAATAATTTTTTTTTAATATAAAAAAGTTAAGCAAATACAGTTGTCTTGAGCAAAACAAAAAATCATTATGTTTCTGGAAGCAGTAAGAAAATTTAATGCTTTTGAGAAGGGCTTCCGAAGCTGCACAAAAAGAAGACAAAAAGATCGCTCAACTTATTTTTAAGCACGTTGAGGTTGGTCGGCTATTTACATTTAGTTGACACGAATATAAAAGTAATCAGCGAATGGAAGATAAAATTTTATTTATATGCCCTCTGCCTGTCTCTCTCTCTCTATTATTTATTTATACTTGTGTATTTGCCCACAGATGAATTATGACGCACTAAAATGCAGGCATAGTAATAAGAGATAATTTTGTAGGAACATCGCGAACAAAAATCATGCATGTTCGAAGCGCTTTTCGTAGCAGGAGACACAACAATAACAAGCACCTTTCACTTACAAACCTGCTTTGGCCAAAGCACTAGTTTTTGCTGTGGTGACAAGTAATTCAAAACCTAGATTTACAGCACAGAGCTTAGTAATTTTCCATTCCCAATGAAAAAAAGTATTTGTAAGAACTTTTAATATATACTAGCTGAACCCCCCGGCTTCGCACGGAAGATATTTACGTTTATAAATTTCGATTTAAACTTATAATTATTGTTGATAATGATATTTTCGTTAATGAATACTCACTGACAACTGTCAATGTGGACGCGTGTATGCGCTACAACGTCGACGGATTTCGTGCAAACTTTACATAAACCATCTACACGACCATAAGAACAAACCCTAAAAATTTAATCGAATTCGGTTTGACCGTTCGTGAGTTATATAGTGACAACACACTTGCAACAATTTTTTATATACATACTAGATGACCCGACAAACGTTATTTTGCCATAATATAAATTTCGGGCTAACCCGGTGCGGTAGTTCTTAAGTTATTGCGGTCGAACAATAGAAAAATTGCGCCATCTGTCGGTCAATCCCCAATCTACACAGAAACACTCCTCACGAGCAGTAGATACACATAAATTTTAGTCGAAATCGGTGATGTACACAGGTCTTAAGTTATCGCGCACAAACACAAAAAAAGGAAATTTTGCGCCATCTGTTGGACGAACACTAGAGTATAAATATAAATACAGTATAAATATAAATTTTGGTCAAAATCGGTGCAGTAGTTCTTGAGTTACGGTTAAAAACACAAAAAAACTAAATATTGCGCCATCTGTCGGACGAAAAAATTTAGCATTAATTCTAAATTTTAACTAATTAATAATAAATTTTAAAAAGCATTTTCATTGTTCAAAAAAATGCTAAAAATATTTTATTATTTGTAGCTCCATGCTAATGAAATCGATAGTTAATCAGCTAATTTATAAGCGACAAATAAACTTTAATCGAAACTTGAGATAAACTTTCGGTTGAGAGGAAAAAATTTAAAAACAATAGCAATGAAAATTTTATATTAAAACAAAAAATTTTTCTAACAAACTTTAAGTAATTTTAAATAAATACATACATGCAGACATATTTCACTAATTGAATAAACAGACTTCGTTGTACAACTTTATCAATACAATTAATCAACTGTTTTAGAAACGAGCTGTTGTTTTGTTCTGTGCTGTTCCTAATTAAAATATAAATGCAAATACTCTCCTGCAATGCATTTGCAAAATTTTGTGTCAATCGAATCAAGCGTTTAATTTGCTTATTTGCAGTTACGCGTTTAGAAATAAGTTTTCAATACTCCGATTATATTTATTGTTCAATGTTAAGTATTGTGTATGTGTGTTTGATTGTGCGTGCTTTTGCGTGTGTTTAGACTCATGTGTGAAGGTGCGTTTTCTTTTATACCATCACAATTCACTATACTTCACTATAACAATTACTATTTACTGCGTTGTTCCAAACTACCATTTGCCGCTGTTTAGAATCTCAATTTGTTTAATAAATAAATTTCAATATTACTCTTTATACACTACTGGCAAATACATATGTACATACAATGTTTATGTATAAATTAGGATGCAACGAAAAAAATGACCCTTGTAAATACAAAAAGTTGCATGTTATAAATATCTATACTCTCCTTTTAAGAGTCTTTAGGCGGGCATTGAACCAAGGAACCTCTACTATATTGGCACATTAGCTTAAAATATCTTGTTCTCATAAGATAATAATTCGAACGTAAATTTTGTTTTAAAAACAATTAAAGAAATTCAAAATTTCCCATTGAAAAGTGTAACGACCCTAATAAACATTCTTACAATTCATAATATATGTATTATGCATTATTGTATTTACTATATACTACATATATATTTAATATGTAATTGTGTTTGTCTATACTTGCATGTTATAATAATAGGCTCAAGAAAACAATTGGAAAATACGGAATTAAGTAATGGCATTGTACAAGACGACCCAGAGATAATCGCACAACAAACTGATAAAGTTGATATTCTGCTGCAATGCATTAAAATCGCAACTGAAGAAGCGGCTTGGATTTATGGGCAAGTGTTGTGCCAAATGATACGTGATTTAGTGCCACCCAAAGAAATATTGACGAAGGTCATAAAGGAGTTTTTAGCAATAAATCAGCCGCATAGTGATGTTATTGCCATGATTGTATTTCAGGTATGTACTCGTATTTGTATATGTTTATATGTACATATATCCTTTCATAATCATACAAATATATATCATTTTTATTTAAGAGTACATAGATAACACTATGATGATATTAAATGAAATGGGATATAAATAAGTTAAGCAGACTTTTAAATCCTATTTTTTAATGAAAAATTAATGGCCAGTTTTTGACTTCATATTTAAGTATGTAATTAGTTAATTTTTATTTAAATTTATGTTGTATTTAAATAAGATTCCATTTTTTCAGTGATTAATTAAAGTTCTTATTTAATTACGATGAAAAAATGGTAGAACTACGTAAAATAAAAAATTTCCCACAAATTTCCCTAAGAAACAGCTCACTAGTAGAACAAATAAAGAAAAATAAAAAAAAATATATTTTCATTTTAAAAAATTCTACATTTATTTGAGCATGTACTCAAGTATTTATGTTTTAAATTTTATTTATTTGTTGCGGATTAGCAATATCTAAATATATATTTCGTTGGTAGCCATACCAACTCATCAGTAGATGTTTTTAATTGTATAGGTGTAGAAAAGTAAACACATTCATAATGGAAAATTATTTGTTGTATGTGTTTAAACAATTTTGAAAGCTGTTTTTATGCTTTGTAGTTCACAAAAATATATTTGTGAGTTTTTGTATAAATAGATGAGCTTTAAAACTTTTTAAACATAAAACATCTACTGATGAGTTGGTATGGCTACCAACGAAATATGTATATATTTAGATATTGCTAATCCGCAACAAATAAATAAAATTTATTTTCATTTTAGCTAAAAATAAGAATAATTAAGAACTGCTGAAATGTTTTAAAAATATAAAAGCAACTTTCAAAACGATTAAAAGGTTATTAGCGACAAAACAAGACAAAATTTTATGCAGGAGCCAGAAATATTTTATTGGCTTTATTTTATATAAGAAGAACAAGCCGTCAATAACATATCGCTCCTTTATTGCAACATAGTCATATTTCATAGTCATATATCATTTGAGATATGACTATGTTGCAATAAAGGAGCGATGTGGAAATTCGCAAATCTTAATTATAATTTAAATACGCAAGCTTGTCCATTTAATTATTAATTAAGTACTTTTTTAACTATACAGTCAAAAACACAATTTGGTATTTAATTACAACTTGAAAATAATTATAACTTAAATATCAAGTCAAAAATTGGCCCTAAGAGATATAAAATTTTATTTGGTCAAGTTCACAAGAATTATGTTTTTAAGAAATAATAAATTGTATATGTATTTCGTTGGTTGCTAAATACCATCTTATTAGTAAATCTCTACCACCATGCATGAAAAGCTTTTAAGCTCATATACTTACACACAAACCCTGAAGTACGAAATGAGAATTACCTAAACCAAGGCACAGTAGTTTAAAAACTTATACAAACAACACATATTGTATAAAAATTTTTTGTTGTGTTGTTTGTATAAGTTGTTAAACTTACCTGTTTGCGCTTTAGTAATTCTCATTTCGCAATTCAGAGTTTGTGTGTAAGTATATGAGCTTAAAAGCTTTTCATGCATGGTGGTATAGTTTTACTGACTAGCAACTAACGAAATGCATATAAATATATAGAGCCGCAGGACAAAACGTACTTTATCGCTCATTTCAAATTTTTAAGAAATTGATGTTTATTTATTTTGTTTAAAAAATTTGAAAAAGTACGTTTTGTTCTGCGGCTCCTTATATATTAATTTTTAAAAAGAAAAATTAAGAGTTTAAAACCACAAAGGTTTTCCGAAAATGGCCAACTGCAATAGGCAACTGTGACATCGGTCGGTCTGCTACTTTTTAACAACGTAGAAGTCAAAAAGACATTTATTAATTTAAAAAAATAAAATAAAAAAAAAAATTGTAACATTTCTACACCAACGTTAACGGCTGACGGCAATTAAACAAACCAATGTTGAATATTTTTCCGTTCCGTTTTTTTGTATTTATAGACTGATTTTTCTAGCATCTCTATTTTGGGAAAAATAACTTGAATATTTTTATTATATTTTTATAATATCCATGCATAAATCACTTTGTGTTCCCGTTCCCGTTTCCGTTTCCGTTCCCTTTTCCTTTCTGATTTTAATCTCAACATTTTCTCAACAGGTGTTCCGTTCAGCCATTGATTCTTCATTTTCGCAACAATTACATGATTGGCTCACTTGTTCATTGCCCACGTTTTTAGCATTGCCCGAACCGAAGGCAGTCTGGAGTCTGAGTGTTGTATTTCTTTCAGCTTCTATAAATCTTCATTTAATGAAATTATTTCCATTGCTGTTGAGTGGCATACCAACACCAAACTGTGTTACAGGTGCAGTAGCAGCAGCAGCAACAACAACAACGATATCATCAGCATCTAATAAAAAGTCATTGTCGTCGTCAGCAACAGCAACAGCAACAGCAACAATGACAAGAATGAATTGTGAAAAATTGGGTCAGCACGAAATTGCATTGTTCGTGACATCTGCTCAGGATTTCTATGCAAAATTGGGCAATGAACAAAAACAACGTTTTCGCGAAGCCTTCAAGGAATTTCATCATATTAAAGTCTACAATAAAATGTTACAAAGTCTGTAATAATTACAACAACAACAACAAAAACAAACATCAATATTAACAGCACCGCTCTGGAAAAAAGGCCAGAGCATAATGAAAAATTATAATGCATTACATGTTATTTATGAATGGATGTCGTTGTGTTTGTACGTATGTATGCGTGTGTATACTTAAGAACGTTACTTAAAAATGTGTGTGTAGTCTGTGTGAAATATATTTTCCCTAAATATGCGATAGAGAACGTGTTTGCGTACGTATGCCTTTGTTGCTTTTTTTCGTTTCTTCCCGCTTTTTTTTGGCTGCTTCTACTACTGAAAATGGACGAAAAGTACTGTCTTTAAAAAGAAAAGTAGTCTTAAGGCGAAATTGAAATTTATATTAATTTCTCTAGAATTTTATTTCACACACATACATACATATTTATTCTCCATTTTGACTATTGTATGTATGCGCATTGCATCTGCCGCCAAGCAACCAACCAACCTTCCATTCTCTACCTTATTGAAGCGAAACCCCAAAACTTGAAGAAATTATTATTTTTCTTCGTTATACACACTAATCCTGTATTTAATTGCGAAATCTGAGAAAACAGTTTCTCGTTTTCGTCTCATTTTTTCATTAATTTTTTTTAGTTTTTGGTTTTATTTCGTATTTGTTGGAGAAATATTTCAAAGCCATTAAGAAAAACTATTTAGAAAAAATAAACATTAATTTTTTATGTTTGCAGTTTTTCTGATTTTAATTTTAGTTTTCTTAGTTTTTTTGTTCCCTAATATTTTGCACATCAAGTATAATGCGTGAATAACTAATTGCCACAAAGATACCAATCTATTATAAACGTTTTCTTTTGTTTTTTGCATGCAAAGCAATTGTTAAAGTTGCCACAAAATTATGATCTATTATGTTATTTTTGGCATTTAACACAAAACATTTCTGTGTTATAAAAATGCATTTTCTTGAGGAAAATGGCAGTAGAATTTATATATAATTTGTTATATATTCCGATGCACTTATTACACCATGCAACATACTCGAAAAATCGAATGTATAATAGCGAAAGCCAACAACAACCACCAAAATGCTCATGAATCTGGTTGGTTTTCAATATTTTTTGAATTAGCAATTTTGCAAAACCATTTGCAGTTTTGCAAGACTGTTTGTAATTTTGCAAAGATCATTCGCAATGAACACTGAACATCAATAATCGGTTTTAGTATATTATTTTTTATTTATATTTATCTACTTTATGTTAGTGCTGCCTCCACATTACCAACAATTTATTTGATAACAGAATTGAGTAAGAGAAGCGCTCAGCGTTTTTGAGTTATTCCCTTTAGTAAATTTTCTACTCAAATCAATTGTCTGGATTGTGGAAAGTGCTTTTTAGATTTTTATACAAAGTTATTAAATAATTTAAATTAAATCATGTTTTAAAAAATTTATTGTATAAAAAAATTACAAATATTTTCCAAAATTTTGTTTTTAAATTTATATGAAATGTTTTCGAAAAATTAGTTGTTTGAAAAATTCCATAAAAACGCGATAACTAATCTGAGTTTTCTATTTATTTTACTGAATCCGAATCGACGTGGTAAAATCATCGTAATCACTTTAATTTAAAACTTAAACAAGAGATTTACATTAAAGGGAAACAATTCCAAAATATATTCCACTCAGATGTATTAAAAATTATTCGTTTATTAAAAAATTTTCCCTAAGTGGAATTATTGCAATAATTCAAATAACAATTTTTGGTATAATTATTTTCAAAATTTAAACAGAATTATGTATCCTACTATTTTTAAAATTTTATTATTATGTATTACTGTTATTTCTAATTTAACTGCTCAATATATTTAATCTTGCTCTAATTTAATTTGTGTATGTGTATGCATACAACTTAACCCCGAAATATAAATAAATAAAGTTTACAAAACAAAAAAAAATATATATTTAATCATGATGTTGGTTTTATTATATTTTATTGAAAATAGTCGCTTTCACTAACCAAAGTAAGTATAATTGGAAAAACAAGCAATTTCTAATAAGTTCTCTTTAAAATTCAATTAAAACACGCAATTTCATTAAAATTCACCAAATAAAATTATTTGCGGCAGCACTGCATAAAAAAATCGTTTCTAAAATTTCATGGAAATACGAGGCGAACAGAATTTATCAGCAGGTTGTGTATAAGAAAAAATAATTTTATTAAGCAGACAGATCATTGCATAGTTTCAGGCTCAACCAATAATTCGAAACGCACACTGTAACTTACTAATCTAAAACAGAGCAAATAAAATACTTTAAGAAAGCCTTAAATTATGCTATACTATTTGCTTTTCATATTAAATAAATTTATTACAGCTACCTACTGCTGAATTCTGGCCACCTGGTATTTTGCATAAATTTATTTTTATGATTTTTCATCATGCAAACAGTGTTGCTAGATGTGGATGGATGTTTGTATTTAATAAACATTTTGAAGAAAATTATGTGGAATTAAGAAGTGAATTCTTAAACATTAGAAATATATTAAATTTAAATGGGGGATTTCTTAAAATAAATAAAACAATTTTGGAATTTATGTTCATAAAATGATTTTTATTGAATAAAATAGTATCTGTTTCTACTTTATGGTTTTCTTAGTAATAAATAATGTCCAGAATGATGAGAGCGTAACGATTTTGCCGGGTATTTTTACATCTTATTATAAATTTCAGATTTGTTGTACTCTAATGCAAAATATCTGTGCCATAGTTAAGAAAGATCTGCACATATAAAAATAATAATTTAAACAAATTATTTAAATGTAAAACCTAAAGTTGGGTTAATATTTTCTGTGGCAATAAGGAAAAAGTGCTTAAGTCATATTTTATAGTTATCTAGAAAGTAAGTTTTAAATGTTTAAGTGGTTTGATAAAAATGTAATCGCGTTGTACTAAAAGTTGATCATTAGTTTTTTTGATTTTTTAACACCTGGTTCTGCTCACCATAAGAAAGTTATTCAATTTGAAAAGCAATATTTCAAAAGTCAAATTAAGTCGTAATTCCATATTAGAAAATTAGTTAGAAAAAGAAAAGCAGCAAGTAATTGTACCAGAACTTCGTTAAAAATCGTTCAATATGAATAAAACTTTGCCCAGAGATACTTTTGAATATGGAGAATACATTCGGAAAGTAAGTTTTAATTTCGAAATTATGAAAGTTAACTTGTATTTACAATATTTGAGATTTTATTTTTGCTTTCCATATAAGACACTTGGCGATGTGATACACACAATTAGGGCACAAGAATTTCTTTAGCGCTTCGTAAATACGTTTTTATTATGAGTATTTTTTTTCCAAGACAAATATTTTTAAATTTTAAATTTTGAAAATTCAAACTTAAATTCGCTAAATAAAACTTGAGTTCGAAAGTTTCATCTTAGTTTCAAAATCTCTAACTTATTTTCGTAAGTTCAAAATATATTTCAAAATTTCGTGATTACTTTCGAAAATACCTTTTAATTGTTTTGGCGCTTTGCTTTTCATCTTGTACGTTTACTGGAATTATTTTGAATTATTAATTTTGATCAACATTATGATTTCAGTACTTTCAGTAAGTGTTTAATTATTTAAAATATATATCAGCTTAATATCAAAATATTCGTCCTTATTACGAGTGTCGTTGTCGTGACGAGATCTGTAAAATGTGGCAACGTTCGCTATATGTTTTACATTGAAGTCGTAAAAGTTCGCCTACGATAATCGTGATAAGGCCTATTTTATGTTGCTAAAATCCGGATGGCCAGCATGTCAAAATCCTTAGTTAATCTGTAACTTTTGGTGTACGGTACTGGAAAAAATTTCGACTTCAATTGCCGTTAATCTGGCAGCGCGTTGTTATTTTGTATTTGTCTCAAGTTTAAGAGACGACGACCAAAACATTCGACGACTTGCCTTTTTATTTTGCATTTATTTTGTTTTATTTATTTTAGTTTTTTATAAAATCTTTTTAACTATTAACATAAAACAAAGTTAAAAGAAAAACGAGCGAAATGAAACTTTAAAATTTTAAGATTTCCTTCCATAACAAGTTAATCCTTTTACCAATCGGCGTCGTTTGACGCTCACACTTTCTTATTCTTGTTTTGAATATTTGTCTTTGTATTTTTTTTTTGCTCAACTATTTCTGTGGCAGTTACAAGGACGCAGTATTGTAAAGTGTATTTGAGTGGGTGTGTGTGAGTGTGTGTGCAAGTGTGTTGAAGTTAGTTTTGCGAACTTTTCCTTTTATACAAAAAACGTGTCCTCATCTACCCAACCATTACTTTTCTCATAATATTTTTCTTTTTCTTTTAATTTTCTTTCTTTTGTTTTTGTTTTTCTACCGAGTTTCTATGCTAAAGAGTATATGAAAAAGGAAATGGTATTTGTAAAATACTTGGAATTTTCTCAAGCATTCCCGGGCAAGGTAAAATGATGGCAAAACGATGGCCTTAAAGCGACTGAAAATATAATTAACACAAAAATCATTTGAAAGTTGTGGAAATAATTATTAATGAATTAAATTTTATAAGATAAGTTCCGGGTTTTTCATCCACTGTACACTGTGAGTACTTGTTCGACTAATTTATTAATCGTTTATGAATAAGGCGATAATTTATTAGTATTTCACTATTTTTGTTGTTCATTTTATGAATTTTTTTTATCGAAAAGGCATCTAAGGCTCTGAATGAAGAGATTCAACAGGTACATGCCTCGAGAGCTTAGGTGATTATTTTCACTTTGTTTCGTTCCTTGTAAATGTGATTCATAATAATGCTAGAGGTTGTTGATCATTATGGATCCTTGAAGAAAAAAAAAATATATTAAATGGTAAAAATATCTGCGTTGACACACCGAAATATTAAAGTAACTCTTCTTCAGCAATATAAAATTTCGTGTTAAGAACAACTACAAATGCCACGTCTGTACATAAGTTGTTTGGGGTAGTGTTCGTCGAAATGGATTGTGCGGTAATTTTGTGTGCGTGAAATGCATAAAAAATGTTGTTAAAAAAAAGTTATTTAAATGCATAATTTAAGAGCTGTTCATCCTTTCCTCTCAAACAAACGACCTTCAAATATTGTTAAAAACTACTAAGAGACAGGATGTGTTCAATATGCAGTGTAACCCCGATATACGCAATAATCACAACAAACAAATTCGTAACATTGGTGATCCTGTTAACGCAAGTTGTCAAAAAACAAAACCTCAATTAACGCAACATTAAAGAAAAAAAAAATTGTGTTTCTCTTTCGGTTTGATTTGTGGTTTATTTTTTTGAAAATTACAACCGTACATACATACAATTTTATGTTTACGTGCAAAAATCATTTTAGTTTAAGGCTATTCTAAGAATTACAAAGAAATTTTGCGGGTTTTTAATAACAACTCAGTTTAAAAAAATTCTTTGTAAAGGGTTGTTCTACTTGAATAACCAAAAATGCCTTTAATGGCAAAATTTGTTAAACTTACAATAAAATCTTACAAAAGCTTCGAGAAATTGCATTGCAAACAAATATTTGTTCGAAAAAAAAGTAAAAAAGTTCACACTTTTTCCTTTAAAAATATGAATCTTAAACTTGATAAAAAAAATATCAGTACAAAATTATATGCATGAATGTGTATTTCTATAATTTAATTTTTTTTTAATTTTTTATTGTTTTTTCTTTAGTTTAATTAAAAAAATAAACCATTTATTTTGTTTTACAGAAGCTGTGTGATCGAAAAACAGCCAAAGAAATTTTTGACATGGTTTTAGCAAAAACTCAGTTTCGCAACGACGCACAAGGTTGCAAGGTTGCACTGTTTTGATAGTTTTCTAATTTTCTTGACCTTTTTAATTTAAATTGTATAATAATTTCTAAAGTTTTAGGTGTTTTTTATACAAAAAAAATGTTTTTAATTTTAATTTTTCGATATTTCGCCAAACCGTTGGTTGGCTTCGTCAGGAGAAATTGACTTAAATCTAATTTATAATAATTTGAACAAATACCAATAAAAATATTGACATTGACGTTGTCATTGGAGGGGGTCAATTGACATAATTAAGATACCCGGTGATAGGTCCTTGACCTAAACTTAAACTAGTCTCAGTTATGGTTTCATAAAAACCGGTAATAGGATTATCCTACAGTAACCTGCCTAAAACCAGTCCTTAATGAACATGTCAGAAAATAGTTCCTTAAAGCCTGGTGTAAAATCTAGTCCGTCGATAACATAAGTACCACCGAACGAGTCTAAATGCTTCACTTCAAAAAGTTTACATGTAAAAAATGTATTTAAAAAATAAAAATTTTATTAATTCATTTAAATTATATTAAAGCGGGTATTAAACACATTTTTATAAAAAATAAAAATACTTGGTATTGATTCACTACCCTGCACGAAAAAAATTTTAGTGGTAGTACTAATTTTTGCACTATCAGTAAACTCAGATTTACTGCAAAAATCTGCCTTCACACGATTACAAAATTTTAAACTGCAATCACCAAACAGCTGCATTTTCAATTTTCGTTTAAAATAACCAAAACGGTAACGCTGTCCACATTGATCAAGAGATCATATTCTATTATGTGTGTATAAAATACATACATATATACGAGTATATATATGAGTACTTATATGTAAGTATGTATGTATATATCGATGGTTTTTTGCATCGAAGCTTGGCAAAATGCGTTAAAGATTTAAAAGTCTTACTCGTAGGTACATATATATATATATATATATATATATATATATATATATATGTACATATACATAAGTTTGTATGTAAATCTTTGGATGTGATACTGAGTGATGGAATTTTGTTAGCCCTTTTGTTCTAGTTACATATTACAAGTCCTCTTTTCACCAATCACAACTCAGGAACATTTTGTACCATTCCTATTTTCACCTATCATAGGACAGGTATGTTTTAGACAATTGGTACCACATTTCCCGTAGGGTAGTGACCAAGCAAGGGTTAAATGAAATATAAGTTTTTGTTTCTAATATTCACGTAAGTCTAATGTTCTCTGTTTTTCCCTTTATAATATTAACAATTCTATTTCTTTTCGAATATGTCCATACGAGCTGTGGTTGATAGCAATCTTCATATCGAGGCTTTGCTACGATAGAGTCGTAACTCGAAAAATATGATTTTGCAAAAAATAATACAGCATTAATGGTCATATCATTTTTCATTATGTGTGTAAAAATTTAATAAAAATATTTTATACGAAAACTAAACTTCTTTCTTTTACCCATCAAACCAAAAAAGTTTGTCTTAAGCAGCACAAAAAATAATAATCGGCTCTGTTCTGTAAAACGAATCTGAATAAATACCAGCTGTTTTTTAAATGATATACAGTAAAATAGTTGCAGATATTTTATTATAAAATAAACAAATATGGAAACCTACAAAATAGTCTGAATAAATTTTCTAATTTATTTGCTTTAATTTTGTTCGAAAGCGAACGATTTCAAATCAAATAGATTTACAGAACAGGGCGGTATAGAAAAATAAATTATGATTTTGTTGTACAGTGTTATCACTTTTCTCAAAATTTTACGACTTCGGTTTATAAAAATAAATATAAATCCTTTAAGGAAAAACAATTTTTTTTTATTGGATTATCTAACACAAACAAAGGAATATGCCACATAAGGTGGCATGGATAATTTATATTATTTTTACATAAAATTCGAACTGTTCTCAACTTGCAATAAAATGTACATATGTATTTTATTATTGCTACCCCCCATACGTGCTCAGCTCTATTAAAGTCCTTTAAATCGTTCATTTCAAGTTGCTGCCACTAAGGCGGCAGTTTTCACCTTTCGTCTTAAATAGGTTTCGTTTTGTGGTTGGTCACGTTTATTTGAAATTTATTATGAAATGTCGGTCGTTAACAATAAAAAAGAGCAAAAAAAAAAAAAGAAACATTGAAATAAACTGACATACATATTTTGCCAGTAATAACAAAAAAAAAGAGTCCTTTTGTTGGGTAACATTTTTCTTCTTCTTCTGTTTGCCGTAAAATAGTACAAAATACGAAAGAAATAAAAAATTGCATATTGAAAAATCAAATTAAAAAACACGAAATAAAGTCAAATAAAAATCAAAACAGTTTTTGACAATGTTTCAGAAAATATGACAATGATTAATCGATGATGGTACAGATTGCAAGATGAAATGATGCTAATAAATAAAAAAAACAAACGAAAAAAAAGAAAACAAAAGCTGAAAATAGGTAATAATGAAAATATGAATAACTGTAGCAATTTATGGGTGCAAGTAAATAAATATGTATGTATGTGTATTAGTCTGTAATTGATATAGTGAGTATTCTGTAAACCGCAATGATATTAGCAGTAAATCATTTGATTTTTATAACTTTCAAATTTAAGTTCTCGACGTTACAGTGTCTGACATTTTGCTTGATTGCAGCAACTGAAAAATTGAAATGTGAGCTCGATTGAAAATAGACATAATTCACCATATTCCGTAACTATTTAACATGTGACGTTAAGACACTTTTTTACTCGTTCTAGACCACAGTTGAGTATATTTGATGCTCTATTTTTATCCTCTTAGGCCTAGCAAATTAGAAAATCCTTCTTTGGTATTTTTACTAAAAATGCTAATAATAAAGAAAAATACAAAAAATTATTTAAAAATATATAATTACTTAATAAATAAAAATTTATTCTACCAATTAATTTATATAAATAAAATTAATTCCAATTAATATTGGAAGAGAAACTAATAATGTATAAAATAATAAATAAATAACCGCTTGTAAACGTTCAGCCGACTACAAGCTCATATATTTTTGTATTGCCACAAAAAGTTGCGATATAAGAAGGATTCTATTTTCTTTTGATCCTGACTGCATGTTCCACTAAATTCGATTTATTTCTCAATAAATATATTAAAGCCAAAAATCAAAATGTTAACTTGTTTTCAATAAAAGTATAAAGAAGAAATTGTCATTCGTAATTAGTGAAACCGATATTTAAATAATTCATATCGAAGGAAATCTCAAATAGATATCACACATGATCATATACATATGTATGTATGTATGTATATATGCAAGTATATAATTCTACTAATTTCTGTGCTTCAGTCGACTTTCAGAACAATTGCATTTTTTTTTAATCTTGCTCTTAAAATCACAGCACTTAAAGCGGAGGTCTTGTATATTTATTAAATATCTAAAAGATCGCCTTTATGTCTGCAATACATTATTTTTTAATTAACAAATTTACGAAATTTTTAATTCAATAAATTTTGTTAGAAACAAAAAAAAAAACACACATTATTATCATTTAACTTCCATTGTATGACTGCCAGAGTTTTAACATTGCCTTTCGGCTTTATACACAAATGTTAAATAAAATGGAGGTTAACATTTTATGTTAATAACATAATCTCCATTTCATATTGTTTCGTTTTGAATTCACCACAAATTTTCGAAGTATGTAATGTTAAAGAACATTTGCTCTTAACATAAAATGTTAATAACATTTACTAACATTTCAAATGGAAAATAACTTTTGACAAAAAACATTTCCCAGTCCGGTCCGGTCCTTTTCATTTATTGTTATATGAGTGCAGAGTTCATTCAAAACTTTTCGCTCTTTTACAAACAAACCGGAAATGGTTTGTTCATCTCATCGTAAGTTTTTATTAGATTTTCATTTCATTTTACTGCTGCAGAGCATAGAGAAAACATAAAACATAAAATTATACCGCAACATTATCAATTTAATAAAAACATTTTGCACTTTTCTTCTGTCGTTCTCTAATGTTTTGTTTTTGTTCGTGTGTTGTGTTTTTGGAACAGCAAAAAAAAGAAGAAAATAAACGAAAGCACACACTTGTTTCTCGTCGTTCGTTGTCTAGGTCAGTGGTAAAATTTATGTATGCATGTGTATGTACATATCTATGTTGCATGCACATATGTACATACATACAAATATACTAGCCGTAGTATTTACAGAACATTTTCAATATACTTTTGTGCAATGGTCGTGTATGTGTGTCTATATGACAATAATTTTGATGCGTTTTAAAGTGTGTTTTAGAAAATTTAATATACAAGAAAAGAATGCTGATATTAAAGTTGTAAAATTGCAGCAATGAAGAGATACACATACATACAATATGCATGGTTATGTATGTAGAACATAATACATACATACATATGTAGCTGTTATTAATTTATTTTTTCGCTGTAGTCGAACAGGATTGTTTTTAACCAAAAACTAATTTTTTTCTTTTTAACTATCAAAGGCAGGTTTATGGCTTGAGATTTTCTTTCTAAGATTTTGCAAAGAAAACTTGATTTTATTGAAATCGGTGTCCATGTCCTGAAATTACAATATCTTATGTATCACAAAAGCGTGATCAATAATTTGGTTGCCTAAAATCGTAGCGTCTCCGGTATAATTATCGCTTACATCGTTGTAGAATTACACAATTAATTTCAAAGTTAGAGACCTTTCATAAAAAAGTTCCACGAAGAAGACAACAGTTCGATTTGAATTACCATAAAAGTAAATGACTGCCATGAAAAATATTTTCCAAAGATGATCCGGAAGTAGTGCAAATTTCGATCATCCATGAAAATGAAAATTATCTTTTTCGGATTCCTCATCTCACTCTAGAAGTGATATTAATTTTTATTTTTGATTTTTTTTTTTTGTTTTTTGATTTTTTTTGTTTGAGTTATTTAATTCTTAAGTTTATTTTTAAGAACATTTAGGAGTGTTATATTAAACTACCTCCAAATATGAAAGCTTCGGCAGCAAGAGCGTTTTTCTCTTATGTTCATAATTTATTTATTACTAAATACTTTCTTTTAAGCTTGGTGCTAAGACGTTTTTTGTGAATTTAGATATTACATTATAAGTCTTAAGTTTTTCCATATAATATTGTTATCATTTTAAGGTTTGTTTGTTATGATAAAGAATGTATGAAAAGGCTTAATAAAATTAAACTGAAACTTGAACTTTTTTTGGGTTCATAAAATACGGATTTTTTAGAATTAGTTTTGTGGTTTTAGGGTTCGTGTGGAATGAGACTTAAAACACATTTTAAGTTTGTACAATCTCTGCCATTCAAGTTGTATGGGCTGCTTAAGAGACTTTTAAGAATGAATAGTAGAATTTGATAAATCGTATTTTTGTAGGACGCTTTGTGCAGCCACATCTCCTGAACTGAAGTTTCATTCCCCACTTTAAAGAAATAAGAAATATATAATACACACACAGCAAAGGGTTAAGTTGCCGATCAGGCCGGTTTCGATTATGACAACCAAAATGATTCATGTGAGATAATTTATGGAAAATCGTTTAGAAAATCCAAAGTTTTTCCATCGAAACCATTCATCCTAATGTTTTCATATGGGGCGAGTACTTGCATTTTCTTTTCCTTTTTGTGGATGTGTAATTCCAGGTTGCATACATTTGCTTGAATTATGTATGCATGTGTGTGTGTGTGGGATACTTTTTGTTTTAAACCTTTTTTTCTATTTGGAATTTTGTTGTTTTTGTTATCGTAACTTCCTGTTGTTGTGTTTTGTCATAAATTGTAACAGTGGTCGTATACCAAATACAGACAATAAAAACATCAACAGCAAAAACCCAAAAACACCAAACACCAGCAGTTGCTTGCTATTGCTGTTGTTTATTGGTTTTTTTTTTGTTTTGGGTGTATTATTTTTGTTTTTCGGAAAATACATGCAACTTACAGATGGATGGATGGATGGATGTACATATGTATGTATTAGAACGTGTGGCAGTATCAGTTTATGTTTAATTTGCTCAAAAAAGAAATGATGGCTGTTGTAACATGATGTTGTAGTGGGGGCTTAAATTGTTTTTATAATTTTTTTTTGCACAATTAAAAAAAAAATACATACATATATACCTTATAGTTCATGTTTGTGTGTTAATATGAATGTATGTATGTATGTATTTATTTATATATTTATGAGTAAATTAAGGAATATTGTAGTCGATCATAAAACTGAGTATGTAAGGAACATAAAATGCTTCTTTTATTGTCAGTATGTACAGCACTTATTGACCTTATTTTTTATTCGTTTTGTTGTTATTTGTAAAATTTTGTAATTATGTATGTTTATACTAAAATTGATTTATGTATGTTTTTTAGAAATCTGTTAATGACATTGATTAACAATTGCATGCCATATTATATTTTATTTTTTTTTATTGGCAATTTTGATCAAAATCTTCGTGATACGAGGGTAGGTTTGAATCAAATTTTTTATGTTTTCATTAATTTAATTGGTTTTTTTTATAGGCTAGCTAGTCTATATGCTGCCTTTCATTGGATGCTAATACCAACTCATCAGTAAGTTTTTACCATGCTTGAAGAAAAATAAACACTATCACATCGAATAAAAATTGATTGTTGTGTTGTTTGTATTAGTCTTTGCAAACTAGTATGCTATTACTTTTGTAATTCTCTATTAAGATTTGGGAGATTGCGTATAAGCAAATTAGTTAGAAACTTTTTCAAGCATGGCAGCATATACTAGATTAGATACATCATAACAATCAAATTAATTTTGGTCCAAATTTAAAAAAAAAAACAGAAAAAATTTTAGAAAACATAAATTACAGTTAAATTCAAAAACAAAAAACATTTCATTGTTCCCATAATATTCCAACAAATCTTCCACATCGAAGCATAGAAATAATGTATTATTATTGTTACTTTCTTTGCAAACCCAATTCGACCATTCGACCAAAATAAGTACACACATAAATATTCGTACATGATTTTTTTTATATAATGTATGATATGAACTTCAATTGCAGACTTTTGGATTTTTACTTAAACAAATATGAGTGACGCTAATGTACATACATAAGTCATAGGTTCAAAATTATATAAAGAAATGACATGTAATTAGCTTTTGTATTAAAATATCCATACATACAATCAAGTTCTACACAACTGTGTTGTATGTCATTTTCATTGTAAATATTTGATAGAAACTTAAAATTTTATTCATTTAACAAGCGGTCAAGCATGTTAACAAAATTATATTCTATATATTTGTGTTGCAACAAAACTCTCTGCCACAATTGCTCAGTTATGTTGCATTAGTTTATAAATAAATAATAGAAATATTACAGTTCAAATGCTGTCTAAATCAATTGATTTTAATGCACAAATAACTTTCAATAAAATAAATTTTTAATGGAAAATTTCGCCATCGTGTTATAAAATTTTTGTAAATTATTAATAAGATATGTCTGTCTGTCGGTCGGTTGGTTGGTCTGTCGTCGATTTTATACATTTGTAATGTTTTGTATTTATTAATTTTATATTTTATATCACAAAAATAATGTTTTATTTTAATTTTTAATTAAAAAATAATAACTAATGGCCCGGACAGACTTTGTGATGCCAACAACCACGTTAATCGTATTTGAGAGTATGTATATTGACTTTTCTTAAAGCGGAAAGATTTTAGAAACAGCACCCAGCTGTCCGGCCCAATGACGCCTACATACATACATACACACTTACATACTTTAACCTCTTATCGATATTTATTGCAAATTAGCTTTTAATCGTGACCTCGTTCATGATACAGTTACCGAATACATAAACAGTCTGTATACCAAAGTTATCGAAAAAAAGTACCAGGATATGTTATGCTTTCATCTACTAAATTTCACTACAATCCTTTAAGGGAATTTCTCAACAGAACGAGTAACAAAAGTAATAAAAGTAAAAAAAAAAACAAAAAAATAGTACCAAAAACAAAAAAAGTACCAAAAGTAAAATAGCACCAAAAATAAAAAAGTACCAGTTTTTTCTACTTTCAGCCTCAAGAAAATTAGTTAGCTTAAAATAAATTATAAAATATTAGTACAAAAATAAAAAGTACAAAAATACCAATTTGTCCCTTTTTTAACCCTTAAAAAAAGTAGCCTATATTTTAATCTGGGACATATGCTACCAGTCTATCAAATTTCATCCAAAGCCATTGAGCGGGTTTTGGCGTTATAGTGAAACACACATCCTAAAAACATCATAAAAATTTTTACATTTATAGAATGGAATTAAAAATTATTATTAACGAAATTTAAATTGAATCAATATTTATTAATTTTTCATAAAATTAAAGCAAACACAATAAAGTCAAGTCATCGATTACACTGTACAACAAAAAAAATTACAACGTTCTAACGTCTTTTTCTAGTGGAGGGCATTTTCATCTGGGCGTTAACATCTGGGATTTATTTTACGGGAGCAGTTTAAATTTCCTCCTTTAAATTTTTTTTTTTTTTGAAATATTATTAATTAATATTAATAAGTAGTTTCTAAGTATAAAGGCCGAGGCACATGGAATCCATCATACATAATACGTCGTCTTTTCCAACTGAAATCAACGTAGAAGTTTGGCACAATGAGTACTTTCTTGACGGATATTAAATCACCTATTTTCGCTACCGAATGCACGTTTTTCAACAAAATTTGATTTTACTTTCTAAATTTTATTTATTTCATTAAATTTTTGCTGCCACACAAAATAAAACGAAAAACAAATGTCAAAGTTGCCAAAGTACGTTAACAGTTTCCCAACTTTCATACTTTCCGTTAGATGTCAGTTAAAGAAGTCGACGTATGACTGATTTTAGGTGCCTAGGCCTTAAGGTATCTTTAACATTTTTAGGTAAAACATTTTACCAGCAACATTTTTGTGCAGAATTTTAATCCTCTAAGGGGCTATTCACGTACAATGTAGCACTTCAGTGGAAGAATGGCTAAATAGATTTGATGAGGTGGAAATTTTGTAGTAAAATTTTTGTAAGCGTTAAAAAGTGGAAATGGAGCGGCGAGGGAATTGATTAAAAATCTCCAAAAAAAATGCTTTCTTTACGTAATATGTGAATAGCCCTTAAGGCTATGAAAATATTAATTGTTGACTTCTTAAGCCAGTTTGGATTAAACAACGTCAGTATTAGATGATTCAAAAACAGCAAATGTATTTGTTTTCATAATATTTTGAACGCCTTAATTTAAAGCAATTTCACCGACTACAGTGTAGGAGAAATTATTACATTATTTATTTTTTTTATTTATTATTTATTTTTTTTATTTAAGCATGTTAAGCATTTTTAAATGCTTACATTTCTTGGCCACGTATACTAAATCATCAGTAGACTTAAAAAACACATTTTAAAAATTCTACTGGTGAAAGCAGATTAGTTGAACTAATAATACAAATAAATATTTCAATTATTTTAATATGTATATTTAAATCTAGTTAAACATCTAACTACTTTCAAATTAGTTATGTACAAACATGCAATAACTACAGTTAAATATTACAAAAAAAAAAAAGAAGTTTTAAGAAATAAATAAACTACAAACTACTTTTTAAATGATACGTTTGCTAAAACTCCTTAAAAAAAATATACAAAATAAAAAACTGTAACACTACTTAAGTTAAAAACCTGTCGACAATGTACGGGCATATGATGTTTTACGAGCTGGAGGCAAATCTGAAGAATAATTCTCAAATCGATTCGAGCAATCAATGGCCTGAAAGTAAAATAAAAGTAAATTAATTTTATTAAAATATTTCTGTAACAACAACAACGATGACCATAACTAGGATGTCAAAATGTTGTTAAATTAAGTGGCGTACAACAAAAAAAAAAAAAAAAAAACAAATAATAAAACTACGAAACGAAAAAAACTTGATGTATAAATATTGAAGCTATTCACAAGGGTGTATTATTTACTGTTGTATTGACTGTATGCATGTATGTGTGTGTGTGTTAATAGTTATAAAACAATTGTTAATATTTTTTATATATTTTTATGGGCGGTGCCAATACAATTTTATAACTTTTGTGAAACTTTAGACCATATACATAAGCCGCTACAAACGTTTAGTACCCCCCTGCGAATACCTGTGTGTGTTTTTGTGTGCGTATGTGGTTGTGTATGTAAAAACTGTTAAGTTGATTTTAAAGCTGAACATTTATTGACTAGGCGATAAAAAATAATATTTTTCTTTTTGCTCTACCAAATTAACACGCATAAAAACATGAATATATATGAATGTGTGTGTGTGTTTTCATTATATTGCAATTTCATAATAAATAAATTAATTATCACATTACGTGTTTGTGTGCAGTTAAAATAAGTTTTTTTAAAATATTGAAATGCTTAAAATCTCGATCTAAAAAATAAAAAACAAATTAGTTATTTTTGTTGTATGGCCAATGTAAATTTTCTTAGTTTGAATATTGAAAATGAGCTAATACGGCCTAAAATTCTTCATGTAAATAAAACAAAATATTTTATTTCATTTTTCCCGACGTTTCGTCAATTATTTGTTGACTTTATCAAGGGTTGGGAAATCTATTTAATTGTTTAAAAAACTTTCCATTATTATATGTACATAAAAAGCTTTAATATCGGTTAGTATATAAACTTACATTAATATTTAAAATTTTAATTTTAATTTTTAATTTTTAATTTAAATAATTGACGAAACGTCGGGAAAAATGAAATAAAATATTTTGTTTTATTTACATGAAGAATTTTAGGCCGTATTAGCTCATTTTCAATATTCAAACTAAAAAAACAAATTAGTTTTATTCGAAAATTATCTGGATACTTAATAAGTTTATATGAAAACTAGAGAAATATTAATTTATAAAAAATATTTTATAGTTACAAAATATATTTGCATATACTCGTACTGAAGTGGGCTTTGTAAGGCCTGGATTTACAGGTCATACATCACTCTTGAAAAAGATTAGTTTTATCAGACGGGAGACCATATCCCCTGGTTTTACGGACTCCAAGGTTGTTGAGACTAATTTTATTAGAACGCCTTCACTAGTCATTCCGGATAGGGATCTTTGGGTCAAATCTGATAGACTGTACGAGGGCTGCGCGGTCTTTACAGATGGATCGAAAATGGAAATAGGCTTGGGTGCTGGCGTCTATTTTTTAGGACATTCGTAGGTCTTTTAGGCTACCGAACGAATGTAGTGTATTTCAGGCTGAAATCCTAGCGATCCTCAGGGCCACGGAACTAGTGACAGAACACGTAACTGAAGGCGCGGAGGTAACATTCTACGTTGACAGTCAGGCGGCGCTGAAAGCTTTGGAGGGGCATAGTGTCAAATCGAAGCTGGTCAGCAAGTGTAGGCTATCTCTCAACATGCTTATGGACAAATTTAGCGTTAGGCTATGTTGGGTACCAGGACATTGCAATATTGAGGGAAACGAAATCGCTGATGAGGTGGCAAGAATAGGGTCAGCATTAGATGTGGCAGTTAGTGACAGGTCGGTTAAACCTCCTATCGGTCACTATAGGGAACTCAGTAATTGGGTTATTAGCAGAACTAACCATTCCTGGAGGAATAGAGAAGATTGTATAGTCTCGAGGTCCATATCGACAGAACTAGACTCAGGTAAATCTGATCTACTGATGGGTATGAATAGAAAGGTTTTGAGAGTCTTAGTAGGCGCCTTGACTGGCAATTGCTCGGTTAGAGCGAGGACCACCATATGGGAAAATGGCACTCCGGATTTCTGTAGGATGTGTGGGGATGAAGAGGAGCCAGAAACTATAGAGCATATCATCTGTCATTGCCCAAGGCTGCAACGCCATAGGCAATCATTTTTGACAGCAGTGCTCCATGCCACACTCTATCAAATGCCTTGGAAATACCTAGAGCCACCACTTTACTTTCGCCAAAGTGATGTATGCTATTGCACCACTTCTCCGAAAGGAAAGCTAGTAGGTCTCCCGTAGAGCGGCCCCTACGAAAGCCATACTGCCGGTCGCTTCAAATACTTCACAAGATGGAAATTCAACATACTTTTCATTACTTTGGAAAGCGCTGAACAAATTGCAATTGGGCGGTAGTTTTCAGGGTTGTTGGCCTCCCCCTTTTTAGGGATCGGGTATAACTCGTTCCAGCTCAAACTGTTTAACTTTAAGATCTCAAAAAGGACTACGTCAGACTCAAATCGTAAAGGATTTCTAGTGCATTCACCATGTTTCGGATTGTATATGAGAGTAGCTGCTGAACTTTTTGACCAGCCAATATTACTTGTATGCAGTTGTTTCACATAAAGAGAGCACAAAAAACTCTAACTAAAAAAGACGAAATACACACTCATGTGCTTAATATTAAAAGCTTCTGCTGTTAATAGAGTTTTTGTTGCCATTCGTATCAATTGGTGGACGAAAAGAAAAATCCATTTAAACTGTAAACCGGCATAATTTAATTAAATTAAGAATTAAAACAAACATCATAACAACATAAATTTATTTAAGGAATTTGAAAAATATGTATTCGCGTGTGTGTGTTTGCGTACACATTCACACTTAGTTAGTTGTAATTTTCTGTTGTATTTGGTTTCATTTGATCATTGGAGCATAATTTTTTTGCGGTTGTTAAATGTGGTCAGTTTCAATCAATTAGAAAACGATTTATCTGTTATTTACTTATAATTTATTTACAGTTTTTTTTTCAACAAAATTTCATAATAGTTGACGCATCTATAATTAAAACATGAAAAAAAAAAATATCTTTACAAAACACTGCGTGAAACTACTTATGAGAGGAACACTGCGACCAAAAAACTTTAATATTCAAAACAATAAAAATGCAATCAAAAAAAGTTTTTGGTTCAAACACACCTACCTGCCACATGCAACAAAATATCCCTATTCCGCCATTTAAGCATCACTGGCTGTTCGTATAATAATTATTTAAATGCATACAAATTTGTTTATTAAAACAAAAATTCTATACTTTTGCTATAAAATTAAAACTTTCTAGAATATACAAAATAATTTTGTGTTAAATTTATTGCATATTACTTTTGTTCGTATTATAAAAACTTGTATACAAATGTGTATGTGTATACAAATAAATCACACATAATAAAAATTGCATAAAAGTTATCAATCTTACATTGGAATTAAAATTTTTAAATCAAGTAGAATCTCTCTCTCTCTCTCTCTATTGCCTTCAGATAAATTTAGATAAATTATGTAAAAATATTCGCAAGAAATCTTATTGCAAAATGAGATACAAAAAACATTGCGGCAGAATAGTAAGCAATTTTTGCATAAATACATGCATACATACATACACACATACATACAGATATCTAAATATTTTTTCTAATTGTTTATTATTTTAATTACTCAAATTTATGTTTGAATGTACAAATGTAAAATTTCTTTCAAACAATGATTTGAAAATGTACACTGGTCAACAAATAGGAAAAAATTGCTTGTTTCCTGGGATATTTTTTTTTGTTTCTATCTCATATTGAGCGCATTTTCTAAATACGTCAAAAGTTTCTCCCTTTTGGTTTTGAGTTATAGGTAACCCCCACTTTTACTATTATTACTTATAAATATTTTCGTTTTTTATTAAACATTAAAATATATTTTGTTGATGTTTTAGATATGGCTTCTTCAAGAATATGTTGTATCCTTATTCCAGAATGTTTCTGCTATATTTCTGGTTAATATATATTTAAAAAATTTTGAAAACCTATAACCGAACTTTGAAAAAAAAGAGCGTATCATCAAAAGTTTAAAATTGTTAGTTTTGATGAGCCACAGATAAGGCAACTAGTGAAATATCCTAATTTTGTCAAATCAATCACTGAAGTCGAATCCAAAGCTTGTAATTGATTTGTTTTGGTTATAAGTAATTTCCTAGACAAAAGGAAATCTTACGACCATGTCGAGCTTGTTAAGTGCATCATATCGAACTTGCATGAGCTAGGGTGCAATATAAATTCATTACTATTTTTATATTATTATTATTACGAATAAACGTAATTATTATTTTAACTTATATTGATGTATATATGAAAAGTAATATTATCAGGCTCAAGTTCAGTTTTATTGAATTAATGAAAATTCAAAATTACTAAGAGTTTTTTTATGTTGGAAAATATTATTATTTACATATATCCAATTAGTTTTTAGCAGAACGTATCAGTACTGATTTCAAGGCCGATACACCTCTCATCAGCGTTCAATTGTCCATCTTTACAATTTTCGTAAAGTGGATACTAATTGAGAAGAATATCAACTATTTAACCAGTTTTCTAGAGAAATAGAATATGAGAATTAATTTTTAATTCATTACTTTCACTCACATTTAGACCGATTTCCACAAAATCTTGGAGATTTTAGTTAGGAGCAGGGTGAAAGATTTCATCGAATCTTCGGACTATGGAAGAGCATTATCAGGGAAAGTTAGCAACGAGTTCTAATTAAAGTCGTTCATTGAAGGAAATCTTATAAAAGATCATTTGATAGTGTTCGATAGAAATTTTGTATTAATTTTTTGTATTTTTTTAAAATAAATAATAAAACTGCATATTTGAAAAACTAAAGCTGTCAGCAATTTCCCAGTATTTTTTTCGTAGTCAGGACCATAGAAATACCCAATAACAGAAAAAAAATAAAGGAAACAAACGATGTGTTGACTAGTGTTATTTATAAAAATTATTTTATTTTTATATCTTTATAATATAAAATTTACAATAGATCTAAAGAAAAACGTAGTACATATGTATGTACTTTAAGAAATTTATGTGAAATTTATCATTTATTCGATATTTATCATTGAAAAAGAGAAATCCTATCGTATTGAAATTATAACAAATTGTTTGGATTTGAAGTGTATTTGTGTATGTATGTATGTACACTTATGTATGTATATAAATACACATATGAGGACACTTTAAATCCAAATAGTTTTTAATTGCTCGTTTTCAAAAATTTAAAGTTACTGGATTTCAATCCGGTTTTCGATTTGAGATCATTGGAATAGTCTAAATACTTTATGATGAATGTATTGTGTATTGTGTCTGTCTCTCTATGTATGTATGTATGCAGGTAACTCCTCACTCCTTAACTGATCGGAATCAGATTTGCGACCTTCTAAAGAAATTAGAAGAAATTAAATGCGGTGAGATAATGAAAATATTTCAATACGATAGAATTTGAAAATTTCGGGAAAATAAAATTTCGAAAAAATTAAACAATTAATTCGAGAAACATATTCTCAACAATTTTGGAATGGTTAATTTATATGCTGCATTTCATTGGTCGCTAATGCCAACTCAAACAATGTTTAAAGAGCTGCTGATGACATGGAATTAACAACCAACGAAAAGCAGCATTTAAATTAGTCAACCCACAAAAAATAAATTAAAATTTTCGAATATATTCTTCATTAGTTAAATTTTAACTACTACTAGAGTGATCACATCCAGATCAAAATCAAAAAAAATTTTGACTGCCAAAAGAAGTTTGATTAAAATTGATTTTTCTTTAATTACATTAAAACTTCTTGTGAAATTGGTTTTTTAGATTCGGCAACTCATTTTGAACTTGAAAAACAGCATCACATACAGCAAATTTTATATAAGAGTTGCGATTGGAAGGAAGTTCCAGGGATGGCTTAAGACTTTAAAAAGTGTAAAATTTTTTTTTTTTAATTACAGCATTGAAATTAAAAATTTTGTTTAGCATTGGCTAAACTTATATGTAATATTTTTTAGATTTAAGATTTGAAAAACTTATTGATAATTTAATTTATAATTGAAGATTTAATAAATAATAAAATTTATCAAAAAAAAAAAAAAAAAAAAAAATTACAGCATTTTGTTTTTGGAATATAGCACATTGGAGGTTTTTCTTAAGATTAAAGTGTGCCATTGCATTTTTTTTTTGTTTGTAAGGCATTGATTTCACTGTTATAAATAAAATTTGAATAGTGTTTGTGGACCAACCTTCGCAAATTGAAGTGATAGGACAGACCTCTACAGAGAAAATATTCTACAAACTGTTGCCTAAATAATTAAGAAATATTTTATAAACCATATTTTTGTACTAAAATATTATTAGAAAATTATTTTTCTTCTGTTTGTTTTGTCGTTAATATTGACCACAAAACAAAAACAAAAACAAATACGTATTTATGGCAAATATTTTTATTTCATAAACCAAAATATTTTGAAACTAATGTCAAACTATTTTAAAATATTACATACATACTCGTACGTAAATGTCAAACAATGGTTATATTGGAAATTTTTGAAATTCTAACAAACATGCCCAAATATACTCATACATACATAAACATGTTTCCAGTCTTTTAATTAATTCACATAATTTTCAGCAATAAATATATCATGCATGGAAATTGTTAAAATTTTCTTAATTGCATTAATAAATTTAACTATGTAGCTGTTTTTATTATAATAAATCTATACTAAACGAATCTATGCAATTAAAAAATCTTTAAAATTAATAATTGATGATGCAGAAAAAACTGATTTAAACTAAAATAATAAATAAACGCAATTTATACAAAATTTTGAAAAATTAACAGAAAGCAGAATGCTTCCCCCGGTCAGAAAATTAAAACAAATGTGTTTGAAAAAATAACGTTTAATTGGCGATCATAACTTCACTGGAAGAGTGATGAAAATAATATAAAATTCCTTGTCCTTGTCGTTTTTCACCACACCGCCTTTAAGAATATATTTATATGATAATTGCACATTAGGAAAAATTAGAAAAAATTTAAAAAAAATTAAAGTTTCCAATTAAATTTAATACGGCATTAAAGTAGGCTCAGTGTGGATTTCGAAGCTTATATATTTAGCATGAGCGGAGACACAAAATATCAGAGTAGAAAATTGAAAAACATGTGACAACCTAATATTTTTAATCTGTTAAAAAGGATATTAAGTAAAATGATTTGATATCCCAAAGTTGAAAAAAAAAACTTGTTGAAGGCTCTACACTTACAGTTTGTGAGACATTTGAACAAAAAAAAAAAAAATTTTTAATTACAATTTTTTCACTGTTTTCCTTATGGAAAATTAAAATCTTGCCCGATTTGAAAAACAATTTTTTTTGGTAGACTAAAAATAAAAGTTTCAACAAAAGATTTAGATTTTTTCTGCCTTTAGCAGAATAAACTGCTTTAGTTAATTAGAAATTATGAAAGGAAAATTTCTTAAAGAATTTATACTTATAGCCCGTTGAGCGTGACGCGAAATTAAGTAATTTCAAGTTGAAATTACGAACCAAATCTAAGGTGTTTATGCAGGTACATTTGACACATGAGTTAATTTTGAGAACAGCTGATAATATTACTTTAAAATTTATTTATGGTATTTATGCATGTACTTTCTTTGCCATTGTAATATGTACATATGTATGTATGCACTAAAAAATTTCAAAAAACAAACAGCTAATTAAAAATTTGAGTTTTAAATATTTAATTCAATATATTTTTTAAACAAACGTCACTTTTTCCTAAACACGGTTGTACAAAAAGGGATTTTATCACAAAAACAGAGTTGATTATTGTAATTTCAAGTTGATTTCGGCGAAATTAAGTAAAATTACTTAATTTGGGAATTGTCAAAACGCATGCGAAATAACATAAATTCAACTTGATTTCGGGCGAAATCAGAAAATTACTTAATTTCGCGTCACGGTGAACGGGCTATTAAAAGGCAGAGGGGTATATCACAAAAAAAAAATTGTTTAATAACTTTCGTAATTAAAGACACCACTGTGTTTAAAAACAAACCAATTTCTATTAAAAATTTCAATGTTAAATTGCAAAGCTGCAATAAAAAAAAAAAAAAAAATAGCGGAAAAAGAAAAGTACCAGCACTATACTTAAAAATATCCAGTTTAGGGATTTTTTAAATTTTTTTGGGGAATTGTAGGGTTTTAAGAAAAAAAAAATATATGTTATTTTTATTTTCTCCGCGATAATGAATTTTTCAATAAAAATTTTAGAACGTTCTTTTTTTGAGACCTCTTATCTTATTTGGGTATTAAATTATGAAAAAAAACAAGAAAACTCTTGTTCTACAATATTTCGTAATTACAAACAAAATACAAACCAAAGATGGTACTATGACACATAGTACAAAGCAAAGTATGATTAGGAAACTGGATTCGATCCCTGGTCATGGCAAGTCATTAACCTCATTTTTTTCTATAAGCTGCTGTGACTGCTTTAAGAGACGAAGGCATAGAGCTGATCAGTAAACATTTCTGGCAGATATTGATACATCTCTGCGCTAATCTACATCACAGGGACTTTTCGGAGAAGTAAAACAGTTGATTAAAATTGTATACCAACAATTCGACTCGTATTCAAAATCAAAATTCACTGAAAAATATTATTGAGATCTCAAGTTCGCAAAAGTTGCGATAGTGTGTGTAGACTAGAGTGGGAATCGAAATGTTTTCTTATGATCACCTTCTTCGTGTTTAAAAGATTAAGACATCATGATTCAGAAACATAAAAAAACTCTACGATAATATTATGGAAACTGCTTCAGATTTGTTTTTGGTGGTTAAAAAAAAAAAAAAAAAAAAAAAATCGCAAGTATTTTCAAAAGAAATTTCTAAAAAATTATTTACAAAAAAATGCAAATTGCGCAGCCCGCCCAACCTCCGCCCCAACACATACTTTTATGATATTTTCTATGAGTGATGGTGTTAACTAAAATTTTATAGCTACCAACAAGTTGCTGATCATCACGACTGCAAAATTTCACACCTCTAAATCGCAATTATTTTAAAAATAATTTTTGCACCTAATAAACAAGCCAACTGTTGATGTTTAATAAAACGTAATATTTTTTTCTCTCTACTTTTTTTTTGTTAAATTTTTGCAGATGTTTTGAACCGAAGAAAAATATTTGAAACGAAATTACGCAAAACGATAAAAGTTATTTTTGCCAGAAATTATCATAAAATCGAAGAATAAAAATAATACATATATTGAAATTAAACAAATTGAAAAAAAGAATCGATTTAACAAAACTAAGCATTCATGTACGTAATAAATTATAAATGATTGCAAAAAAAATTTATATTTAAATAATCATATTCAAAATGCTGCAATGGCAACAATAGTGCTATTCACGATCTGGTGTAAATTGTCTTCTATTAAAGCATTTGATAAATATGGTGTGGTATATTGGTGATGCACACTAAGAAAATACATGGATATGGTATACCATTTTCCAAATACTGCATTTATAGTATACCGTTTGCAAAAGCTCGTAAATGGGGAAAGAATTTTTCAAGTTGTACGACGAGTCAATAAATTGTATTTTCAAAAGGTACCTTTTCAACAGAAGCTTATTTTAACCCAAGAGTGCTAATATTCATCTCATCGATAACGTGATAATTTTTCGTGCCCAGAAATTAGACTTTTGTTACCGTAAATAATCGTGCTTTTGCGTTTGTACTACTCAAGGTGCCGCATTGAATTTTTATTTTAAATTGTAAATTTTTATGATCGGTTTCGCAACCTAAGTTGAATAAATTTCTTTTTAAGTTGTCATAATAATGAGAAGGACGGGAATGTAAACCAACACCTCGGTTTCTGAGAGAAAAATCTTAATTAAAATTTTTAAAAAAAGGAAAGAAAAAGATTTATTTCGACATTTCATGAAACTTCTTTTGAACATGTGTAAGCCTCTCCATTTGTAATACAGTGCAAGCTCGATATTCGCGACTACCCATTATCGCGACATATTTGGGAAAAATGGGTTCTATTTTCGCGACATTTATCTGTTTTTTTTTTAATTTGTTTACAAAATCTATAAACAAAACAGGGACTTCCTCGTTTGTTTTTATAAAAAACTTTTTTGGATGATGTTGATCTTCAATATTGTCAGTTTATTCGTGTCATTTGTTTTGCTTATACATACATTTCAACATATTTTAAAGCCAACGATTTCTCAAAACTTACTGCCGATTTCACGATATCCAAAGAATTTTGAATTTTTTTTTTTTCGTACAAATACATTTGATACAAAAACAAAATTTTAGAATTTGTTTTTGTTTCAAATGTAATTTTACGAATGAAACCATATGGAAAAATTCTTCCGACATTGTGAAATAGGCAGTTAGAGAGTAAAAAACGTTGCACTTTAAAGAAAACTGAAGAATGAAGAAGAATGAAAAAATACGATCCAGCTGTTATTTTAAAAAAGTTGTCAAAAAAACAACTCAAAATCTCCAATTTCATCCAAAATGTTCAAAATGTAAATATATCAATAAAACAATTCTAATTTTAAAAATTACATACAATTATTCAGTAAAATTTTGTGTTCAGTTATCTTGAAAATTCAGTTTTCGCGACAGGTCTAGTTTTTAATTAGTCGCGAAAATCGAGCTTGTAATCATTGAAGCATGCAAATATTTACACATTTTTTAAATTTCAAAAACAAACACAAACGTTTTTAAACATTAACTATTGATTTCTTTTCTGTTGTAGAACTTTATGGCATTAAAACCACATGTTATTACAGATCACAATGCCCGAGACACACTACCACTTTTGCAACTTTAATGAAGCTTTTTAAAAATTTAATTTTTGTTTATTTTTCAACCAAAGAAATTAAACAGAAATTTTGTTAAATAATATTCTACAAAAAGTGTGAAGCACAGAGCATACTCGTATAGTGACGATTAAATACCACTTACCTTGTGAAATGCTTTACGAAAATTATCCGATAAAAAAGCATACAGTACCGGATTTATACAGGAACTTGTGTATGCCAACGTTTGTGCTACAATTTGTAAAATCACGGTTAACTTGCTATCGGCATGGTATACATCAAGTGCTTTAAGCAGCAGAATCACCTGCAAAATGTAAGATTCCATTAGTTAAATATTAAACATAATCTCTGTATAAAGTCGAAGCGAAATGTATTTATGCAAGTGGAAAGTGCACAGTGGGTTTGGTGCCATGACTACTCTATTTTTCTCCACTGTTATCGGAATTAAAAGTTCGCGCGAAATGTGTTCCCTTTCGCTGAATTTGTGATCGCTAAATTTAAGCATTGTTATTTTTGTTTTGTCAGTGTACAATTTTTTAAATTTGTTCAGCATTTTTTGTTCATGGGTAATATATTTCACGTGAACAAAATCCTCGCCTCTTATACCCGATAAGAGCAATTATCTCTGGTTTAAGGCAGTGAATCAATCAAATATTGCCATAAATTATTAAAAGTTTTAAGAAAAACATCACACCATAGTGCATTGATTGCAAAATAAGGCAGTATAAAGCTGCAAGTAGTACAATGTTGAATCAACTTTAAGCCAACAGCAAACAATAACTGCAACGTCATACAATACAAATACATTGTAACGCAAAATGTATGCATGTGCAATGCAAAATGTAAACAACAAAATCGTCACTTTCTCACATTGTCTGTTAGATAGATACGTAGTAAGTAGCTGCTTCCGACCCCTCCTTCGGACCGTTCAAGTTGTGTTATTGCCAAATATTTACACACCAACACACTTACGCACACATTCACTCACTCACTCATTCACTTTAACAGAATTTTCAAGTTAAATAGAAAGAAGCAGAATAAATCGCCATAAAACACAATGTTGCACAAACTCACCTGTACGGGCAACCATAATGATGCAAATGCAATCACAACGACAACAACCAAACGTGTCACACGTTTACGTCCTCTCTGTGATTCAACAGACATGCGAACACCACTGCCTTGTCGCCACAAACGAGTTATCATACGCACATACAAACCACTAATCACCATAAGAGGGAGTAAGTACGAGCTGGCAAAAAATATTATTTGATACGCTGAGAGTGTTAAAAAATTATTTTCCATAAATTGACACATTTCGAAATCGGGAAGACCAGGATCATTAGTGCGCTGGAATTGCAAAAAAAAAAAAAAAACATCAACATAATTTAATTTAGTTTTAATTTGGCCAAATTAGTTGACAAATTCATTAGTAATGTTCATATCCATACACACATTGCACGGTATGTATGTATGTACGTAAGTGTATGCTTGTATAGTGCACAGTGGTACTGATTATATACATAAATTGAACATACATTGCAGTAATTGTACAAATTTAAATATAAAAGTTAAGTTAAGGTAGAATTAGTTTTGACTTTCTGTTCTGTTCCGTATCAGCTGTTTGTTTTTCGTTTATGGAAAACATGTATTTTCAATTAGTTGTTTCGTTCTGTTATGGACCATTCTGTTGAAAACGGAATTTTAGTGACAGCAAGAGACAGCTTGTTTTAGTGAACCAAGCCGATCAGTCCAAAATTGCCGCGTAACACTGATAAATTTTTTCTATTACCGCCGCCATCGACTTAAAGCACATTAAAAACAAAACGATTTTTATATAAAAAAATAATATTCATTAAAAATTTATAGTGAGTAGAGTTTTTTTTCAATTAAATAACGTTTTTAACTTATTTTCTTTAAAATTATTCAACCTGATAATTAAGACGAAGCGCCGTTTTAAATTTGTGAACACCGCCGCCGCTGCCGCCGATAAGATATGTATATTCGGCTATGTATATTCTGCAAGAAACAGCTGATACGATTTTACAGAACTTCTAACTACAAAAATTCAACAACAGAACAGAACAGAAAGTAAAAGTCAAGACTAATGAGGCCTTTAGTGTTTGCAAATTATATTTCCATCCCCTGATTTCTTTAATCACTTCACAATTATTTTGCTAATTTTATATTCTCCATTAGTTGAAAGTTAAAACTATTACTTTGCCTTCACAAATTATATAAATTGCAATTCTTCTCAAAAAATTTCAATCAAAATACTGCATTAGAATTAAAAATGAAATACCAACTTTAGTGCATGCAATTTTCAGTTTAAGTGAGAGAATTAAAATAAAAATGTATACATTTGGAATGGAAAATACAGTAATACCAAAATATCAAAGCAGAAAATAAAATGTTTAAAGAAATTTACATATGAAAAGTTCAAATAATAATTACGTTTATTCGTAATAATAATAATATAAAAATATGTTTAAAGAAATTTTATAAATTTCATCGAAAAGGTTGCTAATGAGTTGCATGAACCCTTTTGAAAGTAAAAATTATTCGATCAGAATTATTCAAATGTAAGATGATAATTATTTTATGAAAATTATTCGAATATTTATCTTGTTTATTAGTTAAATTTTTTAATATAAAAACTATTCGAATAAATATAGCTCAAATAAAAATTTAATTAAGCAAATATTAGCAAAAATCGATCTTGTTTAAAAACTGCTCTTGCATCCGTTGCAGATCTTGTAGGTCTATTATTTATTATATGTTATCTTATTGCATTGCTGCAAACTGATAAAACTAAGCTAGACTTGCTAGATTTGCAATGATTGCAATACTAAGAAGGATTTCCCCCTATTGTTTCATTCGGTTATGTAACAATAGTGCAGCATTCACATGTTTTTATTTGTATAAAAATTACCCAAATAGAAAACTTTTCAAAGTAATTTATTCGAATAAAAATATTTATTATATACCAAAAGTATTTAAATATCGTTTGTTTGAAATTATTGGGGTTTATTTTGTTCGAAAAAATATTAATATTAATTTTCGACTATTTAAACAATTATTCGATTGAAATTATTCGAATAAAAATTGTAATATTAATTTTATTTGAATTAAATGATTAAACAAAATATGTGTATTAAAAATTATTAAAATAATTTTATTCGAAAATAAAATTATTCGAATAAATTTGTTTTAAAAATATTAGAATATTTTTTATTCCATTATTACTAACTCAAATAAAATATTTCCGAATAAATATTATTTAAATAGAACTTTTTTTCGCTTGTGTTTTTTTTATTGATATATAAATTATTCGAATAAAACTATACATCTTCATACATATTTTTATATGAATGAAAATTATTTCTGTAAAAGTTAATCGCTAAATAAATTAATTAAATCAATTAACAACTCTTTAATTTTTTGTATATGTATTCAAAAAAATATATTGATTACTGTAAAATCGACTTGACAAAAATTTTCAGGGTACATATACATATATGTATATAGATATGTATGTATGTATTTACTACAAATAAAATAAGATTTGAATATCTATACACGTATAAATAAATTAAAGTATTTATTTGATTTACAATTATGGGAATGATATCAGTAATTTCCCATTTTCTTGATGGCAGAAATTAGGAAAAATTACAAAAGTCCAGCCCTGTTCTGTTCTGTAATTTCAGTCGAAATAAAATAATGTGGTTAAACCACAATATTTTCATTTGAAGTGAAATTCAGAACACGAGCAATAGACTCAAATATTTAAATACTATAATTTAAATTTCCATTCAATAAAAGATGAGTTTGCTTACATATGAATTGTACTACAGATCATTGTGTACTTTGTAAAATATATTCAAATAAGTATTTGTGGTATAATACTCCAACCAGTATACACAATACAGTGAAACAAAATAAAAAGAAATCAAATATAAGTTGATAAACGATTAATAAAGTTAAAGTGTACATTAAAACCGGGTTTCCCATAGAAAATTCGTACATTAACGCCAGGATAATTTCAACAATCATTTATGAATATGGTAGTAATTCAACAGTTTGACCCTTTGAGACAAAAATGTTGAGATATGAAAACCAAGTGTTGCGACTTTACAGTTTAAACGGTCGAGTTGTCTAAAAAACCGCTCCATTGTCAATTAAAACCTTAATCGTTCTAATTTCTATAATCTCGGAATTTCTCTTATAATTCGCCAAGAGAAGCGAACAGATTTTGAAAAATTACCAAATAATTTCCAAATAATTTTATTTCTCTACCACTGTGTGGCAAATTTAAAGCTCTTTATATTATACAAAGACCAACAGTAATGTTTTTACATTCCCCTAATTTGATTGCAAAACAATACATTAAAATCTTTAGTAAATAACGTTCATAATTGCGAAATTATCGATATAAAATATTCAACAGTGTAAAAACTGCGCCGGAGTGTTTGCAAAACTGTTTTATCGAAAAATGTAAATATTGAAGAATTTATGGGAAAATATTTATACGGTTTTAGTTGTGATTCTACCCTCTCCCCCATTCCGTTTATTTTCTTCCAACAATTTAAAATTACTTTTATTCATACAAATATTTTTAAATAATATTTATTGTAGAACAAAAGTAATGTTTATTCAAAAAATCGTAAAAATAATATTTTTAAAAAATTTTTACGACTTTATTATTGTGTAAATAGATGTAAGTGTATGCCAGATAGTGAGTGGTGTGCTTGTGTATGTGTTTGCATGTTTATTATAAGTATCAAGCACGCAAAACTACTGCTGCCAATAAATATTTATTAAAATTTCATCCCTGCCGCTCCTCATTAAAACAACCATTCACATACCAACCAACCAACACAAGTTCTAAAGCGGCGCAGGCAAATTATATCGGATGAGCTGAAAGCATACGAGTAGCAGCGCCGAGTATCATAATAAAACAGCTTGTTATTTTTGGAATTAACAGCGAAAAAAAACAAAATTGTTAATATTATTTAAATTTGTGTAAAATTTTTTTGGTTTCTATTGGAAATATAAAATAAACTGCAGTTACTTTAGAGTTTGCAGAAACAAATTTCTTCTTTTTTATTCTTACGAGGGAAAATGTACAACAATGCATTAAATTGATATATTAAATTGATTCATTTATTCACAAAACTATTAGCTGCAGAACAAACTTATACGAGGGTGGATATATAAATTGTAAAATTTTTCTGATCGGAATGAGTGTCAATACATTTTTCTTTGTTCCATATAAAATATGGCACCTGTAAAATATGGCTTCTGAATTTCCAGGCGAAAAAAAGTGTCTTTTAAAAATCATCATAACGGAGAGCTAACTGAGAGCTCAACCTAACTCGCATTGAGTGCTTCGCATCAGAAACAAGTGATGTATAATCATTACATTACATTTCACTCTAAATAAATTTGAATTCACTATTAAAAGAACAAATGTCAATATTTGAAAAAAAAAAATTACAGAAAGACGATATTAATTGTCGTATGGAAATATCTAATGGGACAAGAGTATTTAAGAATCTTCTATCTGAAGCTCAAAAATTTATTTTTCAACCACAAAGATTTCAATAAACGTCAAATGCTAGAAGGTTTTATAAAAAGGAAACCAGATAAAAATACTTTATTAAGACCACCTGTGCGCCATCGTGCTCATAAATTATTGTTGTGTGTATGGGGAAGTGTGCACTGTTGTTTAAAATATGCCCGAGTAAAATTAAAACAACACGAAATTCACATTTTATGGCCATTTCAATCATCGCTATTTCGTCAACAATATTGTCTATGAATAAAGTGATTGAATAGACAAACAGAGATAAACAATATAAACATTATTTTTAAGAGATTTGTTTATTAGTAACAGACATGTTAAATTTAAAAATAAAGTATTCTGAACAATTTCATGCTTGGAAAATTATGCAACAATAAATACGAGTTAATAAATACTCATACATATTTGATTTAAATAATAATTTTTACAAAAATGTTATTGCTTCAGAATGATTTAGATATTCTTACTATTTCCAGTAAAAAGAGATAAAAATTAACATCTAACATCAATTTAAATTTCAATACAAACGGAAGAACAAATCAACATTGTTTTCGGAAGTCGCCACTCATTATCCACTCAGGGGATGACCCCTACGTATGCAGTGCACTGTGCCGGAACTCAGAGAGAGGGATAGGGTAGAGAAGATAGATGTTAAAAATTTAGAAGACTTAACTCTTTCACAACTCTGCTTTGCGCGTTATGTTAATTTTTACGGCAGTGTTGAGGCGCCTCCGGTGTTAAGTAGACGCATTAACTTTGTTAAGCTGTATTAGCAGGCATTTTATTAATTGTTTTACTTTGCCGATGTTTCTGCTAACCGACGAAGGAGGGCGATGTTGTGTGCATTAGCTTGGATAGCATCAATCACTGTCGGAACAGTTTTTTAGTGACCAGTGCTATGCCGTCATCACTTAAATAATCCGACAACAATTAATACATTAGAGAAATTAATGATGTTGAATGACTTACTCTGGCCAGGGTTTGAACCCAGGCCCCTTAGTCATTGTTTGCTTAGTAGTCAATGCGCTAACCACTTCAGCCAACACCACCCTCAAAAATAATGTTATTCTGTTCTGCCGTTTATATTGAAATCTAAATTATTGTTGTTCAGCCACATACCACAATTGTGGAAACTCAAAGCACACGTATTTTTTATACACATTCTTATGCTCTTTCATTTAAACGCAATGATCAAGCGACGAATACACATCGGTGATTTTTTCTATTTTTTTTTGTTGCTTTTTGTCAACAGTATGTGACCGCAAACAAACGATTTTCATATCATATTTGCAGGAAGAAATGAATTATGCAGTCTGACAAATATTTTATGACTACAAATGAATTTGGCAATATACAATTCCTCTTATGTTACAAAACATTTAAAATAGAGAATAGGTTTTAAAAATGGGATAAAATATATCCTAAGTAATCAAAATCTAGCATCATACTCGTATATTAAACGTTTGAATTTTTTGTTTGGTGGGTAATGTTGTCTTTCTTTCTTTACTCGTATTAGTAATGTTACGAATACTCGTATTCGTATTCGTATTCGCCAAATTCAAGACAATATTTTTTGATAAATTTGCACATACTTTCCAAAGAAAAAAATAGTTAAAGTTTAAAAAAGTACATAAAATGTACAAATATATATTAATTTTTATTTAAAGAAAACCTTTTATCTTTGACGCATTTATTGCATCACACACTGAATACCGCCAATGCCTAAATCCACTTAAATATAATACTTTTAATAGAATGACAAATATTATAATAAAAAATAAATGAATTACTTATTTGTGGCTTAAAGAATCTGTACTTGAATCAATTTTTTTATCCTTGACTAAAAAAAACCTGTAGTTATTATATTTTGGACACCGCTTAGGATTAAATGAAACAAAAATTCGACCATTAACTGGCACATTAAAAAGTTTGTGCATCAGGTATATATGTATTTCAGCTTCATTAAATATATTGAATCTCTAACTTTCGGTATAACAAATTAATGGAAATTATCCGAATTTAAACTAATTCTAGATTATACATTTTGAATTGTATTCTCAACTTGTAAATTAAATGTATTTCACATTTCTTTTGTCAAATAAAATTTTTGACATCGCATTTAATTATATTCATATATATGTATATCTACACATACATACATGTATTCTCATTAGTGACAATTAATGAATGCTATTATCCCCTACCAGTACGAATCTTAGTTGTGCTTCAACTTATAATGGAAAACACGCGTTCCACACATGCATTTTGCTAGTATTGGTATCGAGACGACACGTTAAGAAAAAGGTTGCCAGTTGCGGCATTTTTTTTTTTTAAATCTTGGAACTCGGGATATTCATTTAATTTTTTTCGGGGATTCCGAAATGCTACAAGTGTCTCAAAAAATAAAGATAATAAATAATTTGCGGACTTGGAACTTTTGTTACAAATTATTTATAAAATTCTCAAAAAAAAAAAAAAAATTCCTTACAATATTTTTGCTTTCAAATCGTTAATGTAAATTTCCAATCTTTTTAAGTTAAAAAAATGTTCCCAAAATTTTGCTTTGATATCAGCAAATTTCTTGTCAGCTCATACGACATCTAATAAATTAATTTCAATAAATTAGTTACACACATATCTTTATGTAATTCAAAAACGTACAGGCATACATACACACGTACATACATATGTATGTATGTATGTTCATGTGTTTGTGTTATTGCAAACTTTTAATTAAATCGAATTCAGGGAGCATAATAAATCCTTTATTAGATGCATGATCTGCATGTTTGAGAATTTGTATTTATTTATATGAGGGAATAGAGAAAACTTTTATGAAAATATTCAATTAATTTCTAAGAACCATATACATACATAGATGTACAAGCACATGCATGAATGTCATGTTAGCTGAAATATTGAATAATGGTAGAAAGTAATGGTGACTGACGACACACTGACTGATAAAATCAAACAATTCTTCCTTGTTAGATTATATTTTGTTATGTTGAAAGTAAGATTGTGGAAAGGGTATGTATGTATGTGAAATTCATACTACGTTTTCTTTCATAATACATACATACGTACGTTTTTTGCAGCAAAATAATTTATATTTTTTAAAATAGCTAAAATAACTACAATTTACACAAGTCCGTCTTTTAAAAATATTTGTATCATAAATTAAGGCCCAAATTCACAGTCTTTAGTTAAGTAATGATAATAATTTAACTAAAGATATTTGAACCATGATCAAACATATGGTTGTGATCTACTGATAAATTGGCTTTAGCAACCAACGTAATGCAGCATATAGATTAATTAGCAAACCCATAAAAAAAATAAATTAAAACAAAATTTCTTAAGAAATAATCGATCATAAACTGATAATTTTCTTTCAATTTAAAAAAATTTTCAAACCAAATATTTTTGTGTAAAATTTTTAAAACTCTATTTATTTGTTGCGGGTTGGCAATATCTAAATATATATTTGGTTGGTAGCCATACCAACTCATTAGTAGATGTTTTACCCTTTATGTTTAAAAAATTTAAAATATGCTTTGTAATTCACAAAAATATATTTGTGAGTTTTTGTATAAATAGATGAGCTTTCAAATTTTTTTAAACATAAAGGGTAAAACATCTACTGATGAGTTGGTATGGCTACCAACGAAATATATATTTAGATATTGCTAACCCGCAACAAGTAAATAAAATGTAAAACATAAATAATTGAGTACATGATCAAATAAATATAAAATTTTTAAAACTCTTTTGAATAAGAAATTCTTTTATAAGCACTTCTTTTTTCTGGTGCTGTTATAATTAAAAGTGTCATAAGTCTACTTTACTACAATAGCCTTATTGAAATAACCGTTTAATTAATTTTCATTAAAAAGTCCACATATACCATTTTGTAAAACTACATTTTATATATTTTAATTAAATAATATTTTTTCACGTCTTTTGCTGTCAGTCTTGTTAAATTTTAGTCCAGACGATTATTCACACTTGATGCTCATAAACACATTAACAAGAAAATTAAAATAAAATTAAAAATATAATAAAAATCATATAAAACATTTGCAAGTTATTGTTTATACATGAAAAAGAAAAACATGAGAATAGTGTAATGCTGGCACAGTGGAAGAGATTGCAAATTAAATGGTGTATGTGTGTGTATTGCTGCATTTAATTGTGAACAGCATCAATATTTGTCTACCGATTTTCATTATATATGGTTTGTTTTTTGTTTGTAAGAGATCATCTATTCTTAAGTAAACAAATTTTCAAAGTAAAAATTTTCCCTAATGTATGATGTTACGAAACTAATAGTTATGTACACCGGCTGGCGAGTGGGCAGCAAGGTGTTGTTATATGGTGGGCGATTTTGAAAAGACTTTAATTTTTAGAAAAAGTTTTTCCATTCCATTCCAGATAATATAACCTAGCTGTAAAGAAGCATCCCCGGAAGTTCCAGTGCGCTTAGATGTGATCAATCATTAGCTTCGTTGTACCAGATGTGCAGTTCAGCAGAAGAGAAAATATGGAAATGGAAAGTACTTAGCACGATCAACAACCACATAGTAAGGAAATAAACATTAGAGCTGTGTAAAAAAACGTTCAAACGCTCGTTTCTGTCATAAGTCTGTGTTCAGACGATGCAAGTCTTATTTTTAAGCTTATTAGCTTTTAGGAGAGAGAGACAGGGGGAAAAGAAACGAGTACACCCTCTCATGTACTCATGAAATTCGTTTTGTTGTCTTATTCGTAGTGTTAAGTAGGTATTCATATATACATACATTCATACAAAATAAGCAATAAGACGAGTGCTGTGTGAACGCCAATGAAAGTTCAAAGAAGAAATCGTGATAAGTTTTGCAATAAGACTTGGATAGTGTGAACACAGACTAAGCCATTTAAAATACATGGGTTTGTGTCAAAAACCGCGCTTTCAAAGTGTTTTATGCAGCTCTAGAAAACAGGGTGGTGTTGGCTGAAGTGGTTAGCGTATTGACTGCCAGGCAAACAATGACCTGGGGCCTGGTTTCAAACCCTGGCTAGAGTAAGTCAATCAACATCATTAATTTCTCTAATGTACATTGGTGAGACATTCCGGTATGTTCTAAATTCCGAGTGAAATTTTCACTTCTAAATTTTTCAAAGCATTGTTGGTAAAAATAAAAATTACAGCAACAATGCTTTGACAATTCAGAAGTGAAAATTTCACTCGGAATATAGAACATACCGGATTGTATTATTTGTTGTCGGATTATTTAAGTGATGACGGCATAGCACTGGTCACTAAAAAACTGTTCCGACAGTGATTGATGCTGATCCAAGCTAGTGTACACACTATCGCCCTCCTTTGTCGGTTAGCAAAAATATCGGCAAAGTAAAACAATTAATAAAATGCCTGCTAACGCAGTAACTTTGTTAAGCTGCATCAAAGTTACTGCGTTTACTTAACACCAGCGGCGCTTCAACAGTGCTATAAAAAATTAACATAACGCGCAAGGCAGAGTTGTAAAAGAGTTAAGCATTCTAAATTTTCAACATCTATCTTCTCTACCCTATCCCTGAGTTCCGGCGCAATGCACTGGATACGTAGGGGTCATACCCTGAGTGCTGGTACTAATAACAAAAAAAAAAAAACATTGTTTCTAGCTTCGGCAAATGTCGCGCCCATAACGAAATGAACATAATTTTTGGATAAAAAGAATTTCATGTAAAAGACGAAATTTATATTTCTTAACATAGAGAAAATTTTTACAGAATTTCTGTAAAAAACGACACCATTTTGAACCCAAAGTAACGTAGTAATATAAAGGAGCAAACACACAGTCACATAATGTGTGTTTTAATGTTAGAATTTCTGACCTCAGCAGCAAGCTCACATTCTAATAAACTATGTATGCTCAACTACTCTTCAACCAGTGATAAAAAATTAAATTTCTGTATCTGAAAATTATATCGGTTTATGAAAAATTTATATCCTAATCCCACTGTCGAATGACCGACCGACCTTCCGTTTTATTTTTTAATGAACATTTTGTTCAAATATTTTTGTTTCAAATATTTAAAACAATCTGATTAAATAGAAATTAAGAAGAATTTATGGTTTAGGAAACTACTATTAAAAATATGCAACTTAAAATACAGTTTTAATTGATTTTAACTAAAAAAAATTAGATAGGAAATTTGGTTTGTACTTAATTAAGAAATAACATTATTTAACTTCTTGCGAGAAAAGTACTGGTAGCAGTTCATAAAAAAACGCAATTTTAAAATTAAGGCTTAAATTATTGTACAAAAAATGACTACCAAATTAACCATTAACATATCAAAAATAGACAAACAAGCTGTGTAACTGTGTAGCAGTGTGTTCGTGTAATAACGAAAATTAATTTAATATTATAATAAATATTGTGTGTTTATGCCCTCTTTACTGTATAAATTTAGTAGTAGTACTCATATGTTGTAACAACTCATACATTAAACAAACAAATATGCGCATTATAAGTGTTTCTCGTCGTCTGTGCCGGTTACTAAAAAAAAATAAAAAAAAAACAAACAAAACCTATTTATAGAAAGTTTAAACATTTTACGATTTAAGTACATACTCATACTTGTGTTTGTTAAACGCACTTGTAGAGAAGATTTTAAGTACATTTTGTACAGGGTTTAATATCCTTCAAACTAACACTTTCAAAGAATTATATATATAAACAATTATATGAGCAGTTTTCATGCATAGCCGCGTATCTATAAAAACTAAATTTTTTCACAAAAGACAGAAAGAATTTATATGTTAACATACGAGCATTTCCATAGAAAAGTCTACTTTCAAGAATCAAGTGATCTTGCAATTTTGATCCACTTTGGTAAACTTTTTTCCATTGTTTATTAAATGTAAAGCTTGTTGCCCATGAAATAATAACATAAACAAATATTCTTTGTTTTTTTGCAGAAGGCTCCATGTCGAGAGTTTGCTGTAATAGAGTGATAAATCAATAAAAGTGATTTATGAGTTAATAGTATGACATTAGTTGTCGTATCGTTTCATAATGTGTAACAATTTTCATTCAAATATTTTATACGAATAATAAACTTTTGAGAAAAAAGTAAAAATTTCTTTTACCATTGAGTTGTTAGCAAATTCGAAACTTCTAAGTTGTTTTCCGCGAAACCATATTTTCTGAGTTATGACTCTTTTGCAGCAAAGGCTCAATATGGAGACGATAGGAAAGTGTTTTCAATAAAAACATTTACACTGGAGATCAAGAAATAAGTACCCAAAGAACTGACATAATAAATACCTTGTGTAGGGTGTTTTTTTATAGAGTGACACAAGTTTAAATAATAATAAAGCGATATATATTTTTAATATCAATGAAACGGGCTATATTGGAAAGAAAATTTTGTGAAATTAATGTTTAAATATGATTTCTGCCATGTGGCCGCCACGGCTGGCGCGTAGAAGGCGCAATCTGGAACACCAATTTTCAACAAATTTTCGCAGCATTTACGGCCGTATTTCGTCGATAACTCTTCGAATGTTGATTTCAAGGTGTTCAATTGTTTGTGGTTTATCGACGTAGAATGAAATAATCTATTATTAATTTTTCAAAAATTTTTCGGCATTAGAAAATGTCAAAAATAATTTTATATTGCAATCCTTTTTAATTGAACATTTTTGTTATTACGAAACCCCTGAAGACAACAAACAATTGACGAAACGTTGGGTAAAAAATGTAATAAAGCTGTTTTATTAACATTAACTACGTTAGGCCTTATTAGCTTAAAGAAGAAAAATATCATTAACATACGAAATTTTATCAAAAGTTCCTTTGCGTAAATCAATTATGGCGCCCGCTCCACGATGAGTTTGAAGCAAAATACAATTCTTTTGATTAAAAATTTTAACAATTTGCACGTGTTGCTCTGGTGTAAGTCGATTTATAATGAAATCTCAGATCAAACTCAACAAAAAGCAACTATCAGCTGTTAAATGGGTGCTTAAATAAAGCAGTGATGCCATCTCAAAGTTGTGAAACTCTATAAAAATGACGCAGCTATCGGTGAATATAAAAATATGCATGGATCGTACGAAAATTTACTGACTGGCTCACGATGTCGACTGATCGATAATGTTGAAATTGTAAACGAAAAGCAAATGATTTGTGACCTTCAAACCATCCATTTTATTTATTTGCTTAGCTTTTCTTCCAGTAAACAATTAATAAGTTAAATAAAATAGGTCATTAGTGGAACGCAAGCTAGATTTTTTACGTTTAAAAATCAAGCGATCGACATCGTGAGCCAGGGAGTTAGCCTCTTCCGTTTTGAAATTCAGCTAATAAAATCTGTATGCAGGAAGAAGCTAACGAAGATTTATATAATTCAAAATATTTAAAATTTTTTCATTAAAAAAATTTCGTATATTAATTAAAAATTTAATTGAAATATTTGAAAAAAAAAATCAATTAAATTCGTGAAAACAATGAAGTTTTATAGTTTTTTTTTATTCAATTCAATTAAGAACATTGTTTGAAATATATATATGAAATCAATAAAAATATTTTTTGATTCAATAAAAATATTGATTGTTTTTTTCTGAATAAACTGGCTATTAAAAATATTAGATAATAATTTTTTCTGTGAAATTTTTTTAAATAAAAAATGGACATATCCGGTTATTGAAGCAACCCATAAATAAGTTATTAGGTACTTAATTTTTAAATTTATTAAATTGAAGTTTGTTTTTTGCGTAAATTTTATATTCCGCAGTAATTTGAATTTATTTAAACCACTGTGCCTTGTGGGGCATTTGCTTAAAATTATAAATGCAACGAAATAAAGCTTTAATAACTTAGTGTGGCAAACGCCCCTAATCCCTCTCACAAACAATTCGTACAAACGCTACGCAGCCAATATTCATCGCCATCGATTTGTATCATGTTGTAATCGAAGTGAAACAAATTGATATAAAGTGCCTAAGATTGGAATGAAGCCAATAAATGACTACACATATTTACACGTCAGTGCATAGTCAGTCAGTCAATCAGTTATTTTGACGCAAACATTATCATTGCAATAATTTCATGTTTAGGTATTTAAATTTAAATTTGTTTTGTGAAATTAAACTTGCAAAGAAAGAATAAAAGTTGGATAATTTTCAAATTTTAAGATGTGAAATAAGGATTCAATTTCATTAAACTTCACAGAACACTTACCACTATTCCATGTGACATGGCCACCGGTAATGAAGTCGTCAAAATTGCCACCCATATGATACAAATACAAATTTTTGTAATTTTCTCTGTACGCAACATACGCGAACGTATGGGATGTACGACAGCCAAAAAACGATCAATTGACATTAAGACGAGCGTATAAATGCTCGTAAATGCTGCAACCACAATCAAATACTGTACAATACGACACCATAAATCACCAAATGGCCAAGTGTCTGCCACATAGTCGGCGGCGGTAAAAGGAATACAAAATACTACGAACAACAAATCGGCCACAGCTAAATTTACAATCAATAAATTTGTTGTCGAATGCATTTGTTTGTTCAGACATACGACCAGAATGACCAAGATGTTGCCAAAAAAGCCGGTTACAGCAATAACACCAAAACAGAATGGCACCGTGACACGTACCAAATTATTGATTTCGTAAAAGTCATCTTCAAAAAGAGAGCTGGCAGATGTGATATTTCGTGCAAAATATGTGTTGAGGGAGGCAGCAGCAGCAGCAGCAGCTGGATTTGAGGAGGAATTTTCAAAGGAAGACATTTCTTGTTTGTTGTTATTATTTTTGTGGAAGGTTGACTTATCTGAGTTATTTAATTTAGTTGTTTATGTTTTTTTTTCTAATTTTTCTTATTAAAGGAATGTTGAATGATTTAATCGTTTATTTTTTTTTTATTTTAATTTGCATTTGTATATACAGTTTTGCAGTCATTGCAAATTGTTCTTAAACATTTTTTTAAGTTATTCACTAACACATATACAAACATACATATGTGTGTAAATTTAATTGGTTTTCACTCTTTAAAAAAAAAATTAGTAAATTACACCATTTCCCATTTATTTTTTTATTTGTAAATTAATTTTTAAAAACCCCCATTTAATAAATTTATTAAAGCCTACTGATGATTTGGTATAAGCTCCAATGCAATGCAGCCATAGAAACACTCTGTATTTAAAGCATATCTATGAAAAAGAAAATAATTTTATATTTACTGAAAAATCGATATGTAACTTAAAATCATCTAAAGCATACATCAAAAGTTGTGATATATAAGCAGAAGTATGCCACAATTGACTGCAGTTCGTTGAAAATATTTGGTAATAAATTTTGATGGGTAAAAATTTAGTTTTTTTTCATCGTCTTTGTTTTTTGGCTGTATTTTTGAAATATTAATTAATATTTTGTTAGATTCACATGTTGAAGATTTTATTTAATAGCGATCGTGCATGATCGTGACTCAAGTCACTCACGATGGCATTTCTGTAAGACGTAGTAGTTTTAGTCTTATATATTAATAATGTTCCCCTGCACGCCGGATATAAGAGTCATAGTCAAGAGTCAATACGCAGCCGCAGATCTAAGATCTAAGGAAACGAAAATGATTATATTTCCACTCCTAAAGCGGTCATTTCTATGGTGTTTCTTTCTATGTTTTATTTAAAAAAAAATGACTCTTGCAAAATCTTACGCTGGCACGATACTCAAATTTATATGGGAAATGGTGTAGAAGAACTGCATATCTTTGTTATTGAGCTTTTTTGGTAACATTTCTGCTTTAACAACAGGTGCCAATTTTATGTCCCATAAACACAATATTTTCAGCAAAAAAAAAACAATTTTATATAGAATCAATAAATACCTTAAGCACCTTTTTTAGATTCAACACTTTTTCAAAAACATTTGCTACACTGTAAATCGATACATTTCATTTAGTCCAAGAATTTTATATTTTTGAATTTCTCATGTTCTTTTTTATTCTCTATCCACACTTGATAACTTTTGATGGACATTTCATGCAAAATTAAGCAAAGTAAAAATTAAAAGCTCAACATTTGGCTTACAAACCGCATGTCACCCTTAAACTTGGGGGGGGGGGGGGGGGTGGGGAGGTAAATTTTAACGAATTTGTAAAACAGAGATGCGTTTCTTAATGATTGACATGACAACCAAAAAAAAAAAATTTCCGTAACAATTTTAGTAACACACACAATCAACTCATATAAACTGCTCCCGTTCGTATCCAAAACACAACTGATAAATTGTTTACCTTTGGCAGATTTTCTGAGATATTGAAATGGCCAAATTTTAGCAAAAAGCAATTCTTTTAAAAATTGTTAGCAGACAGCCAAACAACCAGAAAATTAGATGATGGCTGACTTACTGGATGGCTGGCTGACGGACGGGTTGACCACCCGTTCGACTGATGAATTTCGTGGCTGAGTGGTTGCCTGCAGTGTTCAAAATACCAATTCATTTAATGTTTGAGAGCTTAAAAATTAAACAGTTTTTTATTTCACACCCGGTGAAAAGATTTTTTTTTATAGTATTTTCATTATTTTTTTCTTTTAATTATTTTGTGTGGTTTAAAAGAAACGTCATAAGAAAGGTGTTTGTTTATTCTGTGTATCGGCTATAGTTGGGAAAAACAAAATATAGGTATCATATTGAATGCACAGTGGGGCATACTACTATTTAAATTTTGTATGACACGTAGAACATCGACGAGAAACTAGCTCGACATCCAGCATATGATGAAATTTCGGGTGCTTTTAGAAGATCTGCAGCACATGGCCCATTTGACAAATTTTTATGTATTTGAACTAAAAATGTTTTTTAAATTTCAACTTCGATTGAGCTTTTCCAGTTCTATTTTGAAAGTTTAAAAAAAAGTCAATACAAATTTTAGGAGTTACTACATATGTACGTATGTATGTATCTATCTTATGTACATATATGCACATAGGCCACATGATTTCTTGTCGTACCCTTTTAAAAATGCTATTTTTTACCAATATTTAGGAAAAATATATGCTTTAAAAAGTATTTTTCTCTAGATATTCACAATATATTTCTTGTCTAAAAACCCGGTTACAAACAAACCCGGTTACAAACAAACCCGGTTAGAAAAAAAATTAATTTACTAGCAAACCCGATTACAAACAGACAAGGTTACGGCTTAATTCGACGAATTCTAGCCTCTGGGCGGAATTTTGATTCTTAAAAATTTCACTAATTTACGATTTACCCACAGTGAGCTGAAGTTTTTTATGTTATCTTTTGTTGAAAGCACATGAAAGTTATTGTATCTGCGGTTCAATAAAAGGCGACAGTGCTTTGGTTAGCTGTTGTGTTAAGTAAATAGCTAATCTACACTCGAAAAAAATTGTAAATAGTGGTATATAATGGCCATACTGGGAAGACTTAAGAGTAAATCTTCAATGAATATTGTTCTGCTTTTTTATAGATTTTAACACAAGAACTAACCCACTCGTGAATACAAATTGCGATATTAAAATTTTTTATTAGGAAATTGGGTTACGTCAAAACGTAATGATCATAGTCTGATCAATATAGTTGTATATTCTAATCATATATAGTTGTCAGGACCAAGTCTCAAGGTAATTAGACATAAATCATAGTCAAATCATAGCAAATTTATAAACGTCATATTGCGAAACTAAATTGACGCTCACAAAAATAACTAAAATATTTTCAAATGGGCATTTAACGTAAATTGAAAACCATTCTTAAATATCTTTTAAATTTTTTCTTTTTTCTTTTTGGTTATTAAAATATTTCGAACATTTATTTGTACATATGAATAAATATACAGAATGAAAAATTCTCTTTATCTTCTCACCTTAAATACCACGAGTATGAATGAATGAGAACATTTTATTATTGTGTAATAACTGCTGCATAGTGTCCGGGCATGGAAAAATAAAGAATTTGAAAATGCTGCTCAATTAAAAAATAAAATTAGTTTTACATTATTATTATTATATTATAAGTAAGTCATCACTTTGGATTGTAGGCAATCATTTTATTTATTATTAAGAGGCAGATGTATGAAAGTCCACATTAAAAGCTTTTATACAGTGCGACCCTCTGAAAGTACATCTAACATTTAATGGAAAATATAAAAATTTCCAATCGATCTACATATAAATGACGCAATTCTACGAGAGGAAAGAAAACACTGTTTGTTGTTCTCAAAGTCATTATTTTGCAGCAGAATCAGTATCGGCTGTTTTTTTTTCAGCTGTATGAGTACTCAACATGATAATACAAGACAGAAAAATTAAATGTTGGAATGCAATTTCTTTTATTATAAATTGGTAGATAATTTCCTGTCATTTAGCCACGGCTACAAATTACATGATTCATTTGTATAGTCCAATTTTTAAATACTTCTATAATCGGGCTGTATGGTGTCAATGGTGGCTTTAATATTGGCTTCCAATGCTTGAAGAGTTGCTGGTTTATCGACATAAGACAATGACTTAACATAGACCAATAACAAGTATATCAGAGGAGGCAAATCGTACGAACGAGGGGGCCATTGAACAGGATATTGCAATAAATTGATTGTTAAGCGTGCCGTCTCGTTGGAACTAACTATCGTTGATATTTAGCTAATTAATTTTTGAAAATTCGCCAAATGCCACTCCTGCCTCATTTCGAAAGATATAAGGACCGATGATGTCGCCAGTGTGTATACCGCAATAAACTGTCAATTTTAATGGATTTTATGGTGATTCGCTAACAAATTGCGAATTTTTTTCGGCATATTTGTATATAATTTTTTATAATTTGAAAAGGATGTTCTGGTATTTAAGGATGCATGATGATGAGCCCAACATTACTGAATTGAAATGGTAACACAGTCGATAGTTCTTAAATACTTCTTAAAAAGAAAAACCTTTACAAAATTCAATTTGATTTACGAGTGAATAATATAAAAATTGTGACAATAACTCATACGCCTTGCATACTTTTGAGTGATTTGCTAATATTGTACATTTTGATTTTTTTTAGATCGCCTGCCTTTTTAATATATTTAGAATACTACTGTATTAAATGGCACACAAATAGAGCCGGGCAAAGTACAATTGTATTGAGTTGTCCATCTCTGACGCTGTGTAAACTAGACCACTATAAGCGCAACGAACTCAAACATAAAATCCATTTAATCTCTTGTAAATCACAAAATTTTTATATTGACTTACATGCAATAAAAATCTCTAATTGTTTTAAATTTTTTTTTATTTAAATTTTGGATGCCAACAGTTTATTTGTATCATTTATTTATTTGTATCATTTATTTATTTGTTCCTTATTTGTTTTTATTTATTAATTTATTTAACAAACTGTTTAAAGATTATAGAGCAAAAGAACATTTTTAAGAGATATTTTTAGTTTGTTTTAAAAATTTTTTTCAATAATATTTAGCGTGGTTGAGGCGCTGATGTTGACAAGCTGTCAAAACGTTCCGCATTTTTTTGTTCAATCATTTGTATCAAATTTTAAGTTTATTTTTTATTTCTGTTGTTTCAGCTAAATTATTTCAAAATTAGTCTAATTGTTGTTGTGAAAAATAAACACAAATAAAAAACATTGAATGGTGAACATGTGAAAAAAATTAACAAATCAAAAATCCAAACAAAAAATCAAATTAATATAAATCAGTGAATAATAAATTTTGAATAAAATTTTAAATAGATGATGAATAAGTTTTTAAATATGTTTAGAGGTGCCATAAAACTTTGCTTATATATTTAGTTTTTTTTGTTTTTTAATGACTCTTGGATTATTTAATTAAGGGGCAGGTAGAACGTTTTGCGCAAAAGTGCTCATAAAATATTTAGGAGAAAATATTTTTTTAGATGTGAAAAACTAAACATTCCAGTGTGCACAATAAAAATTCAACCTTAATTATAATAAATGAATGGACAGTGAAATGGATGATCCAAAAATTTTTAAACATATTTAGCACAACAATTTCTGCAAGTGCACTGGAAATACAATCAAAAATATATCTGTGGCAATAAGGATAAAGTGCTTAAGTCATATTTTATAGTTATCTAGAAAAGCAGTTGTAAATGTTGAGTTGGTTTGATAAAAATGTAATCACGTTGTACTAAAAGTTGATCATTCGTTTTGCAATTGTTTTGATTTTTTAACACATAGTTCTTATCCACTATAACATATACATATATTCAATTTGAAATTTAATATGTCATAAGATGAAATAAGATGAGGGTGGTGTTGGCTGAAGTGGTTAGCGCGTTGACTACTAAGCAAACAATGACGTGGGGCCTGGGTTCAAACCCTGGCCAGAGCAAGTCAATTAACATCATTAATTTCTGTAATGTACATTAGTGAGACATTGTATTAATTGTTGTCGGACTATTTAAGTGATGAAGGCATAGCACTGGTCACTAAAAAACTGTTCCGACAGCGATTGATGATGTTCCAAGCTAATGTACACAACATCGCCCTCCTTCGTCGGTTAGCAGAAACATCGGCGAAGTAAAACAATTAACAAAATGCCTGCCAATACAGCTTAACAAAGTTAATGCGTCTACCTTACACCGGAGGCGCCTCAACACTGCTATGAAAATTAACAAAACGCGCAAAGCAGAGTTGTAAAAGAGTTAAGCCTTCTACATTTTCAACATTTATCTTCTCTACTCTATCCCTCTCTCTGAGTTCCGGCACAATGCACTGCATACGTAGGGGTCATCCCCTGAGTGCTGGTCCTAATTAAAAAAAAAAAAAAAAAAAAAAAGATGTTATTCCATATGGGATAATTATTTAGAAAAAGAAAAGCAGCAAGTAATTGTGCCAGAGCTTCGTTAAAAATCGTTCAATATAAATAAAACTTTGCCCAGAGATACTTTTGAATATGGCGAATACGATAGTGATATTAACCCAAAATCAGCTTATCTCGACTTAAGCACTTTTTCCTTTTTGCCACAGATATATATAGATTTGTAAGATACGCTATTTATAAAAAGACCACTGATGTAGAGACCATCTTCTATCCAAAATCATTGTATGCGAGTTGAAGTTTTTGTATGAAACATATATAATAATACAAGTATAAAATCAGTTTTACTTAATTTCATTTAATTAAATTAAAAGAATCTTTTAAATTCGTTAGGATTGAATTTAGTTCGAAAGATATATCACACAACTTTTATTGTGTATGTATGTTTGTATCATCAAAGAATCATCATGTCGCCATATCAGGAATGATAATGACAAAAAAAAAGTTAAAATCGTCATGTTTCCTGCTACAAATTGACTTATAAATTTTTTTACTTTAGATTTTAAGCGATTGCTGTTAAGCCATTAAAGATACCATCTTCCTTATGAATTGTTATGATTGTCAATACTCCTTTTTTCGTGTTGTTTTTATGCAGTAGCGACCACTAACAACAACAATTAATTATGTGTATGAATAGCCCAATAGCTTAGTCCTTATGTAACACAACAATTCATACCATTTTTTGTAAATTTCTTTAGTTGTCAATGGTTGCAAGTAAATTCAATTTACATAAAAAGATTTATGATGGATATGCTACTTTTCTATTTGAAGCTCTCGTCCACAAATCGAACATTTATGTTAAATACAAGAACAAAATAATGGTTAAAGAAAATTTAACTACACTTTCTATACAATATAAATACGTACATAAATTAGTATGTTGTAAGTTTATATGTTATTATATTGTTTATGCATATCCCCTTTAGTTAAGAAAATAAAAATGCCAAAAAACAAAAATAAAATCACTTTAATTGAAAAAAAAACAATTGTTCAATTCACAAGCTCGTATTAACGCCATATGTGTTGTCTAATCGTATAATTATACAATATTGTATTTTTGTTGTTGGTAATTTTCATACAAAAGTGTGTTATAATTATACGATTGAATTTTATATGTTTTTCAATTGTTATATTGAGGCCGGGTCTGGGAATATTCTATTTGTTAAATTAATTTGTAAAAATATTTTATATATGTGATAAGTAACACCAGAAAATACATTCTTCTTAATGATAAATATATACATGATTCATTTCAACTTAATTTTCAAACTAATTTAATCAAAATTGCTTGTCGCTAAAAAAGTTATTATATTTAGAGTCAAATTATAATTCCCACACCTGGTTTCACACCTTGATATAAAACTGACATTTAAATTTTTTGATATTAAACTGACATTTAAAATACGACAAAATAACGATACAACAAATTTGTCTGTTCACAAGCACATAAACAAATATCGTCTTCTTTTAAACCATAAGACAGACGCCTGAGCTTGTGAATTGAACAAATATAAAAAATTTTATGTTGCCAAGTAAAACTTTTAAATGTTTTTTCCATCAAAAATTTTATAGCTGAACAAACAAAACACTTTTTTTTACAAGAAAAATTATCCCAACAGATGTAATTTATTTAAAATTTAATATAATAAAACTACAAAGCGAATGGGATAAAAGAAAAAACTGAAATGCTTACTAATGAATGTTATAAATCAATCTTATTAAGTAACAATAAAATGGAAGAAAAAAAAATTCATCCTTGCCACATTCTTCTACTCTGGTACACAATGTATTTTATTTTATGGTGAATACGAGTATAACAAAAATTATACAACTTTAAAAAAGGAAACAACAGAGGCAGGCCAACATGGATCTTTGTGACTATACCCGTTCGTTCACAATAAAAAGTTAATGATGTGTAAAATTGTTTAGGTATTTATTTATATTTACTAGCACACTACAATATACCTCAGACACACACACACACACACACACACAAACACACTTAATACTTATTTGCATTGGTTTTAAATTAACACTCACACATAAACGTACATATAGATATTTATTTTCTCTGCAATACTCGCATGTAAATTAATGTAACTATTGGATAAAAAAAGTAACAAATACAACAAAAACCGTATAAAAAAATATAAAAAAAAAATAAAAAGCAATAATAGAAAATGTATTTAAAAATGAAAATTTATATTCTGCTGATCAGGTAAAAATAAATCATTTTAAAGGGAAACGTTAGATTTTTTTAATGCTTTTCAGTGAACTGAACTGTTAAAAATTTTAGAGCATACCTTAAGGGTTTACAACAAATTATATATATGTATGTATGTTTACTTCCGTTTCGCTAACAATTCGAAGGGATTAAAAGTTGAAAATAAAACAAAAAACTTTATCATGCAGGCTATCTGGCCAGAAGCCCGAAGATCAAAATCATGTGTTCAAGAGTTAAAAATTACAAAAAAAAAAAAAAACCGAAAGGAACAACAGATTAATTTAAAGCAAACAAATAGTTTGTAAAACAAAATAATTGTTCACAAGAGGCAAAATCAATTAAATTGTCTGAATAGAAAAAAACACAAATGGTTACACTTGAGTAACTTTTGGTTTTTGTTATAAAGTTTTTAATCAAATTGCTCATGGAAATCAATATAATGAGAAATTTGTTCGGCTCCTAATAAAGGGGGAAGATAGACAAAAAAAAAATAAATATATGATTGTGGTGGTGTGGTTGCAGCAACAATATTATGATACATCCATATACAATTAATGCTTCTGAGAAAGATGTTAATAATAGTTTGAAATTATAGTGTCATTTAATAAATTTAATCATCACATTAATAGTAGTTTTAAAAAATTCTCAACATGGTTGCATTTAAAAATATATATAATTACTGCAAGTAAGATATGGTTCTACGATAATAAAATATAGCACAAATCGTACTATTTTAAGTTTCTTTGCTATTAAAATATGGAGAGGAGAAGGGAACGTCTGTCTGACTACTTTGAAAAATAAAATTCATTGAATACAAATTATTACATTTATTCGAGCAAATACTCAAGAATTTATGTTCTTAATTTAAAATTTGTAAAAGGGAGGTTTGCTTTTCATTTTGCCTTATAAATTCTTTTATTGGCAACCAACGCGTTGTCTAATTAAATATAGGTTTGTAGAAACGTGAACACATTCATATTGAATGTAGGAAATTGTTTGTTGTGTTGTTTGTGAAGTATTTTGAAAAGCTAATTTGCTTGTGCTTTTGTAATTCGCAAATTTTATTTGCGAGTTCATGTATGAGTAAATGAGTTTTGGAACTTTTCAAAGCTAAATAGTAAAGATCTACTGATGAGTTGGTATTTAGCAACCAACAAAATGCATACAGATTTGCTAACCCACAACAAATAAATAAAATTGTTTAAATTCACGAAATACTTTTCCTCTCAGTTTTGTATTTTAATTTGAACGTGAAAACTCTTTAGTAATTTGAAATTTCATAAATTCGAGTATTAAACATAACCCAAATATAACAACAATTTTCAAACATATTATAGTTAACTCCAATTATATTATACTAACATCCAATTAGAAAACGAAACTTTTCTTTACCGCTTGAATAACGCTACCAAATTGGCCAGATTTACTGTGAAAATCAACTCTAGAATTCAAAACTGATCCGATATTTTATCGCAAAATTGTGCTTAGCGATGAAACTCATTTTTGGCTTAATATTTTATTTAAAAAAATTAATATAAATATACACTAAAAATAGCCCTTATATTTCATAATTTTATGTGAAAACTAGAAAAATATTTATAATTTTATACTTGCAAACTAAATAATATATATATTTTCTTATAGCACACAAAATGAAAATAAATTAACTGTGTAATATATTGTTCAGCTAAAATTTCTTGTCAATGAATAATAGATATCCCTTCAAAATTATTCTTTTAAAAAATATGCCGCTATAAAAAATACCAATCAACAAAATATATGCAATTCCAATCGAAAGCAAGTTCGACTATTATAACAAAAAATAGCGATCTTAAAATGAGTAATATTTAAAAATCTTTCTATTTGCATCAACAAATATCAACCCTAAATATTACTAAAAAATATTCTTCGATTCAAGAAAAAAATATTTTAAAACCGCGAAAAAAAAGTAGTTGGAAACTGCAGATTCCAAGAATTTTTAACGAGTATTGAAATCAAGTTTCAGCGATAAGTTAACTTTGAGAAATGGAGCTATAAATTGGGCTCCAAGGTTGATTACACTACGAGACAGTTTTTTGACCAAATGTATCTAATACATAATCTTTATGTAAAATTGTCCGCCAAGTCGGAATATGAAGTCAGAATGGTCAAAAGTAGAACAGTTTTCGAGATATTCCAAAATAACCGTTATTTCTGTTTTTGAAAAACATGATGTCGCTTAAATGCAAATATCTTCAAAAATATTCGTCGACACGACCCGTACTTGTTTTAGTAATTTTATTATCTTTCCTTAAAAAAATTAATTCATAAATCGACGAATAAATGTAAAACTTGATTTTTGTTTTAACTGTAATTGTACGAATAAAAGAACTGTTTCGATATCTGTAAACAGGCAGTAACATTTTTTAAAACTTTTTTTTTGAATTTTCATTGTTAATTTAAAACAAATAAGATTACCAAATTTTAAATTCCATCTTATTTTATTTTTTGTCTTGTCTTCCCTATAAATATACATAAAATTGTTATCCCGCTAAAACAGTTTTAAAGCTCTGCTGTTTTAAAATGAATTTTTACCAAACTGCGTCGTTTTTTCTTTTTAGCAAATGTTTGTTGCCTTTGAAGTGCGAAGTAATCAATCAAAATGTAAATGCATGTGTCAATAATATCCAGCAATTATAATAAAGTTGTATGATGTTGTTGCTGTTGTACTCAATAAATATCAAAACTTTGTTTCTGCCTTCAGTCAACACCACGGACATCATTAATTGTTGTTTGTTTGTAGTCGAAAAAGTTCACACCTTGTGATTGTCAGTGTTATTATTTGTTGTAGTAGTTTTTTTTTATATGAAAATTACAAAATTTAGAATTGAAATTAATGAAAATTATTTGCCATTTATTATCAGGTGTCGATTAACAAGTAAACTATATACTCTATAATCTACTCTTTATAATTTTTGATGACTTTGTAGTCATGACAAGTTAATAACTTCATAATTAGATTTTAAAAAGAAAATTATAATAATTTTTATCACATTCAACAACATATGAATTTTTGTTTGTTTGTTTGTGCTGACGTCAAATTTTAAATTAAGTTAAACTACAGTGACAGTCAAAGTTTTTTGCTAATTTCGAATTCTGCTGTTTATACACCAAAATATTTCCAGAAAACTCATAACTTTTACTAAAAGTTTAATTTTCTAAAAAAGGGGGAAAATAGTAGAATGGTACACATTTTTCTTCTACACTGTATTCAAAGTAAATAAATATAAATGCGAAATGTAAATATAAATATTAAAATGCGTCAAAATAAAAAGACGGGTTCACATGAAATTTTAGCACATATCGGTTTTTCAAATAAGATTTGAAAAATTTATACCAAATTGTGTGGGCCATAAACACTCCAGAGAGACTCAAAGTCGAAATATTAAAGTATAAAATTTCGATTGCACATCCAGGTGCATCGCAAATTTATATGAACCCTTCTTTTTTTTGGGAATATAAAAGTTAGTTGAGTATATATGTAACTCTGCGTGAGTCATAATAAAATTTGCGGTTTGTAATTATTTTGTGTATCACATTTTTAAAATTAGTATCGATTTTATTATTGGTTTGTTGGATGCACAACAACTAGTTCAAAAAATAAATTTTATTGCAAGAAAAAGAAAAAAAAAACGAACAAACGACAAAAACAAGTGATACAACCAACCAACGCAATAAAAACAAGAACAACACAAAAAAAAATTTATACATTTATAATGAAATGTGTTAATTTAAAATTTTTGGTTTTAATTTTAATCTTTTTAATTACATTTTGTGGTTATCGAATACTATTTTCCCAACGTATGTATGTGTTCAAATGCAAGCAAAGAAGCACACACACACACACGCACACACCAATACAGATATGCATATAAATTGCAAACATTTGGATTAGAAAAATTAGAAAAAAAAAACAAAACGAACTGCACACATATTAAAATTGAAAAAAAAAAATAATGACAACAAATGATAATGTGAACGTGTTGATTTTGATTTTGATTTTTCTTTTTGGTTGGAAAAATAACAAACATGATTTTAAACCAAAGTGTTATATTATTTCTCGTATTATCATATAATAAACATATATTGTCATTATCAAACATTATCATTAAATCATAATTTTAAATCATCATCATCATCGTTGCCATTTTATTATTGACATGATATTTTTAGAATATTAATTTTCCAGCCACAACCAATAATTTGACTGTCACTGGCTTAAGTGCTGATTATAATATAATTTATCGATTGTACGTCAAATACCAGATACGCGTGATATCAGGTAGTAACATACATTATTTATAAATGTATGAATATATGTAAATATATAGATATATGTAATTAAATATTCAAGTGTTTCCTGTTCGTCTTAATTATATTTAAAAATTTTATTTTTTTGAATTTGAATATATAAAAAGAAAAACGAATTTTCATTGCTTTACATCGAATAATTTTAATAAAGTTATTGACATGCATAAATTGAAATATAAATATTCATGTATTTCATTATAGTAAATTAAGTAATTAAGTTTAAATTAAGTAATGAAGTTTAAATTAAATAATATTATTATAGATATTTAAGATATTTTAATGTTTGAAGTGTGACAATTTAATTAACAGTTAATATATGTATATACATCAGCCTTTTGGTAATAAATTGAAACTAGTATGTACCAACGGTCGTGTTCTAGTTATAGAAAGAAAAATCATAAGAAATGTCTTATAAAACAGTCATATAAAAACCAAAACTACAATTATTTTATGAAACATTTTTGATTGAATTCACAAAAATTCAAAATAGAAAAAAGAACGGTTAAATGCAAAAACTAAATATCTTCCATCGAGCTAAATCAATTTACTCAACTCTCTTACCTTTTTTCCTATAATTCTCCTACATCTTAAGATAGAAGACAGCAGACTTCACAACAGCAGAATTAAAATGTAGTTGGCTTGAATTGCTGCCATATAGTCAGCTACAAATGAATTTGAAGTTTCGATTTAATTTTTCAATATTTGTTTTACTGCCTATTTCAGAGCTACCACATAAATATTTCACAAGAATAAAAATGAAGAAGAATATAAAAGCTCATCAATTTATTTATGTATTTATTTTAATTTTGTTATGTTATTTTCGGTGAAATAACACAAAATATTTTAAGCTCTTATTGCCGTAACATTTATATTATATTGGCAGCTTAGTATCAGCTTATTGCTTCTTATGAAAATTAGTCTAATTTGGCAGCAACAGCAAAAGTAGCATAGACAACAACCTTCCCTGCTGTCGTCAAAATAATCAACTTCATATAAGCTCGTGTATTTTATTTTTGACGGTTATATCTCCCAAGATATTGAGCCCACAAAAACCCACAATGCCTCGTTGTCTTCTGTGAAAAATTTTCTTTAATTTGGTGCATGAAGAGCAGCACAAAAACGCAATTGTCTTTCTGCAGACAAACAGAAAACATCCAAGGCGTTTAGTCGGATTCGAACTGACAACCTTCGGACGAATGGGTTAGCATTGCTACCTATCACCCACGGCGGTATTAATTTTTCTTCAACTGTCTTCGAAATACAAAGAGGTTTTATCAAATGAAGTGTTAGGCCGACTTCCTAAACGCAAGTTGCATTACATATTTACACTGCAGACACTTCCTAAACGCACACCTTAAATTAATGGCAATGCCTAATGTTCCTAATCTGTTGCCAACTCAGTTTGATGAGTATTAGCTGTCAAATTCTTGCATCTTTTTTATTTGGTATGCAAGCGTTTGATACTTAGACAATGGTGGAATAAGTAATTTTTTTATTTATTATAATTATATTGTTTTTAAATTTTATGTTTTTATAAAAAATTTTTATTTAATTTTATATTTTTATGAACAACTGTTGTTACAGTGAAAAAAATGCATAATGGCGTTCCTTAACGCCGTTTTTATGCAAAGCATTTCTCTGCACTGCAAGGATGCTGCTACAACATGCTTTGCATTGCATAAGCAGTTTTTCAAATTAAGCTATGTAGCATGCGCTTAGGAAGTCGGCCTTATTTTTTAAGTATGTGAGAGGCTCTCATAATTTTTTTTGGAAACTCGAGAGCAAGTTGGTCCCCCAAAATATTGATTATCGAATAATTCTTTTTTTTACGGAACGATTTTCCAAATTATTTTTTTTACCAAGATTTATGCCAAAATCCGGTTCATTATTAAAAACCACCCCATACGAAAGTAATTCGGAAAAATGTTCATTTATATATAAAGTTACTTGCGCGCAATATTCTAAATTATAGAGGCAACACCCGGCTGAAAAGAAGGGATACTCTTTTTCTCAGCCGTACACGAGAGATGTAAGACAACAAAAATCAACCGTTGATACCAAAAATATTGTTTAGCATTGGCTAAACTTATATTACCCATTTTCAGATTTAAGATTTGAACAACTTATTGATGTTTTAATTTATAATTGAAGATTCAATAAATAAATTGATAAAAAAAAAATATAAAGTTAAAGTGTATGGAAATTTGGCAGCAGATATGTTTCTCTTAATTTGCATATAAACATTTGCTGAGATACATGTTTATATGCATTTCCTACAAAAACTGGTGCATTGAACAATTTCGTTACAGATTTCCAATTTGAATACATATTTGCTTTTAAAATATTTTATCACCGTGATTTTCTTTTGCTTTGTTTTTTTTATACATCTCCTACCTTTGCCGGTGGTGTATTTTTAATTTCACGGAATTGGTTTTTTATATTGAAGGCTTTTAACACTCGTCTGTCTGGAGGTTGGTGGTGAATGTTTGTTTGGTGGTATACAAATCAAACGCAAAACAAAAAGTTCTTTGCATTTGCTTTATATTGTTGTTTTGGAATTATTTTGTTGATTCTGCTTAGATTCTATTGGTCAAAAATGGTTGTACGAGGGCTTATTTTTACATACATACATATGCGCGATATTGAAATAACAGGGGTTCAAAAAAAAAAGAAGATATGTGACTATTTTGGGCGAAATTTTTAAAATTGTTTAGAAGGTTTTATAGACGAACATTCACACATACATATTGCAAAATTGCTATTCATATTTTTAGTTTTATTGATCATCTTATGAGAATATTTTCGGAATTTTAATGCATGAATATCTCAGCCCAGGTAACGCCAATAAATGACCACACAAAAAAGTTTTCCTAATCTTCTAGATTTTTTTTTCAGCAAAGCCGACCACTGTTCTTTATTTTCAGCTAATTTTTTTTTTTTTAGCAAATTTATTATACATATTTATATTAACGAATATTTAGGCTGACGCTTAAATGCTTTCGACTATTGAATTGTATAGTTTGTAAGAATTTTTGTTTGCACTGCACTTTAAAAAGCAAAATTTTTCATTTATCTCTACCCAATTATTCGTATCGTGAGGGGGAGGGGAGGTGGAGAAAATAGAATGACTGATTGGGTGAAGGTAGAAAAATAGTTGCAAATAAAAAATTTATTTAACAGAAAACTAAACCAAAGACTGACTGACTATTGCTTCAAAAGGAAATGTATTCATAAAAATGGAAATTAACATGAAAAACCAGAGTTTTTTCTATTTATTTATTTTTTTTTTAATATTTGTTTACTTTTTATATTTTTGTGTTTTATAATGTTATTAGGATAAAGGATTATTGAGATGATATATTTTTTGTTTAATTTCTTTCAAAGATTTGGAGTTTTCATTAAAATTGTGGTTGTGTGGCGGCGATAAAGGCGAAATAAAAATTGTATCCTTCAGCAGAGTGGGTCATATATTTCACAAAAAACGATGGAAATGAAATTTTTTTAAGACAAGTACTTGTTAGAAAAAGCTATTTAATTAATTTAGAAAATAAACAAAAATTTAGAAATTCTAAAATTATCATCGCCGAAATGTGTTTTGAAAATTAACAAAAATTATATTTTACCATCACAAGCCAAAAGCGAAAAATATTTGTATAAAAAAAACTCAATTAAAAGTTAAACAGCTTAGGGATGCTTTGAAATGTCACAAATTTAAATGGTATTTACAAATTATATGTCCGGAATTATAGTAAGACCGTGTTGCCAAGTAAAAGCAATTAAAATTAAATTTTTTTTTTGGTATGATTTTTAGTCCCTATGAAAACTATACATATTATGATATTGTAAGATCGTCTGCTTCTGTTTCGGAAAATTTATGTCTTCATCATGATTTAAATGCTGGTTCTAAGCTCCCGATTATGTGCAACTTGTTAACTTCCGATATAACACGATGGTTTCTACTGAAAAGCACCAACCACCAATTGCAGCTGATTATGTCTGAATAAAATGGTGTCGGAACAGCAAAGTTTAGATAAAATAATGCTTAAAGTTTTTATGGAAACTTGGGAAAAAGAGTATCCCTTCTCTTCAGCCGGGTGTGGCCTCTATACTGTAGAATATTGCGTGGAAGTACATTTGGGTGCAACTCAAGTTTTTTTATATATTTTTTAGCGTGTTTTGAAAATACTGTCTTCACCAACGGAACATCAAGGTCTTTTTGAATTCGCTGTTTTGGGTAAACCAGGAGGCTGCTGTTATTGTACGTAGAATTTTATTCTGTCGCCTTTTTTCGACATTTGATGCTGAGGCAGTGCTCCATAACTGGATTCCATAGGACCATAATGGTTTCAGGATCGCGTTGTATAATAGAAGTTTACAGTCTAGTCTTAGTATAGAACTCCTTCCAATAAGCCAATTCATTTGGGCTGCTTTTAATTTCATTTGTGTCAACTTTGCGTTTATATGCGGTTTCCACGTCAAACGACGATCAAGATGAACGCCTAGATATTTTACTACAGTGTGTTGCGGTATAGTCGCGGTGTTGATTTGTATAGGCGGGCATGTTTCCCTGCGCAATGTAAAAGTGACGTCTACACATTTCTGCTCATTAACTTTTATTCGCCATTTTTTTAGCCATGTTTCCAGTTTTGATACGTACCCTTGCAAATTCCGGGAAGCTTCTACAGGATTTTCATAAACGCTTAGAAAAGCTGTATCATCAGAAAATGTTGACGTGTGAATGTTACCGCTTAACGGTAAATCAGAGGCATATATTAAAAAAAGTAAAGGACCGAAGATGCTGACTTGAGGGACTCCGGATTCGATCGACTGCGGAGGGTTTAAAAAGTTACCTTCTCGAACTATAAATTTTCGTTCCATTAGATAGCTTTTTAAAAGCTTGACGATGTTTGCGGGTAGATTTTGTGTTAATTTGTGTATTAGACCTTCGTGCCCTACTTTGTCGAAGGCTTGTGCAACATCAATGAAGAGTGCGGAGCAATATTTATTTTTTTCAAAAGGGTCTCTAACGACATTCACAAGCCTGTGAGTTTGTTCAATTGTGTTATGCTGACTGCGAAAACCGAATTGATGATCTGGAATGCAACCATTACTAGTCACTATAGGCATCAGCTTGCTCATATACAGCTTTTCAAATAGTTTTGAAATGTTAGACAATAAACTTATAGGCCGATAGGTTCAACCTTTCTATGATCCTTGCCGGGCTTTAGTAATTAGCGAAACCTTCCATTCTTTAGGATAGTGTTCTAGGCTTAGAATACTATTAAAAATGAATAGTATTATTCTTTTTGCAATATAAGGCAATTTTTGCCCAGTCATCATTAGAGGCTAGTAATGGGGGTTTGCATATCACCGGCCTTTTACACCCTGTGGCTGCACGCCACAGTGAATAATAATCTATTTGTGGTGTTGCATCTAGCTCTTGAAGGAATTTTTGAAGGGAAGATGTTTTTTGAGTTTGCAAAACTTTGCTAAAGTGATTGGTACACTACTTAAGCCTTAATTTTAGCTGGGGCGATCTGTAGCGTTGCCGTTCTCTTCAAGCTCTCCGTTTTTCAGTCAATAGCCTTTCTTTATCTACAGAAAAATATTGTTAAAGCTCACTGGTTGGTTTATTTCATTTGAAGTAGCATTAAAAGCAGCTTGTTTAACATGCGCTTCAAACAACCTGAGAGAGTATAAAATAAAAGATAATTTTTGCAGAAGAGCTGCTGTCATGCAATAGTTTATAGTCGAAAGAGAATTAGAAAAATATTAAGAGGAAAGAGAAAATTACTTTTGTTTTTTTTAAATACAAGTTTAAGTTATTAAACCTTGTTGCTAAAATTTTTGGGGCTTAATAGGTTCAACAATTGATTGAAATTGCCACAATAAAATTTATATTTGATTGAAATATACAATTTTTCTTTCATATAATACTAACAATAGATTTATTTTCACAATCATAATATGTTACTTATTGATTATGATATGCAATCATGGTTAATACTGGCCATGATAGCTATTTTTGCATGCAAAAAAATATTGGAAGTATTATAATATATATTTTTTTAATTATAGCAAATACAAAAGAACAATTGCACCATTATTTCCATCCCTGATTAAAAGCATGTACATTTTTTCTGTCCTAACTCGTTGGTAAGTTTAAATTATATTGCGACAAGGTTATGACTTTAATAACAACTATACACAAACACACACAATATACATATTTTTATAGCTATAAAAATACTATGACTATAATAAAAAAAAAATTTACGAAAGAAAATAAAAAATTCTTCTATCAAGTGTCCGTACGAATGAATAATAATAATAACAAGAATCACTACAGAAATCTACGCATTTCCGGTAATCATCAAAATTATTTTTTCTACTTTTCTAAAAAATTCCTTACATGGCTGGCTGCAGAAGCAACAAGGCTTTTGCTTTTTTCTTAACACAAAAGTAAAAAAATAGGTAAAATCTGTAACAGTCATTGCGAGAATACAAACAAAACATTTTAAATTTTATTTTTATTTCGAAAATGTTTGCCCGCGTCTGGACATTTAAGAACGTGACTTGAAAATGCATTTCCGTTTGGCAGTCAGAAGCATAACTATTCATCAAGCAAAAAAAAGTAAAAACACACACTTACAAAAGAACATATGCATGTCCATACATACACAGATAAATATGGAAGTGTACATAAGTATATTTATGTGTATGTACCCTTAACACAATTAGAGAGGAAGTTAAGACATCCGTTGCACTTAATGCTGCTTGTTGTTTTCTCCATTCGCCGTTTATTCTATTCTTCGCTTGCAATCAGTTTTTATTCGGGCATGACAAAATAAACAAAAAAAAAAAACAAAAAAACAAAATCTCAGGCAAAAAACACAAGAAAAATAAATCTCTTTAAGAAAGTCTGAAAATCACATCATATCTAAAGTGACAGTTGGCCAACAAACATCAACACCATTCTTCTACAATATATCATTCTTTTCTTTACTTTTGCTACTCTCTTTACATCCTCTTTCTTGTTTGCCTGTAGTAAAGGTTGCGATTTCTTGACTTGAGAGTTGGCAACGAAAGTTTTGTCGTGTTGGCTGGCCCCCCTAAAAATTGGGCACCGACAAAACAAGAGAAACTGGTTGTCTTTATGAAATATTTATTTTGAAATCAGTTTGTTTTACAAAAAGATTTGTTAACGTCATGGTTATACCCAAATACGTATGAATTTAAATTTAGTTGCGGTATTTTAAATAGTTTGACGTTTTTCTTAGTATTTTGAAATGTAGTCTGTCAGTCAATTACATACAATCAGACATAAAATTTAAAAGTAGAATTAAAGAATTAATAAATTTAGGCAAAACAAAAAAAAAAAGAGTTTGACTGAAAAATAACAGGCAAATTCTGACATACGAAATTTATAGAAATTCATTGATAAATTATCGATTTAAGCAAAAAAAAAAAAGGGAGTTGGGAAAAAATTAGTTAGAGCTTTTCTAAATTAAGGTAACGATATGTATTTATATCCCAAAATCAGGATTAACTTTAACATACATACTTTTGACTCTTTGCATGTAAGTGTAAATTTACACAGCAAATGTATTTATTTGCTTGATTTATTAAAAAACCTTGAATTACGAAGGATCAACATCACTTTTGAGTGCAATAAAACTTTTTTTGTAGTCCAACAATATTACAATTTTTAAGAAATATAGCAAATTCACTAGTCCCATGATAAAAAGATTTTTTTGTTATGTGTAGCAGAACTATAACATAGTTGTCGTAACTATGGCACAACTATAATATGGTTGCCGTAATCATACCAAACAAATATTTAGAAATGTTCTCAGCGTGTTAAATACATACACAGATACAAAAATATTAAACTTTTGTTATTTCAATTTTCATTTGCATTTTTTGTTTTTTGCCTTTTTTTTATATTTTTACAAACATACTTTCTAGTTGATATCAAATCTTTAACTGTATCTGACAACTTAAAGTTAAAAATTCGTAAAAACATAAACAAAGAAAAACAAAAAAAGAAATTTCCGTTTGCTTTCGAATGTTTAAACTTCAATTCCATTGTTTCTTTGTATCAAGAATTTTAAGTTTTTTTGTTTTCGTTTCAACATTTTTTCTTTTTTTTTTGCTCTTTCAAAGATTTGTTTTATTTTGCTATAAATTTATTGAAACGGACAAAGTGTTGAGAGAAAATTTTTTAAAAATAAAAACCATGATTCAAGTTAATACAGTGGAGGTAAAAGTATTTCCATGTGAGCTTAATAAAAATTTAAAAAATAACTCATGTTTGTAATAATTTCGATTCTAACGTTTTGTTTGAAAGATTGTGGGATCAGAAGAATATTTTATTTCAGTAGAGAAATAGAAAGTTTACTAAAATTCAGAGATACTCCGAAATATTCGTATATTCGACATATAAAAAATATTTATATTTATAATTTTACTAGAGAAATCGAACACAGCGAAACTGGTGTTAAGAGCATATAAAAATTAGGGTATTCCGGTCCACGTCAAATGATGCAACATCTCTAAAAACGAAAGCTCTGAAAATTTAAAAGTCTCATTGTAACAGTCAAAAAATTAAGAAACTTTCGGAAAATTCAAAAATTTTCGAATATGGACCAAGAGAGCAAGAAAGAATGTGCTTTTTTTTTTTTAAACATCCTTTTATAAAAAGAACATTTCATAAAAGTACTTTTTATACAAAGAACATTTGAAAAAGAGTAGCCTGTACAGAAAGCACCTTTTTTAAGAAGTACCTTTCATAAAAATTACCTTTAATAAAAATATATTTTAGAATATATATTCTTTTGAAAAGTACCTTTTTTATTCACTCCAAATAAGTTAAAATTTTAGATAAAATATATTTTATAATTTTCTTCGGAGACATCCTTAATAACAATTTATTTTAAAATTTTGTTCAATTTGTACTTTAATTTTTGCTTTTGAATGTCAATATCACTAAAAATTATTAAGATGAAAATATGTAACAAATAGTTAATCGAGAAGTATGAAGAAAACGATAAAAGAACATGTAAGCAATGAACAAACAACCTTTTTTGCGAAATTATTTACTGTTTTATAGGTATGCATAGAATACGCTCTTATGCACAATAAAGAGAAGAATAGTAGAATTCTGTATAAATGAATGCATCTGCTATCCAGTATTATTAGTTGCTCATGGTTTTGTTTTTCGTTTTCCTTTTTTTTTTTCTTTATTACGTGTTGTTATTTTATTATATATTTGAAAAGATTCTTGTTCTAGAAGATCTTCAAAAGTTATTCGTTAACGACTTGAAAGGAAAACAATTTGAAAATGTATGCAAGTCAAATATATTAAGAAAAGAAAATTTAAATGCTTCACATTTGACAAAATCAAATGAATTGAAATGAAATGTTTGCATCTCTACAAGAAAATATAAAAACTTTGACACAGTCACTTGCAATAGAAGGAAAAAATAAAAAATTCCATGCAAATTTCTAACAAAAAGAAGGTCAAAAGAAAAACTTTTCTTCTGGCTGTTTACGTTGTGCAACTTTTATCTAATGACATCTTAATTTTAATTCGTATTACAAATAAGAAATCAAGCATTTCCAAAAACAGGAAATTTTATTTTTGTACAAGTTTTCCTCTACAAATAAAATTTAAACTAAATCAGTTAACGAAGTAAAAAATACAAATAAAAATTTTATGAAGTATGCATTTAAACTACAAACATATCAAAATTATATTGTTAATTTAGCAAATAAACAAAATTGATTTAGAAAGCGTGGCATTCTAGATATAACATTAAACGATACTTTTAAAAGAGATTTTTTTGAAGACTGTAAAAAATACGACAATATCGCTCTCTAACATTTGAGATATTTAAGGACGTTGCATATAGAATAGCCTATCCTTCAAACAACTTTAGCTGGAATCCTAAAATTTCGTAATACATATAAACAAAAACTGTAGGACATAACTTGTATTTTTTTTACATTAAATATTTCATTAAATTTTCTAATAAAAATCTTCTAAGCAAAATGTTGAATATTTCTTTTCGACTTTAGGTATTCAAATTAAACACAAAATGGGTTAAACATGCATACAAGTGTAACCCAAATAACTAAAGGATTTGTGTTTATGCCTGAACACCATAAAACTCATCCTTAAACTTCTTTTATCGTTTATTTTTTGATATTTCTGCTTTTCATTTCATGTCAAACTACATCAGTTTTATCAGAATCAGCATCAAGAAAACAATTCTCATCATCAATAGAAGAAGAAGAAGACATGATAGTGGCAGTAATAGCAGAAAAAAAAATTATTCGTAATATCGCACATACATACGAGTACAAACATGAATGCATTAAAAAGTTTTCTATACTTTCATTGATTAAAAATGTTAAAGACTTGTAAATAAGAAGATACGAGCAGTTGAATGTTATCTGAGGCATTGCATAAAAAAAGGAAATCGTAGAAATAAATTGTCACACCAGTCACAGACCATTGTCACACCGGTCACATAATTTTTATATAAATTTAAAAAGTGTGATTTTCAATCAATAACAAAGCATATGGTATGTGTGTTCCAAAGCAGTTAATAGTTTGTCCACATTAAGGGTTTCGACATCGATGGATATTTCCACAAATTTTAGCAAATCGAATAAAAAAAGTATCCATAAAAAGTGGTGGCGGTGGCACATTCAAACTTACAAAAAAAAAAATAACTTTTATGGGCGAAAAATCCATTTTGATTGCACTTGTTTCCGGGAAAATGTATTTAGCAGAGTATTGCGCACATTTCACCGATTCGGGTGTTTATGTGTTTGAACACACTTTAGCAGTCAAAGCAAAAGGGTTTTAGGGAAAAAGAACTCAAACTAATTTGGAATCTTTCTAAATTCGAAATGACAGAGAATTCCCTAAATGGGCGTTTAAAAATTTTTTATACACCTTTACGATATGGGTCTCAAATCAAAGGAATTTATAAGAAGCGAATTAAAAATAAAATCGAACTACTTTTAACACAATATGGCGATTATTCCAAAATAGACTACGACTGTTTTTATAAAATCTTTTAGATGTGCATCAACTGGAAAGGGTGTCATAAAATTTAAACACTTAATTAATAGAAAGCTCACAAACAAGAAATATTGCAGGTTTTTATGAATGCAAACTTTATTTGTTTTTTAAAAATTTAAAAATCTCGACTAAAGCTTGGCCAACAAGTGGCTTTGAATTTATTAAAGGCATAACCCCCCATGATATATTTAGAATTATAACGTACAGTTGGTCACACTTTGCAATTAAAGTGTCTCACCGGTTTGGAAAAGTGCAATTTATGCTTTTTAGCGACTCCAGAATTAAATGTCCCTAAAATAAAACATGGATTGAAATATAACAATCCCTAATACTGACAGTCTGGAATCAAAGTGTTTCACCATTCACACAGGAACGCATTTTAGTCACATCAGCAAAAACTTCATCGAAATGAAAACACGTATAGAAACATAATAATCCCCTATACTGACACTATGGAATCAAAGTGTCTCACCAGTCACAAAAGTAAGTCCTATTTGTGCGTTTAACCCATTTCAGCAATAAAAATAAATTAAAAGTATAGAAAACTTGGCATTTAAATTTAATATACAAATACTCACACTCTGAAACAAAAAGTCTCACCAGTCGCAAAGAAAAGTCCAATTTACAAATACTTATAAACTTTTTCTGGAAATATAATTATCCCCAATACTGACACTATGGAATTAAAGTGTCTCACCAGTCACAACAAAAAGTCCCATTTGTGCCTTTTAGCCATTTCAGCAATAAAAATAAATTAAAGGTATAGAAAACCTGGCTTTTATATATAATAATTACAAATACTCACACTCTGAAATAAAAAAAATTTCTCACCAGTCATAATTAAAAGTTATATTTACATATTTAAACCTTTTGTGGAAAATAAATTTCTCTAAAAGGAAACCTGGTTGGAAACACAATAATCACCATTTTTTACACTCTGGAATCAAAGTGTCTTACCAGTCACAAAGGAACTGGTTTTCATTTCAGTAATTTCAACAAAAAATTTATCGATATAACAACATGGGTGGAAACATAATTATCACATATGCTCATACTCTAGAATCAACGTGTCTCAACAGTCACAATGGAAACTCCTATTTATGCATTTCAACTATTTGAGAAAATAAAAATCTCCGGAAAAAACTACATACAAACATAACGATTAGAAATATTCAAATAAACCGCAACTATAAAAAATTATTAAGTTTGGCGACCTACTAACCGATAATTTTTCCGGTAACAGCAAAGCAACGAAACCAGGAAATAAATTATTTTTATATAAAAAAAAATAATAAAAGGAAAATACAAATAATTAAAACAAATCAATGCTGAGTGCATGCATGTGAATATTTCCTTTTTATTACTTGAAAATTTCTCCATTCGACTTTTTTGCGTTTAATAAATGACGATAAGATTTATTCCACAAATTGTCATTCGCACTCACGTGTTAACGGTGTGGTATGCTTTCCTTTTACTAAGTTAAAGGTTTTACTCTTTTTAAAAGATTCTGGTTTTCTATATGCGTTTGGAATTTTAGTATTCCGTGTTTTCATCGTATGCAAATCGAACATCTGTCAGACATTTCAATTTGCTTCTGACAAAAGACAGAAAATGTCAAAAACTTTTTAAATGCAAAAATTAAAAGATTGTTTGAATGTATGTATGGGTGTGCGTGTGTGTAAGAAAGTGTTTTTTGTGTGTTGGTGTTTTTGCATTTAGTTGGTATGGGAACCAAATTATATTCAATCGTATGCATGCATGAATGTGGGCAAAAAGTTTATTGAAAATGTTTTTCTGAACAAACAAAAAAGAAAAAAAAAATATAAAGGGATCGAGGAAAACAAGGAGAAACTAGTGACAAAGTCAAATTTACATTTCTACATAGAAGATTGTGAGAAAAAATAAGTAGTTAGAAAATTGTACATCCTTTGGAAAAAAAATATAGATTTAATTGCGTCTCTCCTGAAAATTGTAAGACCTTATGCTTTGGATATTTCAAGGAAATCAATAGAGATTTAATTGACAACATTTGATTGCTTTTTTTGTTAACTCACTTCTTACCGGACTGTAATCATTTAAATGGTCATCTGTTTTAATTGACAAAACAAACAAAACATCTGTCTTATTGAATAATGCAGTGCTCGTCATAACTATAGCAGTGCCTCGTTATCTCGACTTCCTTAGGCAGCAAGAGTGCAGTGGAAAAAACGGGACGAAAGAAATCCTTACAAATAACACAAGAAAAATCCTTATTTGTTGCTGATAACTTTTCATTTATTTAAAATGAGATTTAAAATTTTGTCCAAGCCAACGAATTTTCGAAGGGAAATTCTTTTTTAGTTTATACCTTTTTGACCGCTCAAACGATGATATATGGCTGTGAAATGATTGCATCAAAAATATTATGCTTTCGGTAATAGTTTGTGAATGGCTGTTAAAAAAATTTAATTAATTATATTATCTACATATGTATATATATATATGAATGAATGAATGTCTGTCTGTCTGTTTGCTTGTTTGTGCTTTATAGGAGGCCAAACCCTTGGACCGATTTTCCTGAAATTTTCACAGGATGTTACTGTGACTCTGGAAGGAATAATAGGCTATGCGAAGTTTTGATTGGACAAGGGGGCGTGGCACCGCCTATATAACCCAAAAATTTAAATCGCCGATGGACCGATCGTCATTAAATTTTCACAATAGGATATTTTTACGAAATAATAAATTCTTAATTATATAAAGTTGTGAGTGGACAAAGGGGCGTGGCCTTGCCCATATTGTATATCCTAAAACATTGCAATAAATAAATAGGATATTCTTACGAAATAATAAATTCTTGACTATATAAAGTTGTGAGTGGGCGTGGCCTTGCCCATATTGCATATCCTAAAGCATTGCAATAATTAAATTAAAATTAAATAAATAAAATTTTGTACGGGTTCAGCTCGTACGCTTATAACCTTGTATTCAATTTACGTAAAACTAACATGTAGTACGTTACATTTAATCACTACGTAGTTAGCACTTACTTACTTTGCGACAAATGAGAAAGTTTGTATGTTTGAATTTTTGTTCCATTATAACGCGGAAGCGATTTTTTAAGGGGTAACAAAGGGATAAATTAATAGTTTTGGTTCTTTTTATTTTGGTGCTGAGAGTTTATAAATTTTTTATTGTTGCCGTACTTTTTTGGGACTAAAATGAAAAAAAGCCAGTACTTTTGGTAGCAGAATACTTTTATGCTTTATTATGGTACTTTTTTACTTTTGATACTTTTTCTCTTGACAAATTATCTTTATCTTTATCTTTTTTGATGAAATTTTGTAGACAGATACTATTTTTGATTGCTATATTTTAGGGTTGACATACAGTGTATTTTCTGGGGGATAAAATAAAAAAACTGTTATCTTTTTTATTTTTGGTACTTTTTCTCTTGAGAAATTCTCTTAATGTATTTTAATGAAATTTGGTAGACGGATACTATTTTTTATTATTATTTTTTAAGGTTGACATACAGTGTATTTTCTTGGGGGATAAAATAAAACCCACAACTGGTACCTTTTGTACTTTTGGCACCATTGGTAATTAAAATTTTTTTTTTATTTTTTTTTTCAATAACATACAGTGTCTTTTCTGGGAAGTAGAATGAAGAAAAGATGGTGTTTTTAGTGCTTTTTGATTGTAGTCTTTTGTTTTTTCATTAACATGCAGTGTGAACGAAGTCGCAGGTACAAGGTTATTGTAAATGTGAAAGTTCGTATGTTTGGATGTTTGCTCCACCATAACGCGAAACCAGCTAAATGGATTTTGATGAAATTTGGTAGATAGCATGTGACCCAGATTAAAATATAAGGTACTTTATAAGAGGAAAAAAGGACAAGTTTTGGCACTTTTTATTTTTGTATGACTATTTATTTTAAAAATATTTTCAGTGGGCTGAAATGGAAAAAATCGGTACTTCTGTACTCTTTTTTAATTTTGGTACTCTTTCCTTCAGAAATTCTGCTAATGGTATTTGATGATAATTTTTAGACAGATAACATGTCTACAATGGTACTTTTGGCACTTATTTATATATATTTTTTTTAATTTTTTACACAAACAAAGTTTGTACAGTTTTTACAAAGTATACTGTATTTCTGAGGAATAAAAAAATTAATAAAATTTTTTTTTTTTTTTTGCTTTTGGAACTTCTTCTTTTTTTTTGTTAGATTTGGAATACCGACAGTTTATTCTTTCATTAAAATGTAGAGTGAACGAGTAAAAACTAGTAATAAATAAAAAGAGCCATATTATTTTATTTGCAATTAAAAGATGTAAACAAAACAAGGCTAAATTCTTTAAAAAAATATCGGTTCTGATCCTTGGTTGAATGCTTCTCTATACATATTAAAAAAAATCAACTGTGTTTTAACATTTAATTGTTGGACAAACACCATCTTTTGTAATGTCTATCAATTTATTTCAACAGTAAAAATATCTTTTGATTCTCGAAATTTTTGTAAACAATAATTTGCTTAATAACCAAATAGGTTTCTTTTATAAGAGGCTTTAAGAGTTACGAGTTTTTCTGCAATTGAAATGAAGCCAGAAACGAAATTGAACAAAAGTAATAAAATTGACTTTGCACAACCAACCAACCAAGCAAGCGACCCACCAACTATACATACGACTTATTAAATTGAAAAGGGAACGGCAAACCAAAAATCAAAGTTAAGAAAAAGGAAGTAAAAATATGGAAAACGAAAGATGCAGAAAAAAAATTAAATCAATGTATCTTTGCCAATAACTTTGAATATCTCAACAATTTTTTTATTTGCGGCAAATATTGATTGTTTAACAAGTTACAAGTTTTACTCCTGTAATGTTGGTGTGTGTGTTTTTGTTTCTTCACCAAGAAGAAGGTCTTATTTAAACAGAACTACAAAGAACAGACAGAACCAGATGAGAACAAAAAAAAATATATAAAAAATTAAGAGTGCTGAAGATAGAAACTACCCAAAGTTTACTTTTGCAGTTTTATTTAAGTGGGTTATTTGGTTAACAAACAAACACTTTAAAACTACAGCCAGAACTGACGCAACAACGTCATGGCATGATGTACTTCAACAGCCATCTGTTTTCATTACAGCCTACGTACGAATACGAATTTTTTTAATCACAAAGTAAAAAAAGAAAATAGCAAAAAAAAAAATATTTTTTGCACCACACCTGAAAGAAACGACTTTAGAAAGAAAATAAATATGTATAGATTTTCACCTCGCTTTTCCAATGCCTCTAAAGAAAAGTTTTACTATTTTTTTGTTTTTTTTTATTGTTTACTATCACAATACACTTACACTATCCGGATAGTAACTTTGGAAAAGTTGCAAAAAAATATATCTAAGTTAAAAGTTTTTAAGTCTCTATATGTGTTGTAGAGATGGCATCGTGAGTTACTTACTGTTCACTAATGATTCTAAACGTTCATGATGAACACAATTAAATAAACATACGTGTATATTTTTATGTACACGATCTAGAAAAAAATAGCAAAAAAATATACTAACGGTCACTCTCGATCACTCATGAGTCACTCCAATCATCTGAGCATTTACACCATCACTGTAATACAAATTGATGCCGCACTTTGTTGAGATGATGCGCATCCATTTTACACTAAATAAGTATAAATGGTGTGTATATGTGTGTATATGTGTGGTTAAATTCCACAATGCATCAACCACAAAACAAGATAATTTCAACGGCAAATAAATCACTCAAAGGCAACAAAATAAACTCCCTGCAGCATTTGGTTCTGTTACTTTAACATGTTCATGTCTACGAAAGAAATAAAAATGAAAAGTTTACGAGCCAACACATGAAGGCAAGCAGCAAATAAAGAAGGCCAGTTGTTTTAACAAATAAATTCTTTAAAACAAATATATATTTTGAATAAATCTAAATAAGAATTAAAATCAACAGTTTTGATTATTTTGAAACGGTTTTATTTTTGGACAATACAAAAGTTATTAAGAGGAAAAAAAAAACAGCAATCGAAACTGTTATAAACTTATCGCTGAAACGATATTTTAATAGTAAAAAGCAACTACTTACACGTACAATCATAATACATACATACTTATATAATTTTTGTTGTTTTGAGTCGCTTCAGGCTTCACCTGAAAATCCGCAAAATTTTAAAGTTGTTTTCGGTCGAATTTTAACTGTATTTTTTTTTTTTAAATTATTCAAATTTTAGCAATTGTTTTGGAGACAAAAGAAAATTGGTTTTATCATACATACGAGTATATGTATAATAGTAAAATTAAAACTTGGAAGAATTACAAGATGCCGAAAAAATTTTAATGAAGGAACTCGTAAAAGCAAAAATGTGAAAATATTCAAAAAATGGAAATATTTCGAGTTTATTGAATCTCAAACTCGGTATTTTTCATATGATCGGAAAAGCCTGTATATAAAACTTTAAAAAAATTTTTAGAGAGTCAAACATTATCAATAATTGTCGAAGAAACTTGGTACATACATATTAAGGCCGTGCCGCACTATCCTACACAGTCGCCCGATTTGCAAAATATGACATGTGTGCTAAAAATGTATGGTAGTGTGGACTAAAAATGCAACTGTGTGACAGATTTTTCAGTCGTGCGATTTGTAAAATTTTATGAAAATTTTCATAAAATGATAGTTTTGATGCAATCAGAGGAGTATTTATTGTCAACCAGATGAAAATATGAACTTTGTCTTTATTCGAATTACTTTATTCTTTTTGTTTTATACAACGAAAGGAATGTACTTCTTTTTCTAATATAAATACTTGATCAGGCCAGACTTTCAACTTACTTGGGACATACATAGTTCGGTTTAACAAAAAAAAAAAAAAAAAAAAAAAAAAACCAACTTTAGAAAAACTATGGAAGAGCGCTTAAAATTAAAGCAATATCGAATTAAAAATTCAAAATCACCATAAATCGGCTGAGTGCTGTAGTTTCAACAAAACTGTATGTTTTTAGTAAATAATTATTCGTTACAGTTCAGTAAAGAAAGGAAAAACCTCTTTAAGCCACTCTTTTTATTAAACTCCTAAATAGACTATAGAATTGTATTGTACTGTGTAATGATGTAACTGCTGACGTAACTGCTGATGTAGTATTTTGTTTTATTTTTCATTTTCCACTAAATTATTGTTAGTGCCATGATGAATTTTTTATTTCCGCTTTTTACAAATTTTATTTATTTTTTATTGTAAGTATAAAGTTTTTTTCCTTCCCAAAAATCTTGCAATAAAAAACAAAGATTTCTTTTATTGAGAAGAATACACATGCATAAACACACACACACACACACACACACACCTTCAAACACATGTTTAGCTGTAAATCTAACATTAGTAGCTGTAAAATAAGCAATGGCTGTTGCACGAAGTGTTGTTGTTAACAATTTTATTCTCTCGATTTTTAAATTTATATCCCATGTGTATAAAAATGTGTGAGAAGTATGCACTCACATATAGATGGATGATTGTGTAAGTATTCAAGTGTGGTTGTTTGTTTTCATGTTTTATGTTGTAACTTACTGCATTATCACCTTTTAAAGTTTACATATAAGTACGAGTAAGTATGTACGAATATCTTGAATGTAAAGCTGTTACTACACATAAGAATTCCTACCTAAATACGGATTGAATGTACGACTACTACTGATGCCTCCGTAAAAGTAACAATAACATAATTTTCCGTAGTATACGATTATATGTATGAACTTTTATATATTTTGTAAGATTGTATTAAAGTAAAAGCTTTGATTTCTCTTGAGTCGCATAATGTATCTGCTGACATATAAACATACATAGTTAAATACATACGTACATACATATATCTGCTTGAATAAATATAAACCGGTAAAGTAAAGAAAGGCATATATGTATATATATTAGAGTACACCAAAAAAATAATAACTAAAATTTTGGAAATTTTGCTTAAATTTAGTTCAAATTGGTTGCCGTATGGCGCCAATGCCGTTTTTTTTTCCAGAAACTCGGTAAAATTTTCCTTGATGTTAGCTAAAACAGCTTTCGTCTTTAACAGAAAATCTTTACTAAAGACTAGAAAAATATTTACTAAAATCTAGCTCAATTTCTAGTTCTAGTTTCATTTTCTTCTTCTGAACCGGCCATTTGCTACAACGAAGCTTTTGATTTCATCAGAGTGCTGGAACATCCATAATGCTTATTGAAAACATGTAAATGGTGTTTTTTATTGAGTGTCACAACATTAAGTTGGCATCACTGCTTTATTTGACCACCCATTTAACAGCTGATAGTTGATTTTTGTTTAGTTCGGTTTGAAATTTCATTATGAATCGACTTACACCAGAGCTACGCGTGCAAATTGTTGAAATTTTTAATCAAAATAATTGTTGTATTTTTGATTAAAAAATAACGTATTGGCCCAATTAATTGGCCACCAAGGTAGTGTAATTTAACCCCATTAGATTATTTTCTTTGTGGTATGTAAAGTCTCATGCCTACGTCGATAAAACAGAAACAATTGAACAACTGGAAATCAACATTCGAAGAGTTATCGGCGAAATACGGCCGCAAATGCTACGAAAAGTTGTTGAAAATTGGTGTTCCTGATTGCGTCTTCTATGCGCCAGCCATGGCGGCCACGTAGCCATAAAAGTTTCTTTCCAATATAGACCGTTTCATTGATATTAAAAATATATTTCCTTGTTTTCTTATGATTTAAACTTGGGACACTCTATTAAAAAATACCCTATAGTTTTTATATCTAGAACAGAGTTGCTCAAACGTACACCTATGTTCCGAACATCATTCGGTTTTATATCTACATGTATACAACCGAACACAGCCAAATAAAAATAAAACTACTCACCAAAATGTAAAAAATAAACAACAATTTCATTTATTTGCTTTTGCACAAGCAGATTTATGACGCATTGCCTTTTGACGTTTCTCTTTAATTTGTTTTTATCAGTTACACAGGGAATATCTTCAACAACGCACTTTATTTTTATTCATACAAAACAAACAGAAACCAATTCATTTCGGTATTGTGTTATGTTCATGCATTTTGTTCACTGTATTTTTCACTAATACATACTCATAAACACTATTCCTACCTAGATTCTCTCTTCCTCTCTTTGTGACCGACACTGATCTAGAATGAGTGGTGTTGAGAACATTTTTAAAAAACTTACGTCTTTTAGGAGTCGAACCAACCTCTCAACAGCCAGTACACCCAAGTAGAATATTCATAATTTCTAACGTTAACAAAAATAATTGTTTGAAATTCTAAGTAATGAACTTAAGATAATTTAAAAAAGTATATTCTTTAAATTTTGAAAAAATTTCCAACGTGAGAAAGGTATATGAACTTAAATTAAAGATAGCCGTTTTTGTTTTCAAGTATTCAAATTTTTAGGAACTATTTACGAGTAATACCATGTTTAGAAATACATTCTTAATTGTGTTATTTTTTTTTTAATTTAGCAATTAAATTTACTGTTCATATAGCTGATAAATAAATATTGCTTTTATTTTAATTGTTAAAATTTAATTTTATAGATATATAAAATATTGATAAAAATTCTGTTTTAAGACATTTTATTCTGTTATAATAGAAATGACGAAATCTTCCAGACCGCGCGATCGGGGTTTGAGTATAAAATAGCATTCCTTAAAAAAAAAGAAATAATAATTTGATATTTGATAATTTGACATGTACATATATTTTTTATATTAATAATTTATTTATTTGTCATTGTAACGAATGTTTTCTTCCATTGAACATAGTTTTCAGTAAACATACCTTTGGACAAGGTTTGTGATTTCGTATTTTACTCAATTCGTAATATAATTTAGTATTTATTGCACAATTTACTTATTGAAGTCTTGTATGTAACATGACAGCATGACACGACTCACACGTGATCTGTCAAAAAAAGGCTTTTGAAAAAAGTATCTCTACTTGGATCACCCATTATGACAAAATCTTTTTAAATTGACTAAAAAACATTTTTTTTAAATGCGCACTCAAATCAAATAAAGATTTCTTGAAGTAGAATTTTTTTAAGAGACATTATAAACATTAGATTTATTTTATAAGAAAATTTTATCTGAGTTAAAAAAATTCTTCATATTAATAAAATTATAATTAAATATAGAAATATTTTAAACTATTTTGAAGGAAATTTTTTACTAAAATTTAGTACATCTCTTAATATATAATAACAAATAAAAACCAAAAAAAAATAAAAAATTCCCCAGCTAGCATCCAGTAGAAATAGGTCGCGTATTCTATTTGTATTTGCAATTGTGTATAAATAGAGTCAGTAATGACGTTGAACGAAGCTACCTAACAAGTAGTGAAAAAGCATTTGCACATGAATACTGACAAGGTTTAGTGGCTTTTACCGAAAAACAACGTTTGTTCTATTCAGCCGGTGCTGTTGAAAAATCTACAAAAGCGATGAATAAATATTAAATTTTTACTTTGTTGCTCGAAATATGTCATTGTTAATGTCTACCTAATATTTCTCTGATTATAAACATTTACGAACTTTAACCTGTACAAATATTAAAAAATTTTAGTACATCTCTTTTTTTGAGTGTAGTTATTGTTAATATAAAAGAAAATAACAATTAAATTATCTACTTGTATAAATTCTCTTTAGGAACCTTTGTATTTTACATTATAAAGAAAAATTATTTTTGTTGTACAATTAAATTTTTCTTCACTCCTTTAAAACATTTCATACGATAAACACATTCTGTCTTTATAATTAATATTATTAATAAACATTTGTTATACAAATATTTTCTTAACTTGTCTGCATTCAATTGGTTATGGGCCCAGACATGTCCGAAGAAATTTTTGCTATACAATTGTTTGATGGTCGCAATTTTGACAACTGGAAGTTTCGCGTGGAAATTGTTTTGGATGAACATGGTTTGCGAAAATTTATAGAAGAAGATGTGGAGGATATCGTTTTGAATGAGTCAGATCCTGTAAAAATTCCAGAGATGCGTTTGAAGGACAAAAAGGCTAAATCAATAATAATACGGCGAATTGCAGATGCGTATTTGGAATATGTTAAAGATTGCAAAAGTGCATTTGCTGTTTTGAATTCCCTGGGTAAAGTCTTTGCTAAGAAAAGTATATCAAGTCAATTGTTTTTGCGGAAAAAGCTCCTTACAATGAAGTGTAGTGAAGTTGAAGAGCTGGAAGCACACTTTCTAAAATTCGATGGGTTGGTGAGACAGTTGGTTGCTTCTGGAGCAAAATTAGGAAAACTGGATATTATATGCCATTTATTGCTAACAATGCCCGAATCGTTTAATAATGTAATCACAGCCATTGAAACTTTAAATCCAGAAACATTAGAAATGGAATTTGTAAAAAAAAAAAAAAAAAAAAAAAAAAAAAAAAAAAAAAAAAACAGGCTGTTAGAAGAAGATCGGAAAAGACAAAATTGCTGCAATAAAAAAAAAATTCTTCTACAGAAAATGTTGCCATGAAAACAACATTTAAATGGAAATGTCACTATTGTGGTAAACAGGGTCACAAGAAAAAGAATTGCTTTAAGTGGAAGCGTGATCAATCAAAACACAATAGCAACACAGCTCAAACAATGAGTAAGAGTATTGGCTTTGTTGCAGAGAATACTGGTTTAGGTTCAACTGTAAGCAACACAATGAAGTGGGTCCTAGATTCTGGAGCTAGCGATCATATGGCAAAAGATGTACATTTATTTGAAAATCTTCAAAAGCTCAATAGTCCGATGTGTATTAATGTAGCAAAGAATAACGTTTGTATTAAAGCATCAACAATAGGTAGTGTTAATGGAACTATTAATGTTAACGGAAGAATAATTAAATGCAATATCACTAACGTCCTGCTGTGCAAAGATCTCAAATGTAATTTATTTTCAATACGCAGATTGGAAGAAAGAGGTTTCACGACAGTTTTCAAGAATGGTAAAGTCAATATCTATAAAGATGGAATTTTGTGGTTACAAGGCATGCGGACTGGTAGTTTGTATGAATTTGATTTGCTTTGTTCTAGTCCTACAACGACAAGTTTATCAGCCCAGCAGAATGAGCTAAATTTGTGGCATCTAAGGCTAGGTCACTTAAATTTTACAGATGTGCACAAATTATCGTCGATGGTAGATGGTATGGGTTCCATCAAGTTCAAAGAAAAGCAGTTTTGTGAGGCTTGTGTTTTAGGAAAGCAAACAAGAAAACCTTTCAAGTCAATATCTCATCAAAAATCTAGTCGATGTTTGCAGCTCATACATAGTGATGTTTGTGGTCCTATTATGCCTTTGTCTTGGAACGCAAAGCGGTATATTTTAACGTTCATAGATGATTTTTCACATTTTACTTTTGTTTACACACTATCAAGTAAATCCGAAGTTTTAAAGTATTTTAAAGAATTCAAGTCCATATCAGAAAATATGCACAATTGCAAGATTTCAAATTTAAGATGCGATAATGGTGGAGAATATTCATCATCAGAATTCAAGTTTTTTTGTAGAAACGCTGGTATAAGTATTCAATATACTATTGCATACACACCAGAACAGAACGGTACTGCAGAACGCATGAATAGAACGCTGATGGAAAAAGCACGTTCTATGATTTTATATTCTAGTTTAAATAAGTATTTATGGTCAGAAGCAATATTGTGTTCAAATTATCTCACTAACAGAAGTCCAACAAGTGTAATTTCCGAAAATAAAACCCCAGCTGAAATTTGGTACAGTGTAAAGCCAAACTTAAAACATATAAAAATATTTGGTTGTAACGCATATTCTCATATACCAAAAGTACATCGTAAGAAATTAGATATGAAATCGAAGAGATTGGTCATGGTGGGTTATAGTGGAAATGGTTATCGTCTTTGGGATTCTCAAAATCGTAAAATTGTGCTGGCAAGAGATGTAATTTTTGATGAAGATTCGTTCATAAGTAAAAACGTCCTAAATGAAAGTATGGTAAACAAACAAACTTCTATAGGAATTGAAATAGAAAAAGTGCAATGTAATGAAAACCCCATAGAAGATGTTAATATCAGTAAAGAAGTCACGAATATGAATAATAGTAGCGAAAGTAGCGAATATGAAGACTTTGAGGAAGTGGATGGTACTAGCAATGACATTTTAATGCAGAAAGATCCAATAAGTGTAAGAAATAGCAGATCCGAGAAAATAACTGGAAATGTTGACGGAAAATATGAAACTATATTGAGACGAAGCAGTAGACAAAGACAAGCACCTGAAAGGCTTGATGATTATATGACAGCTCTCAATGCAGAAAATTTTGTATCTGATGTTCCTGTTTCGTTTGATGATATAAAAGAAAGGTCTGATTCGGAAAATTGGTATGAGGCAGTTGAGTGTGAATTAAATTCTATAAACAAAAATAAAACGTGGAATATAGTAAATCTACCGCCTGGGAAAACACTTGTTGATTGCAAATGGGTGTTTAAACGTAAGATCGATACAAATGGAAATCTTGGAGAATATAAAGCTCGTGTAGTTGCTAGGGGTTTTTCTCAACGTAAAGGCTTTGATTTCGAAGAAACTTACTCTCCAGTTGCAAGAATTGGCACATTTAGAGTTCTGTTAGCTGTAGCAAATAAGAAAAACTACTACATTCATCAAATGGATGTAAAAACGGCTTTCCTTAACGGCACTTTGAAAGAAGACATTTACATGAAAGTACCACAAGGTTTGAACATTGAAGATGGAAGAGTATGCAAACTAAACAAAGCTCTGTATGGCCTCAAGCAAGCTCCTAGAATGTGGAATGAGAGATTCAATTATTATATACTAAATCAAAATTTTAAGAGGTCGGAAAATGATTATTGTTTATACACTCGGAAATGCAGTGGTAATGTGATTTATTTACTTCTTTATGTTGATGATTTACTACTCGTGGGAAATGATTTAGAAGAAATAAATATTGTGAAATCATTATTATTGAAAGAGTTTGAAATGAAGGATCTAAAAGAAGCTAATGTTTACTTGGGTGTTAAAATAAGCAGAAGTTTAGACAAATCACAAATAAGATTAAGCCAAAAACCTTTTGTAAAAAGCTTACTAACACGTTTCGAAATGGACAATTGCAATGGAGTTGATACTCCTATGGAGTCTAAGTTATCGCTTGGAAATAGTTCAGCAGCTAAAAGTACACATCATCGTTATAGGGAATTAATTGGCTGTCTTATGTATTTGATGATTACTTCGAGACCTGATTTAAGTTTTGCGATAAATTATCTCAGCCGATTTCAAAATTGTGCTGATGATAATCATTGGCAACATCTCAAGCGTATATTAAGATATTTAAAGAAGACAGAAGATATTGAACTAATATATGATTCTAGATTGGAAAATGCTATGATTGGCTATTCAGATGCTGACTGGGGAAGTGATGAAGGAGATCGAAAGTCTGTCAGTGGAAATTTGTTTCAAGTCTACGGATGTACTGTATCCTGGACAACTAAAAAACAACCATCCGTAGCACTTTCGTCAACTGAAGCTGAGTATGTAGCACTTTGTGTTGCTAGCTGTGAAGCTGTATATCTCAAAAGACTTTTGCTAGACTTCGAAATTGAAATAAGTTCGCCAATTACTATTTATGAAGACAACATGTCGTGCATTAAAATTGCAGAAGAGCCAAAGGAACATCAACGAATTAAACACGTTGATATCAAATATAATTTTGTTCGAAATTTAGTAAAAGATAAAATTATTCAAATTGTATACAAGCCAACGAAAGAGCAAGTTGCTGATTTCTTCACGAAGTCTTTGCCAAAGGTTCAATTCATTAAATTTAGAGAGTATATTGGATTTATTTAATTGGGCAGGAGTGTTAATATAAAAGAAAATAACAATTAAATTATCTACTTGTATAAATTCTCTTTAGGAACCTTTGTATTTTACATTATAAAGAAAAATTATTTTTGTTGTACAATTAAATTTTTCTTCACTCCTTTAAAACATTTCATACGATAAACACATTCTGTCTTTATAATTAATATTATTAATAAACATTTGTTATACAAATATTTTCTTAACTTGTCTGCATTCAATTAGTTATTTGGTTAAATAAACATCTATCTATACATCAGCATATCATTGTTATTCTTGAAATATTTTAGCTAAGTTTCTTAAAGGCATGAGAACAATTCTAGTTGCCCCGAATTCAAAACTGATGTTGATCAGGTTTTAATAATTCTGAGGGTTGAACTGTTCTTCAGAACATACTACTTAATGAGATAATGAACGTAATGTACTACGACGTAACATTTGAGTTCAAGTCAAATAACACTGTGATAGTCGAAAAATGAACTTCGATGAATCCTTTTCCATTTTTCATGGATATATACCGATTTCTCAAAAACCAGAGCCAATCTGACACTTCCAAATGTACTTTCGCACTCAGGCGACTCCCCCCTAATAGTTCGAAAAGGATTCATCGAAGTTCATTTTTTTTTTTCGGGTCAAAAACTATCACAGTGTAGTAAGCACAAACTATTGCCTTTTATCGAAAATAGTTTAAAACTTTCATTAAAAATCGGAGCTTTCTGTCCAAACCAGCTAAAAACAGAATTTTTTCCTAAACAAACACAACCCGCAAAACAGACTACTACTGAAGGGTACTTACTATTCGGGACTTGTATTACTAACTTTCTCTAAGACGTACTGTAAGAGTAAGAACAACAATAAATAAAATAGAGAACTCCTCTTCCCATGAGCTATAATGCAACACCGATTTAAAATCTTATCCTTAACACTTGATTTTGTTTTTTAAAGTTGTACACACACGCTCACACAAACAAACACACACAGCCAAACATTTATCCATCCATATTAGTAATTGTATTATATAACATTTTTGCTAACAAAAAAGCGGAAGCAAGTACACACATGCATACATTTTTACATGCATACAAGCAAAACACTTACAACTCATGAATGTGTGTATGTATGTATGTGAGTAAAAGTACAAAATGCATATATATTGTGTGTGTGTGTGTGTGTGTGTGTGCGTATGTCTAAGTTCGTGTTAAAAGCACTTGGGACTATTAAACTAATTCTATAAAATCTTTAGAATCTCATTTAATACTCGTAAGTTGAAATAAGTTAAAATAAGAATACAAAAGGTATAGTGAGACTAAAAGCACAAATAACACAAAAGCTTTTTAATAATCGCAAAAAAGAAAGAAACTAAAGTTAATAACATTTAAACAATTTTATGTACATAATTATTAGCCTAAGTGGAATCTTAATTTGAAAGTTTATAATATAGTCGAATTTATTTTATTTTTAATTTCCATAAAATATGTACTGAGAACAATTTCATGCAAAACTCAAAATCATTTTTCAATTTTAAGCCTCTCGCAAGCTTAGAGTAAATATTTTACAGCATTAATAAGAGCAACTGTGCTATAAGAAGTGGCAGAAAACTAACCTAATAAATATTATTTGTTTGTGGAAGGAAAATTGTCGAAATGAATCTGATGGAAGAAATGTGAACGAACGTTTCGAGTGGCTAAATGAATGGATGATGACACACTCACTGCACGTTCTTTCGTTCGTTCGTTTGTTTGTTTTGCTGTTTGTTCGTTCGCTCACACACAGTTTATTGGTCTTTTGCTGTCATTGTAATTAAATTTTAATTTAGTACCAAATTTCCCCAGCCACATAAATTATTTTTGTGGTAGCCGGAAAAAACATCAAATACATGCATACATACACACAAACATACATACAGACATACATGCATACTTATATAAATACAGAATGCGGATATAATGGGACAGACAAAAATTATTCATACACTCATTCATATGAACGGAACAACAAGTGTAACAAAGGGAATCTATTTATTTACTTATAATCCCACACAATGGGCCTAGAATTTTTGTTAACTTTAATATAATTTTTTTTTTTTTTTTGCTTTAATGAAGAAACAAGTGTTTGTGTTCGCTAACTTTTTCTATCCAACTTTATACAATTAAAAAAATCTCTCGTTCCGCTGCAGTCCGTAAAAAAAAAACAATTTTTTTTTTCAATATTTAAGAATAAAGCATCCTTTTACATTTTAGAGGTATATATTTGCATTGTCCTTTTTAATGAATACTTAATCAAATGAGACCAACACATTTTGCATGAAACCAAAGTTATAGTTAATAGCCAACGACGCATCCTAAAGTTATTCAATCTAGAGCAGTGAAGGGCACACACATACTCTCTCATATGGGTTGGTGTGGGAAGCAGCAAAAAACGAACGACGGTCAATAATAATACACTCGAAAAATTTGTCTGTTGCCAAAAGTAAAACACATTTCTTGCCTTTTAGTATTTTTATTTGATTTGTTTTTTTTCAATAATACTTTTTATGTTAATATAATAATAACGAAAACAATATTCATTTAATAATAAACTAGTTACACAACGAATGAAATAATATATAATATTTAAAAAGTAATGAAATATCGAAAAAAAAGAATAAAAACGAAGCCCTCAAGCTTGATAATTTATTAAATTCGATAAATAAATAAAAAATAAATAAAAAGTTCGAATAAAAACAAAATTATAAAAAAAAAAAATCATTTTCCCATTCTTCATTGAACATTTTGCTTTGAGTGTAAACAAACAATTTTAAGGCGAGGTCTTACTCAAACAAGTGCTGATCAGCGACTGGTTTGATTTACTTTGACGAAATGATAACAAAGCAACAACCGAACGTTAATTCTCATAAGCTACACGAAGATGCTTATAGTATACGAGTGTCGACGTCGCGCAAACAGAATTTTCTTGCTATACACGCAAATGCCCTTCACTGATCTAGAGTATGGAAAAAATAGTTCTAATGGGCAAGTTAAGATGTAGGAGTACATCGTAACGAACAAATTCTTGGGCCATGAGCTTCACACAGAAGAAGATATATGTTGAATTTTATTAAAATTGGATAGTATATAAAAATTCAGATAACTTGACCAAACATTTTTTGTTTAATTACTTTAACAATGTACGAAATATTAACTAATGTCAACTATCTTTGACATTTTGTAGCATGCTTTAGCCCCACAATGCGATCATGATTTTATAGTAACATTTCATTGCCTGATTTCCTCTCCCATTTCAGCTAGTGCAGGTGACTTTGCCACCCAAAATAATAATATAAATAAAGGTGTGAGAATCCAGGATAAGAATGAGTGAAATTTATTTAATGTTAAATGTTGATGATTGTGTGGCAGACAGTAATTATTTGTATAAGTCAGATTTTCAGTTGATGTATTTATAATTGTGAATGTATATGTAAATGTGCTGGCTTTTCCATAGACATATTTACAGCACATAGACATACACGAGAGATTTAAATCCGACGGATAGAACACTTGGTAATAATTGTCAGCTATTGTGTAAAATATTAATGAAAGTGTATTTTACACAACTTGCTTGAATGTAAATATTATTTTATGACAATAATGACAAAATTTTCCAAAAAATTATTAATGAGTTAAAAAAAAAAAACATTTGTATGATAATTGGCGGAGATGGACGTGAATTATGAGTGATCTTTGAGATAAAGTTATAGCGAATCGGTGTATGAAATTTGTTTATCATTATATTTTCCTCGCTAAATGGGGGTCTTTTATGTCATCTACGAAAAAGATGCAAAAAAAATCTCCCTTTAGCACCAATTTATATTAATAAAATGTCCCACAAAAATATTTTTCTTCAAAGACACCAAAGCTCCAAAGTAAAGTTATGTACCAGAACTCATTCAAAATTTACCAACCTTTCAATAAGGTGCCATTTTGTGTGTAGAAAAGAAAACACCATAAGTAATCGACGTTGCTTATTTTTTTTTCTTATTTTATTGTGAACACATTTTAATTAAAAAACACGTATTGCTAGATAATTTTCTATAAAACAAATATGTTTTACTTTTTAACGCACTTAAGTGAGTGATTATCTCAGCATGGGGAACTTATGAAAATTAAATTAAAATTTTTTATTGTAATATTCAGAGATATTTATGTTGCCACGTGCCCATTTTAAACGGGGCTAATATAAGCGGAAACTACTGTATTAAAATTAATATGACAACTCTAAATCTCGGAAGAACGGAATGTCGTGACTAAACTATTGTTTAAAATGGAAATTTCTAATATTCATCAGACTAATGCTGATTTTCAATCTAATTAAAATCTGAATTAACACTTGTTCGATATTGTTGCACACATAGGTAGAAATGTCGGTAAGAATTTTAGTCAGCTCACATACATACTGTATACGTATGTATGTTCAAATATATCGCTCCTTTATTGACACATAGTCAAATCTAAAAAAAACTCAAACGTGGCAAAATGCATTTAAAGTTTTCAAAACGTAAGTATTTATATGGACGGGTCGAGCATGTAAGTGGTTATAACTTGGGCTTAGATAGAGATATGTTTATGAAAATATTTTACAAATAAAGAAGGTATTGAGAAACTCTTTTTCGTCAGTAACTGAAAAATTTTGTTTTTTGAGATAAGACTATGTTGCAATAAAGAAGCGATATGTTGTCTTTATTGACATAAACTTAATGGCAATCGATGAATAAAAATTCATAATAACGGTTGGATTGAAATATTATGTATTTATTGCAAAAATATACACAATCTGCGAGAACATACTCATACATAGCAAATAACTTGAGAGCTTTTATATAATTAATAATGCCCTCAATACATTGGCCACAGATTAACACATTGATTTATTATTAAGGCAGCTATAACTGATGTTGTTGTTGTTTTCGTCGTTAATTCAGCCATGCTGGTTCTTGTGTATGTTGTCCAATGGGAAATTAAAGCTAAGGATCAATAATTATTGACTACGTATGTCCGATTTCTCAATTGTATTTGATAATTTTTTTTATAATATTTTAAAGATTAAAATTGTGTAAATTTTGTTCAGCTCTACGGGAATTTGGCTATTTGTGGGCACATTTATGTTTGTCACTCATTTGGACCAATGGGAAATTAAAGCCAAGGATCCGTACTTATTGACCACGTAAGAGATCATCAAAAATTTAATAAATTTCAATTTTCATAATTTTATAAAAAAATTCTCAAATACAATTGAGAAATCGGACTTACATAGTCTATAAGTATTGATTCTTGGCTTTAATTTCCTATTGGTCCAAATGAGTGACAAACAAATTTTAGCGAAAAATTCTAAAATACAATTGAGAAATCGGACTTACATAGTCTATAAGTATGGATCCTTGGCTTTAATTTCCCATTGGTCCAAATGAGTGACAAACATAAATGTGCCCACAAATAGCCAATTTCCCGTAGAGCTGAACAAAATTTACACAATTTTAATCTTTAAAATATTATAAAAAAAATTATCAAATACAATTGAGAAATCGGACTTACATAGTCTATAAGTATTGATTCTTGGCTTTAATTTCCTATTGGTCCAAATGAGTGACAAACATAAATGTGCCCACAAATAGCCAATTTCCCGTATGGCTGAACAAAATTTACACAATTTTAATCTTTAAAATTTTATAGAAAAATTCTCAAATACAATTGAGAAATCGGACTTACATAGTCTATAAGTATTAATTCTTGGCTTTAATTTCCTATTGGTCCAAATGAGTGACAAACAAATTTTAGCGAAAAATTCTAAAATACAACTGAGAAATCGGACTTACATAGTCTATAAGTATGAATCCTTGGCTTTAATTTCCCATTGGTCCAAATGAGTGATAAACAAATTTTATAGAAAAATTCTCAAATACAATTGAGTAATCGGACTTACATAGTCTATAAGTATGGATCCTTGGCTTTAATTTCCCATTGGTCCAAATGAGTGACAAACAAGTGTTATAGAAAAATTCTCAAATACAATTGAGAAATCGGACTTACATAGTCTATAAGTATGAATCCTTGGCTTTAATTTCCCATTGGTCCAAATGAGTGACAAACAAATTTTATAGAAAAATTCTCAAATACAATTGAGTAATCGGACTTACATAGTCTATAAGTATGGATCCTTGGCTTTAATTTCCCATTGGTCCAAATGAGTGACAAACAAGTGTTATAGAAAAATTCTCAAATACAATTGAGTAATCGGACTTACATAGTCTATAAGTATGAATCCTTGGCTTTAATTTCCCATTGGTCCAAATGAGTGACAAACAAGTGTTATAGAAAAATTCTCAAATACAATTGAGAAATCGGACTTACATAGTCTATAAGTATGAATCCTTGGCTTTAATTTCCCATTGGTCCAAATGAGTGACAAACAAATTTTATAGAAAAATTCTCAAATACAATTGAGTAATCGGACTTACATAGTCTATAAGTATGGATCCTTGGCTTTAATTTCCCATTGGTCCAAATGAGTGACAAACAAGTGTTATAGAAAAATTCTCAAATACAATTGAGTAATCGGACTTACATAGTCTATAAGTATGGATCCTTGGCTTTAATTTCCCATTGGTCCAAATGAGTGACAAACAAGTGTTATAGAAAAATTCTCAAATACAATTGAGAAATCGGACTTACATAGTCTATAAGTATGGATATTTGGCTTTAATTTCCCATTGGTCCAAACGAGTGTCAAACAAATTGTATAGAAAAATTCTCAAATACAATTGAGAAATCGGACTTACATAGTCTATAAGTATGGATCCTTGGCTTTAATTTCCCATTGGTCCAAATGAGTGACAAACAAATTTTATAGAAAAATTCTCAAATACAATTGAGAAATCGGACTTACATAGTCTATAAGTATGGATCCTTGGCTTTAATTTCCCATTGGTCCAAATGAGTGACAAACAAATTTTAGCGAAAAATTCTAAAATACAATTGAGAAATCGGACTTACATAGTCTATAAGTATGGATCCTTGGCTTTAATTTCCCATTGGTCCAAATGAGTGACAAACAAATTTTATAGAAAAATTCTCAAATACAATTGAGTAATCGGACTTACATAGTCTATAAGTATGGATCCTTGGCTTTAATTTCCCATTGGTCCAAATGAGTGACAAACAAGTGTTATAGAAAAATTCTCAAATACAATTGAGTAATCGGACTTACATAGTCTATAAGTATGGATCCTTGGCTTTAATTTCCAATTGGTCCAAATGAGTGACAAACAAGTGTTATAGAAAAATTCTCAAATATAATTGAGTAATCGGACTTACATAGTCTATAAGTATGGATCCTTGGCTTTAATTTCCCATTGGTCCAAATGAGTGACAAACAAATTTTATAGAAAAATTCTCAAATACAATTGAGTAATCGGACTTACATAGTCTATAAGTATGGATCCTTGGCTTTAATTTCCCATTGGTCCAAATGAGTGACAAACAAGTGTTATAGAAAAATTCTCAAATACAATTGAGTAATCGGACTTACATAGTCTATAAGTATGGATATTTGGCTTTAATTTCCCATTGGTCCAAACGAGTGTCAAACAAATTGTATAGAAAAATTCTCAAATACAATTGAGTAATCGGACTTACATAGTCTATAAGTATGGATCCTTGGCTTTAATTTCCAATTGGTCCAAATGAGTGACAAACAAGTGTTATAGAAAAATTCTCAAATACAATTGAGTAATCGGACTTACATAGTCTATAAGTATGAATCCTTGGCTTTAATTTCCCAATGGTCCAAATGAGTGACAAACAAGTGTTATAGAAAAATTCTCAAATACAATTGAGTAATCGGACTTACATAGTCTATAAGTATGAATCCTTGGCTTTAATTTCCCATTGGTCCAAATGAGTGACAAACAAGTGTTATAGAAAAATTCTCAAATACAATTGAGAAATCGGACTTACATAGTCTATAAGTATGAATCCTTGGCTTTAATTTCCCATTGGTCCAAATGAGTGACAAACAAATTTTATAGAAAAATTCTCAAATACAATTGAGTAATCGGACTTACATAGTCTATAAGTATGGATCCTTGGCTTTAATTTCCCATTGGTCCAAATGAGTGACAAACAAGTGTTATAGAAAAATTCTCAAATACAATTGAGTAATCGGACTTACATAGTCTATAAGTATGAATCCTTGGCTTTAATTTCCCATTGGTCCAAATGAGTGACAAACAAGTGTTATAGAAAAATTCTCAAATACAATTGAGTAATCGGACTTACATAGTCTATAAGTATGAATCCTTGGCTTTAATTTCCCATTGGTCCAAATGAGTGACAAACAAGTGTTATAGAAAAATTCTCAAATACAATTGAGAAATCGGACTTACATAGTCTATAAGTATGAATCCTTGGCTTTAATTTCCCATTGGTCCAAATGAGTGACAAACAAATTTTATAGAAAAATTCTCAAATACAATTGAGTAATCGGACTTACATAGTCTATAAGTATGGATCCTTGGCTTTAATTTCCCATTGGTCCAAATGAGTGACAAACAAGTGTTATAGAAAAATTCTCAAATACAATTGAGAAATCGGACTTACATAGTCTATAAGTATGAATCCTTGGCTTTAATTTCCCATTGGTCCAAATGAGTGACAAACAAATTTTATAGAAAAATTCTCAAATACAATTGAGTAATCGGACTTACATAGTCTATAAGTATGGATCCTTGGCTTTAATTTCCCATTGGTCCAAATGAGTGACAAACAAGTGTTATAGAAAAATTCTCAAATACAATTGAGTAATCGGACTTACATAGTCTATAAGTATGAATCCTTGGCTTTAATTTCCCATTGGTCCAAATGAGTGACAAACAAGTGTTATAGAAAAATTCTCAAATACAATTGAGTAATCGGACTTACATAGTCTATAAGTATGAATCCTTGGCTTTAATTTCCCATTGGTCCAAATGAGTGACAAACAAGTGTTATAGAAAAATTCTCAAATACAATTGAGAAATCGGACTTACATAGTCTATAAGTATGGATCCTTGGCTTTAATTTCCCATTGGTCCAAATGAGTGACAAACAAATTTTATAGAAAAATTCTCAAATACAATTGAGAAATCGGACTTACATAGTCTATAAGTATGGATCCTTGGCTTTAATTTCCCATTGGTCCAAACGAGTGTCAAACAAATTGTATAGAAAAATTCTCAAATACAATTGAGAAATCGGACTTACATAGTCTATAAGTATGGATCCTTGGCTTTAATTTCCCATTGGTCCAAACGAGTGACAAACAAATTTTATAGAAAAATTCTCAAATACAATTGAGAAATCGGACTTACATAGTCTATAAGTATGGATCCTTGGCTTTAATTTCCCATTGGTCCAAATGAGTGACAAACAAATTTTATAGAAAAATTCTCAAATACAATTGAGAAATCGGACTTACATAGTCTATAAGTATGGATCCTTGGCTTTAATTTCCCATTGGTCCAAATGAGTGACAAACAAATTTTATAGAAAAATTCTCAAATACAATTGAGAAATCGGACTTACATAGTCTATAAGTATGGATCCTTGGCTTTAATTTCCCATTGGTCCAAACGAGTGTCAAACAAATTGTATAGAAAAATTCTCAAATACAATTGAGAAATCGGACTTACATAGTCTATAAGTATGGATCCTTGGCTTTAATTTCCCATTGGTCCAAATGAGTGACAAACAAATTTTATAGAAAAATTCTCTAATACAATTGAGAAATCGGACTTACATAGTCTATAAGTATGGATCCTTGGCTTTAATTTCCCATTGGTCCAAATGAGTGACAAACAAATTTTAGCGAAAAATTCTAAAATACAATTGAGAAATCGGACTTACATAGTCTATAAGTATGGATCCTTGGCTTTAATTTCCCATTGGTCCAAATGAGTGACAAACAAATTTTATAGAAAAATTCTCAAATACAATTGAGTAATCGGACTTACATAGTCTATAAGTATGGATCCTTGGCTTTAATTTCCCATTGGTCCAAATGAGTGACAAACAAGTGTTATAGAAAAATTCTCAAATACAATTGAGTAATCGGACTTACATAGTCTATAAGTATGGATCCTTGGCTTTAATTTCCAATTGGTCCAAATGAGTGACAAACAAGTGTTATAGAAAAATTCTCAAATACAATTGAGTAATCGGACTTACATAGTCTATAAGTATGGATCCTTGGCTTTAATTTCCCATTGGTCCAAATGAGTGACAAACAAATTTTATAGAAAAATTCTCAAATACAATTGAGTAATCGGACTTACATAGTCTATAAGTATGGATCCTTGGCTTTAATTTCCCATTGGTCCAAATGAGTGACAAACAAGTGTTATAGAAAAATTCTCAAATACAATTGAGTAATCGGACTTACATAGTCTATAAGTATGGATATTTGGCTTTAATTTCCCATTGGTCCAAACGAGTGTCAAACAAATTGTATAGAAAAATTCTCAAATACAATTGAGTAATCGGACTTACATAGTCTATAAGTATGGATCCTTGGCTTTAATTTCCAATTGGTCCAAATGAGTGACAAACAAGTGTTATAGAAAAATTCTCAAATACAATTGAGTAATCGGACTTACATAGTCTATAAGTATGGATCCTTGGCTTTAATTTCCCATTGGTCCAAATGAGTGACAAACAAATTTTATAGAAAAATTCTCAAATACAATTGAGTAATCGGACTTACATAGTCTATAAGTATGGATCCTTGGCTTTAATTTCCCATTGGTCCAAATGAGTGACAAACAAGTGTTATAGAAAAATTCTCAAATACAATTGAGTAATCGGACTTACATAGTCTATAAGTATGGATATTTGGCTTTAATTTCCCATTGGTCCAAACGAGTGTCAAACAAATTGTATAGAAAAATTCTCAAATACAATTGAGAAATCGGACTTACATAGTCTATAAGTATGGATCCTTAGCTTTAATTTCCCATTGGTCCAAATGAGTGACAAACAAATTTTATAGAAAAATTCTCAAATACAATTGAGAAATCGGACTTACATAGTCTATAAGTATGGATATTTGGCTTTAATTTCCCATTGGTCCAAACGAGTGTCAAACAAATTGTATAGAAAAATTCTCAAATACAATTGAGTAATCGGACTTACATAGTCTATAAGTATGGATCCTTGGCTTTAATTTCCCATTGGTCCAAATGAGTGACAAACAAGTGTTATAGAAAAATTCTCAAATACAATTGAGTAATCGGACTTACATAGTCTATAAGTATGGATCCTTGGCTTTAATTTCCCATTGGTCCAAATGAGTGACAAACAAGTGTTATAGAAAAATTCTCAAATACAATTGAGAAATCGGACTTACATAGTCTATAAGTATGGATCCTTGGCTTTAATTTCCCATTGGTCCAAATGAGTGACAAACATAAATGTGCCCACAAATAGCCAATTTCCCGTAGAGCTGAACAAAATTTACACAATTTTAATCTTTAAAATATTATAAAAAAAATTATCAAATACAATTGAGAAATCGGACTTACATAGTCTATAAGTATTGATTCTTGGCTTTAATTTCCTATTGGTCCAAATGAGTGACAAACATAAATGTGCCCACAAATAGCCAATTTCCCGTATGGCTGAACAAAATTTACACAATTTTAATCTTTAAAATTTTATAGAAAAATTCTCAAATACAATTGAGAAATCGGACTTACATAGTCTATAAGTATTAATTCTTGGCTTTAATTTCCTATTGGTCCAAATGAGTGACAAACAAATTTTAGCGAAAAATTCTAAAATACAACTGAGAAATCGAACTTACATAGTCTATAAGTATGAATCCTTGGCTTTAATTTCCCATTGGTCCAAATGAGTGACAAACAAATTTTATAGAAAAATTCTCAAATACAATTGAGTAATCGGACTTACATAGTCTATAAGTATGGGTCCTTGGCTTTAATTTCCCATTGGTCCAAACGAGTGTCAAACAAATTGTATAGAAAAATTCTCAAATACAATTGAGAAATCGGACTTACATAGTCTATAAGTATGGATCCTTGGCTTTAATTTCCCATTGGTCCAAATGAGTGACAAACAAATTTTATAGAAAAATTCTCAAATACAATTGAGAAATCGGACTTACATAGTCTATAAGTATGGATCCTTGGCTTTAATTTCCCATTGGTCCAAATGAGTGACAAACAAATTTTATAGAAAAATTCTCAAATACAATTGAGAAATCTGACTTACATAGTCTATAAGTATGGATCCTTGGCTTTAATTTCCCATTGGTCCAAATGAGTGGCAAACATAAATGTGCCCACAAATAGCCAATTTTCCGTAGAGCTGAACAAAATTTACACAATTTTAATCTTTAAAATATTATAAAAAAAATTATCAAATACAATTGAGAAATCGGACTTACATAGTCTATAAGTATGGATCCTTGGCTTTAATTTCCCATTGGTCCAAATGAGTGACAAACAAGTGTTATAGAAAAATTCTCAAATACAATTGAGAAATCGGACTTACATAGTCTATAAGTATGGATATTTGGCTTTAATTTCCCATTGGTCCAAACGAGTGTCAAACAAATTGTATAGAAAAATTCTCAAATACAATTGAGAAATCGGACTTACATAGTCTATAAGTATGGATCCTTAGCTTTAATTTCCCATTGGTCCAAATGAGTGACAAACAAATTTTATAGAAAAATTCTCAAATACAATTGAGAAATCGGACTTACATAGTCTATAAGTATGGATCCTTGGCTTTAATTTCCCATTGGTCCAAATGAGTGACAAACATAAATGTGCCCACAAATAGCCAATTTCCCGTAGAGCTGAACAAAATTTACACAATTTTAATCTTTAAAATATTATAAAAAAAATTATCAAATACAATTGAGAAATCGGACTTACATAGTCTATAAGTATGGATCCTTGGCTTTAATTTCCCATTGGTCCAAATGAGTGACAAACAAATTTTATAGAAAAATTCTCAAATACAATTGAGAAATCGGACTTACATAGTCTATAAGTATGGATCCTTGGCTTTAATTTCCCATTGGTCCAAACGAGTGTCAAACATAAATGTGCCCACAAATAGCCAATTTCCCGTAGAGCTGAACAAAATTTACACAATTTTAATCTTTAAAATATTATAAAAAAAATTATCAAATACAATTGAGAAATCGGACTTACATAGTCTATAAGTATGGATCCTTGGCTTTAATTTCCCATTGGTCCAAATGAGTGACAAACAAATTTTATAGAAAAATTCTCAAATACAATTGAGT